>OX451737.1:1141695769-1142912737 GCA_948472305.1 Vicia faba
ATTCTTTCGAAAGTGGTCTGGAATTCATCATTGCATTTTACCACTTGATCTTTCTTCAGCAGCTTGAAGATTGGCTCACAAGTAGCAGTCAGATGTGAAATGAATCTGGAGATGTAATTCAAACGTCCCAAGAAGCCTCTGACTTCCTTCTCTGTGCGGGGAGCCGGCATCTCTTGTATGACTTTTACCATTACAGGGTCTACCTGAATACCTTTGTCACTGACGATGAAACCCAGAAACTTAACAGACCTTACCCCGAAGGTGCACTTGTTTGGATTCAACCTCAGCTTGTACGTCTTCAACCTGTCAAACAGTTTCTGGAGATGATCAAGGCGCTCTTCCTCAGTCTGGGACCTAGCTATCATATCATCAACATAAACATTGATCGTAGTGAATCATATCGTGGAACAAAGCGACCATGGAACGCTGATAAGTTTCCCCAGCATTCTTCAACCCAAAAGGCATTACCTTGTAGCAGAATGTTCCCCACTGTGTAATGAAGTTTTTCTTTTGCATGTCCTCAGGAGCCATCTTGATCTGGTTGTAGCCAGAAAAACCATCCATGAAGGATAAGATCTTGTGTTGCGCGGTGTTGTCGACTAGAACATCAATGTGAGGAAGTGGGAAGTCATCTTTGGGGCATTCCATGTTCAGATCTCTATAGTCCACACACATCCGTACCTTACCGTCCATCTTAGGTACCAGAATAATGTTGGCAACCCATTGCGGATAGGAAGTGACAACTAAAAATCCTGCGTCAAACTGTTTCATGACCTCTGCCTTGATTTTCTCTGACATTTTAGGGTGCATACGGCGGACCTTTTGCTTTACCAGAGGGAAGTCTTCTTTAGTCGGCAGTCGATGTACCACAATATCAGTGTCTAAACAAGGGATTTCTTCATAAGACCAGGTAAAGATCTCAACATAGTCGTGTAGCATCTGTATTAACCGTTTTTTGACACTAGGCTCCAGATTCGCACCTACTTTAACCTCTTTCATGTCTTCCTCTGTACCCAAATTCATTGAATCCACTGGCTCTTCATGATGCTGTATGGCCCTTTCTTCCTGCTGTAACAGTCTAGCAAGTTCTCCAGGAACCTCACAATCATCCTCACCTTCGTCCTCAGCTTGGTTGATCGGATTTTTGAAGTGATAACTGGCAGTAGCAGAGTTGTTATCAATGGGATCCAGAGTGGATATGGATCTTCAGTATGATACGTGAGTGTGTGAGTAAGAGAATAGTTGTTTTGATAAAGTGGGAGACAGAAAAGAAAAACAAGGAGCGCAAAATTTGTAATGCAAGAAACGTCCAATGCTTTATTAATGATATATGAAATGACAAATAATAAGCTCTCACAAGTAAAGCCAAGGTGCCTCGGGAAAAGCATCGGGCCGTAAAGTTTCAAACTATTTATTACAAATATTAAAACAAAAGTCAATTTCTGCGGAATAAAAGAAACAGGTATGAAGTCCTTCGTCGTCCAGTTATTTGGTCCACCGTTGGTTGTTGGGTAGATCCAGCCGTCGATGTCTGAATCTTCTTCACTGTCCTCAATTGCATTAACTCCCCGATTGCTGATGTGTAGAGGACGTCTTCTAATATGTGTGTGCCTAACATCCCTTTGAGCCCTTTTAGAAATATTAGGATGTCCTCTAAGAAACCCTTTTGGTCTCATCTCAATTGAGTCTTCCATGTTCATGTATGAAGCTTTGACCCAAAAGGTGTTTTTGTTGACTTCCCAAAATGACCTATAATGTCAAAATTCGTATCTTTTTGTGAGTGCATATTTTGAACTTGGAAGATGAATATGAATTGTAGGTAATTGCATCCTCCTCAAAATGATCTTTGGATGGGTCATTTCTGATAAAGTGTGAGAAAGTTATGCTTGGTCAAAGTTGACTTGACTTTTCCTACAAAACCCTAATTTAGCAACTTTTGGGTTTTGATGAATTGTGAGTAATCCTTGGGGAATCATGATCAACCCTTGATCAAATGATGGATAATACTTCAAAATGAGGATGCTGACCAAAAATCTTGAAGTTTGACTGTATGTGGGCTACAGTTGACTTTTGACCTAACACAGTTGATTTTCAGGAAGTTGAGCAATTGACTTAGCAAACTTCTTCTGCAAGGCTTGAAACTTGACATGGATGATCTTGAGGACATATTAGGAAAATGGTGAGAATTTTAGTCCTTTGTGGTTCACACATCTTGATGAATATGGAAACCCTAATTTGAGATAGATTGCCTTAGGAGAGAGTTTGTCTGGTCAACTCTTAAACTTCCTTTAGCAATTTGGGGACCTCACTTGCCACGTGTTGAGAAATATGAGAGGGAAAATTTTGGGGTACAACAATGACGATATTAGTGTTGTCTGCCATTCTTGGAGGAAAATAAAATTCTGGAATATCATGGAAATGACAATGCATATGCAGGTTAATCATTTTTTGTATATCAATTTTTTTTTGAAAAGTAAATATGCTATGATGCAACATGAAAGGAACAAAGTTTCCAATAAACTAGATATTGCCGCACTGTTGTGGAGAGTCATAGGTTCAATGGTTCGGGACAGTCACCCATAATAGTCACCAACAGAATCAAAGTCACTATTAGAACTAGAGGCACCAGTGGAACCAAGGCCACCAATTGTACCTATAAGAAATCAACCCTCCCACTCACGGGTGGAGACTAGGCCAGGGTAAGGAAAGGGTAACTCAAAAATCACGGGTCCGCCTGAAAGTAAAATTATCGCAACATAGATGTGTATGATGAAAATACCTTCACTTGAACCTCATCTGAGCATGGTATATGACATGACTGCACTAATCAGACCACATCCTATATTTGTAACGTCCCCACTCTATTCATAGGTTTCCTATAATTTCACAACTTTGGCCTGGGTGCTGGGCCTTTTACCTCAAAAAGTATCATCCCAACCCCATAAAGAAACAACACAACAACAGTATCTAGAGCATAAGAAACAATAAAATAAAATGTGATTCATGAAGACATACAATCAAAGCATATAAACAAATAGATCTAGAAAGAAATAAACACATAAATACCCATTATAAAAGAAAATAAACACTAGCTAGGACTTACTTCGGGATGGACCAACATTTGGTCAATCTTTCCCCAATGAAGTCGCCAGCTGAAACAATCGGCTGGAATCATCAAAGATAAAACTCAATGAAGTCTCAATCGAACATAGTTTATCCCACGGGAAGGGAAAGGTAAATATCAAGAAAACCTAAAGGGGAGAAATCATGGTCTTGCGACCATAGAGATTGGTTAAGGAAGTCGGTTACGCGAGGGGAAGGTATTAGCACCCCACACGTATGTGGTACTCCACATGATCCACTTATATTTGTTCTAATATAGGGGTGTAATATCTATGTCTAAAGCTTAAGAGGTAAAAAAATATGCAAAGGGGGAATGCATGCAAAAGAGAAAACACAGGGAAAAGAAGGAAATATTACAAAGGCCGCTCGGCTGAGCCCCGTGACCAGATGCCTAAGTATCTCTTTTAAGGAATCAGAGCGCCATAGTTTAGCTCAATAGTTTCTATTTGTTTTTTTATTTTTTAATAAGCAATATTAATTTCTCCTTCTTCCGCAACTCGACCTTTGGAGACTTACGTGTCAGCACAGAAGTGAATTAACATGTTCTTTTGAAAAAGTTTTAAAAGAAAATCCAGAAGGCAAAAAGAGTTTGTATTGGTTGGTGTTTTTGTTGCAAATAATAGCTAGTTGATCTCAAGAGAGAGATATTATACAATTCTCCACTTATCCATGAAAAGAGTCTTTGAGACTTGAACCACACCAAAGCCTAGAATATAAGAACAATAAGATCGAGAAGAAACCCACTTACGATCTCCCCTATTCAACAAATGTATGATTCTTATCAGTAATTTTTAAGTGTTTTGAAGTTTGAAAGAAAAAGAAGATTTTGTTTTAATGAGATGCAAAAGAAGAAATAAAAGTCTAAGGGGAGACTAGCAAAATAGACCTAAAGTTGTCATGTATTATTGATCCTATAGTTATGGATGATCATCCAAGGGATGACCAATTATCAACAACACTCAACATTTTGTGACAAAACAAAAGCTATAGATGAAACTCTTAAACACACTAAGAGAGATAGATAAGAGATACTCAAAGTTTTTAGGATAAGATTGTGTTAGGAGTCTTGGAAAAATAGGAGAAACGGAATAAAATAACACCAAGTCATCATTATATGCTATGCCAAAAATTGGCCCTAAACTATGCTTACAAGTTTTTACATACAAAACTTTTAGTCAAGGTAAAACCCTAAACATCCCCCCAAATCAAAATTAGGTTTCAAATAGGGAAACACTTATAAAATTAAGTCAATTAAATCTTAACTTCCTAAATCCTTGAAAAATTCAAAAACATGATTTAAATTTCTTGGATTAACTTGAATAGGTGGAAATGATTGGGAATCATCAAGACTAGTTGACAAAAGGGTCAAACTAAAGAGTTTTTTTTATCAAAATATTTGTAAAAATGTAAGATCAAAAATTAAAATTCAACTAAAAGGATTTTTATGAACCTAAGTCATCCAAGACATTCAAACATATTTTCTTTGACTTTTAGAAATAAAGGAAGTTAGGTTTTCAAAGGTTTCTTTTGGCTTAAGCAAGGAGAAAGAACAAAAACTAATATTAACTTCTAAAAATTTGGAAAAAATTGGGAAACTAAAATGTAAATTCAATTAAAAATCATGGAAAATTATTTTAATATCTAAGAGTCAGCAAGTCTATTTTTATGGAATTTTATCATTAGAGGAAATTATTAAACAAAAATTATTTGCACAGTATAACAAAAAAAAGGGTAAAGGAAATTGTATAACTAAGGATTGATTTTATTTGCTAGTCACGAAATTTTATGAAATCAAACAAAAATTATTTTCGTGAAGTAGATTTAAAATGAAGCTCATTATTTTTTTTTTGTGAATTTTTTAGGTTAGTAAAAATTGGAAAATAAATTTTTAGAACCTAAAAGATGATTAAAACCATAATTGAAATAATTGATTTATTTAATCTTCTAAAAATGATAAAAATAAGAAATAAAATTTATAATATGAAAATACACTAAAAATAAAGTCTAATATATTTTTTTGATAATTTTTTAAGTAATAGAGAATATTAAAATAAAATAAAAAAAACAAATAAAAATGCATTAAAATTCAAATAAGCTAAAGCCTATTACACCTGTTAAGAAACAAATGTGCTGTAAAAGGTTTTCAAATCATCTTCAATTGAAGCGCGCAAAGTAATCATCCATGTCCTAACAATAAACCCTAACTTGTTTGATACATTTCAATGGACGGTTTTTAGGCCACGAGTTCTTACTTGTTTCTTCATGAAATTGAACAAAATTTAGATCAAATTAAAGATCTCATAGAAATATACAATGTAGAACCAAGAATTTTAAAAAATGATTCACGATTCATAGAGAAAAACGCACATGAAAATCAATGGTTACAAGCCTTTCAACCTTATTAAATATTCATATCCAACACCTGACTTTCAAATTTGGACTTCTCTTTCATTTCTTAACCAAAATTCATGATTAAAAGCGCAAATTAAAGATCTCTCATCAATCTACATCATGTAACTTAAGAAATTCAAAATTATCAAGAGATCAAGTAAAGACCAGATCACGAATATCATAGAAACTCACATTTTTGCAAAATTATCAGAAACTCATAACATGATTCAAACTTCAAATCTAAGCAAAATTATACATCAAGCATAATTCCTGGCCAACTATGAACATGTAATCAAGCTTTGGATCAATTAAAACATGCCATGAATGAAGAACTTCAGATATGAAATTTTAGCTTACGAGTTGAAAAATAAATTCAACTATTGCCTCTGAATTCGTATGAAACCCTTTTGATCTCCTTTGCTAAGCTTCACTGAAGATGAAAGTTCTAGAGCAATAGAAAAACAACTTCAAAGAGAAATTTGAGAAATGAGATGAATTTTTGTTTTTGCAAAGAACTCTCCTCCTTTACAAATGAGTGATGTGAGCTTTTATAGAGTGAAGAAGAGTGCAAAGGAAGTTTTCTCGAGGGTATGAAAGTCTTTGCAGGCTTGAATACTGTTGGAGGGAGATTGCATCAAAACTAACAAATTTGAATGAGACAAATGAAGCCTGTGTTTTGTGATGTTTTTGTTGAGCCGAGGAAGTCGTTTTGGGAGTAAATAAATATCTTAGAGTGAATGAAGTTCATGTGAGTGATGAGCTGGCTTGTACAAGCACGTGGGATGGGAAAAAGTTTAGAAGGAAAATTGCCAATTATGGTAAGTCTCAATAAAGGTGAAGTATACACGAGGTGTGCACTTGTATGTCCTATTTTGGAAAAGAATGAAGCCTGTGCAAAGAAATATACAACAACTAATCTGTATACATATCATCTGGTCCA
The DNA here is from genome assembly GCA_948472305.1 of Vicia faba. Classification (NCBI taxonomy): domain Eukaryota; kingdom Viridiplantae; phylum Streptophyta; class Magnoliopsida; order Fabales; family Fabaceae; genus Vicia; species Vicia faba. The sequence goes on from OX451737.1 coordinate 1,141,702,224, forward strand.
ACCTTGTATACCAACACAACTTCAATTGCTAACTTGAACCACAACTTCATTATCTTCATTTTGGCTCGTGCATTTTTTATATTCTTGAGGCCTTTAGAAAGCTCTTTCAATATAGATCATTATAGAACTTTGAATTTCCGAAAATGATGCTTGCATCATAAAGATATCATGGCTGAAATTAAGAAAAACAATGATTTGGAAGTCTGGGACTTGCGGGCGTGCAAGGCTTGCATGGTGTGTGTAATACGATGGGAGAACTGACTTTAATGGTTTTATGTTTTATCGCAAAATGTTGCAGTTAGCAAGAGTCGCTACCAACTTTTATTTTATCCAACAAAGGAAAGGGTGAAAAGAACAAGAAAGACCTTTCGGGAGATTTTTTCTGAGTAAGAGGGTTAGGTGGAAAGGGAAGGTGTTAGCACCCTTTCCATCCATAGTTATCTACGAGCTCTTAGTTGCTAGCTCATTTTGAAAATGCTTTTTGTGTAAGTGTGTTTTGAAGATATTTTGAAAAGACGCCTTAGTGTGGCGAACTTTGTAATGTTTCTCGTTTCGGCGAGAATGTATACAAAATGTTTTTTGTCTTTGAAAATATTTAGAAAAGAGTTTGTGTATGTGTGAAAAAATTGTTTTTGATTGTTTTTATGAGCAAGAAACTAGGATCTATCTACCTACTCGAAAGGTTTTTTCTTTTCCTCTTTTCCTTTAGACAATGCTACCCTACTATTAGTGAGTAGGTAGCCCTATCGTTAGATTTTTGAGGGACCAGCGAGGGTCATAGTACAGTCACAAAAGCAACTAGAAAGATACTTTACTAATTACCCTAAGGTTTTAAGATCATATATCGAGGCAACATCGAAAGGGTCATCGAGAGCCTTATGATCTTTAAACCAAAGGGTAGCCACTAAAATCTCTTACTTTCGAGAATCGTGGTCGTTTATTCTGAAGGCAACATGTGGAGAAACCTTAGAGGTGCACGTGTGCGAGTGTGTTGTGTTTCAATTATTTGTCTTGGATGTTAGGTTTGCTAACATTTACTTTTAGTCTTATCATATAATACTATTAACATACATCTAACAGTTAATATATGTACAAAAAATAAAAAATGTAGAAATTGAATCTACGCTATTACATGGCTTTGGAGAGGGGGAATTATAAATCCAAAATGGGGGAAACAAAAAGTAAAAAGTCCTAAGTTTTAACTATTACAACCCATATGCACATACATCAATATATATAAAAAAACAAAATTTAAGATGGGCGCGCGAATATGGAAAGCGAGGTAACCCTAAAATACTTCTATATATTTAGCATATTTTTTGTTGTTTTTATTAGTTTTAAGAAAACTTAAATTAACTAAAATTAATCTTAATTAAATATAAGTAAAAAAATTATTATTAACTTAAATTAAACCTAATACCAATAAAGAAAATTAATTTTAATATTTTTGGTGTTTTTTACTGAGGAGAAATTTGAAATGAATTAAACCTAACTCTAATTGGTTTTAAATTAATCAAACTAATTCGAGATAATTAAATTAATTAATTAATTGATTTATAAAAGTTAAATTAAATTTGAAAAAAAACCTAGATCTATTTTTTGTGAATTTTTCTGATTTTATCATAAAATAAAAATGGTTTAAAAAATAAATACAAAATAATTAATTAAATGAAATTAAAAAAAAAATTAATGAAAAGAGTGTGGGCCTGATGTTGTTTAAGAAAAATTGGGGGTACAAACTGCAATTCGTTAGGCCCAGATAGGAGAGGCCCAGGATGCTGCGCCTGATCCTGTGGATCTGGTTCCTGAGAGTCCATCATGAGGGAGCGCTCCAGGGGCGTTGGATATGGACTCATTATGATCTGCTGGATGGGATTTGAAGGTACACAGTAGGCACGCTAGACTTCAAGATACAGGATCTACAAGAATCAATTAAGATGAAAACAAAATGTAGGAGGCAGCGGTCGAACCCCTGCCCTTGCATATGAACACCTTATTATACGCTACGTCTACCACTGGGCCATGCTTCTTAATTGTTAATATAATGAAATAAAAATAATATAATATGAAAACAAATCAAAAGTTGAGTCAGCAAACACATGTGCACTGTAAGTTTGTGTGATACGGTGGGAGAACTGACTTGAGGTTTTGCATTTTGTCGCAAGTGTCGCGGTTAGCAAGAGTCGCCACCGACTTTTCTTTTATCCAAAAGGAAAGGTAAAAAAGCACAGGAAAGACCTTTGAGATGTTTTCTTGAGTTCGAGGGGTAGATTATGAAAAGGGAAGGTGCTAGCAGCCTTTTCATCCATGGTTTTCCATGGGCTCTTAGTTACTTGGAAAGGGAAGGTGCTATACAAAGATGTTTATCTTTTGAAAAATGTTTCAATATTTTGTAAGATGTTTTGAAATGTGTGTGTGTTTTTGAAAATAGCAAGGATTGTTTAAAAGAGAGCAAGTAACTTAGAAGCTATCTACCTACTCAAATGTCTTTCTTGTGCATTTTCATTCCTTTGACATGGTTGTCTTACCATTGATTTGGTAAGCAACCCTATCTTTGGATGTAAACAGGACGGGCGTGGGTCATCGTATGACCATGATAGCAATGTTGCCAAGTATCTTAGCATTTTTAGGGACCAAGATCATTTCTTTTAGGCAACCTTTGTATAGCGTCATCGAGGAACTATGATCTTATAATTTTATTGTTTTGCCAAGATACTTCGCATGCGTAACATGACCATTTTATTTTAGGCAACCAAGTGGGAGAAACCCTAGAGGTGCTTGTGTGCAAAGTGTGTCATTTTCATGCTTTTGTCTTGCATTTAGTGGTTTCTATTTGTTTTGTTTTTGTTCTTGTCATGCAAACCCTAATTTACTAATCATGGTATAAAAGCGATAAATTGCGTAAAATAAACTAAGCTATTACAACAATTATTATGGGAGGGGGGATACAAGTTTTGAATGGGGATTTTGCACAAATATAAATCTAAATATATTATTACAACCCAATCGAATATTGTGCGAATTAAATAAATATACAAATATTTAAAATGCAATGCAAGGTATTTATGTAACAAATGTTTTGGTATTTTTTTTTGTATGAGAAAATAATTTATGTAAACCCTAGAAAATAAGGAAAAAATAATGTTATTTTTTTGGAAGGGTGAAACCCTAATTTTTAATTCAAAGAAAAATAATTTATCTTATTAATATTTTATCCATTTTTGTATAAGATAATAATAAATAATATTATATATAAATATTAAAAATTAAGTATGTATAAAAAATAAATATTTTATGTGTATAATAAAATAAAAAAATGTTTAAGTATTTTTAATTGTATTTACAAACTATTTAAGAAAATAAATTCTATTTATTAAAATAAACTATTTTTCATGTGAAAAAAATAATAAAAAAAAATAATAAAAAAGCAAAAATAAAGAAATTATTTTTTGGGTTTTTTAATATTCAGAAAAAATAATCAAAAGCAATAAATATAAAAATATGAGAAAATATGAAAAATATAACAAATAAGCCAGGGGTGAAAATAGTATGTCAGCGGGTGCAAATAGTGAAAACAAAAAGCCCAAAAGCCCAGGACTTCATCCCTGACCTTCGTTCACCTCTTCTGCGCGCATTTTCCATTCAAACATGTAACTCTCATATGCTTGCACAAAAACAAAAACTCATAACATGAAACATGTGGCATTTGAGCTCACGATTCCAACAATATAAATTTTGTAACCTAACTCTAAAAGATCAGAGAGAATTTTGGAAGCCCTAATTCGTGACCTAAAAATTTCAGCATATTCCACCTTCAAATTCTCTCAGCATAGTTAATATAAATAAAAAGTATGCATCTGTACAGCTTCACCATGTTATGGACTACATTTTTTTCTTCACAAATCGTGGCTTAAGGATGTCTATTTAGAGAGATAGAGTTTGAAAAAAATACCTCTTTCAGCTGGAAATGTGTAGGACAATGTAGGGACTTTAATGGAGGCCTGAGGATTGTGTGAGCTTCCTTGAACTTCCTTCAAGCTATTCCAATGCTTATCTTGCCTTGAGAATGGCTGAAACTTCCTGCACAAGTCAAGCTGCAAGCTTCAAGGTTGAAAATGGCAATGGCTAAAACAGGGGTTACAGAACCAGGGTAAGGGCTTGGCTTGCTTTGGTAGGATGTTTATGAGATGCTTGAAGTGTTTAAACACAAAACGCACGAGCCAAATGAGTGTTGGCTATGGTTTTGCAGAAACTGAGTTTTTGGACATAATTTTAGTGTTTTTGAGTTTGGGAGTGTTTCAGCTTCAATCCAATCGTGCTAAGCCTTGCCACAACTTTGTATATTTTAAAGAAATGATACAAAGTCCACTCCTTACTAGTTGTACAAGTTCTGACCTTTTGGCAACCTTTCTTGCATTTTAAGAAAAGTGAAGTGACCAATGCTTTATGCTTGTACTGGATAGCTTGAGGGCTGCAAATAGCTTGTACAAATTGCTTAATACCTGTGTGAATTGCTTGCACCAAAGGGACAATTCCAAGGCTCAATATTGACAAAGTTGCAAAAGTTGCACTTTATGAAAATGGCAATGTGAACTTTTGGCCAAAAATGGAATTATCTCTTGTACAAAGCTCCAAAAGCAAAAATAATTCCTTTAGCTTCTGAGTTTTCATTTAATTATGGAGTGTAAAGTGAGTTTAGGACCTGTAAAGCAAGATTCAAACAACATGGATTGGATTTTCAACTTGATGCTATGTGAAAAATGGCATGAACAAAAGTGATAAAATGCCAACTTCCCCTCTTCGATTCTCCCTAACCAAAAATGATCTTGGAGAGTTCTTGAACATTTTGGAAAGCTTGCAATGTGCTCTATAATCCATCTTTGAAATTTAATTTTAGATACCTCTTGGAACTAGGTGAAAAATGTCCATGAATTTGGGTCCAAAACCTGCCTAAATTAGGGCAAAATTTCACTAAGTTAAGAAGTTCATGGATCTATATTCATAAATTCATAACTTGAGATCCAAGCATCCTTTGAGAAAAGTTTGTGAATAAAAGTTGTAGATATCATGGAGGACTACAACTTTCATGTTGGAAGTTTTCTTTGAATCAAAATGCATCATGGTGAAAAAGTTGTGAAAAGTTGGGGGAAAATAAGAAAATTTCCATACTTGAAAAATTCTAAGTTTATGAAAATTTTCAAATTCAAAACCCTAATTTTCAAAATTGGTTTTCTTGGTAAATAATTTTCATATTTTGACATATCTTGATGAATTATGACCCTTGGGACTTGATTTTGACCCAAAAGTCAAAGTTTGACTTTTCAGTGTACAGTTAACTTTTGATCAGTTGACTGCAAAATTCATCTGTCAAATCAATGAACTTGAGATATTTTGAGCCATGTAATTAGGTCAATATGATTCCATTTAACCCTTGAAATTATGTTTGAACTCAATTGGTCATTGGCTAGGTTAAAAATCAGAAATTGCCCTTTCTCAGTCAAAATCCTAATTTTAACCATTTTGCCCTTTTGATGATTTGATCAAATTTCTTGAGGAGTTGTGATACAAACTTGATCAACTAATACATATGAGTCTAAAATGTTGATGTGGATCAAAAATTATGAAGTTTGACTATAAATTGGCCATGGTTGACTTTTTCCCCAATACAGCTGATTTTTAGGTCAACTGTCCAATTGACTGATCAAAAATGTGGTTCAAGGCTTGGAACTTAACATGAGAAATCTTAGGGGTCCAACATGGTGTATGAAAGTAACATGAAGCATTGAAGGTCCAAAAATCCTTGTGCAAACTCAAACCCTAATTTTTAGGTTATCAGTGCATAATGAGGTGTCTTGAGCTGACCAAACCCTAATCTTGTCTTGATTCCAAGAAGTCTTGTGAGAAAAGTCTTGATAAATGTGAGGGAAAATTTTGGGGTACAACAGCTGCCCTTGTTCAATTTTCTTGAACCTGAAGAGTTAGATTGGCGAGCTTTGCCGTTCGTGACTCAAAGGTAAAAGATGATTGGACACTAGAGTGCCCATAAATTTGCACTCGACAAAGTGTAATTGAGGGAATGGGCTTAAAGATACCATTTAGAGAGGTGATAAAATCTTGTTGGAGATGGTCTTGTATATGCCATCCAAGAATGTTTGTTGAATTGTAAGTTGTAAGTCAAAAGAATTAGTATCAGAATGGTGTTCGTATCTGAACTGTATCTGGAGACTGAATCTGTAAGAGCAATGGAAAAACGTCTGTGTCTAGAGCGTATCCGAGCTTGAATCTGAATGAGTAACAAAATGACTTCCGTGTCTGGAGTGTATTTGTATTGTATCTGAAAGCTGAGTCTGAATGAGTAATAGAATGGCATCCTTGTCTGGAGCGTATCTGTACTATATCTGAAGGAGTAACAAAATGACTTCTGTGTCTGGAGTGTATCTGTACTGTAATCTGATAGTTGAAATCTGAATGAGCGACAGAATGGCTACTGCATCTGGAGCGTATCTGGACGGTGCCTTGAAATTGGGGTCTGAATGAGTATAAGAATGGCATCCGTGTCTAGAGCGTATTTGAACCGTATCATGAACTTGGATTTTGAATGAGTAGTAGAACGACTTCCATGTCTGGAGTGTATCTGTACTATACTGGAATCTTTGAACATTGTTAATGGTAGTTGTTAATGTTATCCTGAAAAGGGTAAAATGTTAGCTGAAACACAAAGTTATGTTGCATGAAATGTATGATGTAATAAATGTGCTTTATCAATGTTTATGATATATGGATGTAATGTATGTGCATGTAAGATGATTTGCTGTATTGCTGAGGAAAATAAATATTTGACTGCTGAGGATAAGAAATCCTTGGAGACTTCACTGGGGATATAGGGATTCTTCATGTCTTGAAGTTGGAGTATTGACAAAAATTCTGTTGTGAGAGTAATGCCATGTACTGCTTGAGAAATCTGCTTGGGAAATCTAGAGAAATTTGATGACTTATACTGGGAAATAAGAATGAGAATCTTCATTCTGTTGGGGAGGAATGATAACTCTGTGGGGAAAATCTTATTCCTGTTTGGAAAAAGTTCAGGAGTTTGGGTTGCCTGCCACTCTACCGGGGAGTTATCAGAAGTTGTTGTCTGGTTGTTTTTCAGGCTTCAAAATAACTTGCTGGGGAATCTGGAGAAACTTGATGGTTTCCACTGTGGATTAATAGTTTGAAGTTTTGTCTCCGCTGGGGATCTTAATAACGTACTGTAGGGATTGTTCATGGAATAGCCTAAAGACGTTGTCATATTCTTTCAACCTGTCAGTAATTGTTCTTTTTCATCCTGTTTATTTGTAAACAGTAATTATGTTCAAATGCATATGTTCATTAATGAATCATTGGACATTTTTGCAAGTGTAAAAAGAAAAGGACAAATGGTTTTCTTCACTTTAAAGAGATATCTTTGTATTTACTTTGAATAAGTATTTTGTACAAAGGAGACAAACATCCTAGTAAGAGGATGGTGTCGTAAAAATGAGAAAAAATTAATACAAAGAAAGATAGTTGTGTGTAAAAAATCCCATGGGGTTCCCATTCTGCTATAGCCTTCGTATCTCTGAATATCTTATCCATTTGTTGCTTCGTTCGAAGATGATTGAGTTGATCAGAAGCTCAAAGTTTGTCAGTGAAGAGATTGTCCTTAAAGTGATCCGACGAGACATAGTCATATGCTTTAATTCCCTAACTTTTGCCTAGACTACCCTTTCGGGTTTTCGATCCACCGGGAAACCCTTTTTTTCCCAAGTCGCCCTTTCGGGTTTTCAACTTGCCGGGTGTACAAATTTTTATATATTTTATCCCTAACTTTTACCCGAACCTTTTGGTTCGCCGGGATGCCCTTATTTTTCCTAGGTGTGTCAACCTAGCGGGTCTCTTATGCGTAGTATCTTTTGACTATGTCTGCGTTCACAGGGTGTGGCAGGTCGTCATCGTCCATGGTGGTTAAGATCATTTCCCCACCAGAAAAGACGTTCTTGATTACAAATGGTCCTTCATAGGTAGGATTCCATTTTCCCTTGGGATCACTTTGTGGCAAGATGATGCGCTTGATCACTAGATCTCCAACTTGATACACTTGGCGTATGACTTTCTTGTTGAAATCCTTGATCATCCATTTTTGATACGTATGACCATGTCAAACAGCAATAAGTCTCTTTTCGTCAATTAAGTTCAACTGATCAAGTCTGGTTTGAATCCAATCGTCTTCACTTAAACCTGTATCCTTCATGATTCTCAAAGAGGGGATCTAAACCTCAACAGGTAAAATAGCCTCCATGCCATAAACCAAAGAATATGGTGTTGCCCCAGTTGATGTGCGAGTCGTGGTACGGTACCCATGGAGAGAAAACGGTAGCATCTCATGCCAGTCCTTGTAGGTGACTGTCATTTTCTGTATGATCTTTTTAATATTTTTGTTAGCAGCTTCGACTGCACCATTCATCTTTGGCGGAAAGAGGGATGAATTGTGATGTTGAATCTTGAACTGCTCACACAAGGCGGTGATCATAGTATTATTAAGGTTTGTACCGTTATCAGTGATGATCCTTTCTGGGATACCGTACCGGCAAATGAGATTCTGCTTGATGAAGCGGGCAACAACATTCTTAGTAACGAATGCGAAGGAAGTTGCTTCGACCCACTTTGTGAAATAATCAATGGCCACTAGAATGAAGAGGTGTCCATTGGAGGTTGTAGGCTTGATCTCTCCAATCATATCAATTCCCCACATAGCGAAGGGCCGAGGAGCTGTTAAGACATTTAGAGGAACCAGAGGCACGTGCAACTTGTCTGCATAGATTTGACACTTATGACAAGTCCGGGAATGTTGATAGCAGTCTGCTTCCATGGTAGACCAATAATAGCCTTCCCATAGAATCTTATTTTCCATCGTATGCCCGCTAGAGGGAGTGCCAAAGGCACCTTCATGCAATTCCGCCATGATCTTTTCAGCTTCAATCTTGTCCACACAACGGAGCATAATAGAATCATGATTGCATTTGTACAAGATGCCATTACTTAGGAAGAACTTAGCTGAGAATCTCCTTAAGAACTTTTTGTCATTGACTAAAGCTCCTTCTGGATACTCTTGAGCCTCGAGATACCTTTTGACTTCATGAAACCAAGGCTGGTCCACTACTTCTTCGGTATTAATCTCGTGACAGTGTTCCGGTTCATCCATTCGTTCAATGGTGATTTGGGGAGCCTCGTTATCCCAATTAAGTTTAAACATGGATGACATTGTAGCTAGAGCATCTGCTAGATGATTTTCTTCTCGCGGGATATGCTCGAAGGTAATCTGCTCGAAATGCGGTAACAATGTCAGAACATGTTCTTTGTAGGGGATAAGGTTTGGATGCTTAGTGTCCCACTCTCCTTTGATCTGAATGATGACCAAAGCTGGATCCCAAAACACATCCAAAGATTTGATTCCCAAGTTTATGGCAGCCTTGAGACCAAAGATGCATGCTTCGTATTATGCCTTGTTGTTCGTACAGTTGAAGCAAAGTCTGGCAGTAAAAGGAGTATGGCATCCTTCCGGAGATATGAGCACAATGTCGATTCCGTTACCAAGCGCATTGGAAGCCTCATCAAAGTACAGGGTCCATCGGGATCCTTGTTCAGGTCCGTCATATGGTCTAATCTCTTCACTGTTGTCCAATGTCATGATGTCTTCGTCAGAGAAGTCAAACTTCATGGATTGATAATCTTCTACAGCTTGATGAACCAGATGATCAGCTAGCACACTGCCCTTTGTAGCTTTTTGGGTAGTGTACTATATGTCGTATTTTGTTAGGATAATCTTCCATCTAGCTATCCTTCTAGACAAAGCAGGCTTCTTGAATATGTACTTTATCGGATCTATCTTAGATATCAGCAGAGTGGTATGAGTCAACATATACTGTCTTAGCCGGTGAGCAGCCCATACCAGAGCGCAGCAAGTTTTCTCGAGCAGTGAATATATGGTTTCACAGTCGGTAAACTTTTTGCTCAGGTAATAAATAGCATACTCTTTTCGTCCAGACTCGTCATGCTTCCCTAGTACGCACTGTTGTACCCCAAATTTTGACCTAAGATATCGTCTCCTGCCCGCATCATTACATTACCAGTATTTTGATCCATCGATTTTAAAATTCATAACTTTTTTCAGGCCAAGAGCTATTTATGCTGAACATCAAATCATTTAATCGATTCGTGCTAAAACGATGTTTATTAATTATTTATTATCTTAAATCTAAATAATTGAAATTCGTTTTCGATTATTATGTAGTTTAAAGATGTATAGATAATAAAATAAGCATTAGAAAAGAGGCGCATTAATTTATGCGGACAGTATTTATTTATTACTCATTATCTTAAATTTAAATAACTGGAATTTATTCTTAGTTATTACATAATTTAAGGTTTATGAATAATATAATAAGCATTCGGAGAAAGTTCATTGGTTAATAACGATTATTTAATCATTCGTCATTCTAAATTAAATAATTGAAACCTTATTTTAATTATTATAATTTAGAAAGTTATGGATGAAGAATTAAATAATGGAGGCTATTAATTGATCAATGATATTTATTTATTTATCTGTTTATTATTCTGAATGTAAGTAATTGAAATTCGTTTTCAATTATGATTCGTTTAAAGAACTATAAACGATAAATAAATGATTAAAGAGGAAGAAGAATTTAATTGGCAAATAGTTTTTTATTCATTTTTCTAATTGTACAGTTATTATGTAAACATTGTATCTATTACAATAAATTACAATAATAAATTTACAAAAAAACTAAAATGAAGTAAAAAACTAATCTAATATTCCTAATTTTTTTAAACTTCCGATCCAATGCGTTTTGTCGGCTCACTTAATGTTACCTGCAAAATTAAAAAAAAAAGAGATTAGAATTCGAATAAATGATCAAAAGCGAAATTATTAAAGTTTCATCATTAAATGCAATGGCCGGAATCAGTTACTCTTTTTTGCAAATCACGGGATTTCTCCCGGTTCACAAAAAAGAAAGGAATTTTAAATGAATGCACAAGTTTATGTTTTCCAAAAAATTGCATGTTTAAACTAGCTGCATTATTTTCAAATCCCAAATGCAATTTCAAAAACATACAGCATAAGCATATAAAACCCATGCATTTTCTACATATGCAAGCATGCTACGTAAACCAATGCCCACACAGTAGAAAAACAAAACAAGATTTTGTATTAGAGGAAAACATGCAGTTTAACCACATATGCAAGTAATATGGACATTCCATTTTCATCATTTTCTGGCCATTTGCAGTTTCAGAAAAAGTACAGCTTATCACTTTTTTTATCAAAGCTATACTGAGAGAAAAAGAGAGGGAGAAGTGTGGGTTTTACAGGCTTGGCATAGGCAGAAAAGGGATATACAAGACAAACTAAAATATAGCCAGTAGAGATAATAACATAAAAGAAGAATAGAAACAAATTGGAGGGACAGTATAGTGCAGAATGCTCAGGAAATCCCAAAGCACATTTCAAATTTCCAGCCTGTAGCGAAAAGAAGAGAGGGAAGTTGTTATAACATATAACCAAAGGGAACCAATATGATAAGAATATATCACATATCCAAGCCTTCAAGAAAAACTTAGAGAAAAAGAGTTATCAGAAAAAACATACAAAGCTCAGCAAACCTGCATAGTTATCATATACTGTCAAAACTATTTCAACCATACACCAAAACTTAGCAAAGTGATTGAGCCATTAAAGCCAACATCATCATCCTGTTATCAAAAAATATCAAAAATAATCTCACAGAAAACCAGTTAAAACCACCATCAATATGGCCTAGCAAAGACTTATGCCCCAATTTCCATCAATCTGTCCAAACCACACGAAATCCCTATTCACCACCATGTCAAACCATTATCCAAGCTTGAACATCATCAATCCAAAATCCTGAACGACCCAAGCTAGAACCAACTCCTAAGGCAACAGGTTAGGCCTCAGTATCAACATCACTGGCCTTTCAAACTATTACTCAAGCCAACATCATACCGAAAAAACATTTTCCAGAACAATACACCTCATACAGCATCACGTTCAAGAAGAAGAAACATTTTCCAGAATCATCATACAGCATCACGTTCAAAGAAGAAGAAGAAAACAAAAGTACAGTACGAAGGCAAACGAGGGAGAAGAAGCAATCACAGTACCAAGGCCAACAAGGAGACGAAGCATCATAATACAGTAACAACAACAAGAAGGAAAAATCGCGTGATACCGGTCACCAGGGTGAGCTCGTGTCTCTCCTCTCCTCGCCGTCTAGCCTCCGTCACTCCCGGCCTCCTCCTCCGTCTCCACCTAGGTAACGTTCCCTCCTCTCTTTTATTTCTTTGAACATCCTCAATCAACATTAACAATCAAACATAAGAATCAATCAAGATCAAACATAACATAAATCGTAGAATCAACATGCAAAAACCGAATTGAGTGTTAACAAATCAAACACGTTCTTACCGAATCCGTAGCCGTCCCTTTTCTCGTTCAACTGGAGGGAAGAGGAGCTGGAGTGGGTGGCCATGGCAAGGAGAGACATCAAGTTCAGAGGCGAATATGAAGAAGAAGAGGCGAAGAAGAAGATCGAAAGAAGAAGAGGCGCGCCGTTTCTGCCCAAGACTAACCCTAAATCCCAATTTGATAAAACATAAGATTAACCCTAATGCTTTGTTGACTGTGGGCCTCATCCTTTTTCCTTAAAACCCACGACCTGCTTCCTTACACCCCCCTCTCGTTTCTGAGATCTTGCATTGGGCCTTCAGCTCCCTGGCCCATCCATTTTGTTTGTTCTATTTTTGATACACTTTCTTTTGTTATGTTTTCTATAATTTGTTTTTGTGGAATTATTATTTGTGATAATTAATTGGTAATTATATTTTAAAAAAAACAAAGACATATCTCAATAGGGTTTTTAATTAGTTGACCTCTTAGTCTAATGGTGGATTTAATTTTAGAATTTTTATTTCTTATTTCATTAAGATAAATTGTTAATTTTTAATTTAATGTGGAACCCCCTTTTTTTAATAAGTATTTTATTTATATACATAAAAACATGGAATTTAAGGTTGTAGACATTTTATTTATTAATTTCTCTCTTACATCGTTATCAATCAAAAATCCTAAAACACATAAAAATAGAAAAAAAACTAAAAAATATTTTATTAACTCATTTTCTTGTTAATATCAAATATATCAAAAGCTTAATAACTTAAAACTAAAAAAAAACATTACGTCCTCGTTAAATAATTCTCTTTTTTTTATCCTTATCCAAATGCGTAAAAAAATTAGAATATTTTCTTCCCGTTAACATTAAAACACAAAAAATCATAAGAACGCATTATTCGCATCATTTATTCTAACATTCAGATTATTGCTATTTAATCGTTATTCGCATATTTTTGTTCGTGTATTTATTTGTTTATTCGGTTTATGCTTAAATCCAAAGGAAAAAACGGTAAATTTGTTGACTTCATGTCCTCAAGTCTAACTGCGCGAATTTTCGCATTTCATTAAAACTTAGGGTAATTTCTCCTCAAATTTCGACCTTTTCAAGACTTATACCTTTTAAGCAAAAACTTCGACATTAGGTCGTCGTATCTTCAAAAACCCGTCCGTATCCCTTTTCGGCCAAAACGATTTATTTTCAATCAAGCAATCAATTTTAAATAAAACAGATATTTCAAAAGGTTCCTATAGAGTACTATAGATGCATTGGGTGCTAATACCTTCCCATTGCATAACCAACCCCCGAACCATAAGATCTCTTTTCAAAAAAACGCTTTGTATTTTTTATTATTATTTACATTGCATATTTAGGGTTTTATTTCGCTCTTTTCCCTTTTCCTTTGGAAACAATAAAGCGCGGTGGCGACTCTTGCTTTTGTGAGGTGAATTAATCAATAATTCGATCTCCGATTTACCCCGCTACATTTTTTATCGCTACAGAATTGGCGACTCTGCTGGGGACAGATTGACCTCTTGCTGGTCCATCCCTAAGTGGGTTAAGCCTAATTTGTTTTATCTGTTTTATTATTATTTGATTTTCTTGATTATATGTTTAAATTGGGGTGTTTGGGTTTTTGCAAAGGACGAATCCTATACCCGGATTAAGTAACACTTAAGGAATAGGACGGGCGGTATAGTCATGTTAACTTTGAGGGAGTAATCCCGAAGAAGGAGGCATGAGATCCCCCACTCAATGGAAGGCTCTCTTGAACTTAATATCTGTTTACCGAGTAATCGGGAAGACATTATTATTTTCGACCTAGGAGCCCGAGAAGTTGAGGACCGTAGAACCCCAACCCATCTTGGCCTTTTTTAGGTGTAGCGCGGAAACTATAACAGAGTAATTCGGAAGTAGTTGTCACGCGATGCTACGCTCGGACGAGTTTCTCTTGAGAATATTGTTAATTATTGAGTAATCAAGACGTTGGCAATATCCGAAAGAGGGATGTAGACTCTGGGAACTCTTAGAACCTTGTCTTACAGGTGTGACTGAACGATTAGTACATACCTTTGGGTGGGCTTTACCCTCGACTCCATGCTGAACGTTGAACCTTTAAACCCCATGTTTGCAAACTTGTGTGTGACTGTTGCATTATCATTCATTCATGCATTCATCAACATCTTTGTAAAAAGCTCGTTTTTCAAGGAACTTGGGAATGATTTTTGCAAACGTCTCAGGGTATTATGGAACTTGGAAGGAGAAATACTCGAAGCTTTAGCTTCAAAGAGCCCGAGATTGAAGAACTGAAGAGTTTGATTCCGAAGATAGAGAGTCCGACAGATTTTCAGAAGAAATATGGGTCCATCGTACCGCTCATGAAGCGCAAGATGAAGAAAGGCATCCTAAACACGTTGGTTCAGTTCTATGATCCCCTGTACCGATGTTTCACCTTCCCGGATTATCAGTTGATGCCTACTTTAGAGGAGTACTCCTATATCCTTGGTTTGCCGATCGCCGACCGTGTTCCTTTTTCCGGATTAGAAGAGGAGCCTAAATCCCATGAGATAGCAACCATCACCCACCTGAAGAAATCAGAGATAGAGGAGAATATGACTACGAAAGGAGGAATCCGGGATTTGCCGGCACAGTTTCTGTTGAAGAAAGCTCGTTATTTTGCTGATACAAAGGATACCGTTGCCTTCGAGGACGTGTTTGCTTTACTCGCGTATGGTCTTTTCTTATTCCCTAACGTTGATAAATTTGTGGATGTCAACGCCATCAAAGTTTTCCTGATTGGAAATCCGGTCCCTACACTGCTATGGGACACGTATTACTCCATCCACCTTCGAAACTCTTATCAAGGAGGGATGATTATTTGTTGTGTGCCGTTGCTGTATCAGTGGTACGTCTTGCATTTACCCGGGTCCGATGCTTTTTGGGATCTCGAGAAGGAACCGCGTTGGGCGCCAAAGATTATGGCTCTCACTCATTTCGATATTGACTGGTACAATCGAGTTTACCATGACGTGGAGATCATTGACAGCTGTGGTGCTTTTCCCAACGTACCTCTTCTTGGTACGAGGGGTGGAATCAACTACAACCCTGTTCTAGCGCGCCGTCAGTTCGGGTACCCGATGAGAGATAAGCCAAACAGTATCCATGTGAGTGGTTTCTTTCTTCAGGAAGGACAAGATCATCAAGTTCCTAAGAGGGAGGTTGAAGGAGCTTGGCGCCATATCCACAAGAAAGGGAGAGATATGCTGGGACATAGAGGTGCCGTCTCTTTGGAACCTTACCTGCAGTGGGTCCGTGCTAGGGCTTGTGCTCTCAAGATGCCGTATAAACTTGAGAAACCTTTATTCCCAGCCATCGCACCATCATCAGTTGTTATCCCTATCGCGGATGTAGGAGAATATCGGGGAAACCTGGCTAGGATGAAGTCCGAGAGGGATGCTTGGAAGGAAAAGTACCATATGTCTGAATACGAGAATCGAGTCCTGACTCGACAGCTGAAAGAAAAGAAGGAGTTGTTGCTTATTCAAGATGGCCGGTTCGTTGACCACGATGAGAAGCTTCGTCAGAAGGAGGCCTTGCTGAAGAAGTATGCGAGTGAAAGGAAAAGAAAAAGGGAAGGTTCGGTAAGCGTGGCTCTCGTTCCTAATCCGCAGGAAGAAATCATCGATCGACTGATAGCGGAAAAGAAGGATATGGAAGACTTTTACGAAGAAAAGATCAAGAAGCTCCGATTACAGCTGGTGTTTGGTCCGTCATCCAAGGATTCCGAGTGAGCTTTAGCTTTAGTTTATTTTATTGATGTCATTTTGTAAAACTATGTAAAAGGGCTTCATGCTCCGAAATTGTAATTTATTGTTTATTTAAGGGCTTCATGCTCCGAAGTTGTAATTTATTGTCTTATTTTGGGCTTCATGCTCCAAGTTGTAATTTACTGCTTTCATGTTTTAAAAATGTAATTTATCACTTTATTATGGTTTTCATGTTGAGAAGTTGTAATTTATTGCTTCCATTAGTGGATTTGTTATCCCAAGGTTGTAATTTACTATTTCAAATTGTAAGTTGTAATTTATCGCTTTCGATTAACGAATTGAGTTTTTGTTGTTCTAAATTCCTTTACCATTGATGTATGCAAAGTTACTAAAGTTCCTTGAAAAACTTTTAAAATGAGTCATCATTTGCATCGCCATCATGCATCATTTCACATTCCACATCACATGTTTTCTAGAGTCTCATTCTTGTTCTTTTTCCACCGAAGGTTGTCAAGCTGTCTCACCGATACGACACTCGGGCCAATCGTCAGAGGAGAATGGAAGATTTGGAACAGGAAAATCATGAGCTTCGTGGGGAAGTTGCTACACTTCGTGCCGAGATGGAAAAGTTAACAGCATTGGTGGAAAGTTTGGTGGCTGTTCAGAATCAGCCATCGACTACGGCTGCCGAGATTCAGACTTCAACTCCAGTGGTTTCTGAAATTGTTACAGTTCCTGCCTCCGCAACTCAAATCAACTCTCCACTTCAACATCAGATGCCGAAAGGTTTTCCGTGGGGAATGCCTTACAACTTTGTGCCAGAGGGGTATCAGCCTACCGTACAACCTATATTTCAGCCTGCATTGTCCCTTCCTCAACCAGAGACAACTGCCATGCTGCCAGTGATTTCGTCTGTAGCATCTTTTCCGCAACCAGTTATGACGACCGTTGCTCCTGTGGTCCACTCAGTGCCATACTTGAATGAACCAATTTATCCTGCTGAGCCCGCTGAAAGTTTGGGTCTTTTTGATAGAATGGAAGAATTTCAGGATCAGTTCCAGGAAATGCAGAAGGAGCTTAGAGCATTGAAAGGGAAGGATTTGTTTGGGAAGAGTATGCATGACCTTTGTTTAGTTCCGAATGTCAAGATTCCAGCGAAATTCAAAGTGCCAGACTTTGAGAGATATAAGGGTGATTCGTGTCCTAGAAGTCATTTGACAATGTACGTGAGGAAGATGTCTACGTACTCCGATGATCATGATTTGTTGATTCATTATTTTCAAGACAGTTTGACGGGTGCCGCTCTAAAGTGGTATATGGGTTTAGACAGCATTCGAATCCGCAACTTTAACGATCTTAGTGAAGCCTTTGTCCATCAGTACAAGTACAACGTTGACATGGCGCCGGACAGGGATCAACTCCGGGCGATGTCGCAAAGAGACCGAGAATCTTTTAAGGAGTACGCCCAGAGGTGGCGTGAAATTGCTGCTCAAATCTATCCACCTCTTGAGGAGAAAGAGATGACTAAGATATTTTTGAAGACTTTAGGGTCCTTTTACTATGAGAGAATGATAGCCAGCGCACCCAGTGACTTCACCGAAATGGTGAGCATGGGCATGCGATTAGAGGAAGGGATTCGCGAAGGGCGTTTGGTTAAAGAAGGGAGTCCGTCTAGCAGTGCGAAGAAGTTTGGAAGTGTTTTCCCGAAAAGAAAAGAGCAGGATGTCAGTGCTTTGTTTCCAGGTAGGCCTAGGAGAGGTTACTCTCACGTTGCGGCAGTCACTCCGGCTGTCCGCCCAGCTTTGATGGCCCTAGCTCATCAAATCCCGCCAACTCAACCACGGCCGTTTCAGCAGCAGCCTCGACAACAGGCTTATCCGTTCAACAATCAGAACCGTTCACCTAGAAAACCGCAGTTCGATGCCATTCCTATGACGTATACTGAATTGTTCCCTGCTCTCATCAGGAAGAATCTCATCACAACAAAGCCGCCTCCTGTCGCACCGAACAGTGCTTCTCCGTGGTACAAGGCGGATCAATTCTGTGAATATCATCAAGGGTCGCCAGGGAACAACCTTGAGAATTGCTTTGCTCTGAAGGCGGACGTGCAGAGGTTAATTAAGAATGGCATCTTGTCTTTTAAGGATGTTAATCCAAATGTTAGAGATAATCCTTTGCCTCGACATGGGGCAGCTTCTGTGAATATGGTGGAAGGTTGTCCGGGGAAGTTCCGAGTTTTTCAAGTCGAGCACATAAGAGAATCTTTGATCAGGTTACATCAGAGTTTGAGAAGACTTGCCTTTGTTAGGCACCAGCATGACTATGACGTTTGTGAGTTTTGTTCAAGAGAGGATGATTGTCCTATTGTGAAGGAGGACATTCAGAAGTTGCTAGATCAGAGAATTATCACTATTACCTATGACCGAAATCCGGAAGACGAAGTGAATGTTATCACCCCACAATTTAATTTGCCAGAATCAGTGGAGATTGCTTACAACAGTCAGGTTGCGCCTGTTGATCCTTTGATTATTTACCCGCTTGGCCCTGTGCCTTACAGTTCAGACCAAGCTGTGCCATACAAATATAACGCCACAATGATTGAGAATGGGGTAGAAGTCCCCATACCAACCAGACCGTCTTTTGTTAATATTGCCGATGTAAGTAGAGTTACAAGAAGTGGGCGTGTTTTTGCCGCAGTACCGTCGAGGAGACCAGAAGTTCAAGTTAGGAGGCCCATACCGGCGGAGATTCCTGTAAGAAATGTTGAACCAAGAGTTGAGATAGGCCGATCCAGTGAACCTATCCCTCACCCTGAAGAGGATGAGATCTTAAAGCTTATCAAAAGAAGTGAGTATAAGATTGTGGACCAACTTTTGCAAACACCTTCCAAGATTTCCTTGCTTGCCTTATTAAGAGATTCTGGTGCACATAAAGAAGCTTTGATGAAGGTCTTGGACCAGGCGTTCGTAGACCATGATGTGACAGTTGATCAGTTTGATGGGATTGTGGGAAATATAACTTCGTGTAACAATTTGGGTTTCAGTGATGAAGAACTCCCGGAGGAGGGGAGAAACCATAATATGGCTTTGCATATTTCAGTAAGTTGTGGAAACGATACCTTATCAAGCGTGTTGGTGGATACGGGCTCGTCGTTGAATGTGATGCCCAAGACCACGTTGTCTCGACTTTCATATCCAGGTGCTCCTATGAGGCCTAGTGGAGTAATTGTTAAAGCATTTGATGGTTCCAGGAAGACAGTTATTGGTGAAGTGGATCTTCCCATAGTGATTGGTCCCCATACTTTTCAAATCACTTTCCAAGTGATGGATATCCGTGCTGCCTACAGCTGTTTATTGGGTCGTCCCTGGATCCACGATGCCGGGGCAGTCACCTCCACGCTCCATCAGAGACTAAAGTTTGTAAGACATGGGAAGCTAGTGATGATTGGGGGAGAGCAGGCTATGGTGGTAAGCCATTTATCATCGTTTTCTTTTATTGATGCTGACGAGGATGTTGGGACCCAGTTCCAGGGCCTATCTGTTGCTAAGAATACAGTGAAGAAGCAAGGGGCATCCATCTCTTCTTTTGAGGATGCGTGGCGAGTGGTGGAAAGTGGTTCGGCCGAAGGATGGGGCCAGGTGTTGACATTACCCGAGAACAAGTCTGGGGAAGGTTTGGGTTTTCATCCAATATCTGCAAGGGTCAAGAAGGAGGTGGTTGTTCGTCCGATTCAAGAGGTTTTCCGGAGTGCAGGGTTTGTGCATCCTGAGGTTGATTCTATCATAGATGATGATTCCGAGGAGGATTTGCCCGTGTTTGTGACGCCCGGATTGACTTGCCAAAACTGGATAGCTGTTGATATTCCTGTGGTTATGCACATTTCCGAGTAATGTTTTGTTTATTTTCCTTTGAAAAAATCGCTCTGACCAAGGCGAAACGTATTTTGTGTCGGGCTATGAAAAATAACTCCTTTTGCTCTGCCCAAGGCAAAAGAGAAATGTCTGGGCTTTTTGTTTCAAGTATTTCCCTTTTAATGAATAAAAATGTTATTTTGTCCACTGCTGTTTTATTTTTCACTTTTTCTGGGAAATAACAATGAAAATTAATTAATAACATCTTGCTTTATTTGCACAAATCGATTTCTAAAATAAAGCATAATCATGTGTGCAGATTACTTCATGACTTAACCATCAAAAACAATGATCCTATGCCCTCTCCCAACTTTGAATTCCCTGTGTTCAGAGCCGAAGAAGAGGATGATGAAGAGATTCCTGTTGAGATTTCCCGTTTGCTTAAGCATGATGAGAAGATTATTCAACCATTTGAAGAACCTATAGAGTTGGTCAACTTGGGTGATGAAGAAGATAGAAAGGAAGTCAAAGTCGGAGCATTGCTTATCCCGGAAGTTAAGGAGAAAATGTTGGAGCTTCTCAGAGAGTATGTTGACGTGTTTGCTTGGTCCTACCAAGATATGCCAGGGCTGGACAATGACATTGTGGAGCATCGTTTACCGTTGAGACCTGAGTGTCCACCGATCAAGCAGAAGTTGAGAAGGACTCGTCCTGACATGGCTGACAAGATTAAAGAGGAGGTTCAGAAGCAGATCAATGCCGGTTTCCTTGTTACATCGGTCTATCCTCAATGGTTAGCCAATATAGTGCCTGTTGCAAAGAAGGATGGCAAGGTTCGGATGTGTGTAGACTATAGAGATCTGAATAGAGCTAGTCCGAAAGATGATTCCCATTACCTCATATTGACGTATTGGTCGACAGTACCGCCATGTTCAAAGTCTTTTCTTTCATGGATGGTTTCTCTGGTTACAACCAAATCAAGATGGCGCCGGAAGATATGGAGAAGACCGCTTTCATTACACCTTGGGGAACTTTCTGTTATCGGGTTATGCCGTTTGGTTTGAGGAATGCTGGTGCAACATACCAAAGAGCCATGACTGCTTTGTTCCATGACATGATGCATAAGGAGATCGAAGTGTATGTGGATGACATGATTGCCAAATCGCAGACTGAGGAAGATCACTTGGAGCATTTGTTGAAGTAATTCCAGCGTTTGAGAAAGTATAAACTCCGTCTGAATCCCAACAAGTGCACTGTTGGTGTTCATTCTGGAAGACTTCTGGGTTTTATTGTCAGTCAGAAAGGTATTGAGGTAGATCCTGATAAAGTCAAAGCTATTCGGGAGATGCCCGCGCCCAAGACGGAAAAACAAGTAAGAGGATTCCTTGGGAGACTGAATTACATTTCTAGATTTATATCTCATATGACTGCTACCTGTGGGCCGATTTTCAAGCTTCTCCGAAAGAACCAAGGATGCGTGTGGACAGAAGATTGTCAGAGAGCTTTTGATAGCATCAAAGAATATTTGCTCGAACCTCCCATTTTGATTCCACCAGTGGAAGGAAGACCTTTGATTATGTACCTGACTATACTGGAAGACTCCATGGGATGTGTGCTTGGTCAGCAAGACGAGACCGGAAGAAAGGAACATGCCGTATATTATTTGAGTAAGAAATTCACGGATTGTGAGTCTCGATACTCATTGCTTGAGAAAACCTGTTGTGCTTTAGCTTGGGCCGCTCGCCGTCTGCGCCAGTATATGATTAATCACACTACTTGGTTGATCTCCAAAATGGATCCGATCAAGTATATCTTTGAGAAGCCCGCTTTGTCTGGAAGGATAGCCCGTTGGCAGATGTTGTTATCTGAATATGACATTGAGTATCACACTCAGAAAGCAATCAAAGGGAGTATTTTAGCCTATCATTTGGCTCACCAACAAATTGAAGACTATCAATCCATCAAGTTTGATTTCCCAGATGAAGATGTTATGTACTTGAAAGCTAAAGATTGTGAAGAGCCGTTACCTGAAGAAGGACCTGATCCTGAATCCCGTTGGGGTTTGATTTTTGACGGAGCTGTGAATTCCTATGGAAATGGAATTGGGGCAATCATCGTTACTCCCCGAGGTACTCATATCCCGTTCACGGCAAGACTGAAGTTCGACTGCACGAACAACATGGCGGAATATGAGGCGTGTATTATGGGTCTCGAAGAAGCAGTAGATCTAAGGATTAAAATTCTTGATATTTACGGAGATTCGGCATTGGTGATTAATCAAATCAAAGGAGAATGGGAGACTCGTCATCCTGGTTTGATCCCTTACAGAGATTACGCTAGAAGGTTGTTAACTTTCTTCAACAAGGTGGAATTACATCATATCCCTAGAGATGAGAATCAAATGGCTGATGCTTTAGCTACTTTTTCTTCGATGTTTCAAGTGAATGATTGGAACGACGTGCCTACAATTCGAGTTATGCGCCTCAACAGACCTGCTCATGTGTTCTCAGTGGAAGAGGTCACCGACGACAAACCGTGGTTCTATGACATTAAACGTGTTCTTCAAACTCAAGAGTACCCACCTGGGGCATCCAACAAAGATAGGAAGACGTTGAGAAGATTAGCAAGCAGTTTCTTTCTCAATGAAGAAGTTTTGTATAAGAGGAATTACGACATGGTCTTGCTCAGATGTGTAGACAGACGTGAAGCAGACATGCTGATGCAAGAAGTACACGAAGGATCCTTTGGCACTCATGCCAATGGACATGCAATGGCTAGAAAGATGTTGAGAGCTGGTTACTATTGGATGACAATGGAATCTGATTGCTGCAAGTATGTGAAGAAGTGTCATAAGTGCCAGATTTATGCGGACAAGATGCACGTGCCGCCGACTCTCCTCAATGTTATTTCTTCACCTTGGCCTTTCTCTATGTGGGGCATTGATATGATTGGGATGATTGAACCCAAAGCTTCAAATGGTCATCGTTTCATCTTGGTAGCGATTGATTATTTTACTAAATGGGTGGAAGCAGCATCTTATGCTAATGTAACCAGACAGGTGGTAGTCAGATTTATCAAGAATCAGATCATTTGTCGGTACGGTATCCCGAGCAAGATTATCACTGATAATGGTTCGAATTTGAATAACAAGATGATGAAGGAGCTTTGTGAAGAGTTCAAGATCGAACATCATAATTCTTCTCCTTACAGACCGAAGATGAACGGGGCTGTTGAAGCTGCTAACAAGAACATCAAGAAGATTGTCCAGAAGATGGTGGTGAATTATAAGGATTGGCATGAAATGCTTCCGTTTGCTTTACACGGATACCGTACTTCAGTTCGGACTTCAACGGGCGTGACCCATTTTTCCCTAGTTTACGGTATGGAAGCAGTACTCCCCGTGGAGGTTGAGATTTCGTCTTTGAGAGTGTTGATGGAAGCTAAACTTTCTGAGGCTGAATGGTGTCAAAGTAGATACGATCAGTTGAATTTAATCGAAGAAAAGAGATTGACAGCGTTGTGTCACGGTCAATTGTATCAGCAGAGGATGAAGAAGGCTTTTGATAAAAAGGTTCGACCGCGCGAGTTCAGAGAAGGTGACCTTGTACTCAAGAAGATATTATCTTTCCAACCTGATTCTAGGGGCAAGTGGGCTCCGAATTATGAAGGACCGTATGTTGTTAAGAAAGTTTTCTCTGGGGGTGCCATGATTCTCACCAATATGGACGGTGAAGAACTCCCACGTCCCTTGAACGCCGATGCAGTCAAGAAGTATTTCGCTTAGGCAAATTTCTGGTCAAATCAGTTTCAGCATCTGAACACATTCTGGAATTCAAAGTTGTTAGGGAGAATAGCGATCATTGTTTTTGTATGACCTGTTATTTCATGTATTATTTCCCCAAGCTTTTGTAAACCATTGGAGTCGCATTGTTAGCGAACAACCTCTTATTAATGAAATGTGAGCACTTACCTTTTGTGGGCAAAATTTTAATTTTTATGAAAAATACTTGAAACAAATTTACTTAAGTGTTCTTATTTTAAATATGTGTCGTGGATAACGAAAGGAATATTAACAGTTTGTTCCAAGGACGGTCAAGGCATGAAATGCAAAGCAGTACAATAATTTATACTTGCATGATGAACTTGTTTCGTTTCAAAATCGCCATGAGGTGTTGGTTGTGTAAACTTGTGTTTCTAGTGGTACTAAGTTTGGTAACTCCCTAGTTGTCCCAGTTAAGCACTGTTTTGGCTATCTCTATTTGGGCGATTTCTGAAGTGTGGTACATTTTGTCTCATACCGTGATCTATTGGTGTTAGGAGATTGGGTTTGATTACTTTTCTCCTCAGAAGACTTGGACCTTGTAGCGTGACACCCTCCAACGTTGCTTTGTGTTTCCAGTTCCGTTTATCTTCCGTCTTTTCAAGATTGGCCGAGTATCTATTTTGCTATGACATCTTATTATCTCCAAGATATTCCATCTGTCTGTTTTGTCAGCATAACATTCATTTATTCATTTACAGTCATATCAGCATGCATATCCACATTTGCCGTTGATTTTGAGTCGTACTTTGTTTGTTCGAACAACGTACATATGTTCTTTCCAGGTAGAAAGTCAGCTTAGGTAGAAAATGTGTTTCTTTTTCTAAATTCCCCAACTGAGCTAACCCTCATGGATGATTTTGGTTTAGCCTACCTTGCCCATTTCTGAATACGAGGAATTCCCCAATTGAGTTACTTTCTCATCGGGTGGAGTCTTGTTTGACTGTGTTCTCTCTGGTTTATTCCTAGATGAAGTTGCTGCCTCTTGCATAGGCTATTTCTTTGATTCTCCCCAGTGAAATCGATCCAAACAGTTGGTGCATTTATTTTGCACGTTAAAGTATTTGATCTCCTCGGGAAGGATTGATTCAGGTTTCTCTTTGACGAAGATTTTATTTCTCTGCCAGTATCATCGCAATTTCCTCCTGATTGTTTTTGGAAAATGACAAGCGGAAGCTCTTCATGAGCAACTTGTGCGTTATAGACACCGTTGGAAAACAACAAGCGGCAGCTCTTCATGAGCAACTTGTACGTTTACTTGTTGAAAACGACAAGCGGCAGCTCTTCATGAGCAACTTGTACATTTACTTTTTTGAAAGCGCCGAGCAGCAGTTCTTCATGAGCTACTAGTGCGTCATTTTATCTTTTCGAAAGCGCCGAGCAGCAGTTCTTCATGAGCTACTAGTGCGTTATTTACTTTTTTGAAAGCGCCGAGCAGCAGTTCTTCATGAGCTACTAGTGCATCATTTTGTCTTTTCGAAAGCGACAAGCAACAAACTCTTCATGAGTTACCAGTACGTTATTACTTTTCTGGAATACAACAAGCGGCAGCCTCTTTATTTGAGCAGCTTGTATGTTATCGGTATTTTTTTCTGGAATACAGCAAGCGGCAGCCTCTTTATTTGAGCAGCTTGTATGTTATCAGTATTTTTTTTCTGGAATACAACAAGCGGCAGCCTCTTTATTTGAGCAGCTTGTATGTTATCGGTATTTTTTTCTGGAATACAACAAGCGGCAGCCTCTTTATTTGAGCAGCTTGTATGTTATCGGTATTTTTTTCTGGAATACAGCAAGCGGAAGCCTCTTTATTTGAGCAGCTTGTATGTTATCGGTATTTTTTCTGGAATACAACAAGCGGCAGCTTCTTTATTTGAGCAGCTTGTATGTTATCGGTATTTTCTTTGGACGACAGCAAGCGGCAGCTTCTTTATTTGAGCAGCTTGTGTGTTATCGGTATTTCCTCTGGACAACAACAAACGACAGTTTTCTTTATTTGAACAACCTCCGTATCTACAGTCTTATTACCTCAGCATTAATGAGTATACCTCTGAAAATCTAGCAGAGAAGTCTGTTACGAATCTATACCTCCAGAAGTCGGTAATCCGTTATCAGCAGTTTGATACTCTCTGTCTACCATCGACCTTGAGTTGCGAACTCACTGTTTTGGATTAATGATCTGTTATGGCCTATGCAAGATGCTCTCTTTGTTAGGGTTAGAGGTTGTTTTCCCTCGATTTTATTCGCTGTCGGGAGTCTGTCGTTTGAAGTCGATAGCTTGTTTCCCCAGTAATGTATAATCCATGACCGTTGTGTTTTGATGGTGTTCGATTCCCCCCAACATTGTCTCGTTTCACACAATATCTTTCTCTGTGAGTTCGATCGCTGCATTCATATCAAACATGACGACGGCATCTTAGGACAAAATTTGCGTAGTTATGTATTTAAGTACCTTCAATCTCGTCGAGACGAAGATTTCAATCTTCATATCTCCGGATAGAAGAAACTTAAATAGGGGCAGCTGTTGTACCCCAAATTTTAACCTAAGATATCGTCTCCTACCCGCATCATTACATTACCAGTATTTTGATCCATCGATTTTAAAATTCATAACTTTTTTCAGGCCAAGAGCTATTTATGCTGAACATCAAATCATTTAATCGATTCGTGCTAAAACGATGTATATTAATTATTTATTATCTTAAATCTAAATAATTGAAATTCGTTTTCGATTATTATGTAGTTTAAAGATGTATAGATAATAAAATAAGCATTAGAAAAGAGGCGCATTAATTTGTGCGGACATTATTTATTTATTACTCATTATCTTAAATTTAAATAACTGGAATTTATTCTTAGTTATTACATAATTTAAGGTTTATGAATAATATAATAAGCATTCGGAGAAAGTTCATTGGTTAATAACGTTTATTTAATCATTCGTCATTCTAAATTAAATAATTGAAACCTTATTTTAATTATTATAATTTAGAAAGTTATGGATGAAGAATTAAATAATGGAGGCTATTAATTGATCAATGATATTTATTTATTTATCTGTTTATTATTCTGAATGTAAGTAATTGAAATTCGTTTTCAATTATGATTCGTTTAAAGAACTATAAACGATAAATAAATGATTAAAGAGGAAGAAGAATTTAATTGGCAAATAGTTTTTTATTCATTTTTCTAATTGTACAGTTATTATGTAAACATTGTATCTATTACAATAAATTACAATAATAAATTTACAAAAAAACTAAAATGAAGTAAAAAACTAATCTAATATTCCTAATTTTTTTAAACTTCCGATCCAGTGCGTTTTGTCGGCTCACTTAATGTTACCTGCAAAATTAAAAAAAAAAGAGATTAGAATTCGAATAAATGATCAAAAGCGAAATTATTAAAGTTTCATCATTAAATGCAATGGCCGGAATCAGTTACTCTTTTTTGCAAATCACGGGATTTCTCCCGGTTCACAAAAAAGAAAGGAATTTTAAATGAATGCACAAGTTTATGTTTTCCAAAAAATTGCATGTTTAAACTAGCTGCATTATTTTCAAATCCCAAATGCAATTTCAAAAACATACAGCATAAGCATACAAAACCCATGCATTTTCTACATATGCAAGCATGCTACGTAAACCAATGCCCACACAGCAGAAAAACAAAACAAGCTTTTGTATTAGAGGAAAACATGCAGTTTAACCACATATGCAAGTAATATGGACATTCCATTTTCATCATTTTCTGGCCATTTGCAGTTTCAGAAAAAGTACAGCTTATCACTTTTTTTATCAAAGCTATACTGAGAGAAAAAGAGAGGGAGAAGTGTGGGTTTTACAGGCCTGGCATAGGCAGAAAAGGGATATACAAGACAAACTAAAATATAGCCAGTAGATATAATAACATAAAAGAAGAATAGAAACAAATTGGAGGGACAGTATAGTGCAGAATGCTCAGGAAATCCCAAAGCACATTTCAAATTTCCAGCCTGTAGCGAAAAGAAGAGAGGGAAGTTGTTATAACATATAACCAAAGGGAACCAATATGATAAGAATATATCACATATCCAAGCCTTCAAGAAAAACTTAGAGAAAAAGAGTTATCAGAAAAAACATACAAAGCTCAGCAAACCTGCATAGTTATCATATACTGTCAAAACTATTTCAACCATACACCAAAACTTTGCAAAGTGATTGAGCCATTAAAGCCAACATCATCATCCTGTTATCAAAAAATATCAAAAATAATCTCACAGAAAACCAGTTAAAACCACCATCAATATGGCCTAGCAAAGACTTATGCCCCAATTTCCATCAATATGTCCAAACCACACGAAATCCCTATTCACCACCATGTCAAACCATTATCCAAGCTTGAACATCATCAATCCAAAAACCTGAACGACCCAAGCTAGAACCAACTCCTAAGGCAACAGGTTAGGCCTCAGTATCAACATCACTGGCCTTTCAAACTATTACTCAAGCCAACATCATACCAAAAAAACATTTTCCAGAACAATACACCTCATACAGCATCACGTTCAAGAAGAAGAAACATTTTCCAGAATCATCATACAGCATCACGTTCAAAGAAGAAGAAGAAAACAGAAGTACAGTACGAAGGCAAACGAGGGAGAAGAAGCAATCACAGTACCAAGGCCAACAAGGAGAAGAAGCATCATAATACAGTAACAACAACAAGAAGGAAAAATTGCGTGATACCAGTCACCAGGGTGAGCTTATGTCTCTCCTCTCCTTGCCGTCTAGCCTCCGTCACTCCCGGCCTCCTCCTCCGTCTCTACCTAGGTAACGTTCCCTCCTCTCTTTTATTTCTTTGAACATCCTCAATCAACATTAACAATCAAACATAAGAATCAATCAAGATCAAACATAACATAAATCGTAGAATCAACATGCAAAAACTGAATTGAGTGTTAACAAATCAAACACGTTCTTACCGAATCCGTAGCCGTCCCTTTTCTCGTTCAACTGGAGGGAAGAGGAGATGGAGTGGGTGGCCATGGCAAGGAGAGACATCAAGTTCAGAGGCGAATGTGAAGAAGAAGAGGCGAAGAAGAAGATCGAAAGAAGAAGAGGCGTGCCGTTTCTGCCCAAGACTAACCCTAAATCCCAATTTGATAAAACATAAGATTAACCCTAATGCTTTGTTGACTGTGGGCCTCATCCTTTTTCCTTAAAACCCACGACCTGCTTCCTTACACCCCCCTCTCGTTTCTGAGTTCTTGCATTGGGCCTTCAGCTCCCTGGCCCATCCATTTTGTTTGTTCTATTTTTGATACACTGTCTTTTGTTATGTTTTCTATAATTTGTTTTTGTGGAATTATTATTTGTGATAATTAATTGGTAATTATATTTTAAAAAAAACAAATACATATCTCAATAGGGTTTTTAATTAGTTGACTTCTTAGTCTAATGGTGGATTTAATTTAAGAATTTTTATTTCTTATTTCATTAAGATAAATTGTTAATTTTTAATTTAATGTGGAACCCCCTTTTTTTAATAAGTATTTTATTTATATACATAAAAACATGGAATTTAAGGTTGTAGACATTTTATTTATTAATTTCTCTCTTACATCGTTATCAATCAAAAATCCTAAAACACATAAAAATAGAAAAAAAACTAAAAAATATTTTATTAACTCATTTTCTTGTTAATATCAAATATATCAAAAGCTTAATAACTTAAAACTAAAAAAAAACATTACGTGCTCGTTAAATAATTCTCTTTTTTTTATCCTTATCCAAATGCGTAAAAAAATTAGAATATTTTCTTCCCGTTAACATTAAAACACAAAAAATCATAAGAACGCATTATTCGCATCATTTATTCTAACATTCAGATTATTGCTATTTAATCGTTATTCGCATATTTTTGTTCGTGTATTTATTTGTTTATTCGGTTTATGCTTAAATCCAAAGGAAAAAACGGTAAATTTGTTGACTTCATGTCCTCAAGTCTAACTGCGCGAATTTTCGCATTTCATTAAAACTTAGGGTAATTTCTCCTCAAATTTCGACCTTTTCAAGACTTATACCTTTTAAGCAAAAACTTCGACATTAGGTCGTCGTATCTTCAAAAACCCGTCCGTATCCCTTTTCGGCCAAAACGATTTATTTTCAATCAAGCAATCAATTTTAAATAAAACAGATATTTCAAAAGGTTCCTATAGAGTACTATAGATGCATTGGGTGCTAATACCTTCCCATTGCATAACCAACCCCCGAACCATAAGATCTCTTTTCAAAAAAACGCTTTGTATTTTTTATTATTATTTACATTGCATATTTAGGGTTTTATTTCGCTCTTTTCCCTTTTCCTTTGGAAACAATAAAGCGCGGTGGCGACTCTTGCTTTTGTGAGGTGAATTAATCAATAATTCGATCTCCGATTTACCCCGCTACATTTTTTATCGCTACACGCACCCCATTGAGTTCTCTAAGACGGTCAAATACATGATTAGCGGTCTTCCCTCGACTGGTGGCATCAAGACAAAAGGCTCTTGTAAATACTCCTTGATTTTATCGAAAGTAATCTGACAGTCATCATTCCATCTAACTACCTGATCTTTCTTCAACAGTTTGAAGATTGGTTCACAAGTAGATGTTAGGTGAGAAATGAACCTAGCAATGTAGTTTAGGCGTCCCAAAAAACCTCTGACTTCCTTCTCAGTGCGAGGAACTGGCATTTCTTGTATCGCTTTGACTTTGGCAGGATCAACCTCAATGCCTTTGTTGCTGACAATGAAACCTAAGAGTTTACCGGACCGGACTCCGAATGTGCACTTGTTTAGATTCAACCTTAGTTTGTACTCCTTCAACCCGAAAAACAACTTTTGCAAGTGATCAAGGTGTTCTTCTTCAGTTTATGATCGGTCTATCATGTCATCTACGTAGACCTCTATCTCATGATGTATCATATCATGAAACAAAGCTACCATGGCGTGTTGATAGGTTGCCCCAACATTCTTCAGTCCGAATGGAATCACTTTGTAGCAGAACATACCCCACTGTGTGACAAATGTAGTTTTCTCCATGTCCTCAGGTTCCATTTTGATCTGGTTATAGCCTGAGAATCCGTCCATGAAAGAAAATACTTTGTGCTGGGCTGTATTGTCAACCAGTATGTCGATGTGCGGAAGTGGAAAATCATCTTTAGGGTTGGCCCTGTTTAAATCTCTATAATCTATGCACATTCTTACTTTGCTATCCTTTTTAGGCACAGGAACAATGTTGGAAACCCATTATGGATAGGAAGTAACAGCTAGAAATCCAGCATTGAACTGTTTCATAACTTATGCTTTGATCTTCTCTGACATGTCAGGTCTCATGCGGCGGACTTTTTGTTTCACTGGTGGACAGTCTTCTCTTGTGGGTAGATGATGTACCACAATGTCTATATCGAGTCCCGGCATGTCTTCGTATGACCAGGAAAAGATCTCAACATAATCATGCAATAGCTAAATTAAGCGCTCCTTGACAATTGGCTCTAGATTGGCACCCACTCTGATTTCCTTTTTATCTTCCTCGGTGCCCAAGTTGATTGTATCCAACAGCTCCTCGTGAGGCTGAATAACTCTTTCCTCTTGTTGTAGTAATCTAGCCAATTCCCCTGGTACCTCACAATCTTCCTCACCTTCGTATTCGACTTGGTAGATCAGATCTTCAGAGTCACTAAAGGCTATAGCAGTATCGTTACCCATGGGATCCCGAACGGAAGGGTACCTGCATTTGTGAGTGTGGGTGTGTGTAAGGGATAACCATCTTAAAACAATAAAATGTAAAAGAAAGACAATGAGCATAAAAGGTTTATATATATGAAAAAGCATCCATGATTCATTGAATGACATATGAAAATGAAATAAAAACCCTTACAAATGGACCGATGTGACTCGGGTAAGACACAAGGTTGAAAATGTACGAATTGTTTGTGAATTATTACAAGTCCAACATAAATGTAAAAGATAAATTATTGCGATATGAAAGTTATCGAGATGAAGTATTTGGCTTCCCAGTTGCGAAGTCCTCCGCTGACGTAGGAAATATCCAATCTTCCAAGCTTCCATCTTCTTCACTGTCCTCTACTGCATTGACCCCTTGGTTGGTAATCTTCACAGGTGGCCCTCCGACACGGGCATGGCGCACAGCCTTCTGAGCAGTCGAAGTAAACCCCAAGCCAAACTTGTCTAATTTGTACGAGATGTCTGGAAGCTGCCCCCAGATGGTGCATCCCCCCTCTTTCACTACTGCCTTTGCATCCTTTAGTGATGACATCCGAGGTGGAGGTCTTGTGATCATAGGAATTGAGGATACCGCCTTGGTCACCGCTATTTCCTGAGAGACTTCTTCAAAATGTTGGAAAGGGGTTTCGATGAATTCACCATCCAACTCTACATATCGGAAAGAATTTAGATGACTAATCATGTATTCCTCTTCCCCATGGACAATTATGATCTTCCCTTGGACAGGGTACTTTAGCATTTGATGCAAAGTGAAGGTGACAGCACCGGCGTTGTGAATCCAGGGGCGTCCCAACAGACAAGAGTAAGAAGGACAAATGTCCATCACGTAGAAGGTTTAATTGAACGTCTGGGTTCCCACCTTTATCGAGATGTCCACCTCCCCATGGACCATCCCCTTAGAGCCGTCAAATGCTCTCACAATTATATTACTAGGTTTTAATGTCAGCCCCTCACAATCCAACCTATCAAGGGCTTTCTTTGGCAAGACATTCAAAGATGATCCCGTATCAACCAAGACATGGGCTAGGGTCGTTCCTCTACACTCCACTGAGACATGTAACGCCTCGTTGTGTTTTCTTCCTTTGGGCGTCAAGTCAGCATCAGAGAAACCCAGGCCATTGTCAGCTGTGAAACTGGCCATACACTCTTGGAATTGGTCCGCATACGTTATTTGCGGCACATGAGCTGTCTTCAGAAATTTTACCAAAGCTTTAGCATGTGCCTCAGAGCACAGTAGCAATGCTAACATAGAGATTTTGGAGGGGGTCTGCCCCAATTGTTCAACCACATCATAATCACTTTTCTTTTATGATCCTCAGGATTTCTTCCATCTCCTTCTTGGACGTTTCAGGAATAGCTAGTGATTATGCCTTCATCAGGACAGGCTCCTCTTGAACATTCTTTCCTTTATTCTCAGCAGTGGAAGTAGGGATAAGAATTGTATTGTCTTCTTTGTTGGTAGGTACGCTTGCAGGTACGATCATCGGTGTAGAGGTAATCTTTGTAACGACCACGGGTCCAAATACTGCCTTTGGAGGGGCAATCTCTGGATAAAAAATTATCCCACTACGAGTAATCTTGCTTGTTCTGACAATGTTGCTAATTTTGGATTTGTCCTCTTCGGAGCTTTCTTCTTTGACAGTCATTTCATCCTGTTTAATACCATGGTAGTAGATTTCTCCACCATAATTCCATGGTACCGTCTTATCTGATTGGTATGGAGTCGGCCTGGGTATTGTCATCTTAAGTGGAGTAGTCATTGGAGCAGATGTAATCCTAACGGTCTTTTAGGGACCCCAGAAGGATTGGTGTAGATGGTTATTATTGAAACTTCTTTAACTGGAACGGGTGAAATAGGAGATTTCTCAAACAAAATTTCTTGGTTATCAATCAGTTGTTGGATACCTTTTTTCAACAGAGGGAAGTCAAATGATGAGGATAGGCAAACATGGCAGTCTTTGTCACAACCTGGGAATATACCAGCTTTCAACAAATTCAACTTGATAACGGGAGCGGAGTCAACAGTTCATCCACGGTAGCAACAAACAGATCTTCCTCAACTGCATTGGCATTGTGACCATGCCTCAGCATCAGAGCGGAAATAACATTCAGTTTCTCAGGCGCTTCAAAATCAACTTCCTTCGCGTCTATCAGGTCTTGAATTTTGTTCTTCAGAGCCCAACAGTTGTTGGTGTCGTGCCTTGGACTTTCAGAATGGTACGCGCACCTGGCATTCAGATGGTAATGTGGAGACACAGTATTGGGATTCTTTGGGGCCTCTTTTAGCATGGCCAGATTCAACTTCAGAAGATGTGGTAGGACTTGGGCTAGAGTCATGTTAATCTTGGTGAATTGTCGAACTGGCCTTTCCACCTTTTGCTGGTTATTTCTCGGTTGGTTATTTCTTGGCTGGTCATTTCTTGGCTAGTCTGATGCAGGCTTTTGAATCATAACGGCCCCCACCGTTGGTTGGCGCTCAGTTCTTCCCTGATTCCTCTGTGAATAGACAACAGACACTTCCTTCTTTCTAGTGAAGGGCTTTTTTACAACTGCAGAGGTAGATGCGTCCTTCTGAATTTTCCCACTTCTTATACCAGCTTTCACCCTCTTGCCAATTAAAATCAATTAGGTGAACCCTGCAGAGGAGCTCCCAATCAGATGATTAAAGAAAGGACCTGATAGAGTTCCCAAGAACATATCCACTAACTCCCTTTCAGACAAAGGGGGTTGCACCCTTCTGGCTAGATCCCTCCACTTTTGGGCGTAGTCTTTGAAGCCCTCATTTGATACCATAGGCATACTCTAGAGTTGAGTACGGGTTGGTGCTAAATCAACATTGTATTGATACTGTTTATAGAAAGCTGCTGCCAAGTCTTCCCAATTATGGACATCGGCCCTCTCCAACTGATAGAACCAATCAAGTTGCGTTCCTGATAAACTATCCTGGAAAAAGTCGACCCACAAGTCTTTGTCAGCAGAATGCGGCTGAATTTTCCTGACATAGGATCTGAGGTGCATTTTAGAGCAAGACACCCCATCATACTTGGCAAATAAAGGCACTTTAAACTTTGGCTGGATTACTATTCCTGAAACCAGCCCCAATTCCTCAAAATATATCCCCGATACTCTCTGTATCTCCATAGCAGTTAGACGCTCTTCCAGGTGTTTGTATTTGTCATCGGGCGAAGGTTATTGTTGTTTAGAGTAGTCCTCTTCTTCCTCTTCTTCTGCTTCAGAATCTGATGGTACTGCTGTTTCTTTTCCTTTTCTTTCCCCTTCTTCAGATGTTGTAGGAAATTCCAAGGTCCTTTTTGCTTGTCCCTGAAACCTTCTGCCCATGATAAGCACACCAGCTGGCTTCTTCTTCTTTTTCTCTTTTTCTTTTTCTAGAAGAGTCTTTAGCTCCTCCTGCCCTTGGCTAAGGTCAAGAGTAACTGTTGAAATTGTGAGTTTTGAGCTTGCAAGTCTTTAACCGTTTGTTCAAGATCCATCTTGCTGAAATAAACAGTAGAAGGATGAGGAAACTTGTTGCAAAGACCTGTTTATGCTCATGATGAATGATATGTATTCATGCAATGT
Source organism: Vicia faba (assembly GCA_948472305.1). NCBI lineage: Eukaryota > Viridiplantae > Streptophyta > Magnoliopsida > Fabales > Fabaceae > Vicia > Vicia faba. The sequence goes on from OX451737.1 coordinate 1,141,737,521, forward strand.
TTTCAAGGATTCGAAAATTCAAATTTGTGTCAAACAAAAAGTAACACACGTTATATTAATAAAATAGAATTTGAGTACACCAATGCCCCTAGGGAAAAATAATACAAAATTCTAAGATAAAAAGACATTGCACATCCTCTTTGGTGAAATGTAGGTGTTGAGAGTCTTCTCTTCATGAAGTAGTCGAGTGAGTTCCAAAACCTTCTTCTTGCTTGCGTAGAATTGGGCTTCGAAAGTATCGCGTTCTTCTTTGAGCTGTATCCAACTCCTTTGTAGGTCTTCGAGTGATGTCGGCATGTCAGGATGTAGGATGGTCTATGGAACCTCTCTTTCCTAAATAGGCTCTATAATCACTGGGAGAATGGAAGGGTAAGGCATCATAAGACTTTGAGCACGGGTTCGTACCCACTTGAGGTAAAGCTCAAGAGGGATGGAATTCTTGTGTCCCAGAGTCTTACTATCTACCTTGTTTGGCATCCTCCAAGCTCGGATGAACCTTTGGCGAAGACCTTGATTGTCGTTGTCGAAGTCGAAAACCAATCCTTGAATCAACATATCATGTGGGCCATCCCTTCGGGCATAACCAAACTGTCTTAGAGCCAAGAAAGGGTTGTAGGTGATGCCTCTCCTAATGCCAAGTAGAGGGACATTAGGGAATTCCCCACAACGGTCGACAATGATAACATTCTCTTTGGATCGAGAACACCAATGAATATCTGAATGTTTAAGTGTCATCAACCTTTGTGACCACCTCAAACCTTGCTCATTCTTCAAGACTGATTGGGGAAGATGAGAAATAAACCATCTTGTCAGGATAGGAGTGCAACATAAAATAACACCTCTTTTCCTCATTCTACGAGTGTGAAAAGAGTGAAGGATATCCCCAAGCAATGTAGGCACCGGGTTGCGAGACATGAAGATTTTGACAGCGCTCACATCTATGAGTTGGTCAGGATTATGGAACAAGACCATCCCATAGATGAGAAGAGCTACAATCTCCTCAAAAGCTTGCAAGTCTAGGGAATTCCAACAGCTTTGGGCCTTCTCAAACAGAAACTTTACCAAGAAGCCTTTGACACCACTTCTAGTTTCCTAATATGTTGTGAAATCAGATGAGTGCAAGTGCAGGGCTTGAGCGATCTCTTCTGGCTTTGGATCTCTTTTTGTACCGTTGAAAGGTAGTTGATTGAGAATGGGGATCCTCAAGAGTTGAGAGAATTCTTCCAAAGTAGGCACAAGCTGGTAGTCAGGAAATGTGAAGCAATGATGCAAAGGGTCAAAGAACTGGAAGAGAACCTTCATCATGTCTTCCTCTATGTTGGAAGTGACTAAGTTGAGTAGACGACCATGCCTCTCGGTGAATGGGGAATTCTCAGGAATCCTTGAAGCTAGCTCCTTGAGTTGTGGAGGAATTCTTACAAGGTTGACTTGGATAGTTTTCCTGCGAAGAGAATCCATAACCTATAAAACAGGAACAAAGATGAACTTCCAAAATCCTTGTAATGGTTAGTGGATGCAAATGATGCTCATGATTTCCATGATGTTATGCACAAGTATATATGTACAAGCAAATCACACAAGTTACTAGTTTAGGCTTACATGGGGTTTCATAGTTAAGTACCCTCTTGAAGTTTAGTTGGCTCAACCTGTCCTAGTAATAGTAACCAGGTTCTAAGGAGCTCAATATCACTGGATTGTTTCCTTGTTCATTGTTTCAATTCAAGCCTCTTTACTAGCGACCGAAATATTCCAAGGAACCAACCCTCAATGAGTATAGTATCGAGTATCTACCAACTTCAGACTGCACCAAAGCCGGTCATCTCACTACATCCTAAAAGGCCAAGTTGGTCAAGTAAAGGTTCTAGAAGTTCGTTAGTGCTTCATGACATCACTCAGCGGCCCCGTATTCTCTTTGATTGACTCAAAGGCTACCGGTACCCACAAATATGTCACACTAACATAACTATTTCTTAGATCGTGTCGGTATACCCCGCATAATTTCCACAACGTATTGCTATTTACCTATAATGTTTCCCAAATCCGAGTGGATGATTCAAACCCAAACAATAGGACTAAAATGTAAAGCAAACAAGTCAAACAATTGTAAGCAAATAAAGGTGATCTAAACCCTAAAGTAACCGCACTTTTATAATTTTCCCCAACAGAGTCGCCAGTTCTGTGATACGGTTGGAGAACTGACTTGAGGTTTTGCGTTCTGTCATAAATGTCGCGATTAGCAAGAGTCTCCACCGACTTTTCTTTTATCCAAAAGGAAAGGTAAAAAAGCACAGGAAAGACCTTTGAGATGTTTTCTTGAGTTCGGGGGGTAGATTATAAAAAGGGAAGGTGCTAGCACCGTTTTCATCCATGGTTTTCCATGGGCTCTTAGTTACTTGTTTAGATCACTTGCTTTGCTTTGTTTGAAATGGTGTTTGGTGTGATTTTGAAAGTATTTTGAAAAGAGGCCATTCGTTTAGGCAATCTTTGTAATGATTCTCGTTCGTAAGAATGTATACAAAGATGTTTGTCTTTTGAAAAATGTTTCAATGTTTTGTAAGATGTTTTGAAATGTGTGTGTGTTTTTGAAAATAGAAAGGATTGTTTGAAAGAGAGCAAGTAACTTAGAAGCTATTTACCTAATCAAATGTATTTCTTGTGCATTTTCATTCCTTTGACATGGTTGTCTTACCATTGATTTGGTAAGCAACCCTATCTTTGGATGTAAACGGGACGGGCGTGGGTCATCGTATGACCACGATAGCAATGTTGCCAAGTATCTTAGCATTTTGAGGGACCAAGATCATTTTTTTTAGGCAACCTTTGTATAGCGTCATCGAGGGACCATGATCTTATAATTGTATTGTTTAGCCAAGATACTTCGCATGCGTAACATGGCCATTTTATTTTAGGAAACCAAGTGGGAGAAACCCTAGAGGTGCTTGTGTGCAAAGTGTGTCATTTTCATGCTTTTGTCTTGCATTTAGGGTTTTCTATTTGTTTTGTTTTTGTTCTTGTCATGCAAACCCTAATTTACTAATTTGGTATAAAAGCGATAAATTGCGTAAAATAAACTAAGCTATTACAACAATTATTATGGGAGGGGGGATACAAGTTTTGAATGGGGATTTTGCACAAATATAAATCTAAATATATTATTACAACCCAATAGAATATTGTGCGAATTAAATAAATATACAAATATTTAAAATGCAATGCAAGGTATTATGTAACAAATGTTTTGGTATTTATTTTTTGTATGAGAAAATAATTTATGTAAACCCTAGAAAATAAGGAAAAAAATAATGTTATTTTTTTGGAGGGGTGAAATCCTAATTTTTAATTCAAAGAAAAATAATGTTTCTTATTAATATTTTATCCATTTTTGTATAAGAAAATAATAAATAATATTATATATAAATATTAAAAATTAAGTATGTATAGAAAATAAATATTTTATGTGTATAATAAAACAAAAAAATGTTTAAGTATTTTTAATTGTATTTACAAACTATTTAAGAAAATAAATTCTATTTATTAAAATAAACTATTTTTCATGTGAAAAAAAATAAAAATAAAATAAAATAAAATTGCAAAAATAAAGAAATTATTTTTTGGGTTTTTTAATATTTAGAAAAAATAATCAAAAGCAATAAATATAAAAATATGAGAAAATATGACAAATATAACAAATAAGCCAGGGGGTGCAAATAGTATGTCAGAGGGTGCAAATAGTGAAAACAAAAAGCTCAAAAGCACCAAAAAGCCCAGGACTTCATCCCTGACCTTCGTTCACCTCTTCTGCACGCGTTTTCCATTCAAACCTGTAACTCTCATATGCTTGCACAAAAACAAAAACTCATAACATGAAACATGTGGCATTTGAGCTCACGATTCCAACAATATAAATTTTGTAACCTAACTCTAAAAGATCAGAGAGAATTTTGGAAGCCCTAATTCGTGACCTAAAAATTTCAGCATATTCAACCTTCAAATTCTCTCAGCATAGTTAATATAAATGAAAAGTATGCATATGTACAGCTTCACCATGTTATGGACTACATTTTTTTTCACAAATCGTGGCTTGAGGATGCCTATTCAGAGAGATAGATTTTGAAAAAAATACCTCTTTCAGATGGAAATATGTAGGACAATGTAGGGACTTTAATGGAGGCATGAGGATTGTGTGAGCTTCCTTGAACTTCCTTCAAGTTATTCCAATGCTTATCTTGCCTTGAGAATGGCTGGAACTTCCTGCACAAGTCAAGCTGCAAGCTTCAAGGTTGAAAATGGAAATGGCTGAAACAGGGGATACAGAACCATGGTAAGGGCTTGGCTTGCTTTGGTAGGATGTTTATGAGATGCTTGAAGTGTTTAAACACAAAATGCACGAGCCAAATGAGTGTTGGCTATGGTTTTGCAAAAACTGAGTTTTTGGACAAAATTTTAGTGTTTTTGAGTTTAGGAGTGTTTCAGCTTCAATCTAATCGTGCTAAGCCTTGCCACAACTTTGTATATTTTTAAATAAATGATACAAAGTCCACTCCTTACTAGTTGTACAAGTTCTGACCTTTTGGCAACCTTTCTTGCATTTTAAGCAAAGTGAAGTGACCAATGCTACATGCTTGTACTGGCTAGCTTGAGGGCTGAAAAGAGCTTGTACAAATTGCTTAAGACCTTTGTGAATTTCTTGCACCAAAGGGACAGGTCCAAGGCTCAAGATTGACAAAGTTGCAAAAGTTGCACTTTATGAAAATGGCAATGTGAACTTTTGGCCAAAAATGGAATTATCTCTTGTACAAAGCTCCAAAAGAAAAAATAATGCCTTTAGCTTATGAGTTTGCATTTAATTATGGAGTTTAAAGTGAGTTTAGAACCTTTAAAGAAAGATTCAAACAACATGGATTGCATTTTCAATTTGATGCTATGTGAAAAATGGCATGAACAAAAGTGATAAAATGCCAACTTCCCCTCTTCGAATCTCCTTAACCAAAAATGATCTTGGAGAGTTCTTGGACATTTTGGAAAGCTTGCAATGTGCTATATAATCCATATTTGAAATTAAATTTGAGATACCTCTTGGAACTAGGTTAAAAATGTCCATGAAGTTGGGTCCAAAACCTGCCTAAATTAGGGCAAAATTTCACTAAGTTAAGAAGTTCAAGGACCTATATTCACAAATTCATAACTTGAGATCCAAGCATCTTTTGGGAAAAGTTTGTGAGGCAAAGTTGTAGATTTCATGGAGGACTACAACTTTTATGTTGGAAGTTTTCTTTTAATCAAAATTCATCATGGTGAAAAAGTGGTGAAAAGTTGGGAAAAAATAAAAAAATTTCCATACTTAGAAAAATTCTAAGTTTATGAAAATTTTCAAATTCAAAACCCTAATTTTCAAAATTGGTTTTCTTGGTGAAAAAGTTTCATATTTTGACATATCTTGATGAATTATGACCCTTGGCACTTGATTTTGACCAAAAAGTCAAAGTTTGACTTTTCAGTGTACAGTTGACTTTTGATCAGTTGACTGTAAAATTCATCTGTCAAATCAATGAACTTGAGATCTTTTGAGCCATGTAATTAGGTCAAGATGATGCCATTGAACCGTTGAAATTATTTTTGAACTAAATTGGTCATTGGCTAGGTTAAAAATCAGAAATTGTCCTTTCTCAATCAAAACCCTAATTTTGACCATTTTGCCCTTTTGATGATTTGATCAAATTTCTTGAGGAGTTGTGATCCAAACTTGATCAAATGATACATATGAGTCTAAAATGTTGATGTGGATAAACAATTATGAACTTTGAATGTAAATTGGTCATGGTTGACTTTTTCCCCAATACAACTGATTTTTAGGTCAACTGTCCAATTGACTGATGAAAAATGTGGTTCACGGCTTGAAACTTAACATGAGCAATATTAGGGGTCCAAGATGGTGTATGAAAGTCACATGAAGCATTGATGGTCCAAAAATCCTTGTGCAAACTCAAACCCTAATTTTTAGGTTATCCGTGCAAGATGAGGTGTCTTGAGCTGACCAAACCCGAATCTTGTCTTGAGTCCAAGAAGTCTTGTGAGAAAAGTCTTGATAAATGAGAGGGAAAGTTTTGGGGTACAACAGTTTGAATGGGCCAATCAGGTTGCAAATTCTCGCCACACCATCTTTGACCATAGTCAAAGAAGTTCAGGGATGCCAGAGCTGCCCTCCGGTCATCTTCTTCGGCCCTACAAAAACGAGATCAGCCAAATTATGTGGAATGAAAGCCCCAAACTTAGGCCCCCCTGTTTCGCATGCTACGAATTCATCCATGGCACTGGTTTGACCGAAAATGGCTTGCATCATTGAGATCAGATCACGACTGAAATTTTTTCCTAAAAATGACAAAACTCCGTCCTCATACCAAACCTTACATGTAATAGCTCTAAACAAACACAAACATTGGTATGAACACATGTATGTATAGAATATCCTTTTATTTTGCACGAATAATGAGATTGGGTTCACGAAAATTCTTACCAACTGGTGCACTTGGAAGTGAGGGTTCTGGGCACGTCTTTGCTTGAGGGATGGTTGGAAACGAATCCTGAGGATCTCAGGATGGTAGTAGGATCCTTGGGATGGGTTGAATAAGACTGGGACTTGATGTTTGAATTTTGAAAACTTTGAATGTTTTTTTTTTGAAAATTTGAGAACTATTCTTAGGTAATGTGTGCGTGTGTTGGCTTGTGTTATGGTTCTGTATTTATAGAGGGGTGAGGGAAGCATATAATCATGGAAATAAATCAAGTAATAACTTGGTTTAAAATCAAGAAATCATGATTTGAAAAAATGCCAAAAATGTGATATCCTTGCCATTTTGGTGCCTTGCATGAACCTGGTCCTCTTTGATGTATCTTGAACGAAAATATGGGCCTCTTAATGGATCAAACCAAACCCAAATGTCATGGCCCATTTTTCTTGCATTTTATCTTCATTTATTTAATTTGAAATTAAATAAAAATCAAAATAAATGCAAATAAAATCAAAGCCATGCAAAAATGGGCTTAGAGGTCCTTTAAGACACTATGAGCATGCTTGAAGTCCAAAAATTAGGCACATTGGTCTAAAAAAATAATTTAGCTCAATGTGTGCTTTTTGAAATTCCTAAAAATTCCCCAACTTGTGAAAACCATAACTTGCTTAATTTTTATTTTTTGAAGATGATCTATGATTTTTTAGAAATCTCAAGATGTCTCCTACAATCTATATGTTGACAATTTTTGCATTTGGAGAATTCTTCTTGATGTAACTTGCCTTGACAAAAAATGCCTTTTTGTTGACTTTCAAAAAGACATGTAATTTATTGGCTCATATCTTTCCAATGATGCATTTTTTGAACTTGAGGACAAAAGAAAAGTTGTAGGGAGTTTAGTTTTATTCAAAATGAGCTTTGGTTGGGGAAAAATGGATGAAGCATGTGAAAGTTATGCCTGGTCAAAGTTCAGTTGACTTTTTCTAGGAAACCATAACTTAGCAAGTTTTGATTCTTCATGATTTGAGAGCATTCCTTGAGGAATCATGAACAAACCTTGATCAAATGATTTATATCACTTAAAAATGTTGATGTTGACCAAAAATATTGAAGTTTGATTGTATGTTGACCATAATTGACTTTTGACTTAATATTGTTGATTTCCAGTCATCTGAGCAATTAACTGAGCAAACTTGTAAACATTAAAACATGAGAAAGTTACAGATGTCCAAAGTTCAGTACTATAGGGACTTAGGAACTTAAATTTTTTCCTAAGTATCCAACTAACTTCTTGAACAAGTTGTCTCTAATTTGACCTATTCTCTTGATTTTATGACACCAATAATCATCAAATATAAAATTAGGATACTTGAATTGGTAGTTGACAAAAAGTCCACTTGGTCAACTTTGACTTTGGTTGACTTCTGCCAAAATGACCATTTTGCCGCTTGTGATCATTTGAACCTCTTCCAATAAAAATTGTCACTGAATACTTTAAACATAGGAGTTTATTAATATGTAGAGAAGCATGGAAATAAAGTTTGGATCGAAAAGTTAGAGAACTCTTGATTAAACTTAAAACCCTAATTTTAGCCCTTTGTGTTAGAAGATGATGATCAATCTTCAAAACCCTCATTGCTCTGGACAAAATGAGAGATTCTTTGAACAAAGATGCTTCATATGATGATGAGAAGATGATACTTCAAAAATTTTGATTATACAAGCCTCAAACTCTTCAATTGGTCAAAACCTTAATTTTGAGAGATGAATAGTAGAAATGTGATTCTTCTTAAAACTTTTGCAAATTTTCAACTTTTAATGATCACACGGGACAAATGAGATATCTTGAAATAAAATAAACCCTTGTAGCTTGAGAGAGTCAGAGATTGGGGATCAATCATCCTTTATAGCCTGTAGAAGAACATGGGAACCAAGATACCTTGATCCTATCATGAGAATGCATGAATATGTATGATGAAACATAAGCCATGTAAGGTAAAATGAAGATACGTAGGAACATTGTTGTAAAACCAAGGCCAATCCACTTATTTAAAAAATTATTTTTACCATTTCTTTTCTCGCATTTGATAATAAATAAATAAATTTCCCCTTTAAGTCCTAGGTCTAAAAAGGATCCCATCAAGTACAAGGGAGATAAATGGTGCCTAACACCTCCCATTTATCTAATCAACTCTCAAACCCATTAATATCTAAACAAGTAGTATTTTTTCGTTCCTTTCTCGTCCTTAGGACAAATAAGTAGTGGTGGCGACTCTCATATTTTTTGCCGGTTACGACAACTAGCTACTTTGCTGGGGACATCCCTTAGGTTAGAGTTTACCCTACCTTTAGCTCTAGGATTTCTTGGGTTTTTAATTTTATTTCTTTATTTATTTGTTTTTTATTTATTATTTATTTCATTTATGTTATTTATTTTCCTTCATCTTCTATCATGTTGTTATATATTTGTTGGTGGGATCTATTTGCAGGATAAAACCTTAGATAAGGGTCTGTCTATTGGCTAAAAGGGTTTAACATCCCTATGGATTTATGTGACAACTTTGTTTAGAGTGGTTTGGATTCATGGAAATATCTTTGGAGGGTTATCCTCTCTTAAAGATAAGACTTTTAATTTAATTAACGACTCTAGGGACTTTCATCCCAAAATAAAATCTCATGGTGAGACCTTGTATGGCCTACAAGACGAAAGTCTTGGTCTATACAGAGGCTCCACTTATGGGAGGCCCTTGTGCTCTTGCCCTTATGTGTGATCCATAATACCTTTACGAAACATGCTTGTAAAGGGTTGAGTATAAAAACTTAGAAATTTTATAGGAGCCCTCCTGTATGTTGTTCTATTAATATCTCAAATCTTCTCGTGAAAGACGTCTTGTTACAATCCATAAACCTGTAGGTGTTTATATTCTGTCAATCATAATCCTAAACCTGTATAGGGTGTCCTCATTTCCATATTTATTCCTAAACCCGTTTAGGTTTCCTTAGATTTTTCACCGTCCCTAGCTCATAGGTGTTTCCTTTTGTATATCATAATCCCTAGTCTGTAGGGGTTCCTTTTGCATGTCATAATCACTAGCCTGTAGTGGTTTATTTCTAACTGTCACTCGTAGGGATTTCCTTATGTGTGTTATAATCCCTAGCCTATAGGGGTTTCTTTTTGTATGTCATAATCCTTTAACCCATAATGGTTTCCCTTTTGTCTATTACCATCGCTAAATCCACTTGGGTTTCTTTAGGTCTATCTTTACCCTAAGTTTGCATTACATTGCATTTCCATGAAATTTTTTTAGCATGCCCTAAAAAAACAAAAACAAAAAAATCTTTTTGAATACCCATACATTTTAGTACATCACATACATACATTTATACATTTGCATATATTTTCAACTTTCGCCCTTGTCCAACCTTTACCCAGCTAGCAGATTTCCCGATACTCAAGAACAAATTCAAAGCATGCTTTAAGAAAGACACAAATGAACTTAAGAAAGTACGAAACTATTGAAAGAGGAAGTCAACCATTGAAGACTAAAATAAGCTTGGTCCTATAAGTCCTATTAAGAAGATAAGGAAACCCTTCGTCATAAAAGCCATAGGATTACACAGTGCGTTAGATGCCTTAATCATAGGTGGTTCCCCCACATCAACAGAAGCAGTCCTGTCAGCAGAATAAGAATGTCCAATAGAAGAAAAGAAAAAGCTCATCCCTTAGTTTGACAAGTCAAGGAACATCAAAGTCAAGTGGATCAACAAAGAATCCCATCCATAGGATCATCAGGCCTTTATCATTTCCAATTGTAATTTCTTAGTTTCTAAGTTTCATTTGGTGTATATTTGTACTTTTGATTAATAATTCTAATAAAATAATCATGCATGTTTTCAAATTCAATCGATTCGTATTCACTCTTTCATTATCATCACTTTCCATAAATATAAATTGTTTTTCATTTTCACTCTTCTTTTTAATTTCTTCTTTCACCTTTAACAAATTTTAAGGGAGAATTATGTAAATAAAAATAATCGAATTTTGCTGATGTATGCTTTTTAATAGTAAGACTTAGCTGACGGTGTAAGGCATTGTTTCACTTCTTAAATATTGGAGAAATAAGGAGTTAATCTATAGTGAACCCCCTCGATCCAGAATTTGGAGTTGTTTCTATTTTCTAAAATACCTTGATTTTAACCAGGGGCAGAATAGTCCTTCAATTAATTCAACAATGCATTCTAATCTCAAGTAAATCAGTCCATCTAAGCAAGAGGTTCAAGAACGTTTTCTTCCTTGCGTGAAACATCCAAGATCGAGGAAACAATGAAGATGAAGCTCTCAAAAGTCAACCTGATAGTCACAAGTGTTCCAAACCAAAAACAAAATCTCAAGAACTGTTTAAAAAAAATAGCTCGCTAAGTAAAAAAAAGTCAAAAACTGAGAATAGTTGACTTAGGAAAAAGTTAGGGAATCCTAATGGACTCGAAAAATAAAAAAGAATCGACCCATGAAAAAATAAGAGACTGAAAGCAAAATGGAAAATAAGCTTGTGACTGTCACCTCAAAAATCATCAATGCTTCTCATTAGTGCTTGAACCTTATCAATGCTTCTCAACATCATCGCGACTACGAAAATTCTCCTGCAAACTGAAAGCATCCATTGAGTTAATTGAATTTAGGAATGGAGGACATCAAGGAGAATGTGATGGGTTAAAATAAAAATTCTAGCCTTATATATTTTGTTTCTTAAACCGTGAACCAGGACAGGTTACAATCTTCAAAAATCCTAATTGAAGCTAGGTTCACTATGAAAACACACTCAATAAACTTTATGTTAAACTTACTCCTAATGTTTATAAAACTATCGCCAACAATATTTATTTTCACACCATCATCTTTAATCATCCATTTCTATTCCCTAACAAATTTGGATTTCAGAACTTGCATGTGCATCACATTAGAATTACTTTTCAAAATGTACAATTTTATGTGCGAATCAATACTAAAATTCTGATATGACAAAATTCAGATGTCCTATGACATGTTGAGACATCTGAATCGACATAAACAAACAGGAAAGATATAAACATTAAAAAGTACTAAAAAGCATAAATAATACACCAAAATTGTTAACCTAGTTCGAAGCAACTCTCCTACTCTGGGGGCATACAAAGCCAGGGACAAATCCACTATGATAGTATCATTTCAAAACTAAACTACCTCGTTTACAACTTCTCACTTAATCACTACCCGTGCTATATTTCTATCTAAGACTCACCTAGATATGAGGCCCTCCTTAATCCCTCTTCAATCACAGACAACAATTGGATCAACAAAACTATTTTGAACAAACAGGAAAACACACTTCCATGACAATACCTAGCCAAGACTATTTACTAATAACATAACTTGGAGTTGTTTCAAAGCTTCCTCCAAGAAAAACACTCACTCTTGCTTCACAGCTTCGAGGAGAACACATTGACCATCTCACAACCCGAGCGGTTCACTTACACCAACTCTCCTAGAGAGTGGCTACAAATTCATCCCTAATGATTACATCTTTAATATTCTTGACTGGTACAAATCCTAGGTTACAATGCTTCTATTGATAACCTATACCGAACTGGATTTGGGCCTTCAAATCACAACTCTGTGGCTGTTGCAAATCTGTAGAAAATTCTGCTACAAAATAGGTCTTCAATCAACTCCTGACAAAATTATCTCCATATTTAGAAAGTTAATATTCTTCTGGATTCTGACTTGAATCTTCCAGACCTATAAAATAGCGCTACATAGGATAGTGTTATACCGCAAAATTTTCCCTCTCATTTCTTAAAGGATCATCCTGGACCCTCAGGTTTGCTTCCATCCAATTCCAAGCCTTGAATCACAAATTTTCCAAGAAAGTCATTCACAAGGGCAAAATGGTCATTTACAAACTGAAAAGTCAAACTTTGACTTTTGGATTAAAGTCAAGATTCAAGAATCATATTTCATCAAGGCATGAAGTATGTTTCATCAAGAAAATCAGAAGTCAAGATTTATGTTGAAAAAGTCAAAATTCTAAATACTTAGAAAATTTTCCAAATGTTTAACAAATATGATAAATTATGAACTTCTGGCCAGATTATCACCATGATACAAGTTGATTCTAGAAGAACTTCTAACACAAGAGTTTTAGATCTCAATGAGACCTAAAATATTTCAGAACATAACTTCTTCTAGTAATACTGGGATTTCAAGTTATACGTCTTCAAAGACACGTCCCTGAAACTTAAACACTTAGTAAATTTTGAGCATTTTTAAATTAGAATTTGGTTACAATTTCTAAGCCAATTTTCACGTAGGTTCAGTCAGAATTTGCAAGAGAAATTCAAAAAGGGCTTACAAAGCATGTTATAAGCTGTCTGGAAAGTCTGAGAACTCACTCAGAACATGTTGGAGCAAAGAAATTTAAGGATCAGAAGTTGGATGTTTGTTCTAAGTTACACTGATGCTAAACTTCTGACCCAAAATTAAGCTATGATGCATAATCTTATATTGCAGGATTTCTGGTTTGATAAATCTCATCATCATTTAATGCTCACAACCACTTTTGAGTTTTTATCCAAAGGATTTCCCCACGTGTGGCATAGAAGTACATTGATGTCCTTGAAAAAGAAATTTTTTGTACAAGATTATGTTGGACCCATGCTTTGCTTTTGTTTCCGAGGTTACTTTTCCTTAATTCATGCTTACAAATCCAGCTTAGGCATGGCTAAAAGCTGCTAAACACCATACTTGTTTAACTTTCTTCAAGAACAAGCCAGCACGCTAGCATGATGGTGGTACTTTTGACTTCTCCAAGCTACAAAGTTCTTGCCTATAAATTAAACTTCATTTACAACTGTGAAGGGGCGATCAAAATGAAAAGAAAAAGCCTTGGAACCTTGCAAAAATTTCCAGAAATCCGAAACCACAAACACAAATACAAAACCTGCTAGTTTTTGATTCTTGTCGGATGTACAACTTCTGATATACATTTAGAAGCCATCCTAACTTCTATTTTCAGACTGTAACATATTCTCCATTAGTCTCCACCTCCAAAAGTCAGAACTTTACTTCTTGGCTGCTCCAAAATTTTCCAACGATTCATAACCTAAGTTAAAGGTTGTTCCAGTCTGCTGAGCACGTGAGGAAGCTGATCAGAACATTACAAGCAGTCAGAACCAGGCTCCAGTTCAAAGGACCTTTTTCCAGCTGCAAGGTAAGCTTCTGCTGAGTCTCATCATATCAGTTAGGCATTATTAAACTTGCATGTCCAAAATACAATATAGACATCATGATTCTGATGTTGTACATATTCTGAGGTTTCATGTATTTGTCTGCCTAAGTAGGGAGAACATCAGTTCAAAACTTCTTAAGGAAACTAGGATTAGTAGATACATGCTTGTTTCTGGTTTACAGTCTTAACATTTTTTATGTTTCTGAAACCATGATGGAAACCTGCCATAATTGCTATATTTGTGTTTTCTATTCTGTTAAGAAATGACTAAGCTGTAGATGTTCTGATTAGCTTGAAGAAAGAGATGGAATTTATCATCAGAGTCTACTTTGTAATACATGTTTATGCTTTCGCTTATAATACCGGATGCACAACCACCCCAGTGGTAGACAGTATGTGCGCATAAGACATAAGTGCTAGGGGTCCTGGGTTCTAGCCCTAGAAGCATATTTTTTAGGGTTATTTAGTGACATTTTCACCCATTTATCTGTCAAACAATATTCCAAAATCAGAACTTCTAGAAAACCTTACCCAACAACATTATCACCTCGCTCTCTCAAATAGCCAGAACTTCTAATCTGCCAGTGACATTAGAACTTCTAGATTCCCAGCTGTACCAAAGTTCCTAGAATCCCTCAGCAATCAGAACTTTTAGATTTCCCTTTGTTTCCATCAACCTCAAAACTTGTTATACCCAGACCCAAAACTACTGATCTTTTACTTTCCTACTAACATTTTCTCTCTTGCAGCGTATCAGAGTCAGAACTTTTGTTCCTTCTCGTTTCAGCAACGTGTTGATTCTAACTCCTTTTTCTCTTATTTATCTTATTTTAGCTTTAATAACCAAAAAATAACACCAAAAAACATTTTATATTTACATACTTTATTTTATCCCTTTTAAAACTCAAAAATTCAAAGATCGAAAATGTTTTCTTAAGCAAACTTATTTCTTTTTTAACAAAAAAACAAAACTAGTCCATTTTACATATCTTGTACATTATTTCAATATGGTTGTAATAGATAACTAGGACTTTAATTTCTCGCAATCTCCATTGTAAATTAGTACACCCCATCCCCTTAATGATGTAATAGTGTAGGACTTTACCTTTCCGTGTTTTATTGCTTTCATATATTGCTAGTAATTTGGTGTATATGGCAAGATAAAAACAACAAATAGACAACCCAAAAATCAAAGACTAAATGCATGTAATCAAACACACTATTCACACATGCACCCTTAGGGTAATCTCACTTGTTTCCTCGAAAAAATAGTCATGTCCCTCGAACATGGGCGTTTTGGCAAAGACCCTTGATACAAGATCATAATCCCTCGATCACCCTCGATGTTGCCTTTGGTAAACGATCTAGTCCCTAAATGACATTGCTAAAATGTCCCATATGTTGCCTTCTATGACTATATAAACGTCCTACGTCCGTCCCCTCACATCTAACGATGAGGCTTCTTACTAAAAAATGGTAATATAGTAACATCTAAAGGAGGAGGAAAATAATATTTAAGGCCTTTTTGAGTAGGTAGATTCGCTCCTAGTTGCTCGCTTGCTCACAAAAAAACATTTTATACACCGACACACTCATTTGAAACATTTTCAAAAGACGAACACTTTGTACGCGTTCTTATAGAAATGAGAGCCATTACAAAGACATCTTTTTTTCAAAATCACTTTAAAAAAAACACATTCCACAAACACCTTTTGAACTATTTTCGAAACAACACTTTGTACGCGTTCTTATAGAAACGAGAACCATTACAAAGACATTTTTCAAAATAATTTCAAAAACCACAACATAAGCATACATTCAAACAAAATCAAGTGATCTAGCAAGAAACTAAGATCCCGTAGATAACTATGGATGAAAAGCGCGCTAATATCTTCCCTTTTCATAATCTACCCCCCGAACTCAGAAAATCTCACGAAAGGTCCTTCCTATTCTTTTTAGCCTTTCCTTATTGGATAAAAGAAAAGTCGATGTTGACTCTTGCTATCCGCAACATTGTAATAAAACGCAAAACTCCCAATTCAGTTCTCCCACCGCGTTACAGAATTGGCGACTCTGCTGAGGACATACTTAAAAAGTTGGGTTACCTTAGGGTTATATCATATTTACTAGCTTTCCTTGTTTGACTTGCATGCTTAAAATTTTGGTTCCCTGCTTGGGTCTTTTCTGATCCTCCACCCAGATTTGGGAGAAAACTTTTAGGTAAGTAGCAATAGATCATGGAAACTGTGTGGGGTATACCGACACGGTTGAAGCGATGGCTATGTTGATGCAACAATTTGGTTGGTACCGGTAGCCTTTGAGTTAATCAAGGAGAATACAGGGCCGCTGAATGGTGTCATAAAGCGTCAACTGACTTTAGAACTTTTAAATGAACAACTTGGCCATTAGGACGTAGCGAGATGGTCGTCTTTGGTGTATTCCCAAAGTCGGCAGATACTCGATGCTACACTCATTGAGACTTGACTCCATAGTTTTATTTGGTTGCGAGTCAATTGCCTATCGAACAAAGCTTATGGGAGAGGTCATTGATATTGAGATCCCTTAGAACCCCGTTACTATTTATAGGATAGGTTGAACCAATCCAACTTCAAGAGGGTACTACCTTAAAACCCATGCAAGCCTTAAACCTAAGGTCTTTTGTGTGATTTGATTGTGCTTGATATATTTGTGATTTCTTAGCATAATCATGACATCATGACATGGCATATCATAATAACCATTTCAAGGATTTTCTAGGGTTTATCTTTGTATTTGTTTTATAGGACATGACATCCGCTCGCAGGAAAACTATCCAAATCAACCTTGTGAAAGTACATCCTCAACTAAAGGAGTTAGCATCGAGGGTTCCTGAAAGATCTCCCTTCACTGAAAAACATGGTCGACCTCTCAACTTGGTCACTTCCACCCCTGATAAAGAACTATTAAAAGTGTTCTTTCAGTTCTTTGACCCAGTGTACCACTGCTTCACTTTCCTAGATTACCAGCTAGTGCCTACTATGGAGGAGTTTTCTCAGTTATTAGGGGTACCTATCCTTAATCATTCAACGATACAGAAATAGACCCAAAGCCTGAAGAGATTGCTCAAGCTATGTCTCTACAACGGTCTGACGTAGTGGCAAATTGGGAAACCAGAAGAGGTGTCCAAGGATTTCCAGCTAAGTTTCTATTTGAGACAGCCCACTATTTTTGGGATATCCTGGATTTACAAGCTTTTGAGAAGTTGTTGGCCCTTCTCATCTATGTGATGGTACTTTTCCCTAACATGGACCAACTCATAGAAGTGAATGCAATTAAGATTTTTCTGTCGCATAATCTGGTGCCTACCTTACTTGGGGATATTCTACACTCTCTGTATACTCGCACTCTAAAGAGAAGAGGGGCCCTTCTATGTTGCACTCCTATGTTGGCTAGGTGGTTTATTTCGCACCTACCTCGGTCTAATTTGAAGAATGAGCAGGGTTTGAAATGGTCTCATAGGCTGATGTCCCTTACACACTCAGATATTTAATGGTGTGCATGATCCTCGGAGGATGTTACCATCATTGATCGTTGTGGGGAATTCCCTATTGTCCCTCTCTTAGGCATTAGGGTGGAATCACTTATAATCCCTGTTTAGCATTGCGACAGTTTGGTTATGCTAGAAGGGATGGTCCTCATGATGCACTCGTTCAAGGAATCATCTTCGACTATGAGAATGATGTTCAGGGTTATCGCAACAGGTTCGTTCGAGCTTGGGGCAAGATAAATAGAGTTGACAGTAAGACACTAGGGCACAAGAATTCCATCCCTCTTGAGCCTTACCTCAAATGGGTACGAGCTCGTTATCAATGTCTTATGATGCCTTATCCCGCCATCTTACCTATGATTATGGAGCCAATTGCTGAGGGAGACACTCCTTACGTTGTTCCTCATTCTGATATCCCAACTGATTCTGAGGAGCTACAGAAATCCTAGATCCAGCTTAAAGAAGAGCGGGATACTTTCGAAGCCCAATTCTATGCCAGTGAGAAGAAAGTTCTGGAACTCACCAAGCAGCTTCATGAGGAACAGAATTTGAACGCCTACATCACACCAAAGAGGATGCGTTCAACTTTTTTATCTTAGGAGTTTTGTAAGACAAAGATGGCATGATGTAATCAAACTTGGATTTATATAACGTGTGTTCCTTTTTTGTCTAAAGCAAATTTAAATCCCTAATTTCCTTAAAATTATTTGCATATGCATCGTCATGCATCATAACACAAACAGGTTTCTTACAACAGGTCTCCTTATCTTTCTACTGTTTATTTCAGTGAGATGGATATGGAACAGACAATAAAAGATCTTCATGCGCAGAACACTCAGTTTCAACAAATGTTCTTGACTCTTGAAAAAGGACAAGAGGAGCTGAAAACTCTGTTGATCAAAGAAAAGAAGAAGAAATAAAAGAAATATGTCGGTGTTTTGAATCTGGGAAGAAGGTTCCAAGGACCAGCTAGACGGATCCAAGACTTCGCAACATCATCGGGTCAAGGGGATAATCAAGAAGGGAAAAACAAGGAAGTGACTGACCATCCAGAGTCTGAAGAGGAAGAAGAGGTTGATTACTCTAAAGAGCAGTATCCTCCAACTGACGATAAATATAAACAGTTGAAAGATCGCCTAAATGCTATGGAGATACAGAGGGTACAAGGATTGGCTTTTGAGGAGTTAGGACTTGTCTCAGGGGTTGTCATACCACAGAAATTAAAGGTCCCTACTTTCGCTAAATATGATAGTGCAAGAAAATTCAAGGTCCCATTTAAGGTCATACGTTAGGAAAATTCAACCCCATATGGCCAATAGAGATTTATGGGTACATTTCTTCCAAGAAAGCTTGTCAAGGACACATTTGGATTGGTTCTATCAGATGGAAGGGACCAATGTTCACAATTGGGAAGACTTGGCTACCTCCTTTTACAAACAATACCAGTATAATGCTGACTTAGCTCCAACTCGGACACAGTTTCTAGGCATGTCCATGGGTACAGGTGAAGGTTTCAAAACCTATGCTAAAAAATGGAGGATCTCGCGGGAAGAGTCCAACCCTCTATCTGACATGGAATTGGTGAATATGTTCTTAGGAACGCTATTTGGCCCTTTCTTTAAACACCTAATCGAAAGCTCCTCAGCTGGATTCACCGAATTAACCATGACTGGTGAACGAGTAGAAAAAGTGGAAAAATTCAAAGAGACGCATCCTCGAGCACGATGAGGAAACTATTTGCGGGGAAGTAATAGGTTGGTGTTGTGTACCATCAAAGGAATTAGGACAATATTGAATGTCGTCCAGCGGTAGGGACTGTCATGATCTCTAAGCCTGCACTTACTCAACAAAAGAATAGTCAATCGAGAACAGAAAGACCGGTAAGACAGTTTACCCAGATAAATATGACACTGTCTCAAGTCTTGCCACATTTATTGAGATCTAATCTGGTAACCTTGCGGGAAGCTCCAAAGAATTCCAACACTTCCTCTCCCCATTACAACCCAAATGCTCGTTGTGCTTACCATTATGAAAGTCCAGGTCATGATACAAACGACTGTTGGGCTTTGAAAAACAATGTGCAAGACCTTCTCGAGGAAAAGGAAATTGAATTTGACGCCCCCGAGATCCCAAATGTTATCACTGCTCCTATGCCCAAGCACGACCGTGGTGTTAACACCATTGAAGATGATGTATTTGTTACTATTGTTGATGAACTTGTTACTCCTCTCTTGACCTTCAAGAGGAACTTGTTGAAGGCCAGTTTATTTTCGGGATGTGGAGAAGGTTGCCACCTCTGTTTATCTCTACCGACTAGTTGTCATTTATTGAAGGCAGGTGTCCAACGCCTGATGGATGACAAAGAGATTTTGTTTGAAAAGACTCTTATTCCAACCATTTCTTACAAGGATGTTTCAATAATAACCATTTCCGCCAATCCTCCAAGGGTCTCCACCAAAAGACCCGTCAGGATTACATCCGTTCCGAAGGTGACTCCACTGATAATTACTATGCCAGGGCTAATCCCATACTCCTTAGATAAAACTGTTCCCTGAAACTATGGGGGTGACGTCTACTACTATGGTGTCAAGAAAGATTAGCTGGTTGATGAAGACTCGATTTTTGAGAAGGCTAACCCCAACATTAGCAACATTGTGTGAACCAGCAAAATAACTAGAAGTGGAAGAGTGTTCTCTCTTGAGATTTCTCCTCCGAAAGCTGTTACTAGTCCTGTGATCATTCCTGCGTTTGTCTCTGCTGATACTACTACTACAGTTCCTGTGATTACCCCTGCTGACACCCCAATCACCGAGTCGACCGAGACTCGGGGCAATGAAATTTTGGTTGAGCCTGTCCGGAAAAGGACGCAGTCAGTATCAATCCCAAAGGATTCCAAGAAGGAGATGCAAGAAATTTTGAAAATTATAAAGAAAAGCGACTACAATGTAGTCGAACAACTAGGGCAGACCTCTTCAAAGATTTCTATGCTAACCTTAATGTTGTGCTCCGAAGCTCATGCGAAGGCTTTGGTGAAATTTCTTAAAACTGCCCATGTTCCACAGGAAGCCTCTTTTGACCAATTCGAAGATTGTGTGGATAGTCTGACAGCAGATAACAGTTTGGGCTTTTCTGACGCTGATATGACACCCAGAGGGAGAAAACACAATGATGTGCTAAATGTTTCCGTCGAATTCCAGGGCACTACTTTGGCCCATGTCCTGGTAGATATTAGTTCATCACTGAATGTGCTTCCCAAGAAGGCTCTAGATAGGCTAGACTGTGAAGGTTTGACCTTGAAGCCCAACAACATAGTGGTGAGGGCTTTTCGATGATTCGAAGAGAATGGTGCACGGGGAGGTGGACATCCCCATCAAAATTGGTTCTCAGACCTTTGATTCAACTTTCTACATAATGGATATCCACCCTTTCTATTCTTGTTTGTTAGGCCGACCTTGGATTCATGGCGCTGGCGCCGTCACGTCTATATTACATCAGATGTTGAAATACCCGATCAAGGGAAATATCATCATCGTTCACGGGGAAGAGGAATATATAGTCAGTCACCTGAACTCTTTCAGGTACGTGGAAATGGATAGTGAGTTCATCGAAACTCCGTGTCAGCATTTCGAGGAGGTCCCATAAACAGTTACAACAACCAAGACTGCTACCAAAACTCCAAGGCCTACCAAACCACCATTGAAAATGGCCTCGTTGAAGGATGATAGAGAAACAATTGAAGAAGGTGAATGCACTATCTGGGGTCAACTCTCGGATATTCCTTACAAATCCAACAAATTTGGTTTGGACTTCACCTCAGAGGCAGAAAATGCTATTCAACAAACTCGCACTGGGGGGCCACCTTTGTGTATCAGCAATCAGGGAGTCTACACAGTGGAAGACGGTGACAGTAACTATGACCTGGACGAGTGGATCTCCCCAACCGTCAGCGGAGGACTCAACAACTAGGAAGCCAAGGAATTTGTCCCTATTACTTTTCTTCAAGAGTAATTGTCTTTCAATTTTCGCCATATTTGTACTAATTAACCAATTTAGATTTCAAAACCTTGTGTCTTACTCGAGGCACAACGGTCCATTTGTGAGGGTTGTTACTTCATCTTCATATGTCATCAATAAATCATGGACGTTTTTGCATGCAAATATTTATGCTCATTATTTTTCTCTTTTTAACTTTTATCATTTTTAAAAGATAGCTATGCTATTACACACACTCACATATCAAAATGAAAATCCACATCCACTCAGGATCCCATGGGTAACGATTATGCTATGGCCTATCATGACTTTGAAAATCCAATCTACCAGGCCAAAGACGAATGTGAGGAAGATTGTGAGGTACCAGGGGAAGTAGCCATATTATTGCAACAAGAAGAAAGGACTATACAACCCCACAAAGATCCAGTGGAAACAGTTAAATTAGGTACTGAAGAGGACAAAAAAGAGGTCAAGGTAGGTGCCAACCTGGAGCCTAGCGTCAAGTAGCGCTTAGCTCAGTTACTACATGACTATGTTGAGGTCTTTGCTTGGTCATATGAAGACATGCTAGGGCTCGACACTGACATCATGGTCCATTGTCTGCCGACAAAAGAAGACTGCCCTCCGGTAAAACAGAAAGTCCGTCGCATGAGGCCATAAATATCAGAGAAAATTAAGACTGAAGTCATAAGGAAGATCAACACCGGATTCTTAGCTGTCACCTCATATCCACAATGGGTCTCCAATTTTGTTCCTGTGCCTAAAAAGGACGATAAGGTACGTATGCGCGTGGACTATAGATACCTGAATAGGGAAAGCCCCAAGGATGACTTCCCGCATCCCCATATCGATATTCTGGTTGACAATACTGCACAACATAAAGTAATTTCTTTCATAGACGGTTTCTCCTGATACAACCAGATCAAAATGTCACCCGAGGACATGGAAAAAATGACCTTCGTCACACAGTGTGGTACATTCTATTAGAAGGTTATGCCATTCGGGTTGAAGAACGCAGGGGCAACCTATCAGCATGCCATGGTAGCTCTATTTCACGACATGATCCATCACGAAATAGAGGTTTATATGGATGACATGATAGCCAGATCTCAAACTAAAGAGGAGCATCTTGACCATCTGCAAAAACTGTTTGAAAGACTGAAGAGATACAAACTAAGGCTGAATCCAAATAAATGCACTTTTGGAGTAAGGTCCAGTAAACTCTTAGGTTTCGTTGTCAGCAGAAAAGGTATCGAATTGGACCCTGCAAAGGTAAAAGCAATACAAGAAATGCCTGCTCCTCGCACTGAGAAGGAAGTTAGGGGATTCTTAGGACGACTGAACTATATCACCCGATTCATTTCCCATCTAACCCCTACTTGTGAACCAATCTTCAAATTACTGAAGAAAGATCAAGTGGTGGAATGGAACGACGACTGCCAAGCTACCTTTGACAGGATCAAAGAATACCTACAAGAGCCTCATGTGTTGATGCCACTAGTCGAGGGAAGACCATTGATCATGTATCTGACTATTTTAGAAAACTCAATGGGGTGTGTATTGGGGCAGCATGACGAGTTTGGCCGAAAAGAGCATGCTATTTACTACCTGAGCAAAAAGTTTACCGACTATGAAACCAGATATTCACTGCTCGAGCAAACTTGATACGCTCTAGCATGGGCTGCTCGCCAGCTAAGACAGTATATGTTGACCCATACTACCTTATTGATATCCAAGATGGATCCAATTAAATACATATTTGAGAAGCCCACCCTCTCTAGGAGAATAGCAAGGTGGCAGATGGTCTTGACCGAATACGACATTTAATACACTACCCAGAAAGCCATAAAGGGAAGTGTGTTAGTCGATCACCTTGCTCATCAGGTTGTGGATGACTATCAGTCCATGAAGTTCGAGTTCCCAGATGAAGACATCATGATGGTAGGAAATTATGAAGAACTAAGGCCATATGACAGTCCTGAACAAGGATCCCGATGGACCTTGGTTTTTGATGGAGCTTCAAATGCACTCGAAAATGGCGTAGGCACTGTGATCATATCTCCTGAAGGATGTCATACTCCCTTCACTGCTAGGTTGTGTTTCAACTGTACCAATAATATGGAAGAATATGAAGCGTGTATTCTGGGTCTCAAAGCTGCCATAGATTTGGGAATCAAGTCCTTAAGTGTATTTGGAGATTCAAACTTAGTCATCAGTCAGATCAAAGGAGAATGGGACACGAAGCACCCTAATCTCATCCCTTACAAAGAACATGTGTTGACATTGATCCCACATTTTGAAGAAATTACCTTTGAGCATTTTCCATGAGAGGAAAATCAACTAGCAGACGCGCTAGCGACTATGTCATTCACGTCAAAATTTTTTTGGGATAATGAGACTCCTCAAATCACCATAGAGAGGTAGGACAAACCAGCTTACTGTCACAAGATTAGTACTAATGAATTGGCGGCCAATCCTTGGTTCCACGAAATTAAGAGATATCTCGAGGCCCAATAATATCCGGAAGGAGCTTCAGTCAACGACAAGAAATTCCTGAGAAGATTCTCAGTTAAGTTCTACCTCAGTAACAGAGTTCTCTATAAGCACAATCACGACTCTACTTTGCTTCGGTGGATGGACCAGAGTGAGGCAGAAAAGATCATAGATGATCTACATGAAGGTACTTTTGGCACCCATTCTAGTGGTCATATGATGGCTCAAAAGATACTACGGGTCGGGTACTACTGGTCTACCATGGAGGCAGATTGTCATCAGCATTCACGAACCTGTCACAAGTGTCAGATCTACACTGACAAAGTATGTGTGCCTCCGGTGCCACTAAATGTCCTAACTGCTCCTTGGCCATTTGCAATGTCGGGCATTGATATGATTGGAGAGATTAAACCCATAGCTTCTAATGGACATCGCTTCATCTTCGTCGCCATTGATTACTTCACGAAGTGGGTTGAGGCAGCTTCCTTTGCTTATGTCACCAAGAACCATGTGGACTGATTCATCAAACAGAACCTTATCTGTCGGTATGGTATTCCAGAGAGGATCATTACAGACAATGGTACCAATCTCACAATACTATGATCATTGCACTATGCGTACAATTCAAGATCCAACATCATAACTTTTCTCCTTACCGGCCGAAGATGAATGGCGCCGTAGAAGCTGCTAATAAAAACATCAAAAAGATCATACAAAAAATGACAGTGACCTATAAGGACTGGCATGAGATGTTACCATTCGCTCTCCACGGTTACCGTACCACGGCGCGCACATCAACAGGGGCAACTCCTTTCTCCTTGGTATACGGCATGAAAGTTGTTCTACCAATTAAAGTTCAAATAACTTATTTGAGAATCATAAAGGAGGAGGGGTTGAGTGAAAATGATTGGATTCAAACTCGATTTGACCAGTTGAACTTGATTGATGAGAAGAGGCTTACAGCTGTCTGCCATGGTCATATGTACTAAAAACGTATGATCAAAGCTTTTAACAAGAAGGTCATAGGTCAGGTATATCAGGTTGATGACTTGGTAATCAAGCGTATCATATTGCCACAAGGTGATCCCATGGAAAATGGACTCCTACATACGAAGGACCATTTGTGATTAAAAATATATACTCTGGTGGAGCAATGATCTTAACCACTATGGACGGTAAGGATCTTCCACACCCTGTAAACGCGAACATAGTTAAAAGATAATACACATAAACAAAGACCCGCTAGGTCGACTGGCCTAGGCAAAAATCAGGGCATCTCGACGAATCAAAAGGGTTCGGGCAAAAATTAGGGATAAAATACAAAAATATCTGTACGCCCGACAAGCTAAAAACCCGAAAGGGCGGCTTGGACAAAAAAGGGTATCCCGATGGACTGAAAACCCGATAGGGCGGTCCAGGAAAAAGTTAGGGATTTAAAGCGTATGACTATGTCTCGTTGGATCACCTTACAGCTAATCTTCAGCATCAACCGTCGAACTCAAACGATACTAATCAATCCAATCAACTTCGAACAAAGCAACAAATGGATGAGACGCTCAGAGACATGAAGGCCATAGCAGAATGGGAACCCCATGGGATTATTTCACATAGCTATCTTTTCTTTGTATCAGTTTTCATTTCTACGACGACTTTCTCTTACTAGGATGTTCGTCTCTTTGTACAAACACTCATTGAAGTTAATACAAAGATACTCCTTTGAAAGTGCAAAACTATTTGTTTCTTATTTTAATGTTCTTGTTTGGTTTACAAAAACATCAAACATTTAATTTTGAGCATATGCATTTAAATGCAATTACTGTTTATAAATGAACTTGTAAAAAAGGAAAATAAACTAGAAAGACAATTACTAATGGATTTAAGAAATAGGACAACATCTGTGGGCCATTCCATGAAATCCTCGCAGGTACTTTCTCCAGCAGAGGCAGAAGCACAAACATCCTGTTACAGGATCATTATCATATCCCCGAGGGGATGAAACTTTCAGTTGCCACCTCAAAGATTCCCCAGTAAAAGTCATTCAGCTTCTCAGGATTTCTCAGCAGGATTTCATAAGGCGTTATAAGCAATACACGACACTTCTCTTCCCCGAAAGAGTTTATTTCTCTGGTTATAGAAACTTGTCCATCACCCCTTCAACTTCAACAAAATATGAAGACTTACACTCCTCATTCCCAGCGGTAGTTAGGGATTCATTTTCCCAATCCGACAACACTACAGCAGAACAGCTTGCATGCGCATACATCATATCCAGGAATCATGAGCATCAATGGCACAAATGCATATATCACAATCTCAATGCACTATGCATTTTATACATCATAGCATTATATACAATTAACTATTCGCCTTTTTCAGGAAGGATCAAACCACAGAAAGTTATTGTCAACAAGACAAGGAAAATACCTATAAAAAAATTAATTGTAGATTCCCAAATCAAGACGGGGAGACTATCTATATGACAGTTACTTCCTCCAGACCACTGCTGGTTCAGTTTAAATCTCTCAACAGTTTATCCTGATTCTTTCATGCAGACATCTTTCTATGGTTCAGATAAGTCGCTCCAAGATTTATTCTGATTCTTCTCCAGACCACTGCTGGTTCAGTTTAAATCTCTCAACAATTTATCCTGATTCTTTCTTGCAAACATCTTTCTCTTGTTCAGACAAGTCGCTCCAAGATTTATTTTGATTCTTCTCCAAACCACTGCCGGTTCAGTTTAAATCTCAACGGTTTATCCTGATGCTTTCCTGCCGACATCTTTCTCTGGTTCAGATAAGTCGCTCCAAGATTTATTCTGATTCTTCTCCAAACCACTGTTGGTTTAGTTTAAATCTCTCAACGGTTTATCCTGATTCTTTCCTGCAGACATCTTTCTCTGGTTCAAATTAGCCGCTCTAAGATTTATTCTGATTCGTCTTCAGACCACTGTTGGTTCAGTTTAAATCTCTCAACAGTTTATCCTGATTCTTTCCCGCAGACATCTTTCTCTTGTTCAGATAAGTCGCTCCAAGATTTATTCTGATTCTTCTCCAAACCACTGCTGGTTTAGTTTAAATCTCTCAACGGTTTATCCTTATTCTTTCCTGCAAACATATTTCTCTGGTTCAGATAAGTCTCTCCAAGATTTATTCTGATTCTTCTTCAGACCATAACTAGTTCAGCTTAAATCTCTCAACGGTTTATCCTGACTCTTTCTCACAGACATATTTTCTCTGGTTCAGATAAGTCGCTCCAAGATTTATTCTGATTCTTTCCATTTAAAAAAATTCAAGACCACTACTGGTTCATTTTAAATCTCTCAGCGGTTTATCCTTATTCTTTCTAGTATATATTTCTTCTGGTTCAGATAAATCACTCCAAGATTTATTCTAATTCTTTTCCAGTTTAAGTCAAGTTTAGACTTAGTTTACTTTCCATCAACAATCACCTTCGGATGGCATCTATAAGCCCATTTCCAACATTTATCCATCATTTCTCCAAATGGAATCTTTTAAGCCCATTCCCTACACAATCAACCATGACATCATCAAGTGCAAATTTCTGGGCACTCTAGTGTTCAATCATGTTCCACCTTCAAGTCACGAATGGCAGATTTTCAAGTCTAACTCTTCAAACGTAAGAAGATTGAACAGGGGCAGCTGTTATACCCCAAACTTTTCCCTCTCACTTCTTAAAGGATCATCATGGACCCTCAGGTTTGCTTCCATCCAATTCCAAGCCTTGAATCACAAATTTTCCAAGAAAGTCATTCACAAGGGCAAAATGGTCATTTGCACACTGAAAAGTCAAACTTTGACTTTTGGATCAAAATAAAGATTCAAGAATCATATTTCATCAAAGCATGAAGTTTGTTTCATCAAGAAAATCAGAAGTCAAGATTTATGTTGAAAAAGTCAAAATTCTAAATACTTAGAAATTTTTCCAAGTGTTTAAGAAATATGATAAATTCTGAACTTCTGGCCAGACTATCACCATGATATAAGTTGATTCTGGAAGAAATTATAACACAAGAGTTTTAGATCTCAATGAGACCTAAAACATTGCATAACAGAACTTCTTTTATAAATGCTGGGATTTCAAGTTATACGTCTTCAAAGACACGTCCCTGAAACTTAAACACTTAGTAAATTCAGAGCATTTTCAAATCAGAATTTGGTTACAATTTCTAAGCCAATTTTCACGTAGGTTCAGTCAGAATTTGCAAGAGAAATTCAAAAAGGGCTTACAAAGCATGTTATAAGCTGTCTGGAAAGTCTGAGAACTCACTCAAAACATGCTGGAGCAAAGAGATTCAAGGACCAGAAGTTGGATGTTTGTTCTAAGTTGCGCTGATGCTAAACTTCTGACCCAGAATTAAGCTATGATGCATAATCTCATATTTCAGGATTTCTGGTTTGACAAATCTCATCATCATTTAATGATCACAACCACTTTTGAGTTTTTATCCAAAGGATTTCCCCACGTGTGGCATAGAAGTACATTGTTGTCCTTGAAAAAGTAAATTTTTGTACAAGAGTATGTTGGACCCATATTTTGCTTTTGTTTCTGAGGGTACTTTTCCTTAATTCATGCTTACAAATCTAGCTTAGGCACGGCTAAAAGTTGCTAACCACCATACTTATTTAACTTGCTTCAAGAACAAGCCAGCACGCTAGCATGATGGTGGTACTTTTGACTTCTCCAAGCTACAAAGATCTTGCCTATAAATTGAACTTCATTTGCAACTGTGAAGGGGCGATCGAAAAATTGAAAATAAAAAGCCTTGGAACCTTGCTAAAATTTCCAAAAATCCGAAATTGTAAACACAAATACAAAACCTGCTAGTTTTTTATTCTTGCATCCAAACTCCAATTTTCCTCAAGTGTTTCTTGACCAAACCATCCATACAACTTCTAATATACATTTAGAAGCCTTCCTAACTTCTGTTTTCAGATTGTAACATATTCTCCATCAGTCTCCACCTCCAAAAGTCAGAACTTTACTTCTTGGCTGCTCCAGAATTTTCCAATCATTCATAACCCAAGTTAAAGGTTGTTCCAGTCTGCTGAGCATGTGAGGAAGCTGGTCAGAACATTAAAAGAAGTCAGAACTAGGTTCCTGTTCACAGGACCTTTTCCAGCTGCAAGGTAAGCTTATGCTGACTCTCATCATATCACTTAGGCATTATTAAACTTGCATGTCCAAAATACAATGTAGACATCCTGATTCTGATGTTGTGTATATTCTGAGGTTTCATGCATTTTTCTGTCTAAGTAGGGAGAACATCAGTTCAGAACTTCTTAAGGAAACTAATATTAGCAGATACATGCTTGTTTCTGGTTTACAGTCTTAACATTTTTTATGTTTCTGAAACCATGATGGAAACCTGCCATAATTGCTATATTTGTGTTTTCTATTCTGTTAAGAAATGCCTAAGTTGCAGATGTTCTGATTAGATTGAATAAAGAGATGGAATTGGTCATCAAAGTCTACTTTGTAATACATGTTTATGCTTTTGCTTCTAATACCAGATGTACAACCACCCAGTGGTAGACAGTATGTGCGCATAAGACATTAGTGCTTGGGGTCCTGGGTTCTAGCCCCAGAAGCATCTTTTTTATGTTTATTTAGTGACATTTTCACCCATTTATCTGTCAAACAATATTCCAAAATCAGAACTTCTAGACAACCTTACCCAACAACATTATCACCTCACTCTCTCAAATAGCCAGAACTTCTGATCTGTCAGTGACATTATAACTTCTAGATTCCCAGCTTTACCAGAGTTCCTACACTCCCTCAACAATCAGAACTTTTAGATTTTCCTTTGTTCCCATCAACCTCAGAACTTGTTGTACCCAGACCCAGAACTACTGATCTTTGATGCTACCGGCAGAAAACACATACCCGCCACCGAACTTTATTTATCCTGAAGAAAGGGGAAATATCGATAAAACCACAAAGGAATGGATAAGATGGTCTTGCGACCAAGAGAAAGGGTAAGGGAGTCGGTTAGGCGAGGGGAAGGTATTAGCACCCCTCCATCCGTTGTACTCAACGGGATCCATTTTGTTTGTTTGTCTTAAAAGGTGTGTTTATCTACAACTATGTTTGCTTAAGGGGAAATGAATGGTTTTTATTATTGCGTTCGTGAGGGTTTCGCGACCCTTTGCCTACATATCCAATGAAGGAATCAGAACACCGTAGTTCCTCTAGAAAATGGTTGGTTTGTTTGTGTTTTTTAGTAGGCGATGTTAACGCACGCATTCTAGCAATAGGCTTGACCAGTATCGCGGTAGAACGGAGATAACATGCCCTTTGGGGGAGTTTTGATTGTTTGAGTGTTTTTTGTAAGTTTTAAAATAAATTCAAGTAATGATTAAGGGTGTTTTTTGGATTTTTGATTTGTGAATGTTATGTTTTAATGACAAAAGAAGAAGAGGGTAAGAGGGAAACTAGAAAAAAGCCCTAATGTTGTCATGCATGGGTTTCATCCTAAGGTCTAATTAGTTCTCATCTTAAAGAAGAGGAAACTAACATCCTACGGGAGCATGTTATAGGTAAGAGGAGGTGGTGTTTGTGAAGGGTTGTCGTGTGTGGTGATCATGGTTCAAGTAACAAAATACGTAGTATTAGGAGAAGCGTAAATAGAATGCTTGGGTGTGGGAATTGAATCGGGTTATGATTAACCAAGGGGTGTACTTGATTAATCTCGTGAGAATAGGTGCTCCTACCCTCAACCATGAGACCCTTTGTGCATGGAAACACTTGGTATACGGACCAAAGTGATTGATTTTGGGTTATGCTTAACCAAGGGTAAAACGTGATTAACCTCGTGAGAATGGCCATGCCCAAACTCAACTATGAGACCCTTTAAGAAGATGCTTGATACGTGGACCAATGGGAGACAAATTACTTCAATGGATAAGATGAAAAGCCCATACAAGGTGGCTATATGCATGCTCCTAAAGAGTGGGACTAGCGTGGCGCTAGTATTCTAAACGACCAATTGAAACAATCAATTGAATAGTTGTCACTGTAGAATAGCCCAGGACCAAACTATGAAATGTGTGCGGATGTGTATTTTGTCAGTGGATACCTGTTCATTGATGATGAGCCCAAGAGGAGGCCAAGTGTTCTACTTTGGACAACATATGAATAATTAGCGATTTAAACATACAGAAAAATAGCAAAAGAACAAAATCCTAAATTATTACAGACCGCAGGGGGATAGGGATACAAGTTTGATGAATGGGAATGAATCGAATCGAAAGTTCGATTAAAAATCTAGTTAAACAAGCAATACAACCAAATCAAAAATTAATCAATAAGCTAACTAAATTATCTATAAAATTAACTATTCTAAATAACTAATAAAAATAAAATGAGTTTAATAAATTATTAATAAGGTAATTAAATTTGTATTTTTTATATTTTTTATGAATTTTTAAGTAAAGGAAAATATTAGAAAAAATATAATAAAACTAATTCTAAACATTTTTTATATTTTTGGTATATAAAGAAGATTAAAAACCTAATTCTATTTATATATCAAAATTTGTAAAAACGGGTTGGGCTAGGCCCAAACCCGGACCTATCTAATAGGAGAATGGAAAGGGTTTCAAAACCCTAAAAGTAAAGAGATAGCGCCATTTTGGGTTTGCTTTGGGAAATAGAGAAAAAATTTGGATAAACATGAGAGCGGCGGGAATATTGAAAGGTTGGTCGCTGGGAATTTATGTTCAGTGGGTACTATGAGCGAATAAGACAGGGGGGGGGGGGCGTAATCCCGAGATGGATATATATCTTAGGTTTACAGAAACAGGGAAGTTGGTCATGGTGATGTATGAGCTTGGCTGAGTATGAAGGTTAAGTGAAAAGATGATGCGTAACAGACGCGATGAAATTATGAAGGGAATTGATTCAAGGTTAATACGCATGCCGTTGGATGGGATAAGGAAGATTTGTGGTGGTTGTTATCATAGTTGATGGTTCGTAACAGAATGGTTAAATAGTGAGTGACTGGTGGGTTGTTAGCTGGACAAGGGTTAACGGAGGTGGCTTGGAGCAAGAAACATGGGGAATGCGTTAGAGGTTTTGATAGAAGGTCGAATTTGTATGCGGTTAAGACGACAATATTATGGAGGGTAATCTGGATGGGTAGCAGGGGAGCAATGAAACTTAATCACATGATAAAATAATGAAACTTAATTATGCAAATATATGTGCAAGCTGAAAAGAAGGAAGATGAAGAACAACATACCAAAGCTGCAGTAATGGCACAGATCTGGAGACAGATTCAGGTACTCTATTTGGTTCCTTTGTAATTTTTATTTTTTCTTGATCTTCTTTGTGCCAATGTTTTGGTTTGAAAATACTATTTGGTTGTGGCTTTCATTGCGTTTTTGAGTTTTTATCAATGTTTGTTGTGATTATTGTTGAGGGAAGTTGACGAGAGGGTGCAATGAGTCGATGGGGAGATTGTTGTGCGAAATCTGTGTACGTTTCTGAATGCAGGTGGTTTTGAATTAAGGTTGTGTTGAAAACTTCTGCTGTAGTTTGGTGTGAGGTTGAGGAGAGATTTTGTGGATGTTTCTTCAAGGATTGAAGAATGTTTATTGAAGGTTGGCTAAAGGTGTGGACAAGAGTTTGAAGGGTCTTAGCAGTGAGTATGGTCTGTGCAAAGGGTGAGTTCAAGGATGATGATCTTTCAGAGGTGTGGAGAATTATGCAGAAAGTGTTAAAGGTCTGCTTTCTAGGTAACTTGTTGGTCTATTCTTGCTGTATTTTTTTGATGTGTACATGGTTTTTAATCTGAAAGTTCAAGAATGGTTAGTAGGAGTGAGAGATAAATATGGTGTTTTGGATAGGTTTTAGGAGAGTGGAGATTTGGACAGAAATATGGTGTGAGATTGGTGGTGTTAGCAAAAGTTTTATTTATGCCCTCTTCCCTTTTTTCTTAGACAGTGATCCTTCTTATCATGAGATAAGGGTGCAAAATTGGAGGGAGTTTTGTGAATTTGAACATGTTTGGGCAAACTGATTTTGAACATTAGGATGCAGGTTTTGTTTTTAGTTATTTTGGTGTAAAACTTGGATTGACATGCTTGGAGTTTTTGTGGCCTATAATCTCAGGTTTTGGACAGAGTTATGCAGACTGTTTTGCAGGGTATGCAGCAGGTTTTTGGCTTTGTTTGTAGGTCTGTTTTTGGCAATTTTGCAGGACTGGCCTGTGGGGCTGTTTTGGTTTTTGTATGATGCAGGTTTTATCTTTTCTTGTTTCATCTTTCCATGATGTAAAGCACACTTGCTTTTATCCTCTAATATTTATGAAGGGTTTGTATTTTTGGGACATGATGATGCAGAAGGTATTGTAGGCTATTGCTAGTTTTCACTATTTTGTGAATTACTACTGTTGTTTTTGGTTTTGGATGTACTGCTATTTTCCAGTTTTGCAACTATTGGCCACTTTGTTGCTGCTGTTTGAGGGCTACTGTGTTGCAAATGTTGTTTTCTGTTTTTGCTTATTGTTGCTGTCTGCTGCACTTGGCAGCTTGCTGCTTGTGGTTTTAGCTGCTGCCATTTGCTTTGTTACAGGCCTATTTTGCCTTGCAGTTTGTTGTACTTTAGCCTGCTGTTTCTGCTATGTCTTGTTTGCTTGTGCTGCCTTGTTAAAGATGTTGATTTTTGTTTGCTGGCCTGCAGCTTTTGTGATGTAGTGCTTGTTGGTTGCAGCTTTGGGCTTGTTGTACTTGCAGCTGCTGTTTTGCTTGTTAGACAATGTTGGCAATTTTTCTTTCTCTTTTTTGTGAACTAAAAAGGAACATACTTTCTGTGATTTGCAATTGGGAGAAAATGGCCCATGATTAAAAATAAACCCTCTTATTTCTGATTCCAAATGAAAACCCTTATGATGAGACACCAATTCCTTTTATCAATTGATTCTTGCTTGGAATTTTTTTACATGTTGATGTTTGCTAACTTTCTCTCTTCCTTGTTTCATGATCAACGAGAATTGGATGACCAAAGCGAGGCAAGGTGAAGAGAAGATCATGGCTAGCAAGGAGGGGATGCGTTTCTTGAAGAGGAAGACTTGGAGAAACACACATTATTTCTTTCTTTGTAAACAAAACAAATTGTAGTTTGTATTTCATATTGTAATCCTTTTTGTTAAATTGTACACAAAAGAAGTAATTTGAATGATGTTTCTTTAAATCGTGTGGATAATGAATTTGTTTTACAAAAATTAAACAACTCTTGAATCTTGTTTGAACTTTGAAATTCTTACTTGAATGTTTTGGATGTTCATCTTACCTTTGTAACTTGAATTTTATGAAATTGCGAACAATTGTTGTAACTTGTATTTCAAACAATCATGCGCCTTATCTTTCAAAATCCAATCAAACTCTCAAACAAAATAAATGCTTGAGAATTTAATTCCACTTAGTTAATTTGAACCCAAAACAACGGTTACTTAAACCTTATCTTCACATCACGCTTTAACCAAACTTGCACTTCTCGACCAGAACCCTAATTTTGATATTCAAACCACAATAACTTGTAACTTAAGCAACAAAACACGCCTTGATCGTCATGACCCCCAGCCTCATTTATTGTGCCCAAAATCCACATTTGTCAACTTAAACTCCAAACTCTCGACTCAATGGCTTAGAGACTTTTAAGAAGAAAGCTTGAAATGAGAGGAGATGAACTCCTTGACCTAATGTGCTGAACTTTAAGTTATCTTTGAGGCAGGCGAAAGAAACATCTTCACAGAAACCAAGGACCCAAAACCCTAACCTCTTGACCAACAAATAGGGAAATAAACCCTAATCCAGGCTCTGATAAAATCGAGCGAGAATCAACCTTGTAACTTGATGACAAAGAAATTCATAATACCTCAAAAATCCATCCCGCGATCCATAAATCGAGAACCAAATGTGTTTCCCTTTTGCCTGATAAGAGAACTTCAAAACAAATTTAGACATAATGAGGGCACATCCCTAATACCTAAAACCAAAGTGCCTGATTCCATGAGATGCGGGATATGCAAATGACTGAGTAAAATGGTGCAAATGGGATTCAAAGTTCAAAGTCAGACAAAAGTAAAAGAGATAGGGCAAATTTGGGGTACAACAACTGCCCCTATTTAATCATCTTAAACCTGAATGTGGGATTGGCGTCAACCTTTCGAAAGTTCAAGGTGGAAGATGATTAAATACCAGAACCCGAAATTTTCCCTGAAGAGATGGTGTGAGTGTCATTTATTGGTGTGAATGTCTGCTGGGGAAAGACAAATTGGTCTTCTAGTGGACCGGTCATGATGGATAAACAAGGTTGAATAATGGTAGCTCATACTGGGGTAACGGTGCCAATACAAGGTTTTGAGGGGGTGGGTGGTAGAGTGACTGAAGGGATATGGTTGACAGTGTCGCGGTGACTGGAGGTAGGATTCATAAGAAACTTAAAGATAACACGAGGGTAAAGTCTGCGGAGGACTTACGACCCTAAAAAGATAACGTAATGGTAAGACCTACGAACGACCCATAACCCTAAAAGAGATATAGCGAAGGTAGGATCTACAGATGATCTACGACCTTAAAAACAAAATGATGAGAGGGTAAAGCGAAGGTAAGATCTACGGACGATCTACGACCCCGAAAATATAACACGATGGTAAGATCTACGAAAGATCTAAGACCCTAAAAATACGAAGGTAAGATCTACGGAAGATCTATGACCCTAAAAAAATATAACGCGATGGTAAGATCTACGGACGATCTACGACCCTAAAATGCGAAGGTAAGACCTACGGACGATCTACGACCTTAAGAGTGGTAAAGTGAAGGTAAGATCTACGGACGACCTATGACGCTGAAAATATAACCGATGGTAAGATCTATGAACGATCTACGACCCTAAAAAGATAACGTGGTGGTAAGATCTACGGACAATCTACGACCCTAAAAATATAACGTGATGTTAATATCTACGGACGATCTATGACCTTAAAAATAAGATGAGGAGAGGGTAAAGTCTATGGATGACCTGCAACCCTAAGAGAGATAAAGTGAAGGTAAGATCTATGGACGACCTACGACCTTAGAAAGATAACGTGAGTATTGAGAGTTGGGGAGTACGATGTACTGACACCATGGTTTATTTTAGTTGGTAGTGTAATGACAGATGTTAACTGGGAATTATGAGGATGACATCCTTCGTGAGGATGTTTTGTTGATTTGGGATTGATTTGGGATTGATTTGGCTCATGCTTCATATGCATTTGAAGTGTGACATGATGATCCATGGATATGTTATGCATTTGACGATGCAATGCAATATGTCGTGATGATTATTGTATGTAAAGTGCCAAAAGCTCATTGGGATCTGTTGCTCGTTATCTTGAGGTACTAATATGGATTGGTGCTTGAAATTTGAGAGAAAAGGGCCAGCCTTGTCGAGTTCACTGGGGGTTAAATCTTACTGAGGAGAAAGGACTTGATCTGACTTCCTTCACGTGTTGGGACTTTTTGTGAATAACTGAAAAGAGATGTGGATCTCAACCAATTCCCCAAGTCCCTCCGTGTGGGAGAATCGGGTGCTCGGTCGATTGTAAGGAGGCAACAGGGATGAAAGCTTGGTCAAGGTGACCGTTAAGACTTTCTACCTGCACAGAAGAGCAAACACTTGAACGCCACGACCTTCCCTTGGGATGCCTTCCTATCCACGTAATGTAGTGTTCACATCTTAGCTCGTGATTATAATTGACTTATTTTTTTCAATGCAATGCTTAACAAAGAATTTAAATCACAATTCGCATACGAAGAATAAAGTAAAAGAACATAACAAAGATTTTTTTATGGAAGGGAAAATATTTTATTAATGAGTTTGGCCCGTGAATGGGCATTCATACATAGAAACAACTCCTAAATGAGGAAGTTGCGAAAAAGAAAAGAAATACAATGAGTAAAATGGCAATAAGAAAATCTCGAACTTCCGTTAAAACTGTTATTGCCATAGTTCTCGTATCCCGGGTCGTCCTAGTGCCGTGCTTCCAAAGGATAATAGCTAGATTGAACCATCCTGCATTAAGATGGTGTGTGTGAAGAGTCTTCAGACTGCAGTCTCTCGCTTTTTGTCCCTAATGTTTTTCCTGGATCGCCCTTTCGGGTTTTCAATCCACCGGGACACCCATTTTTTGCCTAATCCTCCCTTTCGGGTTTTCAACTTAGCGGGTTATTCCTTTTTTTAATCTTTTTTAGCCCTAACTTTTGCCTAAGCCTCCCTTTCGGGTTTTCGAATTAGCGGGTCCTTTTATGTGTAGTATTTTTTGACTGAGTCTGAATTGACTGGAAGCAGAACGTCTTCCCCATCCATGTTTGTCAGGATTATAGCACCTGTTGAGAAAGCTTTCTTCACGATGTACGGTCCCTCATAGTTGGGAGTCCACTTGCCTCTTGGATCAGTGTGGATTGGGAGAATCTTTCTTAAGACCAGGTAACTTGTGTGGAAATCTCGAGGCCGAATATTCTTGTCAAATGCTCTCTTGAGACGCTGTTGATATAAATGACCGTGACAAATGGCTGCCAGGCATTTTTCTTCGATGAGATTGAGTTGGTCGAGTCTCGTTTGAATCCATTCAGCTTCATCAAGCTTAGTATCCATCAGAACCCTTAAGGAAGGAATCTCCACTTCGACCGGGAGTACCACATCCATACCATAGATTAGTGAAAATGGAGTTGCCCCAGTGGAAGTATGCATTGAAGTTTGATAGCCATGCATGGCAAAAGGCAATATATCATGCCAATCTTTGTATGTTCTCACCATTTTCTGGACAATCTTCTTTATGTTCTTGTTAGCGGCTTCAACTGCCCCATTCATCTTAGGCCGATAAAGTGATGAATTATGGTGCTCGATCTTGAACTCTTCACACATTTCCTTCATCATCTTGTTGTTGAGATTTGACCCGTTATCAGTGATGATCTTGTTAGGAGTCCCATACTGGCATATGATTTCTCTTTTAATGAAACGGGTAATAACTTGCTTGGTCACATTCTTATACAAAGCCGCTTCCACCCACTTGGTGAGGTAATCAATAGCAACGAGGATAAACCTGTGTCCATTTGAAGCGCTCGGCTCAATGCATCCAATCATATCAATGCCCCACATTGCAAAGGGCCATGGTGAAGTCATCACATTCAAAGGAGTGGGAGGAACATGTATCTTGTCTGCGTAAACCTGACATTTGTGGCACATTTTGGCATATACACAATAGTCACTTTCCATCGTCATCCAGAAATAACCTGCTCGTAGGATTTTCTTGGCCATGGAATGCCCACTGGCATGAGTCCCAAAAGAGCCCTCGTGTATTTCTCATATAATGGATTCTTCTTCGTGTCTATCTATGCATCTGAGCAGAACCGAATCATAGTTTCTCTTGTACAGAACATCTCCTGACAGTAAAAACTTAGACGCCAACCTTCTAAGAGTCCGCTTATCACAAATTGTAGCACCTTCGGGGTACTCTTGCTTCTCAAGATATCTTTTAATGTCAAAATACCACGACTTTTCATCTGATACATCTTCAGTTGTGAGACAATGAGTAGGGAAAATGTGTGTTGGCTCCATGTAACGAAAAATCCTTATAATGGGTGCATGATTCAGGTAACTGACTTTGAACATTGCTGCTAAAGTGGCCAGAGTGTCTTCCAGTTGATTTTCTTCTCTAGGAATGTGCTCAAAGGTGACCTCATGGAAAGCGGGCAACAACTCTAATATGTAATCCCGGTATGGAACTAAATTAGGGTGCCGTGTATCCCAATCAGCCCATACTTGATGTATCACTAAGGCAGAGTCCCCATAAACTTCAAGAATCTTGATCTTCAAATCAATGGCGGCTTCAAGGCCCATCACACAAGCTTCATATTCAGCAACATTATTCGTGCAATCGAAACATAATCTGGCAGTGAAAGGTATGTGAGTGTTCCGTGGAGACGTCAGAACTGCCCCAATGCCGTGACCCGTAGCATTTGACGCACCATCGAACATGAGAGTCCATCGCTCCCCTAGTTTAGGTCCTTCATTATCATCAAGTTTCATAATATCCTCGTCTGGAAAATCGAACTTCATGGGCTGATATTCTTCCAATGGTTAGCAAGCGAGATGATCAGCAAGAATGCTACATTTGATAGCCTTTTGTGTGACGTACTGGATGTCATAATCAGACAGAAGCATTTGCTACCGAGCCAATCTTCCTATAAGTGCTGGTTTCTCGAAGATGTACCTTATCGGATCCATCTTAGATATCAGAAGTGTAGAATGTGTCAACATATACTACCTCAAATGTCGAGCTACCCACGTAAGAGCACAATAAGTCTTCTCAAGTAAGGAATACCTCGATTCACAATCAGTAAACTTCTTGCTCAGGTAATAAATGGTGTGTTCTTTTCGTCCAGTATCATCATGTTGTCCGAGCACATAACCCATAGATCCTTCAAGCACAGTCAAATACATAATGAGAGGTCTCCCGGGAACTGGTGGTATGAGTATTGGTGGTTCTTGAAGATACTTCTTAATCTTATCGAAAGCTTCTTGACAACTCTCATCCCAATGGATATCCTGATTCTTGCGTAACAATTTAAAGATGGGTTTACAGGTAGCAGTAAGATGGGAAATGAACCTGGCTATGTAATTCAACCTTCCAAGGAAACCTCGTACTTCCTTTTCATTTTTCGGCACCGACATATCTTGTATTGCTTTTAATTTGTCTGGATCTACTTCAATTCCTCATTGGCTCACGATAAAACCAAGTAACTTCCCCGATCGAACCCCAAAGGTGCATTTATTGGGATTAAGCCTTAACTTGAACTTTCGCAAACGATCAAACAACTTCTGCAAATGGACCAAATGTTCTTCCTCAGTCCGTAACTTCGCAATCATGTCGTCCACATACACCTCGACCTCTTTATGAATCATGTTGTGAAAGAGAGTCACCATAGCTCGCTGATATGTCGCACCAGTGTTTTTAAGACCAAAAGGCATGACTCTATAGCTAAAGGTACCCTAAGAAGTTGTGAAAGTTATTTTATCCATGTCTTCCGGAGCCATCTTTATTTGATTGTAGCCAGAGAATCCATCCATAAAGGAAAACACCGAAGTCTGAGCAGTGTTATCAACCAATACATCAATATGAGGCAACGGGAAATCATTATTTGGTCTTGCTCTATTCAAGTCTCGGTAGTCGACACACATGCGTACCTTACCATCCTTATTAGGTATGGGCACAATGTTAGCAATCCAAGGCGGGTAATTTATCACAGATAGGAAACCTGCTTCGAGCTGTTTCTGAACCTCTTCTTTGATCTTCAAAGCCATGTCGGGTCTGGTCCTTCTTGGATTTTGCTTTACAGGAGGACATTCTGGATTGAGCTGCAATCTATGCACTACTATATCAGTGTCTAAGTCGGGCATGTCTTCATACGACCAAGCGAAGATGTCAGCATACTCTCGAAGTAACCCAATCAAGCCCTTCTTTTCTCCGCGTTTCAAGGCGGCACCTATTTTGACATCTCTCTTTACCTCTTCGGTACCGAGATTAACGACTTCTGTTTCTTCTTGATACGGCTGGATGATCTTCTCTTCCTGTCTCAAGAGCCTGGCTAGTTCTTCAGGGACTTCATAATCTTCCTCACTATCCTTGTTAGCATGATCAACTGAATTCTCAAGGATATAAGAATCCATAACATTATCATTTCCAACAGGGTCCGAGACGGATCTGCATGATCGATGATTTGATGTTTTATTTTTAGAAAGTGCGGAAGAATATTTATAATATGAAAACAAAAGTATTGCCATTTTTATTTTGAAAAAGTAAAAGTAAAAGAAAAGACAGGGAACAAAATTGTATGCGAAAGTGCGATTTTTCATTCAATGTTAAACGAAGATCGAAACATAAGGGGGCCATTCTACAAGCTGTCAGTATGCCTTGGTAAGGACATACGAATAAAATGGAAACCGAAAATTACACATCAAGGAAAACAACTTCAGGGATGTCCACGGTAGTCCAATTACTGAGCTCCTAGTCCGGTGCAACTTGATAGATAAATATTGAAACATCTTCATCGTCACCTTCAGCATCTGTGGAGAGCACTTGTCCTTCTTTGCCTACACCAGCACTAACGAACACTTCAGAAATTGGGGGAACCTGCTGTCCTTTGAGAGGAATCCAACCAGCTTGCACAGAGGATGATGGTTGATACCCAAGACTGAAATAATCTTTCTTCTCTGGAACTTCAATCAATTTTCCCCAACTGTCATGGGGAGGTCTAGCTTCAATGAGGGCTTTGGCATCCTTCAAATAGGCCAGGGATATCTCAGACTTCTTACATTCCATGACGGGGAATTTATCAACAGTAACAATCTCCAGAGCTTGAAAGGGCCACTCTTGCACCTCGCCTTCCACTTCCACATAACCGTAGGTAGTCAGATTATTAATCACTATGTCTTCTTCCCCACAAATGACGACAACTTGGTCATTTGCAATGAACTTCATGCGTTAATGAAGAGTAGATGTCACAGCTCCTGCTACATGAATCCATGGACAACCCAAAAGGCAAGTATAGGATGGAAGGATGTCCATAACATAAAATGACAAATAGAAAGTGTGGGGACCAATCTTGACAAGCAAATCCACTTCTCCATCCACAGATCTTCTCGAACCATCAAACGCTCGAACATTTAGTGTGGAAGGCCTCATCATTACTCCGTCCATATTCAACTTAAAAAAGCTAGCCTTAGGCATCACATTGAGTGAAGAACCTGTATCCACCAAAACTCGAGATAAAACAGTGTCCAAACTCTTCATAGAAACATACAACGCTTTATCGTGGGCTCTGCCTTCAATTGGGAGTTCATCATCAGAGAAACCCAAACAATTTCCCACAGCAATGTTGGTGACTATTCCTTCAAACTGGGCTACAGAGATATCTTGGATAACATGAGCAGAACATAAGATCTTCAATAAGGCGTTGCAGTGGGCCTCTAAACACAAAAGAAGAGACAAGATGGAAATCTTGGATGGTGTCTGGTTGAGTTGATCCACTACTCTGTAATCACTCTGCTTGAGAATTCTCAAAAGTTGCTCATCTTTTTGTCCTACAGAAGGTTCGGGTTGATTATCCATCACTTGCTTTCCCCTGGCCTTAGCTAGAGCCTCACTGTTGGTTTCCTTAGGAGGCGGTGCTGGAGGAGAAAAGATTCGACCATTACGAGTCATGTTACTGGT
The DNA here is from genome assembly GCA_948472305.1 of Vicia faba. Classification (NCBI taxonomy): domain Eukaryota; kingdom Viridiplantae; phylum Streptophyta; class Magnoliopsida; order Fabales; family Fabaceae; genus Vicia; species Vicia faba. The sequence continues at coordinate 1,141,779,590 of OX451737.1, forward strand.
TCCTGCAATATTGGTAACATTTTTATCAACAATTAGAGGACACTCATACTTCCTTCCATGAATATATACCACATTATACTCCCATGGAACTGCCTTCGAGTCGTTGCTTGTAGGAGGAATATGAGCTTGAATCACTGTGGGGGTAGTAGGAACCTGAATTGTTAACGGAATACCAGGGGTTACTGAGAAGCTTCTCGGGTAGTAGGGGATTTCCAGGACATTAATCTCTTCTTCTCAGAATATTTTCTCTATCTGTAGGACACCTTCATCGATCAACTGTTGGATGGTCGTCTTCAAATCAGCACACTCTTCAGGTTTGGAGGAACATGTTAAGCAGAAGTCATAGAGTTCTTGTAGCACCTCATGCTTCAATAAATGTTCTCTGACAGTTTCTAAAGATATCTTAATTTCGTCCACCTTTGATACCAAAACCTATTCATTAACTTCTTCAATAACATTGACTGTTCCCCCTTGATGAGGAGGCATGGGATTATTTTGAATGTTCGGACCAACAAGATTGAAGTTGGTTGCCTTTGCATCGATGAAGTCTTGAACTTTGCATTTGAATGATCTACAATTTTCAATTGTATGGCCTGGGGCACCAGAATGAAATTCGCAATGAGCATTAATATCATACCCCCTAGGGAGAGGATTTGGCGGTGGACCGAGTTCGCGTAATTGAACCAATTGACTAGAAAGTAATTATGGGAGGCGCTGAGCATAGGACATAGGAATGAGATGAAATCCTCTCTCAGTGGCTCTTTTTCTTTGTGGGGATCTCGGGCCTTGAGGTTGTTGATTCGGTTGTTGATAAGTTGGAGGAGGTGCGAATTATTGTTGAACATAATGTGGTTGCGGAGCGAAAGGCCGTTGTTGGGCCATCCAGGGTGATGGAGTTGTAACAGCATATACTTGAGGAACAAATTGGTTAGGAACAGCAGCATGTGTAGGAAAATAAGGGAATCTGACTTGGGGAAATGCGGGAGCTCTTCCTTGGTTGATGGTGATGGCACTAGTCTCACCCTCTTTCTTCTTGACAAAACGAGAAAATGGTTTTCTACTAATGCCTGCATTGTTGTTAACATTGTTAGGAACACCTTGAATCATTCCAGCCTTAATGCATGTCTCAACGTGTTCACCAATAATGACCATATCAGAGAAATAAGTAGAAGTGCTACTGAGCATATGTTGGAGATAAGGGCCTCGTAGAGTACCCATAAACAGATCAATCAATTAACGATCCAAGAGAGGAGGTTGGACCCTTGCAGCCAGTTCACGCCACCTCTGAGCGTACTCTTTGAAAGACTCTTCATATTTTTGTACCATCCCTTGGAGTTGAGTACGGATAGGAGCCATGGCAGTATTGTAATGGTATTGTTTCAAAAAAGCGTCAGTAAGTTCTCCATAAGTACTGACATGAGATCTTTCCAATTGCATATACTAATCCAACGGTGCCCCGATCAAGCTGTCTTGAAAGAAATGCATGAGTAACGGTTCATTTTCAGCATAGGCAGCCATTTTGCGACAATAGGAACATAGATGAGTCCCTGGGCAAGAAGTTCCTTTGTATTTTTCAAAATCTGGGACTTTGAACTTGAGAAGAATAACTACCCCAGGCACGAGCCACATCACAACAATATTGAATTCAGAAGCCTTGATAACCTCCATGGCTCTAAGTCGCTCTTCGAGAGCATGATACATTTTCGCAGTTTTGGCAACCCCGACAGCAAGGTTCACTTGGGGTTCATCAAGATCAATAACATCATGATGATCATCAACATCATTCCTTGGAGCGCAGATAGGTGTTTCAACATTTGCATTGTCATTTCTCCCATTAGCAGAAGTAGAGGGTGCAACAGTAGCAAGCTTGGCAACACTTTGATGTAGTTCTTCTTGACCCTTGTTCACGGCATGAAGGGTTTCCATAAGTTGATCCATGCGAGTACCCATGGTATCCATATCCCGGCGGAGGGCATTCTGGTTCTCTTAAAAAAGATCCATTAGCCTTTGCTGGTTGCCTCTGGTACGGTAAGGATGTAGAGAAGTCGTCTTTGTTGTTTACTGCAGTCTGAGAAAAGGGACCCCAATGAGTTTTTGTTGTGAAAAATGAATGCATGGTAGTATGGATGAATGCTTTATCTTCATTTCTGAGGAGACCCAAAGACTCGTCTATCTTTTAAAATTTCCCTTTTTTGAAAAGCTATATCAACGAGACTGGTCTTTGGATTTCCCTAGATATGAGATTTATATACATGATGATATGATGTCATTGTATGCTATGGCATGAAGTCTCAGCTCCACATATTCTGGATAACCATTACGTAGTCCGTTGCACAGGCTGAAAGTAACAAGATCAAAAGTTCGACGTCACAGGCATGGAGTCAAAGTAACCACCCATGAGGTATGTACTAGGGGTTTATCACCTATCGAACAAGGTTCTAAAGAGTTCTCTAAGTCTACACTCTTCCTTTTGATATTACCGACGTTCCAATTACTTGGTAATCAGTAATATTCGCAGGAAAAACTCTTCCGAGTGAAATATCCCGTGACAACTACTTCCAGATTACCCCGTTATAGTCTCCGCACTGCACCTAAAAGGCCAGGATGGGTTAATGGTTCTACGGCCCTCAGCTTCTCGAGTTCCCAGGTCGAAAGCAACGACGTCTTCCTGATTACTTGGTAAACATCACTACTTTCAAGGGGACCTCCACTGAGTGTGGAATTTTCATGTGTAACCCAAGTCCGGGTATAGGACTTATCAAAAGTAATCACCAAACCTAACATCACAATGTATCCATAATATGTGAGTAGCAACAATATATGCAATATATACAAATAAATCAATAATAAAATAGTAAAGCAAAATAAAGCAAATAAATAAACACTCAAAAAGACAAATAAACAAAACTAGGAGAGACTCGCAAAAATCCCCAGCAGAGTCACCAGCTGGAGCTACCGCAGAAAACACAGAGCCGCCACCGAATTTTATTTATCCCGAAGGAAGGGGAAATATCGATAAAACCACAAAGGAATGGATAAGATGGTCTTGCGACCAAGAGAAAGGGTAAGGGAGTTGGTTATGCGAGGGGAAGGTATTAGCACCCCTCACATATTTTGTACTCAACATGATCCATTTTGTTTGTTTGTCTTAAAGGGTGTGTTTATCTACAACTATGTTTGCTTTAGGGGGAATGAATGGTTTTTATTATTACGTTCGTGAGGGTTTCGCGACCCTTTGCCTACGTATCCAATGAAGGAATCAGAACACCGTAGTTCCTCTAGAAAATGGTTGGTTTGTTTGTGTTTTTTCGTGGGCGATGTTAACACACGCATTCTAGCAATAGGCACGACCGGTATCGCGATAGAACAAAGATAACATGCCCTTTTATGGAGTTTTGATTGGTTGAGTGTTTTTTGTAAGTTTTAAAATAAATTCAAGTAATGATTAAGGGTGTTTTTTGTATTTTTGATTTGTGAATGTTATGTTTTAATGACAAAAGAAGAGGTTAAGAGGGAAACTAGAAAAAGCCCTAATGTTGTCATCCATGGGTTTCATCCTAAGGTCTAATTAGTTCTCATCTTAAAAAAGAGGAAAATAACATCCTACGGGAGCATGTTATAGGTAAGAGGAGGCGGTGTTTGTGAAGGGTGGTCGTGTATGGTGATTATGGTTCAAGTAACAAAATACGTAGTATTAGGAGAAGTGTAAATAGAATAATTGGGGTGTGGGAATTGAATCGGGTTATGATTAACCAAGGGGTGTACTTGATTAATCTCGTGAGAATAGGTGCTCCTACCCTCAACCATGAGTCCCTTTGTGCAAGGAAACACTTGGTATATGGACCAAAGTGATTGATTCAGGTTATGGTTAACCAAGGGTAAAACTTGATTAACCTCGTGAGAATGGCTGTGATACGGTGGGAGAACTGACTTGAAGTTTTGCGTTTGTGTTCTCAAATGTTTCAGTTTAGCAAGAGTCGCCACTGACTTTTATTTTATCCAAAAGGAAAGGTAAAAAAGCACAGGAAAGACCTTTGAGATGTTTTCTTGAGTTCGGGGGGTAGATTATGAAAAGGGAAGGTGCTAGCACCCTTTTCATCCATGGTTTTCCATGGGCTCTTACTTACTTGTTTAGATCACTTGCTTTGCTTTTCCAATTGTTTGAAATAGTGCTTTGTGTGGTTTTGAAAGTATTTTGAAAAGAGGCCATTGTTTAGGAAATCTTTGTAATGATTCTCATTTGTAAGAATGTATACAAAGATGTTTGTCTTTTGAAAAATGTTTCAATATTTTGAAAGTTTGTTTGGAAAATGTTTTGAAATGTGTGTGTTTGTTTGAAAAATAGCAAGGATTGTTTTTGAAATGATCAAGTAACTAGAAGCATTCTACCTACTCAAAAGTATTCCCTACACATTTTTATTCCTTTGATGTTGTTGATTTACCATTGTATTTGGTAAATAACCCTATCTTTGGATGTTAAACGGGACGGGCGTGGGTCATCGTATGACCATGATAGCAATGATGCCAAGTATCTTTGCAAGTTTTAGGGACTAAGATCATTTGTTTTTAGGCAACCATGTCTAGCGTCATCGAGGGACTATGATCTTTTGTTTTCTTTGATTTTGCCAAGATACCTAGCATGCATACCATGGCCATTTATTTTAAGGCAACCAATTGGATGAAACCCTATGGGTGTTGTGTGCAAGGTGTTGTCATTTTTCATGCATTTTTGTCTTGTATTAGGTCTTGCTATTTGTTTTGATTTTTGTCTTATCATACAAATCCTAGTTTTTACTAAACATGCATATAATGCCACAAATTGCGTAAAGTAAATCTAGACTATTACAACAATATTATGGGAGAGGGGGTACAAGTTTGAATGGGGGATATTTGCACAAAATAAAACCCTAGTTTACTATTACAACCCAATTGAATTAATGTACAATAAATAAATAAATAAATATTTAAATATGCAATAAAATGTAAATATGCAAGAAAATGTTTTTGTAATTGTTTTATGCATGAGAAAATAATATTATCTAAGTCCTAAAAATAAGAAAAATAATGTTATTATTTTTGACAGGGGAAACCCTAGTTTTTTATTTTAAAAGAAAATATGCTTTCTAATATTTATTTATTCATTTTTGTTTAAGAAAAATAATAATGATATTATGTATAAGTACTAAAAAATTCTATTTAACCTAGTAAATTATTTTAGTGCCATAAAAATAATAAAAAAAATAAAAAAATAAAATGCAAAAAATTAAGAAAATATTTTTGGGAGTTTTTAATGTTCAAAAAAAAATATAAAAGTCAATAATCCAAAAGAAATAAAAAAATATGCAAAATATAAAAAATGGACCAAGGGGGTGCAAAAAGGAAACATGGGGTGCAAAAAGAAGCAGGCCCAAGGCCCTGGCCCAGGACAGCTTCGTCCCTGACCTCTAGAAAACCAAAACGCGCGCGCTGTACTTCAAAACCTGTTCTTGCTCATGCTTGCATAAAATCAAAAACTCATAACACAAAAAATGTAGCTCATGAACTCACGATTCTAATGATATAAAGAACATGATCTAACTCTAAAAGACCAAGGAGAATTTTAATGGCCCTAATTTCTGACCTAGTTTTTTCAGCAACTTCAACAATCAAATACTCTTAGCTCAGTTAATATAAATGGAATCTATGCATATGTACAGCTTAAGCATGTTGAGGACTATATTTTTTCTTCATAAACCTAAGCTTAAGGATGCCTAAATAGAGAGATAGAAACTTGACAAATACCTTGTTCAGTTGAGTTTGGATATGGCAATGTGGGAACTTTGAGTAAGGCCTGAAGGTAGTGTGAGCTTGCTTGAAGTTCCCTCAAACTTTTCCAATGCTCAGCTTGCTTTGTAGATGCCTGAATCTCCCTATAGAAGTCAACCTGCAAACTTGCAAAATGAAAATGGTGAAGTGTGAAACTGAACTCACAGTTGCTGGACAGGGGCCTAGATAGCTTGGATGTGAGGTATGGAATGTGTTTGAAGTGATTTAAAGTAAAACACACGAGGCAATATGGAAATGGCTAAGATTCTGCAGATGATGCCCTGTTTGGGCAGAAAAATGGGATTTTTGTGTTTTAGGGTGTTTGAGGAGTTATGAATTCGTGTCTTAGGCTTGTTACAATATTTTGAGGTTGTTTGAAATGATACAAAGTCTTGTTTTTATCAGATGGAAGAGTTCACTTGACTTTTGCATGTTTCTTGATTTTGAAGAAAATGTGAAGTGACAAAGCCAAAGGCCTGTACAGGATAGCTCAAGGTCTGATGAGAGTTGGTACAAATTGCCTGATATTTGTGGATATTGTTTGCAGCAAGAGATTAGGTCCATGGCTCAAGATAAACAAAGTTGGAAAAAGCAAGCTTTATCAAAGTAACAATGTGAACTTTATGCCATTTTTGGATTAATTCAATGTGCAATGCTTCAAAAGTCAGAACAAGGCCATTATCCAATGTGTTTGCATTAAATTAAGGAGTCTAGAAAGGATTGGGACATGTAATACCAAGTACAAGAAAGTTTGAAACTGATTTTCAACTTGTATCAATGTGAAAAATGCCTTGAACAAAAGTGATAAATTGTCATATTCATTTCTTTGATTCTCCCTAACCATAAATGATCTTGGAGAGTTCTTGGACATTTTGGAAATCTTGTAACATGCTATACAATACATATTTGAAATTCATTTTGATATTCATCTTGGAACTAGGTGAAAAGTTTCCATGAAGTTAGGTCCAAAATCTGCCTAAACTAGGGCAAAATTTCACTAAGTTAAAAAGTTTATGGACCCCTATTCACAAAATCATAACTTAAGATCCAAGCATATTTTGGGAAAACTTTGTGAATAAAAGTTGTAGATTTTGTGGAGGACTACAAATGTCAAGTTGTAACTTTTGTTTGAATCTAATTGCATCATGGTGAAAAAGTTGGGAAAAGTTCGGAAAAAATAAGAAATTTTCATAACTTAGAAAAATTCTAAGTTATGAAAAATTTCAAATTAAAACCCTAATTTTCAAAATTAGGTTTCTTGGTCAATAAGTTTCACATTTTGATATGTTTTGATGAAATATGACCCTTGGCACTTGATTTTGACCAAAAAGTCAAAGTTTGACTTTTCAGTGTACAATTGATTTTTGATCAGTTGACTGGAAAATTCATCTGTCAATCCTATGCATTTGAGGTCTTTTGAACCTTGTGATTACGTCAAGATGATGCCATTGAGTCCTTGAAATCATGTTTGAACCAAATTATTCATTGGCTAGGTTAAAAATCAGAAATTTCCCTTTCTCAGTCAAAACCCTAATTTTGACCATTTTGCCCTTTTGATAATCTGATCAAATTTTTGAGGAGTTGTGGTCCAAACTTGATAAAATGGTTCACATGAGTCTATAATGTTGATGTGGATAAAAAATTATGAGGTTTTACTGTAAATTGGCCATGGTTGACTTTTTCCCCAATACAGTTGATTTTTAGGTCAACTGTCCAATTGACTGGGCAAAAAAGTGATTCAAGGATTGAAACTTGGTATGAGCAATCTTAGGGGTCCAACATGAAGTATAAAAGTCACATGAGGCATTGGAAGTCCAAAAATCCCTGTGCAAATTCAAACCCTAATTTCAAGTTATTAGTGCAAGGAGAGGTCTTGAGCTGAGCAAACCCTAATCTGGTCTTGAGTCCAAGAAGTGTTGTGAGGAGAATCTTGATAAAATAAGAGGGAAAATTTTGGGGTACAACATCTTCCCCTGTTCAATCTTCTTGAACCTGAAGAGTCAGATTGGCGAGTTTGCCGTTCGTGACTCGAAGGTAAAAGATGATTGGACACTAGAGTGCCCGTAAATTTCCACTCGTCAAATTGTAGTTGAGGGAATGGGCTTAAAGTTGCCATTTCGAGATATGACAAAATCTTGTCGGAGATGGGCTTGTAGATTCCATCCAAGAATGTTTGTTGAACTGTATGTTGTAAGTCAAAAGAATGAGTATCAGGATGGTTTCCGTATCTAGAACGTATTTGAACTGTATTTGGAGATTGAATCTGTATGAGCAATGGAATGGCGTCCGTGTCTGGAGCGTATCCGAGCTGTAACTATACTTGAATATGAATGAATAACAGAATGACTTGTGTCTGGAGTGTATCTGTATTGTATCTGAATCTGAAATTTGAATAAGCGACAGAATGGCATCCGTGTTTGGAGCGTCTCTGGGCTGGGGAAAAAGTTAGAATAAGTGACAAAATGGAAACCGCGTCTGGGGCGTATTTGGACTGGAATCTGAATGTTGAAGTCTGAATGAGTATCAGAATGGCTTCCGTTTCTAGAGCGTATCTGAACTGTATCTTGACCTTGAATTCGGAATGAGTAATAGAATGACTTTCGTGTCTGGAGTGTATCCATACTGTATCTGAATAAGAGATATGAATGAGTAACAAAATGACTTCCGTGTCTGGAGTGTATCTGTACTGTATCTTGACTTTGAATTCTGAATGAGTAACAAAATGACTTCCGTGTTTGGAGTGTATCCGTACTGTATCTTGACTTTGAATTTTGAATGAGTAACAGAAAGACTTCCGTGTTTGGAGTGTATCCGTACTGTATCTTAAATCTTTGAATATTTTTAAAGATAGTTGTTAATCTTATCCTGAAAAGGGTAAAATGTTAGTTGAAATACAAAGTTATGTTGCATGAAATGTATGATGCAATAAAATGTGTTTTATCAATGTTTATGATATATGAGTGTAATGTATGTGCATGTAAGCTGATTTGCTGTATTGCTGAGGAAAATAAATCGTTAACAACTGGGGATAGCAAAACCCTTGACTGCTGCCGGGGAAGATAAATCCTTGATTCCTGAGGATGAGAAATCCTTGGTGACTGTTGGGGATTAAGAAAATTCCAGACTTCTCTGGGGATGTAGGGATCCTTCCTGTCTTTGAAGTTGGAGGATGATAAACATTATGTTGTGAGAATAATGCCAAGTGTTGTTTGAGAAACCTGCTTGGGGAATCCCGAGAACTTTGATGACTATGGCTAGGGATGGCAGACTTCATTCTGTTGAGAATTGATAAAAACTCTACGGGGAAGAAGTTTATCCTGTTGGGGAGTAGTGAAAACTCTGTGGGGAGCTAAGAATGAGAATCTTCATTCTGTTGAGGAATAATGAAAACTTTGGCGACTTTACTGGGGAATGATGAAGACTCTGTGAGGAGTAGCTATCCTGCTGGGGAGTAGCTATCCTGCTGGGGATATCATGAGTTTGGGTTGTATGCCAATCTACTGGGGAATTATCCAAAGTAGTCGTCTGTTTAACTGTCAGGCTTCAAAACAACTTGCTGGGAAACTATTAGGTTTTAAGATAACTTGCAAGGGAATTTGAGGAAAATGGAGGATTTCCACTGGGGTTTAAAGGTCGAAGTTTTAGCTTCGCTGGGGAAGAAAGTTTTATCTCCGCTGGGGATTGGGAGTTGGAAATTTTAGCTCTGATGGGGATTTTAAAATTTAGCTCCGCTGGGGATCTAGATGATGTACTGTATGGATTGCCCCTGGAATAGCCTAAAGACGTTTTCTTATACTTTCAACCTGTCAGTAATTAATCTTTTCCAAATCGTTTATTTGTAAACAATGATTATATTCAAATGCATATGCTCATTAATAAATCATTGGACGTTTTCAAATAAAAAACACGTGTAAAAAGGAAAAGAAAAATAGTTTTCTGCACTTTGAAGTATCTTTGTATTAACTTTGTGTAAGTATTTTTTACAAAGGAGACAAACATCCTAGTAAGAGAACATTGTCATAAAAATGAGAAAAATTTATACAAAGAAAGATGGCTATGTGTAAAAATGCCATGGGGTTCCCATTCTGCTATAGCCTTCATAACTCAGGATATCTTGTTTATTCGTTGCTTCGTCCGAAGATGACTGAGTTGATCAGAAACCCAGAGCTTATCTGTGAAGAGATTTTCCTTAAAGTGATCCGATGAGACATAGTCATACGCTTTAATTCCCTAACTTTTTCCTGGACCACCCTTTCGGGTTTTCGATCCCTCGGGAAACCGTTTTTTTCCCAAGTCGCCCTTTCGGGTTTTCAACTTTCCGGGTGTACAGATTTTTTTTGTTTTATCCCTAACTTTTGCCTGAACCGCCCTTTCGGGTTTTCGATTCACCGGAATGCCCTTTTTTTGCCTAGGTGTGTCAACCTAGCGGGTCATTTATGCGTAGTATCTTTTGACTATGTCTGCATTCGCAGGGTGCGGCAGGTCATCACCGTCCATGGTGGTTAAGATCATTGCCCCACCAGAAAGGATATTTTTGATCACAAATGGTCCTTCATAGGTAGGAGTCCATTTTCCCATGGGATCACTTTGCGGCAAGATGATGCGCTTGATCACAAGATCTCCAACTTGATATAATTGTCGTCTGACTTTCTTGTTGAAAGCCTTGATCATCCGTTTTTGATACGTCTGACCATGAAAAAAAGCAGTATGTCTCTTCTGATCAATTAAGTTCAATTGATCAAGTCGGGTTTGGATCCAATCGTCTTCACTCAGACCTGCATCCTTCGTGATTCTCAAGGAGGGAATCTGAACCTCGATAGGCAAAACAGCCTCCATGCCATAAACCAAAGAGTAGGGTGTTGCCCAAGTTGATGTATGCGCCATGGTACGGTACCCGTGGAGAGCAAACGGTAACATCTCATGCCAGTCCTTGTAGGTGACTGTCATCTTCTGTATGATCTTCTTAATGTTTTTGTTCGTAGCTTTCACATCACCGTTCATCTTTGGCTGATAGGGGGATGAATTGTGATGTTGAATCTGGAACTGCTCGCACAAGGCGGTGATCATAGTGTTGTTAAGGTTTGTACCATTGTCAGTGATGATCCTTTCGGGAATTCCATACCGAAAAATGATGTTCTGCTTGATGAAGCGGGCAATAACATTCTTGTTGACGGATGCGAAGGAAGCTGCTTCGACCCACTTGGTAAAGTAATCAATGGCCACCAGAATGAAGCGGTGTCCATTGGAGGTTGTAGGCTTGATCTCTCCAATCATGTCGATTCCCCACATAGCGAATGGCCAAAGAGCTGTTAAGACATTGAGAGGAACTGGAGGTATATGTACCTTGTCCGTATAGATTTGACATTTGTTACAAGTCCTAGAATGTTAATAGCAGTCAGCTTCCATGGTAGACCAGTAATAGCCTGCCCGTAGGATCGTTTTAGCCATCGTATGCCCGTTAGAGTGAGTGCCAAAGATACCATGGTGCAGTTCAGCCATGATATATTCAGCTTCAATCTTGTCCACACAATGGAGCAGAATGCAATCATGATTGCGCTTGTACAGGATACCATTACTTAGGAAGAACTTAGCTGAGGATCTCCTTAAGAACTTTTTGTCGTTGACTGAAGCTCCTTCAGGATATTCTTGAGCCTCGAGATACCTTTTGACTTCATGAAACCAAGGTCGGTCCACTACTTCTTCGGTATTAATCTCATGACAATGTGCAGGTTCGTCCATCCGTTCAATGGTGATTTGGGGAGCCTCATTATCCCAGTTAAGTTTAAACATGGATGACATTGTAGCTAGAGCATCTGCTAGCTGATTTTCTTCTCGCGGGAAGTGCTCGAAGGTAATCTTCTCGAAATGTGGTAACAATGTCAAGACATGTTCTTTATAAGGGATGAGGTTTGGATGTTTAGTATCCCACTCTCCTTTGATCTGAATGGTGACCAAAGTTGAGTCCCCAAACATGATCAAAGATTTGACTCTCAAGTCTATGGAAGCCTTGAGTCCAAAGATACAAGCTTCATACTCGGCCATGTTGTTGGTGCAGTTAAAGCAAAGTCTAGTAGTGAAAGGTGTATGGAAACCTTCTGGAGAGATGAGTACCGTGCCGATACTGGTGCCAAGTGCATTGGAAGCCCCATCAAAGTACAGGGTCCATCGGGATCATTGTTCAGGTCCGTCACATGGTCTGAAATCTTTAACGTTGTCCAATATCATGATGTCCTGGTCAAGGAAGTCAAACCTCATGGATTGGTAATCTTCGACAGCTTGATGGGCTAGATGGTCAGCTAGCACACTCCCTTTTATAGCTTTTTGGGTCGTGTACTGTATGTCGTATTCCATTAGGATCATCTGCCGTCTAGCTATTCTTCCAGATAGAGTAGGCTTTTCGAAGATGTACTTTATCAGATCCATCTTAGATATCAGCAAAGTGGTATGAGTCAACATATACTGCCTTAGCCGGCGAGCAACCCATACCAAAGCGCAACAAGTTTTATCGAGCAGTGAGTATCGGGTCTCACAGTCGATAAACTTTTTGCTAAGGTAATAAATGGCATGCTCTTTTTGGCCAGACTCGTCATGCTGCCCCAGTACGCACCGCATTGAATTTTCTAGGACAGTCAGATACATGATTAGCGGTCTTCCTTTGACGGGTGGCATCAAGATAGGAGGTTCTAGCAAATACTCCTTGATTTTATCGAAAGCAACTTGACAGTCATCATTCCATTTAACTACCTGATCTTTCTTCAACAGCTTGAAGATTGGCTCATAGGTAGATGTTAGGTGAGAAATGAACCTAGTAATGTAGTTTAGGCGTCCCAAGAAACCTCTGACCTCCTTCTCAGTGCGAGGAGCAGGCATTTCTTGTATAGCTTTGAATTTGGCAGGATCAACCTCGATGCCTTTGTTGCTGACAATGAAACCTAAGAGCTTACCGGATCGGACTCCGAATGTGCACTTGTTTGGGTTCAGTCTGAGCTTGTACTCCTTCAACCTGACAAACAGCTTTTGCAAATGGTCGAGGTGTTCTTCTTCAGTTTGTGATTAGGCTATCATGTCATCTACGTAGACCTCTATCTCATGATGTATCATATCATGAAACAAAGCTACCATGGCGCGTTGATAGGTTTCCCCGACATTCTTCAGTCTGAATGGCATCACTTTGTAGCAGAATGTACCCCACTGTGTAACAAAAGTAGTTTTCTCCATGTCTTCAGGTGCCATTTTGATGTGGTTGTAACCTGAAAATCCGTCCATGAAAGAAAATACCTTGTGTTGAGTTGTGTTGTCAACCAGGATGTCAATGTGCAGAAGTGGAAAATCATCTTTAGGGCTAGCCCTGTTTAAGTCTATGCAATCTACACACATTCTCACTTTGCCGTCCTTCTTAGGCACGGGCACAATGTCAGCAACCCATTGTGGATAGGAAGTAACAGTAAGAAATCCAGCATTGAACTGCTTCATAACTTCTACTTTGATCTTTTCTGACATGTCGGGCCTCATGCGGTAGACGTTTTGTTTGACTGGTGGACAGTCTTCTCTTGTGGGTAGACGGTGTACCACAACGTCTGTATCGAGTCCCGACATGTCTTCGTATGACCAGGCGAAGATCTCAACATATTCATGTAACAGCTGAATTAGGCGCTCTTTGACACTTGGCTCTAGGTTGGCACCCACTCTGACTTCTTTTCTGTCTTAGTCAGTACCCAAGTTGATTGTCTCTAACAGCTCCTCATGAGGTAGAATAGCCCTTTCTTCCTGTTGTAGCAGTCTAGCCAATTCTCCCGGCACCTCACAATCTTCCTCACCTTCGTATTCGGCAAGGTAGACCAGATCTTCGGAGTCACTGAAGGCCATAGCAGAATTGTTACCCATGGAATCCGGAATGGAAGGGTACCTGCATTTGTGAGTGTGGGTGTGTGTAAGGGATATCCATCTTTAAACAAATAAAATGTAAAAAGAAAGACAATGAACACAAAAGTTTATATGTGAAAACGTCCATGATTCATTAAAATGGCACATGAAGATGAAAAATCAAACCCTTACAGATGGACCTATGTGCCTCGGGTAAGGCACAAGGTTAAAAGTCTACGAATTGTTTGAGAATTATTACAAACCAACAGAAATGTTTGAAAGATAAATTACTGTGGTATGAAAGTAATCAGAACAAAGTCTTTTGCTTCCCAGTTGCACAGTCCTCCGTCAACAGTTGGAAAAATCCAGTCTTCCAAGTTGCTCTCCTCTTCACTATCCTCCAAAGCATTGACTCCATGATGGGTGATCTCCACTGGTTTCCCTCTAGCACGGGTGCGGCGTACAGCCTTTTGATCAGAAGAAGTGAACCCCAAGCCGAACTTATCTGATTTGAAAGGAAAGTCGGGAAGCTGCCCCCAGATTGTGCTCCCTCCTTCTTCAATCACAACCTTTGCATCTTTGAGAGACGACATCCGAGGCGGAGGTCTGGTAACCATGGGTACAGAAGACACTCTCTTGGTTGTTGCAATCTCCTGAGCTACCTCTTCAAAATGCTGAAAATGGGTTTCGATAAATTCGCCATCCAATTCTACATAGCGAAAAGAATTTAGGTGGCTTATCATGTATTCCTCTTCGCCGTGAACAGTTATGATTTTCCCCTGGATAGGGTACTTGAGCATTTGATGCAGAGTAGAAGTGACGGCTCCATCATTGTGAATCCAGGGTCTTCCCAATAAGCAAGAATAGGAAGGCCGAATGTCCATCACATAGAATGTGGAGTTGAAGGTTTCAGTTCCCACTTTAATCGGGATGTCTACCTCCCTGTGGACCATCCTTTTAGAACCATCAAAGGCTCTAACAATTATATTGCTGGGCTTCAAGGTTAAACCTTCACAATCCAGTCTATCCAAGGCTTTCTTCGGCAAGACGTTTAGCAGTGAACGAGTGTCTACCAGTACGTGTGCTAGAGTAGTCCCTCTGCATTCCACCGAGACATGCAAAGCGTCATTATGTTTTCTCCCTTTGGATGTTAAATCAGCATCGGAGAACCCTAGACCATTATCAGCTGTTAAGCTAGCTACACATTCCTGGAGCTGATCCGTAGAGGTTTCTTGTGGCACGTGGGCTGTCTTCAAGAATCTTATCAAAGCTTTAGCATGAGCCTCTGAACAAAGCAGCAGGGCCAACATAAAGATCTTTGAGGGGGTTTACCCCAGTTGTTCCACAACATCATAATCAATTTTCTTGATTATTTTCAAAATTTCTTCCATTTCTTTTTGAGAGGTCTCAGGGATGACCAATGGCTGAGACCTCGTCCTGACGGGCTCTTCTTGGATCCCTTTCCCTCTGTCATCAGCAACAGCAGAGGGGACAACTTCTTCAATAATTGGAGTTCTCGCAGATATTTTGACCGGTACATGGGTAATCTTAGGAGCAGCTGAGGGTCCAAAGATTGCCTTTGGAGGGGAAATCTCTGGAGAGAAAATTCTCCCACTGCGGGTGATTTTGCTCGTTCCAGCAATTTTTCCAATGTCGGAAGTCTCTTCATCAGAACTCTCTTCAATTGATTCAATTTGTTTAATACCGTGGTAGTAGATTTCTCCACCATAGTTCCACGGTATTGATTTGTCGGACTTGTACGGGACAGGCCCGGGCATGGTTATCTTCAAAGGTGCAGTCTTTGGAGCGGATGTAATCTTAACAGGTCTTTTGGAGACCTTGGAAAGATTAGCGAATATGTTTATTATTGAAACATCATTGACAGGAGTCGGTGTAACAGGATTCTTTTCAAAAAGGATTTCTTGGTTATCCATTAGGCATTGGATGCCTAACTTCAACAATGGACAGTCGGTTTGGTAAGGATGAACAAAGGCAACAATCTTCTTCACAACCTGGGAAAATCCCAGCCTTCAGCAAATTCGACTTGATTATCGGTAGCAGAGTTATCAAATCATCAACAGTAGCAACAAAAATATCTTCTTCAACAGCATGGGAAGTGTGGCCATGCCTTGGCATTGGAGCAGAGATTACATTTGACTTTTCAGGGGCGTCAAATTCAACTTCTTTAGCGTCTATCAAATCCTGAATCTTATTCTTATGGGCCCAACAATTGTTGGTGTCGTGCCCCGGGCTCTCTGAATGATAAGCACACTTGGCGTTCGAATGGTAGTACGGAGAAGCAGTATTCAGATTCTTCAGGGCCTCTTTCAGACTGTCAAGGTTTAACTTCAAGAGATGGGGTAGAACCTGAGTAGGAGTCATGTATATCTGGGTGAATTGTCGTACAGGCCTTTCTACCCTTGCTTGGTTGGTTCTTGGTTGATTGTTTTGGGGCTGATCAGCTGCAGACTTTTGAATCATTACGGCCCCCACCGCTGGCCGGCGCTCAACTCTTCCTAGACCTCTTTGGGAGTAGACAACTGATACTTCCTTCTTTGCTAGAAAAGTATTTTTGATGGCAACGGAAGCAGATGCATCTTTTTGAATTTTCCCGCTTTTTATGTTGGCTTCAACTCTCTCACCAGTTAGAATCAACTCAGTGAACCCAACAGAGGAGCTTCTAATCAGATGATTAAAGAAAGGCCCTGACAGAGTTCCCAAGAACATGTCTACTAGCTCCCTCTCAGATAGAGGTGGTTGTACTCATCCCACCAAGTCTCTCCATTTCTGGGCATACTCTTTGAAACCTTCATTTGAGACCATGCCCATACTCTTTAATTGAGTACGGGTTGGTGCTAAGTCCGCATTGTATTTATACTGTTTATAGAAGGTGGCTGCCAAGTCCTCCCAATTATGCACATCAGACCTCTCTAACTGGTAGAACCAATCCAGCTGCGTCCCCGACAAATTGTCCTAGAAGAAGTGGACCCACAGGTCTTTGTCAGAAGAATGTGGTTGGATTTTCCTGACTTAAGATCGTAGGTGCATCTTGGGACAAGACACCCCATCGTACTTGGCAAACAGTGACACTTTGAATTAAGGAGGGATTACAATTCCAGATACCAACCCTAACTCGTCAAAGTACAACCTAGGAACTCTCTGTATCTCCATAGCTGCCAGACGCTCTTCCAGATTTTTGTATTTGTCATCTGCCGGAGGATACTATTGTTTAGAGTAGTCCTCATCTTCCTCTTCTTCAGCTTCAGAATCTGAGGGCACGACAGTCTCTTTACCCTTTTTCTCTCCTTCCTCAGAGGTTGATGGAAAATCTAGGACCCTTCTGGCTTGACCTTCAAATCTTCTGCCTAAGGTAGCCACACCAGCTCTCTTCTTCTTCTTTTTCTCTTTTTCCTTTTCTAGTAGAGTCTTGAGCTCCTCCTGTCCCTTAGCCAAGGTCAAGAGTAGCTGTTGAAATTGTGAATTCTGAGCTTGCAAGTCTTTGACCGTTTGTTCAATATCCATCTTGCTGAAATAAACAACAGAGAGATGAGGAAACTTGGTGTGAAGACCTGTTTATGCATATGATGAATGATATGTATTCATGTAATGCTTTCAAGGATTCAGAAATTCAAATTTGTTTTAAACAAAAAAGAAACACACGTCATATTAATAAAATAGAATTGTTAGTACATCAATGCCCAATGGGCAAAATAGTACAAAATTATAAGGTAAAAAGACGTTGCGCATCCTCTTTGGTGCAATGTAAGTGTTGAGAGTCTGCTCTTCGTGAAGTTGACGAGTGAGTTCCAAAACTTTTTTCTCGCTTGCGTAGAATTGGGCTTCGAAAGTATCGCACTCTCCCTTGAGCTGTATCCAACTCCTTTGTAAATCTTCGAGTGATGTTGGCATGTCAGGATGTAGGAGGGTGTATGGAACCTCTCCTTCCTTAACAGGCTCTATAATCACAGGGAGAATGGAGGGGTAAGGCATCATAAGAATTTGGGCGCGGGTTCGTACCCACTTGAGGTAAGGATCAAGGGGGATGGAATTCTTGTGTCGCAAGGTCTTACTGTCCACCTTGTTGGGCATCCTTCAAGCTCAGATGAACCTTTGTTGGAGTCCTGGATCATCGTTGTCGAAGTCAAAAACTAAGTCTGGAATCAGCATGTCATGTGGGCCATCCCTTCGGGCATAACCAAACTGTCTCAAAGCCAAGCAGGGTTTGTAGGTGATGCCTCCCCTAATGCCAAGTAGAGGGACATTAGGGAATTTCCCACAACGGTCGATGATGATAACATTTTCTCTGGATCGAGAACACCAATGAATATTTGAATGTATAAGAGTCATCAATCGTTGTGACCACCTCAAACCTTGCTCATTCTTCAAGACTGAATAGGGAAGACGAGAAATAAACCATATTTCCAGTAGAGGAGTGTAACACATGAGAACACCTCTTTTACTCATTGTACGAGTGTGAAAAGAGTGGAGGATATCCACAAGCAATGTAGGCACCGGGTTACGAGCCATGAAGATTTTGACAGCATTCACATCTATAAGCTGGTCAGGGTTATGGAACAAGACCATCCCATAGATTAGAAGAGATACAATCTCCTCAAAAGCTTGTAAGTCCAAAGAATTCTAGTAGCTTTGGGCCTTCTCAAACAGGAACTTTGCCAAGAAACCCTTGACACCACTTGTGGTTTCCCAATGACCTGTTACATCTGATGGTTGCAAGTGCAGGGCTTGAGCAACATCTTCAGGCTTTGGATCTCTTTCCGTACCATTGAAAGGTAGTTGATGGAGAATAGGAATCCTCAAGAGTTGAGAAAATTCCTCCAAAGTAGGCACCAGCTGGTAATCAGGAAATGTGAAGCAGTGGTGTAGGGGGTCAAAGAACTGGAAGAGAACTTTCACCATGTCTTCCTCTGTTTTGGAAGTGACTAAGTTGAGAAGTCGACCATGACTCCCAGTGAATGGAGAATTCTCAGGAATCCTTGAAGCTAGCTCCTTGAGTTGAGGAGGAATTCTCACAAGATTGACCTGAATAGTTTTCCTGCGAAGTGAATCCATAATCTACAAAACAGGAACAAAGATGAAAATCCAAAATCCTTGAAATGGTTAGTGGATGCAAATGATGCTTCATGATGTTCATGATGTTATGCACAAGTACATATGTACAAGTAAATCACACAAGTTCCTAGTTTAGGCTTGCATGGGGTTTCATAGGTAAGTACCCTCTTGAAGTTTAGTTGGCTCAACCTGTCCTAGAAATAGTAACCGGGTTCTAAGGAGCTCAATATCACTGGATTGTTTCCTGTGTTCATTGTTTCAGTTTTGCCACTTTACTGGCGACCGAAATATTCCAAGAAAACAACCCTCAATGAGTGTAGTATCGAGTATCTACCAACTTCGGACTGCACCAAAGCCGGTCATCTCACTACATCCTAAAAGGCCAAGTTGGTCAAGTAAAGGTTCTAAAAGTCCATTAGTGCTTCATGACATCACTCAGCGGCCTCGTATTCTCTTTGATTGACTCAAAGGTAACCGGTACCCACAAATATGTCGCACTAATATAGTTATTACTTTGACCATGTCGGTATACCCCGCACAGTTTCCACAACGTATTGCTATGTACCTATAAATGTTTCCAAAATCCGGGTAGAGGATTCAAACCCAAACAATAGAACCAAAGTGTAAAGCACACAAGTCAAGCAAGATAAGCATGTAAAGGTGATCTAAACCCTAAGGTAACATCACTTATAAGTAGATCCCCAGCAGAGTCTCCAGTTCTGTGATACGGTGGGAGAACTGACTTGAGGTTTTGCATTTGTGTTCGCAAATGTTTCAGTTTAGCAAGAGTCACCACCGACTTTTATTTTATCCAAAAGGAAAGGAAAAAAAGCACAGGAAAGACCTTTGAGATGTTTTCTTGAGTTCGGGGGGTAGATTATGAAAAGGGAAGGTGCTAGCACCCTTTTCATCCATGGTTTTCCATGGGCTCTTACTTACTTATTTAGATCACTTGCTTTGCTTTTCCAATTGTTTGAAATGGTGCTTTGTGTGGTTTTGAAAGTATTTTGAAAAGAGGCCATTGTTTAGGAAATCTTTGTAATGATTCTCGTTTGTAAGAATGTATACAAAGATGTTTGTCTTTTGAAAAATGTTTCAATGTTTTGAAAGTTTTTTTGGAAAATGATTTGAAATGTGTGTGTTTGTTTGAAAAATAGCAAGGATTGTTTTTGAAATGATCAAGTAACTAGAAGCATTCTACCTACTCAAAAGTCTTCCCTACACATTTTTATTCCTTTGATGTTGTTGATTTACCATTGCATTTGGTAAACAACCCTATCTTTGGATGTTAAACGGGACGGGCGTGGGTCATCGTATGACCATGATAGCAATAATGCCAACCTTGTCTGGCATCATCTAAGGACTATGATCTTTTGTTTTGTTTGATTTTGCCAAGATACCTAGCATGCATACCATGGCCATTTATTTTAAGGCAACCAAGTGGATGAAACCCTATGGGTGTTGTGTGGAAGGTGTTGTCATTTTTCATGCATTTTTGTCTTGTATTAGGTCTTTCTATTTGTTTTGATTTTTGTCTTATCATACAAACCCTAGTTTTTACTAAACATGCATATAATGCGATGAATTGCGTAAAGTAAATCTAGACTATTACAACAATATTATGGGAGAGAGGATACAAGTTTGAATGGGGGATATTTACACAAAATAAAACCCTAGTTTACTATTGCAACCCAATTGAATTAATGTACAATAAATAAATAAACAAATATTTAAATATGGAATAAAATATAAATATGCAAGAAAATGTTTTTGTAATTGTTTTATGCATGAGAAAATAATATTATCTAAGTCCTAAAAATAAGAAAAATAATGTTATTATTTTTAAGAGGGGAAACCCTAGTTTTTTTTGTTTTAAAAGAAAATATGCTTTCTAATATTTATTTATTCATTTTTCTTTAAGAAAAATAATAATGATATTATGTATAAATACTAAAAATTAACATATGTGAGAAAATAATATTTTGTGTGTATAATATAATAAAATAAAATATTTAAGTATTTTAATATTATTCACAAGTTTAATCAAGAAAATAAATTCTATTTAACCTAGTAAATTATTTTTATGCCATAAAAATAATAAAATAAAATGCAAAAAATTAAGAAAATATTTTTGGGATTTTTTAATGTACAAAAAAAATATATAAGTCAATAATCCAAAAGAAATAAAAAAAAATGCAAAATATAAGAAATGGGCCAAGGGGGTGCAAAAAGGATACAGGGGGGTGCAAAAAGAATAAGGCCCAAGGCCTTGGCCAGGACAACTTCGTCCCTGACCTCCAGACAACCAAAACGCGCGCTGTACTTCAAAACCCGTTCTTGCTCATGCTTGCATAAAATCAAAAACTCATAACATAAAAAATGTAGCTCAAGAACTCAAGATTCTAATGATATAAAGAACATGACCAAACTCTAAAATACCAAGGAGAATTTTAATGGCCCTAATTTCTGACCTAGTTTTTTCAACAACTTCAACAATCAAATACTCTTAGCTCAGTTAATATAAATGGAATATATGCATATGTACAACTTAAGCATGTTAAGGACTACATTTTTACTTCACAAACCTAAGCTTCAGGATGCCTAAATAGAGAGATAAAAACTTGAGAAATACCTTGTCCATTTGAGTTTGGATATGGCAATGTGGGAACTTTGAGTGAGGCCTGAAGGTCGTGTGAGCTTGCTTGAAGTTCCCACAACCTTTTCCAATGCTCAGCTTGCTTTGTAGATGCCTGAATCTCCCTATAGAAGTCAACCTGCAAACTTGCAAAATGAAAATGGTGAAGTGTGAAACTGAACTCACAGTTGCTGGACAGGGTCCTGGATAGCTTGGATGTGAGGTATGGAATGTGTTTGAAGTGATTCAAAGAAAAACGCACGAGGCAATATGGAAATGGCTAAGATTCTGCAGATGATGCCCTGTTTGGGCAGAAAAATGGGATTTTTGTGTTTTAGGGTGTTTGAGGAGTTATGAATTCGTGTCTTAGGCTTGTTACAATATTTTGAGGTTGTTTGAAATGATACAAAGTCTTGTTTTTATCAGATGGAAGAGTTCACTTGACTTTTGCAAGTTTCTTGCTTTTGAAGAAAAGGTGAAATGACAAAGCCAAAGGCCTGTACAAGCTAGCTCAAGGTCTGATGAGAGTTGGTACAAATTGCCTGATATTTGTGGATATTGTTTCCAGCAAGAGATTAGTTCCATGGCTCAAGATAAACAATGTTGGAAAAAGCAAGCTTTATCAAAGTAACAATGTGAACTTTATGCCATTTTTGGATTAATTCAATGTGCAATGCTTCAAAAGTCAGAACAAGGACATTATCCAATGTGTTTGCATTAAATTAAGGAGTGTAGAAAGGATTAGGACCTGTAATACCAAGTACAAGCAAGTTTAAAACTGATTTGCAACTTGTACCAATATGAAAAATGCCTTGAACAAAAGTGATAAATTGCAATTTTCATTTCTTCGATTCTCCCTAACCATAAATGATCTTGGAGAGTTCTTGGACATTTTGGAAATATTGTAACATGCTCTACAATCCATCTTTGAAATTCATTTTGATATTACTCTTTAAACTATGTGAAAAGTTGCCATGAATTTAGGTCAAAAATCTGCCTAAACTAGGGCAAAATTTCACTAAGTTAAAAAGTTTATGGACTCCTATTCACAAAATCATAACTTAAGATCCAAGAATCTTTTGGGAAAACTTTGTAAATCAAAGTTTTAGAATTTGTGGATTACTACAACTTTCATGTTGGAAGTTTTCTTTGAATACAAATGCATCATGGTGAAAAAGTTGGGAAAAAATAAGAAATTTTCATAACTTAGAAAAATTCTAAGTTATGAAAAATTTCAAATTAAAACCATAATTTTCAAAATTAGGTTTCTTGGTCAATAAGTTTCACATTTTGACATGTTTTGATGAAATATGACCCTTGGCACTTGATTTTGACCAAAAAGTCAAAGTTTGACTTTTCAGTGTACAATTGATTTTTGATCAGTTGACTGGAAAATTCATCTGTCAATCCTATGAATTTGAGGTCTTTTGAACCTTGTGATTAGGTCAAGATGATGCCATTGAGTCCTTGAAATCATGTTTGAACCCAATTAGTCATTGGCTAGGTTAAAAATCAGAAATTGTCGTTTCTCAATCAAAACCCTAATTTTGACCATTTTGCCCTTTTGATGATTTGATAAAATTTCTTAAGGAGTTTTGGTCCAAACTTGATCAAATAGTTCATATGAGTCTATAATGTTGATGTGGATCAAAAATTATGAGGTTTGACTGTAAGTTGGCCATGGTTGACTTTTTCCCCAATACAATTGATTTTTAGGTCAACTGTCCAATTGACTTGGCAAAAAAGTGATTCAAGGCTTGAAACTTGGTATGAGCAATCTTATGGGTCCAACATGAAGTATGAAAGTCACATGTGGCATTGGAAGTCCAAAAATCCCTGTGCAAATTCAAACCCTAATTTCAAGTTATCAGTGCAAGGAGAGGTCTTGAGCTGAGCAAACCCTAATCTGGTCTTGAGTCCAAGAAGTCTTGTGAGGAGAATCTTGATAAAATAAGAGGGAAAATTTTGGGGTACAACAATGAACATGCCCAAACTCAACTATGAGACCCTTTAAGAAGATGCTTGGTATGTGTACCAATGGGAGAGAAATTACTTCAATGGATAAGATGAAAAGCCCATACAAGGTGGCTAAATGCATGCTCCTAAAGAGTGGGACTAGCGTGGCGCTAGTATTCTAAATGACCAATTGAAACAATAAATCGAATAGTTGTCACTGTAGACTATGAAATGTGTGCAGATGTGTATTTTGTCAGTGGATACCTATTCATTGATGATGAGCCCAAGAGGAGGCCAAGTGTTCTACTTTGGACAACATATGAATGATTAACTATTTAAACATACAGAAAAATAGCAAAAGAACAAAATCCTAAATTATTATAGACCGCAGGGGGATAGGGATACAAGTTTGATGAATGGGAATGAATCAGATCGAAAGTTCGGTTAAAAATCTAGTTAAACAAGCAATACAACCAAATCGAAAATTAATCAATAAACTAACTAAATTATCTATAAAATTAACTATTCTAAATAACTAATAAAAAAATGAGTTTAATAAATTATTAATAAGGTAATTAAATTTGTATTTTTTATATTTTTTATGGATTTTTAACTAAAGGAAAATATTAGAAAAAATAAAATAAAACTAATTCTAAACATTTTTGATATTTTTGGTATATAAAGAAGATTAAAAACCTAATTCTATTTTGTGAGTTTTGTATAGAACTAAATCAAAGACTATATATATATATATATATATATATATATATATATATATATATATATATATATATATATATATATATATATATATATATATATATAAATCAAAATTTGTAAAAACGGGTTGGGCTAGGCCCAAACCCTGACCTATCTAAGAGGAGAATGGAAAGGGTTTCAAAACCCTAAAAGTAAAGAGATAGCGCCGGTTTGGGTTTGCTTTGGGAAATAGAGGAAAATTGTGGATGAACATGAGAGCGGCGGGAATATTGAAAGGCTGGTCGCTGGGAATTTATGTTCAGTGGGTACTATGAGCGGACAAGACAAATGGAGGCGTAATACCGAGATGGAAATATATCTTAGGTTTACAGAAACAGGGAAGTTGGTCACGGTGATGTATGAGCTTGGCTGAGCATGAAGGTTGAGTGAAAAGATGATGCGTAAGAGACGCGAGGAAATTATGAAGGGAATTGATGCAAGGTTTAGACGCATGGCGTTGGACGGGATAAGGAAGATTTGTGGTGGTTGATATCATAGTTGATGGTTCATAACAGAATGGTTAAACAGTTAGTGACCAGTGGGTCATTAGATGGACAAGGGTTAACAGAGGTGGATTGAAGCAAGAAACATGGGGAATGCGTTGGAGGTTTTGATAGAAGGTCGAATTTGTGTGCGGTTAAGACGAAAATATTATGGAGGGTAATCTGGATGGGCAGCTAGGGAGCAATAAAACTTAATCACATGATAAAATAATGAAACTTAATTCTGCAAATATATGTTCAAGCTGAAAAGAAGGAAGATGAAAAACAACATACCAAAGCAGCAGTAATGGCACGGATCTGGAGATGGTTTCAGGTACTCTGTTTGGTTCGTTTGTAATTTTGCTTTTTTCTTGATCTTCTTTGTACCAATGTTTTGGTTTGAAAATACTATTTAGTTGTGGCTTTCGTTGCGTTTTTGAGTTGTTATCAATGTTTGTTGTGATTATTGTTGAGGGAAGTTGACGAGAGGATGCAATGAGTCGATGGGGAGATTGTTGTGCGAAATCTGTGTACGCTTCTGAATGCAGGTTGTTTTGGATTAAGGTTGTGTTGAAAACTTCTGTTGTAGTTTGGTGCGAGGTTGAGGAGAGATTTTGTGGAAGTTTCTTCAAGGATTGAAGAATTATTATTGAAGGTTGGCTGAAGGTGTGGACAAGAGTTTGAAGGGTCTTAGCAGTGAGTATGGTCTGTGCAAAGGGTGAGTTCAAGGATGATGATCTTTCAGAGGTGTGGCGAATTATGCAGAAAGTGTCAAAGGTCTATTTTCTAGGTAAGTTGTTGGTCTATTCTTGCTGTATTTTTTTTATGTGTACATGGTTTTTAATCTGAAAGTTCAAGAATGGTTAGTAGGAGTGAGAGATAAATGGTGTTTTGGAGAGGTTTTAGGAGAGTGGAGATTTGGACAAAAATATGGTGTGAGATTGGTGGTGTGTAGAAAAAGTTTTATTTATGCCCTCTTCCCTTTTTTCTTAGACAGTGATCCTTCTTATCATGAGATAAGGGTGGAAAATTGGAGGGAGTTTTGTGAATTTGGACATGTTTGGGCAAACTGATTTTGAACATTAGGATGCAGGTTTTGTTTTTAGTCATTTTGGTGTAAAACTTGGATTGACATGCTTGGAGTTTTTGTGGCCTATAATCTCAGGTTTTGGACAGAGTTATGTAGACTGTTTTGCAGGGTATGCAGCAGGTTTTTGGCTTTGTTTGTAGGTCTGTTTTTGGCAATTTTGCAGGACTGGCTTGTGGGGCTGTTTTGGTTTTTGTATGATGCAGGTTTTATCTTTTCCTCTTTCATCTTTCCATGATGTAAAGCACACTTCCTTTTATCCTCTCATATTTCTAAAGGGTTTTTATTTTTGGGACATGATGATGCATAGGGTATTGTAGGCTATTGCTAGTTTGCACTATTTTGTGAATTACTACTGTTGTTTTTGGTTTTGGATGTACTGCTATTTTACAGTTTTTCTATTGTTGGCCACTTTGTTGCTGCTGTTTCTGGGCTACTGTGTTGCAAATGCTGTTTTCTGTTTTTGCTTGTTGTTGCTGTCTGCTGCGCTTGGCAGCTTGCTGCTTGTGGTTTTAGCTGCTTCTATTTGCTTTGTTACATGCCTGTTTTTCCTTGCAGATTGATGTACTTTAGGCTGCTATTTTTGCTATGTCTTGTTTGCTTGTGATGCCTTGTTAAAGTTGTTGCTTTTTGTTTGCTGGCCTGTGGCTTTTTTGATGTAGTGCTTGTTGGTTGCAGCTTTGGGCTTGTTGTACTTGCAGCTGCTGTTTTTCTTGTTAGACAATGTTGGCAATTTTTCTTTCTCTTTTTTGTGAACCAAAAAGGAACAAACTTTCTGTGATTTGCAATTGGGAGAAAATGGCCCATGATTAAAAATAAACCCTCTTATTTCTGATTCCAAATGCAAACCCTTATGATGAGACACCAATTCCTTTTATCAATTGATTCTTGCTTGGAATTTTTTTACATGTTGATGTTTGCTAACTTTCTCTCTTCCTTGTTTCATGATCAACGAGAATTGGACGACCAAAGCGAGGCAAGGTGAAGAGAAGATCATGGCTAGCAAGGAGGGGATGCGTTTATTGAAGATGAAGACTTGGAGAAACACACATTATTTCTTTCTTTATAAACAAAACAAATTTTAGTTTGTATTTCATACTGTAATCCTTTTTGTTAAATTGTACACAAAAGAAGTAATTTGAATGATGTTTCTTTAACTCGTGTGGATAATGAATTTGTTGTACAAAAATTAAACAACTCTTGAATCTTGTTTGAACTTTGAAATTCTTACTTGAATGTTTTGGATGTTCATCTTGCCTTTGTAACTTGAATTTCATGAAATTGCGAACAATTATTGTAACTTGTTTTTCAAGCAATCATGCCCCTTATCTTTCAAAATTCAATCAAACTCTCAAACAAAATAAATGCTTGAGAATTTAATTCCACTTGGTTAATTCGAACCCAAAACAACGGTCACTTAAACCTTATCTTCACATCACGCTTGAACCAAACTTGCACTTCTCAAAGGGGCAAGCTCTCTTCGTACTTTAACAGTCCCTAGTGAAGCTCCTTCATACATCAACAATCTTCAAGTTTAAAACGAGTATTAGGAAGTCATGCTAGCATAACACCCTATCATCGTGTGATAAGCAGCCTTGTTACGTAAGAAAATTCTCCCAATCTTAACCATCCATGACCCACTACAAGGGCACCTGTTGGACATTAAAGTCATTTCATATATCATCAGCATGCATTAATCATGTCACTGTGGTCTAGCATCGACCCATACATATCACCTTATTCATACTCCCATATCATGAATCTAACGTTCATCAAAAGCCTAATTGGCACTTCAAATTCTAACATTCATTGATATATATCCAACTTATTCAAGTTGCATACATTGATCAATCATTATATACATCAATCAAAATGCACGTCAAAATAATCATAAATCATTAGGCATAGCATAAATCCCTAATCCAATCACGTGATTGACGACTCCTGGTATCCTTTCTGGTGTCAGTAACCTTACTGTTTGTTCATTTTCCCAATCATCGGATTGATGTCTCCCGATAACCTTACCGATGTTAGTAACCTTACTGTTTATTCATGTTCCCAATCACCTGTTAAATCCTCCTAAAACTATCAAATATACTTAAAATATTTGTATGTCTTCAATTCTATTAGGGTGCTATTGAATAAACATAATAATGGAAAATACTGGTACCTTGTTGTCATGGTTAATTATGTGTGACCGAAACAAAAAATTGATAGTATAAAATTACATGACTATTTAATATATTAGATATTTAAATACATTGAAAAAATATTAACTATTTCATTAATGATACATACATATGTAAGTATTATTGCTACTTTGCATCAATGCATGTCATGTCATATATATTTTATGATTTCTTTAGTGGTGGATAAATATTTTTTTGTGATTGTCTTAAGGCATCTTTAATAGGGTGAACAATAAAAACCCAAAATGCATAAATTAAATCATCTTTTATTGGACAAAGTTGCCACATAGGATTCAAAATACTTTTAGTTGATATGTTATTTTTTTACTTTAGTGGTAGTTGCTTATAAATAATTTAAATTGGACCCCACGTATTTAATATTCAATTGTTGATACAATTTATTTCATTATTTTAAGGGTTAATACCTATTTTCACCCCTCACATATGAGGTGTATTTGAAAAATCCCCCTGCCAAAAAAAAGTTCCAATTGTTACCTTGACAAATTTTAAAAGTTTCAGTTTTTACCTTGAGGATGCCATATCACCTAAAAAGTTCCAATTGTTACCTTGACAAATTTTAAAAGTTTCAGTTTTTACCTTGACAAATTTTAAAAGTTTCAGTTTTTACCTTGAGGATGCCACAAAAATATAAGCCACATCAGCCTTTTAGGTGATGTGGCATCCTCAAGGTAAAAACTGAAACTTTTAATATTTGTCAAGGTAACAATTGGAACTTTTTTTTTGGCAGGGGGGTTTTTCAAATACACCCCTTATGTCAGGGGTGAAAATAGGTGTTAACCCTTATTTTAATATCATTTAATGTGTAAATAGTGTTAGTTTCAGTTGGCTATAGAAAACACCATAATTTATAGTTGCTTCCACATAGATGTATTTCAATGCTGGTGAACTATAAATGAAGTCAACTATAACAAACTCATGATTTAGTTCACTTGCATCAAAGATGCCCTTAATGTAAGGTAAAGATATTTGTATGATTGCCTTAATGACGTGTAAAGATCTCGATATGGTTGTCTTAGTGGCGGGTAGAGATCTCTGTGTGGCTGCCTTAGTGGCGGTTGATTTTATCCTGATCGTGTAGCTTAAGAGCATGCATGTTTTGCATATATATCTTTGTTATTATTGTGGTTGTGAATCTTGAGTTAATTGCTTTATGTGCAGTCTATTATAGTTATAGTTAGATATTAACATCTTTGGTGTATTTTCCTTTTATTTAATTCTCTTGGACATGATATGTGTATCTATATATTTTTAACTTTTAACTCCCGTTTAATTTATTTTTGACATGGATGATTGATCCTTACAACAATATTTTATGTATAAATATGGAGTTTTAAGATTGATTGATGTTTGCTTGTAGCACGATTGTGGCAACTTTTATTTTCACCAAGAGGACCAAATAAATGTTGTTTGATTAATTTCAAAATCTTTTATTTTGTTTTAAACAAGTATTTTAATAATTTTTGTAGTATTATAGTAAAACTTAAGAGTGTAGAATTAAAAGAAGTTATTTGTAGTATTATAGTAAAACTTAAGAGTGTAGAATTAAAAGAAGTTATTGATATTTCTATAAAATTTATAACAAACAAATTTATAAATTTTATATTTTCAAATTGGGAGTTATATTTAAAAATACTAAAAAAATTCAATTGTGATTAATACTAATCATAACAAGTATTTGAAATATAGTGGGGGCATCAGCCCACACATGAATGCATGTGGCTCTGTCTCTGGACACCAGGAAGCCCCAATGCGATTAATATTTAGAATGGAGTGAATATGTTGGAGATCATGCATACAATGCGTGAGATGGAAGCTGCCATTATCCAACAGGCCAGTGCGACGAATTTACAAGCTCAAACTCAGGTCCAGAGAGATGAGCAAAGGCTACAAATAGAAGAAGCACTAGCATCACCTAGAGGACTAAAAAAATTATGATGCCATAATCGTCTGAGGTTTGAAGGCGACCATGATCCTAACAAGGATGATCTATGGCTGCAAGAGATTGATAAGATATTTGAAGTTCTTCATTACACTGGGGTGACCAAGCTGGAGTATGCTATGAAATTTCGGCACTTGCAATACATGCTGATACTGATGCTGCAACATCAGAACAATGTCAAGACAAATGTTACTACATTTGTTCCTGATACATCATAACAATATCAAACTGTAAAATATGCAGAAGGATAAATTGTCGAATGATAAAGAACACAATAAATTGTTAACCCAGTTCGCTGCAACTTCACCTACTCTAGAGGTATCCAAGCCACGAAGGAAGTCCACTATGATATTAGTTACAAGCCTAAATAGTCCAAATTTACAATTTTTCTCCTAATATCTACCTTGTGCAACTTCTACCTAGAAATCACCATCTAGATATGAGAAATCCCATCTCACTTCCAATCACCGCAATGATAAAAGACTTGCTCCAATCTCAGTGACAATCTATAACCCAGTTACAATCTTAGTGACTAGTATGAAGGTAAACCCAAAAGAAGATTACACTTCAAATCAACAATACTTAGCCAAGACTCTTAACTAATAATAATACTTGGTTTTGCTTAAAATATTTATCCAAGAACGATACTTAACTCTTTGCTTACAGGCTTGAGTGAGAATAACACTCAACTCTTTGCTTTAAAACTTTAGAGTGAGAACACTATGTCAACCACAAAGTATCAAAAGATACACGGGTGACTTACAAACACAAGAACACGAGACTCTTAAAACCTAAACACTATTTTTACTCAGCAACTAAGAACTCTAGACATCCCATAATTTTACAATTGTGAAAAGTTGAATTACATTAGGTCTAGGATTCTCTTTAAATACTCCTCAATAGTCTATGGACTTTGAAATCTTCACCCGAAATATTTATAGATCCACAAGCCGAGGGCTGCACCAAATACGCAAAAAAATATCCTTAAATCTTGGAACAAATCTCCAAGTTTCTTAAACTAGAAACTCTTGTACAATTGTAGATAAAAGCTCTTGTTCCAGATTAAATCTGCTTGACCTAAAAAAATAACTTAGATATATCCAAAAGGAATCTCAGAAAATCAAATTAAATTTGTCATGAAAATACACAACAACCACTGATGTATAGCAGACCATGATGTCACGACATCTGGCTTAACATCTGAAAACTAGCATCACAGCAAAACCTATCATGATAGTTGGTCAAGATGTTATGACATCTTTCTCAACGTTAGTAGGAACCATGTTTTAACAAAATTTAGCCAATAACAAAACCTTGGATCTCACAATCTCCCCATTTGGAAAATTTTGGCTAAAACAACCATTGCACATACATTTTGGAGAAAGGAACAAAACCACAACAGAGCACAAACTTTAGACAAGTTTATTACTCCAGTTTTATTTTCCCCTGCCACAAAGCCACAAAAAAACTGCATACAAAAGCTTTATCTTGCAGTTATATAATAGATAAGATCAATACCCCCCCTAAAAAATCACCAGACCAGAATTGAGGAAAACACAAATCACCTGCATGAGCTATCCAAGTTCACACATCTGAGACTCATTCCCTTAGAACAATACACATGAGCTATATAAGTTCACACATAAACACAACTACAAGACACAACACACAGGATGTTAGAAAATCCGGTATGACATCCTGCACACGACCACATCAGAAGTAGCAGAGACATAAGACTAACATGATAGAAAATCTT
Organism: Vicia faba; assembly: GCA_948472305.1. Classification (NCBI taxonomy): domain Eukaryota; kingdom Viridiplantae; phylum Streptophyta; class Magnoliopsida; order Fabales; family Fabaceae; genus Vicia; species Vicia faba. The sequence continues at coordinate 1,141,811,152 of OX451737.1, forward strand.
GCTCCCCATAAATTGTTGCATACAACAAGCAACAACACTAGACTAGACTCACTAACACTTTTCTCCCCCTTTTTAGCCAAAAATTGACAAAAACAGAGTAAAAAGAAATTGAAAACAAACAGAACAAGAAGACACAAAACTGAGGCAAGACAAACTACCCAAGACTGACTCAACAAAAGAAACAAAAAGAAAACAAACTCACCCAAAGAGACAAAAACTAAAAGACAAGAAAAAATGGAAACAAAACACATAAGAAAAAAAGACTCAACTAAAAATAAACGGAGTTTTAAAAAAAGAATAGCTAACCAATCCTTTATCCCGAGTCAATGAAATTGACCCAATCATCATCTGAGTCTACATCATGTAGCTGAACATGATTCTTCTTGAAGGAATCCATCCTTATTACATAATTCTTCCCCGTTTTCGATGCTCTAGTAGATTTTACAACATATGTTTCAACATTGGACACAATCTTCTTTGAACCCAAACTCTCATCCTTCATTTCTTCCAACAAATGTACCTTCTTATCATCAACACTTTTGGAATATTTACTCATAATGAACCACAAATTTTTGAAGCGAAAGAGGCAGTAACAGAGAACTACATTTCTTGTACCGACTGACTCTTTTTAAAATAAGGAGTTACCTTGCTTGTAACAATAAGACAGGTCAATGAAAGCATTTTTGATGAAGATAAGTTATCCTTATCTATTAATGAACCATTCATCACATGAGAGAGAGAGAGAGAGAGACTCTCTTGTTCTATTTCTTCTTTTTCAGAGATTGACTACATGGATACTAACAATGCAGTCAAAAAGATATTCACTTATCAAGACATAACCATATTATGTACCACTAGATAGAGGAGAGATACTTTTGGTTGCAATCGTCTCAAACTGTTATTGCTATAACAGACTTGCATACCTAGACTAACTAATTATGTCTCCTAATAACATTGAAGAGATCCCAAACTAAGGAAAATACCTTTTCTTGCATCTAGATCACTGGAAAACTAAGACTCGTACTAATGAGCTTTGTCCAGTCAAACTTACAAACTTGATTACACAAACTGTAACCAACTTGTCATAGTACAATCTCATGACATACTATTTGACATTGTATCACCAAGATCAACTTAGATCAATATCTTCCTTCAGCAATATACTTAGCCTTAAAGAAGGTCCAATATGCACCAACTTATTGCTGATTCAAGAGACAAGATTGTTTCCCAAGAAGAAACATCCTTATTAACACTATTCCTACCAGACTTGATCTTGAAACTCTAATTTTGGTGCCACTGAGTAACCTCCAAAAATCACCCGGAAAAAATAGTTCATTTCTGAATCCAGTGGTGATTACAGGCTCAAAAAAATTATCTTTTTAAAGAAAGTCTTAAGATTGCTCTTATTCTGTTCCTGCAACCTCTTGAGAAATTACCTTCTTTTCGGAATTCCAAGTCTGCTAAGGTAATGTTCTAACATTTGTTTGGACATCAGTCCATTTACCAATGATTCAATCATTGATTATACTTCTGGAGTTATCATCTTCACTAAGTAGAATAACCCAGACAAATCCATTCCACTTGGGATCCACATTCTCTTATTGATTTCTTCGATGAAGTTGATAGAGGCCTTTGAAAACTTTAAATAAATATGATTCTCTTTTGCCATAACACATAAAGTTTTGTTAGAAGAACATACCTTTTATAGAACAAGTTTTTCACCTTGCATTTTCACTTGCTAAATTTGCAGCAGACTGATGTTGCAACTTCTGGTGAGACATCTTCACCTCAACTCCCTTGGGACGATGAACAAGAATACCCTGTGGTAGAAAATGTTTTTGGACCTAGCTCCTCTAAATAGAAATTCATTCTTCCCACTAGTGACCAAACATTCTCTATTAGAGAGAGTTTCCCTTCACATCAGGATCACAAAATTGACTTATGAATATCACATTGGTTGTCATATTATTAACTAGGAGAACATTACAAGGACTAGGAAGAGCTTTTATTACTCTCATCAAGTGTCTAGAGTAGTCATAGAAAAACAAACTTCTCTTGTTAATCCAATTATCACCTTCCTTGGGATTCCATACCTTTCAAACTTTAACCACTGCTTGGTCAACCTTAAGCTGAGTTAGACCTTTGAGATAGCCATAAAACACAGATATAAACAACTAAACCATAGAAGAGATATTTCCAGTGCAGGAACCTTCCTTTAGCATGAATAAACTAATGTTTATCACGATGTTGGGATATCTGATATGACAACATCAATTCAGCCTGCCATTTTGGGGAAACAAGGTTTGATGCTTGATATCTTCCTTGCTTGTGAGGACCTTGATAATAAAACCTCATCCCTTCTGCATAATGAAACACTTTATTCCTTTTCATCCATTAGATGAGTAAGGGATACTTACATATTACCTTCTTGTTGATAGTCTTTTTAATTTTAATGCACAATTTTTTGTAGGAAGCAATCATATCGACCCTATATCACAGAAGCTCTCCTAACAATCCTTGTAGATACACCAAAAAGAATAACACCTTTGTCAGGTCAAGATATAGAAGGCCCATTAAGATGTTTCTTGAGACAGCAAGAGCATTCTACTCCAGAATGCCTATATATTCTTTACTCTGAATTTCCTTTACAACTGATCTAACTCCCTCTGTGGTACGGTGGAAGAACCGACTGTTGTACTAGTTTTGTGTTTGTTTTCGCAAATGTTGCGGTAAGCAAGAGTCGCCACCGAATTTTATTTTATCCAAAATAGGAAAGGGTGAAAAGAACGAAAAAAGACCTTTCGAGAGTTTTTTGAGTAAGGGGGTAGATTATGGAAAGGGAAGGTGTTGAAATACCTTGTTTTGATGCTTAGCTTATTTTGAAATACCTTGTGCTTTGTGTGTTTTTGAAAAGTATTTTGAAAGCTCTTTAGTGCTAAGAACTTTGTAATGTTTCTCAGAATGGTAGAGAACGTATACAAAGTATTTGAAAATGTTTTTTGAAAGAAGTTTTATGTAAGTGTAAAAATTATTTGAGCATAGCATCTAGGAACTATCTACTTTTACTCGAAAGGGTTGTTCTTTTCCTCTTTTCCTTTAGAAAGTGCTATCCTACTATTAGTGAGTAGGTAGCCATAGTCGTTGGATGTTTGGGAGACATTCAAAGGGACATTTATACAGTCACAAAGGCAATTGAGAAAGAAATCTTAGTAACTACCCTAGGGTTTTAAGATCATTTTTACCGAGGCAACATCAAGAGGGTCATCGAGGGACTTATGATCTTTAAACTGGAGGGTAGCCACTAAAATCTCTCAAGTTTTGAGAGTTGTGACTTTTTTTCCGAAGGCAACCAAAGAGGGATACCCTAGAGGTGTATACATGAGAGTGTGTTGTATTCAGTTATTTTTATCTTATGTTAGGTTTGCTAGAGTTTTGTTTTATTCTTGCCATACAATCCTAGTTAGTATGCATCTAAACAGTTAATAATTTGCAGAAATTAAAAGTGCGGAAATTATAAATCCTAAACTATTACAAGGCTTCGAGAGTCCAAAAACGGGGGTTTAAAGCAGTAAAGTAAAGTCCTAATTTAATTCTATTACATCCCAGTAGACAATTATAGAAAATATGGAAATAAAAATGCGAAAAGTAATAACGCGCGCAAATTGAAAATACGTCTAAAAATGCTAAGGTATAAAAAAAATATTTTTGTTTGTTTTTTTATTTTATTTAAGAAAATGTTTAAATAAAAATTAGATTATTTAACCTAAATCTAGATTTAAAGAATAATGGAAATAATTGAATAAAATTCCAACTAATTAAAATGACTTAATTCTAAACTTTTTTTTGTATTTTTGTTATGAAAAGAAAATAAATTAAAATCCTAAGTTCTAATTTCTTTTAATTAAAAAAGGAGATTAAAATAGTTAATTAATTAATTTAGGAAATTAACTTAGTTTATAAAAATACTAACCTAATATTTTCTGTGATTTTATTTGATTTTATAATTGAAGAAAAAATTATTAAAAGAAATAAACAATTAAAACAAGTAAATAAAAAAAACTCAAATGGGCCTGGATAGTAAAAACAAAAGCAGGGGGTGTGATTAAAAAAACACGCTAGGCCTAGATTTTTGAAGACCAGGTTTCCAGCGGATCTAGTGAGAAATGCTCTAGAGAGTGCATGATGGTATACGCGTTGGAGGCGCTGGATCTGGATCAAGTGGTGATCTGATGGCTTGGATTGATGGTTTACGATGCACGTGTTTGGACTTGAAACATCAGATCTGCATATAATATGTTAGAAAAATGAAAATGCATGACCTGGGACTCAAACCCTGGTCCTCTCCTTCATACACATCCCCTCTTACCAACTGAGCTAGTTGTTCAATTGTTTGTATAAACAATAAAATAACAAAATATATGAAACAAGGTCAGGAATATATTTGAAATAAAAATATGCACGCTGACTGGATAGATCAATAGGGAAGAGACGCGTATGCTGCCGGAGTCAGCCTACCAGAGTCAACTCTCTGGTTGTCTTCTCCGGTGGGCCAAAAACATGACCTGCAAAAATAACAAGATTCAGAGATCAAGACCTACCCGACCCCACTTATCTTTTTCAACTAATTCCAAATTTGAGGTCCATTTATCCTGAAACCGCCTAGATTTTGAGATCCGAAGAAACCAATTTCAAATGCCCTAGCAATTGCATTTTGTGTTTTGGACACTGAAACTCACATAAATTACATCAAAACATTCATAAACAATGATAATAACATGAATATGCAATCAAAAGAGATTTAAATTAAAGATTAAACGAGTTTGAGGTCAAATTTTTTTTACCAAACGAAAGGATCGGATGAGCGTGTTTCTGGGTGCATTTGAATTTCTTAAGGCCTGTGAATCACTCCTGGGACCTTCAGGGAGTGAATAGTGGACTTGGTTTGGACTGAGGAAGCTTACACTATATGTTTTGAATTTGACAACTCTTGTGAAGATTTTGCAATTTTTAGTTTGCTTTTCTGAGGAGATGTGTGTGTGTCCTACTTCTGATTTAGTCTTGTATTTATATAGGGGTGTAGTGGTGAACAAATATGGCATGAATCAGCCATTAACCATGGCTTTGAAAGCAAAATCATCAGATTCAAAAAGTTGCCATTTTGAGATATTTCTTGCCATTTTGAACTTTGAGTGAACCTGTACAGGTTATGGTTGGTGTTTTGCACGAATTTGGGCTTCGAGATAATCAGTCCAAGCCCAACAATAAGCTTCATCCCATTAGGTTTTCGTTTCGACTTGCATCTCCATTTCACATCAATTGATTCTTTCGAGAAGTTTCCAAGCTTTGTTCTTTTCGATGGCTCTGAGTTCCAATTCAAATTGCTCAAGGCTTCATCATCATGGCTTCTTCGACTTAGTCACTATCTGCATCGATTGTGTAATCTGAAAAACCCTCATATCCAATCAGCCTAGTCGAACACAGTTCTTACTCCTTTGGATCTCCTTTCCTTCAATTCGACCAATCGAAGTATCACCTCTTTATCTTGACCTGCCGAAGCTTCGCTTGGTTCTTTTCGATCTCCTTTCCTTCATTTTGACCAATCAAAGTATCACCTCTTCATTTTGACTTGTCTAAGCTTCTTTATGTTATTTTTGATCTTCGAACAAAGTTGTGACAGTTGTGACAGTGTCGAATCTTTGTTTTGTTCATTTTCTTGTCGAACTGAACTTCGACTCCAACCCCACCCTTTGCCTTCGTCTACAAGACCATCTTTAATGATAACAAGTTAATCTTCGATTTGTGAATACAACTTGTATGCACCAATCGAATCATAACCTATGAGCACCAAGACTTTACTTCGATCATCCAACTCCTTCCTCGCCTGTTCAAGTACATGCCTGAAACACATTGATCCAAAAACTCTAAGATGACTTATATTTGGCTGATTCGACCCTAAGTCCTTTTATGAAATCATGCCACGTTCGAAGGTTGCATGTCCTTTGAACCATTAGACTTCCACGTGTTTCTTTAAAGCTTTTGAATTCAAAATATTCTTCTTTTTGAAGCGCCAATTCAATCAACCTGACAGTCGAAATGTCTTTCCTTGTAATGCTTCGAACAACTTATATTTCAATAGTTCGAAAACGAACCCTTCGATAACGGTTCAACGTAGTGAAGCTCTTTACTAGATCTTCATCAATCGAAAGACTTCATAAAAGCCTCCTCACACTTTCTTTTAAACTATCCTTTCTTCGATCATTGTGTCAATCATTTAAAACTTGTGTAATCGAAATTCGCAGCAAACACTGCTTTCTTGGGCATCTAATTAGAATGCATACTGCTGTCGAAGCTGCTTCAGCCCAAAATATCTTAGATATATTCTTAGCTTTCAACATACACCTCGTCATGTTTCGTACACTTCTTTTCTTTCTTTCAGCTACGCCATTATGCTGAGACGTATAGGGTGGCATGGAAATCATTTGAAGCTTTTGAAAACCAAAATTATTTGTGAGAAATAAAGCCCTAGACATCTACACCTTATATGTTCCTAATAGAGGTCTTGAGAAAATCCCAAGAAACTTTGTACATAACACACATCCTTATCAACCTGAAAGATCTTTATTAATTCTACTGACAGATAAGAAACAACTCAAACTATCATGGCTTCCAAGAACAATTCTTTCTTTAGCCTTAACACCAAATATGAACTACCAAAGTTTTTACATCAGAGGCATATGCAAAAGAAGTCAAATAAAGTAAAACTCAACATACTCCAAGCAAGATGTCAGGAGATCATGCATAAATATAACCATCAGTAGCTGTAACAACATCAACACACAAACAACCATCAATAATTATTGTAATATCAACATAACCATCAATAGTTATGACATAAAAAACAACCATCCGTAGTTGTCAACATCATCATTACAACCATCAGTAGTTGTATCATCAAGACAACCATTAGTAGTTGTGAAAGCAACAATATCAACAGCAACTATAGTAGGCTCACAAAAGCATTAGATAACCATCAGTAGTCATCACACTGAATCCAATAAAGCTATCATCATAGCCTTCCAATAGCCAAATAGCACCGGAAAAATACTCCCTAGAGCTCACCCAATAACAGACAGGGTGCCTGCTCTAATGCCAATTGAAATTCTGGCACTTGCAATACATGCTGATACTAATGCTGCAACATTAGAATAATATCAAGACAAATGTTATGACATCTGTTCTGGATACAGAATAACAACATCAAATGTAAAATATACAGAAGGATAAATTGTATAATTATAAAGAACATAGTCAATTGTTAACCAAGTTCGGTGCAACTTCACCTACTCTGGGGGCATCCAAGCCAGAAAGGAAATCCCCTATGATAGTATTAGTTCCAAGCCTAAACAGTCCCAATTTAGAACTTTTCTCTTAATCACTACCTTGTGCAACTTCTACCTAGAAATCGTCATCTAGATATGAGAAATTCCATCGCAATTCCAATCATCACAATGATAAATGACCTACCCCAATCCAAGTGACAGTCTATAAACCAGTCATAATCATAATGACTAGTACCAAGGTAAACCTAAAAGAATATTACAATTCAAATCAACAATACTTAGTCAAGACTCTTAACTTAACATAATACTTGGTTTTGCTTAAAAGCTTCATTAAAGAATGATACTTAATTCTTTGCTTATGGGCTTGAGTGAGAACAATACTCAAGCCTTTGATTAAAAGCTTCAGAGTGAGAACACTATGTCAACCACAAGTATCAAATATATAAGGGTAACTTATGAACACTAGAAAACGAGAGACTCTCAAAACCTAAACCCTTATTTTTACTCAACACCTAAGAACTTAAGACTTCCCCTAATTTTAAAATTTTGAAAAGTTAAATTATATTAGGTCTAGGGTTCTCTTTAAATACTCCTCAACAGTCCTTGGGCTTCGAAATCTTTATCCACATATTTCTAGATCCATAAGCTGAAGGATGCACCAATTATGACGAAAAGTCTCATTAAATCTTGGAACCAATATTCAAGTTTCTTAAAATAGAAACTCTTGTACAATTGTAGATCAAATATCTTATTCCAGATTAAATCTTCTTGGCCTGCGAAAATAACTGAGATATATCTAAAAGGAATTTCAGAAAATCAAATCAAATCTTTCAAGAAAATACACATCAACCACTGTTGTATAACAGGCCAAAATTTCACGACGTCTGGCTTGACATCTGTAAACTAGCACGACAGGAGAACCTATCACGAAAATTGGTAAAGATGTTATGACATCTCGCTCAACATCAGTAGGAACCATGTTTTAACAAAATTTAGCCAATGGCAAAACCTTGGATCTAACATGCTACCATTTTGTAGATTGGAGAAGTAGAATGTTGGTGGAGAAAAGCTAAAAGAATAATGAAAAAATGGAGAAGAACTGACATGGGGAGCTTTCAGACAGAAGTTCCCAGACAAATACTTTCCAAGAAGTCCTAGGGCAGAGAAAGAAGTTCAATTTCTTAGGTTGAATCAAGGAAACATGAATGTCATTGAGTATACTGCAATGTTTGAATCCTTAGCAAATTATTTCCGCTTCATCAATATTATGGTTGACGAAGATTATAACTGTGAACGGTTTGAGAGCAACCTTCTTTATGACATCAAAGAGGTTGTTGCTCCACATAAGATCCGACAATATGAAGCTTTAGTGGAGAAGTGTAAGAAATTGGAAAATCTTAAGCATAGTCGTCTGATCAAGGATTCTGTAGGAGGTCCTATGAGACACCAGGTAAAGTATCATATATAATTAAACGAAAAAGCAATATATATTTTCCATATTTAAGTGACGGAAGTGGGCGTCACTAAATTTATTTTTGACAGGGAAATAACTACTTGCAGAATAATGGCAAACAACAAAGGCCCAATCCTCGACACTAGGGAACTGGCAAAGATCAACCTCGAGCCAATAAAAAAGGAGTTCAGAATGTGCAAAACAGGAATCAAAATCAAAATCAAAATCATCCTATTAAGTGTTTTCACTACCATGAGGAAGGACACAAAGCACTTGAGTTCCCAATCAAGCTCAGACACTATTATGTCTGCCAGAAGCCAGATCATCTTGCCAATAGTTGTCTGGAGAGGAAAAACAATAATCGTAAGAACAACAATAACAACTAGGTTGGATGCCCTACAACTCAAGGACGCATGTACCATGTTGACGAACAAGAGGAGAAAGTCCATTTAGAGTTGATCAGGGGTGAGAGTTAAATGTATGGCAAAATCTTTTGATATTATATGATTCAGGAGCTACTTATTCTTTTATCTATTAGGACTGTGTGAATTCCCTACAACTTACTGTGACATATTTACCTTTTAACTTGGTGGTTATGATAATTTTCTTCGAACCTGTGACTCTTAGTGAGGTTTGCTTACAATGTCTGTTGACTGTCTTAAACATGAAGTTCAAGTTCAATCTAATTTGAATTCCCATTAAGCATCTTAGGGTTATTCTTGAAATTGACTGGTTGTCTAATCATTGCGTTCTTCTAGTTTCTGCTCGTAATTCAGTAATATTCCTAGACTCAGGTATCACTAGGTTCCTCGAAGCCAGTCGATTGAAGTTTTCCTTACATTGAGGTGTTCAAAAATATGTATTTTTAAATTCTACTAGCATGAGACCATAAGTCGATGTTAGTGTCATTCTAGTGGTGAGATATTTCTCACAGGTGTTTCCTGTAGATGTAACATGCTTACCACCAATTCACGATGTTGAATTCTCTATTGATATCACTTCTGGAACAAGACCGAACTCTATTTCTCCCTACAGAATGCCTCCATTGGAGTTAGATGAGATAAAGAAACAATTAGAGGACCTCTAATCCAAAGGATTTATTCGGACAAGTGTTTCACCTTGGGGAGCCCTAGTCCTTCTTGTAAAGAAGAAGAATGGAAAATATAGACTTTGCATCGATTATCGACAACCAAAAAAGTCACAATAAAGAATAGATATGAATTTCCGCATATTGAAGACCTCATGGACCAACTTGGAGGTAAATTAGTGTTTACGAAGATTGATTTGAAGTTAATGTACCATCAAATACGAGTGAATGGAGATGATATTCCCAAGACAGTATTTAGAACTCGCTATGTGCATTATGAGTATCTAGTAATGCCTTTTGGCGTGACCAATGCACCAATCATCTTCATGGACTATATGAATTATATCTTACATGCATTATTGGAAAAATTCCTGGTACTATTTATTGATGACATCCTTATATATTCCAAGAATAATGTGGAGCATGAGTTGCACTTATGTTAGGTATTGCAAGTATTGAAGGAGAAATATTAATATGCTAACTTAGAGAAGTGTGAATTTTGGCTAGATGAATTCATGTTCCAAGGGCATGTGATTTCGAAGAATGGTTTAGTTGTTGACCCTTCCAAAGTATAAGTCGTGTTAGCTTGGGAATAACCTAATACATCCACTAAGATTAGGAGCTTTGTGGGATTAGCCAGATACTATAGAAGATTCATTGAAGGTTTCTAGAAGATCGTATCCCCATTGAATCAACTTACTTGAAGAACCAAATATTTGTATGGACTGAAGAATGTGAAAAGAGCTTCAAACTAATGAAAGCGAGTTTGACTACCTCTTCAGTGTTTATTTTACCACAACCAGGGGAACCATATGAAGTTTATTATGACGTGTTGTATCAAGGGTTGGGTTGTTTTCTTATGCCACATAAGCAGGTGGTGGTCTATGCTTCAAGGAAAATGAAGGTATATGAGAATAACTACCCCACACGGGATTTGGAGCTTGCTGTTATTGTCTTCACACTAAAGATATGGAGGCATTATCTATATGGTTGTACTTTTTCAGTTGTTTAGTGAGCATAAGAGTCTAAATTAATTGTTTAACCAGAAAGAGTAAAATATATGACATAAAAGGTGGATGGAATTTGTTAAGGAATATGACTTTACCTTACAATATCACCCAGGGAAGGTGAACATAGTGGCAAATGCGTTGAGTAGGAAACGATTTCATCTCTCGACTGTGGAATTGAAAGGAATAGAAGTATTAGAGAAATTATGCGAGTTGAACTTGAAGGAGGATTACTCAACCAGTGGTTTACATTGTGGTACAATTATAGTGAAAAATAAGTTGGTGAGCTTGATCAAGGCCCTTAAATGAACTGATGAAGTGGTGTAAGAGAAGAAGAAACCAGTTAAAGCAGAGAAGGCACCTGAATTTAAGTTAGACTCAGACAATGTTTTACAATGCCAATGGCGAGTTTGTGTTTCTGATGATGTAAAAGCTCATGAGTGATTGACAATGAACAATGAACAATTAGTCAAACTCTATGTATCAACATGATACATGAGTGACATACACAAAAACACATAACTCTGAAAAAGTCTCCCAAACCCTTAGACTCTTGTAGAAAAACTTCTCCTTATTTTTCACACCTTTCAATAGGTTTAGGTTTTTCATTTTAAAGACCTCAGTTGTCTACGGGCTTTGAATTCTCTACCCAATTTGTTATAGATTCACAAGTTGATGGCTTCACCAATTATACAGAAAAATCTCCTTGAATCTGGGAACAAAACATCATAAGTTTCCTAAATTGTCTCAACATCCAATTTTAGAAACTAATGTACAACTGGAGATAAAATCAATTATTCCAAATAAATTCTTCTTGATCTGTGAAAATAAGTGAAATGTATCCAAGAGAATCCCATAAAATCAAATCAAATCTATCAAGAAATTAACAGCCGAACCTGCTGTATCAGTTGGCAAAGATGTCATAACATCTTGCTCAACATTTGGAGACAACGGCACCTATAATGACAATTGTTCAAGAGGTCATAATATCTTGCACAACATCTAGTTGTGATACATGTTTTTCCAAATGAAACATGTTTTGCCAAAAATTTTGCCGATCATAAAATCACATACCTAACAATATCCCAATACGGAAAATGTTGGCTAAAAAACCTTTGCACAATAAACCTGGAGATAAGGAATAAAATCACAAAGTAACAAAACACAAGATACATGAAACGCATATAAACTTTGTACAAACTTCAAACATAAAACATTAGAGATAAATGCAGCTACAATGTTACACAACCTCACACACAACTCTTCTTAAAACTCCAGAAATCTCCAAAGATTAGATGACAGGACATGTGGTCGGACATCACATCAACACAACCTGAACAACTTCAACCCGACACAACAAACCAAACAACATAGCACAATGCTACACAACTTCTGACAGGTCCATTACTCCCCCTCTCACACTTAATCAATACTCCCCCTCAAGGGAACAACCAAACATCCAAAACATGAAATGTCCAAGTTCACATAATAAGCCTCACAAACAAAAAACCAAGAGAGCTAGAGTAACCAGAGTTATCCACAAAATACTTCAGGCAAGATGTCACGACATTTGGGATGACATCATGCACACACACACACACATCAGCAGTAGCAACATAAGCAAAGTACCAACAATAAGCATGGAAGACAATCATGCCCCCCCTAAACAGTTGCATACATAGCAAGCAACAACAATGACTACTCTCCCTAAGTAGTAGTACAGTCCTATCATAATGTTAATAAACATGTCAAGACATTTGACATGACATCAATATCCAGACAAGAACTAACTTCCAAAGCTAACACACTAACACTTTACTCCCTCTTTTAAGCCAAAAATTGATAAAAATAGAGTAAACGTACAATAAAGTTGGAAGCACACAAGCATAAAAGCATGATCAACAAATGGAAGCACATATAGCTGATGGAAACACAAACTCGTCACAATATTCACGTGGAAACATCAAATCACATGGAACCACACATTTATTGATCATCTTTAGGTGGTGTGGTACGGTGGCATAATCGAATGTTTAATACTGGTTTGTGTTTTTTGTTTGCAAATTTCGCGGTAAGCAAGAGTCTCCACCGACTTTTCTTTTATCGAACAAAGGAAAGGGTGAAAAGAACAGAAAAAGACCTTTTTCGATAGTTTTTGAGTAAGGGGGGTATATTATGGAAAGGGAAGGTGTTAGCACCCTTTCCATCCGTGGTTTTCCACGGACTCTTAGGTACTTGCACATTTTGAAAACTGTTTGTGTTTGTGTATTTTGAAAGCTTTTGTTTGCTTTATGATAACTCTAGTATCAGTCCTCAAGAGTGTGATAAAGCGTTTTTGAAAAGAAGTTTGAAAAGTGTGTAAGTGTGAAAAATTCAGATTTGAGCAATACTTAGGAATAGTCTACCTACTCGAAAAAGGATGTTTTTTTCCTCCTTTCCTTTAGATAGTGTTATCCTACTATTAGTGAGTAGGTAGCCCTGTCGTCGGATGTTGAGGGACTATCGAAAGCGATGATATGGTCATTGAAGGCAACATATAAGGATATCTTAGCATCCGAAGGGACTGTCATCATATATGCAACATAGAGGGATAATATCATTTCTCGTAGGCAACTCGAGAGACATTAAGGGTTTATGATATTTTATGATGACTTTTAGATTGAGGGTCTTTGCTAAGATATCCCTATGTTCGAGGGACATGACCATTATTTCTGAGGCAACCCAGTGAGGTATACCCTAGGGGTGCAAGTGTGCAACAGTGCCTTTTTTCAGATATTTGTCTTGAGATTAGTGATCTAATGGTTAATTGATTAATCTTGTCATGCACGCCCAATTACTAGCAATTTATATACATGCATACAATATGATGCGAAAAATGAAACCTACCGCTATTACATGGCTTAAGGATAGTTACAATTATATCTGACTAAAATATAAAGTGCAAAAAAAAATCCTAATTATGGCTATTACAATCCATAGGCAGATACATAATTAGTAAATAAAATGCGCGTGCGACAAAATTATAAACCATAGGCAGATACATAATAATATAAGCGCGCGAAATAAAGAAACTTCTAAAAAACCCTAATAAAATCATAAGTAAACAAGAACATATGTTTGTTTGTTTTTTATTTGATTTTAAAAAAGAACCTAAATCTATTTACCATTTTTTGATTTTTGGTGATTTGTTAAAAAATTACTTTTGAAAATAATAAAGAAAATAAAGTAAAATAATAAAAATAAAATAAAACAGAAAAACATGGGCTTGATATCAAAACAAAAATGGGGGGGTGTTGTTAATAAAACGTTGGGCCCATTAGCAAGAGCCCAGAGGCTGCGTCCAATCTGGTGGGGGAAACAAACTAGGGCACATGGTGAATCCTACACTTGGATGAACCTGGTCACTTGTGCATGAAATCTTGGGCTTCAAGACAAGTAAAAAAATATCCCAAATTCCTAAGCCCATTTCCAATTATTTTGTACCATATATTTTATATTTATTTTAAATAAATTAAAATTAATATGTAAAAGATAGGTAGAAAATGCAAGGCCGTGAAAAAAAATAAGATTAGAGGTCCTCTATGACCTTAGGAAGATATTTTTACCTTAAAAAGTTAGTCCTTTGACACAAAAATTCAAATTTGCTCAATGCACCATTCTTGAAATTTCCAAAATTTTCCCAACTTGGGAAAGCCATAACTTGCTCAATTTTTATCTTATGATGATGATCTTTTACTTTTTGGAAAGCCCAAGATGTCTACTTAAATCCCTATTTCGATCAAATTTGCATTTGAAGATGTTATCTTGATGTAAAATGTCTTGGAAAAAAGTGGCTTTTTTTGACTTTTTGAAAATGACCTATAATGTTTGAGCTCATATCTTTAACATGGTGCATTTATTGATCTTGGGGGATGAAAATAAGTTTTAGAGAATTGGATTATCTTCAAAATGAGCTTTGGTTAGGAAAAAATAGATAAAGTATGTGAAAGTTATGCTTGGTCAATGTTTGGTTTACATTTCCTATAGAAACCCTAATTTGCCATTTTTGACTTTTGATGAGTTACGAGCATTTCTTGAGGAATCACGATCAACCATTGATAAAATGATGGATATCACTTCAAAATGTTGATGTTGACCAAAAATCTTAAAGTTTTACTGTATCTGGGCCAGAGTTAACTTTTGACCTAACACAATTGATTTCCAAGCATTTGAGCAGTTGATTGAGCAAACTTATTGAGCAAGGCATGAAACTTGGCATGGATGATATTGAAGACATATTAGGACCATGGAAAGCATTTGAGACCTTTGGAGCTCAACCATCTTGATGAAAATTGAAACCCTAGTTGGGGGTTCATTGCCTTAAGAGGAGAATTGTCTGGTCAATTCTTGGTCAACCTTGAGCAATTGAGAACCTCTAGGAGTATGTCTTGTGTGAAATTGGGAGGGAAAATTTTGGGGTACAACAGTTGCCCATGTTCAATCTTCTTAAACCTTAATATTTAGATTGGCTTGTTTTCCTTTCGAGATCTGAAGGTGGAAGATGATTGAACACTAGAGTGCCCAGAAATTTGCACTCATCCGAAGTGAGACTGTTGGTGGATAATATCTGGAATGGGCTTACATATTCTATTTGGAGAAGATGACGGAAGAGTCGTCAGAGATGGGCTTAGAGATGCCATCCAGAGAACATGAAGGAGGATCGTCAGAGATGGGCTTAAAGATGCCATCCAGAGAATATGATTTCATGAGATATTCCTTTGTGGGAATCCTTACTCTTGTTGTTGAGGAGGACCTCGTTGAGGAATATTGGTCTCTATCTTGGGAAATAGAGCTTAGGTGCTTTAGTTGTCCATTACTCTATTGGGGAGTCATCTCTTGACTGAAGAGACGGAAGTGAACTGCTATCTGGTCAGGATCCAAGCTTCACAGTGATTTGCTGAGGATAATAAGGTTGATTGCTATTTGGTCGTATTCCAAGCTTCACAGCGACTTACTGGGGGAATGAGATTAAACTGTTATCTGGTCGTGCTCCAGGCTTTACAGTTTCTTAAACTGGAATAGAAATCAGAAAAATCTTAGTGTCGATTTAACTGAACTAGAGAAAGATCTTTAATTAAATTTGACTGGAATGGAAATCAGAAGAATCTTAGTATCGATTCAACTGAACCAGACAAAAGTCTTGGAATATCTTCAACTGGAATAGAAATTAGAGAGATCTTAGTGTCGATCTGACTGAACCAGAGAAGGTCTTTAATTAACTTTAACTGGATAAGAATAAAAAAAATCTTAGTGTCGATTTAACTGAACCAGAAAAAGGTCTTGGGATATCTTCAATTGGAATAGAAATTAGAGAGATCTTAGGGTCGATCTGACTGAGCCAGAGAAGGTCTTTAATCAACTTTGACTGGAATGGAAATCAGAAGAATCTTAGGGTCGATTCAACTAAATAAGACAAAAGTCTTGGGATGTCTTCAACTGGAATAAAAATTAGAGAGATCTTAGTGTCGATCTGACGGAACCAGAGAAGGTCTTTAATAAACTTTGACTGGAATGGAAATCAGAAGAATCTTAGGGTCGATTCAACTAAACCAAACAAAAGTCTTGGGATATCTTCAACTGGAATAGAAATCAGAGAGATCTTAGTATCGATTTGACTGAACCAGAGAAGGTATTTAGTCAACTTTGATTGGAATGGAAATAAGAAGAATCTTAGGGTCGATTCAACTGAACCAGACAAAAGTCTTGGGATGTCTTCAACTGGAATAAAAATTAGAGAGATCTTAGTGTTGATCTGACTGAACCAGAGAAGGTCTTTCATCAACTTTGACTGGAATGGAAATCAGAAGAATCTTAGGGTCGATTCAACTGAACCAAACAAAAGTCTTGGGATATCTTCAACTGGAATAGAAATCAGAGAGATCTTAGTGTCGATATGATTGAACCAGAGAAGGTCTTTAATCGATGTTGACTGGAATGGAAATCATAAGAATCTTAGGGTCGATTCAACTGAACCAGACAAAATTCTTGGGATATATTCAACTGGAATAGAAATCAGAGAGATCTTAGTGTCGATCTGATTGAACCAGAGAAGGTCTTGTGAGGACATCTATATGCGGGAAATGTCGAAATAGCCCTTCATTAGACATAGCTTTTGAGAAGACTACCAGGTCATGTAAGTAGTCAACAATGTTTATTGATTTGATCTTTCCTGAAAACGGTAAAGAGTTAGTCATATGAAATTTCATGATGTATGAAATGCATTGTGATGATGTTCTCAAAATAAATGAGATTATGCTGTACACGATGTGTATGCGCATGCCACGATGTATGAATATGGGATGCTATTGCGATATTTATTAGTCTGGGAAAGTAAATCCCTGATTGCCGTTGGAGAGTATAAGGAGGCTGAATCCTTCATTTCCGTTGGGGATGATGAATGGATATGATTTGCTGGGGATTTTCTCCTTCTGTTTGAGGATATTCTGCCGGGGATTGACTCTTCGGAGAAAGAATAACTCTGTGGAGGGAGGATGTTTTGTTGAAAGGCTATGCCGATGTAGAGATATAAACTCTGTTGGAAAATGAGCATCTGCAATTTGAGAAATAAACTCTACCGGGGAGGATAATTTATAAACTGTTTAAGATTATAAAACTCGGCTAGGGAAAACTGATTTCAGCTCTCTGAAGGCATTTTGCTGGAAGAGATAATTCCTTCTTGGGGAAGAAGAGATCAAGACTTTGGTTATTTCTACTATGTGGGTAGTATAGATGTCACGATGTCTATGCAATGGTGTATCCGTCTCAAACTGTCTTTGTACCTGTTGGAAAGAGTAATTGTCGGGACCACCAATTGTTTTTTTAGACTTCTCCATGATTCTTAAAGTCATTAGTAACCGTCTTTATGTTTCTTATGCAAGTATTTGTGAACAATAATCATATTTAAATGCATATTTCAAAAATAATCATTGGATGTTTTTTCAAAGCCAAATAGAAAAAGAAAAACAAATAGTTTTGTACTTTCAAAGAAATGATTTGTATTGATTTCTGAAGTTCGCCTATAACATGCATTTTTGTACAAAGAGGCTGATGTTCTAGTAGGAGAATGCCGTCGTGAGAGTGAGACTATACAAAATAGTGTACAAATAGAAGAAAACATTTATGTGTAATAATCCCATTGAGTTTAAATTCTGCTATTTCCCTTATGTCTTCGAGCGTCTCATCACTTTGCTACTCGTCTGAAGCTGACTAGATTGATTGGTATCGTTTGAGCTTGATAGTTGATACTTAGGTCTGGTCGCAAGGTGATCCAATGGGACATAGTTTTACGCTTCAAATCCCTAACTTTTTCATGGACTTCCTTTTCGGGTTTTCAGTCCACCGGGATACCTTTTTTTTCCCAAGTCGCCTTTTCAGGTTTTCGACTTGTCGGGTGTACAGATTATTTTTGTATTCATCCCTAATTTTTTCCCGACACCATTTGGTTCACTAGGATGCCCTTATTTTTTCCTAGGCCAGTGAACCTAGCGGGTATTTATTTATGCGTAGTATCTTTTCACTATGTCCGCATTAACAGGGTGAGGAAGGTCGTCACCATCCATGGTGGTCAGAATCAGTGCTCCACCAGAAAAAATGATTTTGAACACAAATGGCCCTTCGTATGCAGGAGTCCATTTGCCCCTAGGATCACCTTGTGGTAGTATGATGCGCTTAATTACCAGATCACCCACTTGATACACTTGACGTCTAACCATTTTGTTGAAAGCCTTGATCATCCGTTTTTGATACATTTGACCATGACAGACATCAGTAAGCCTTTTCTCATCAATCAAATTCAGTTGATCAAGTCAAGTCTGGATCCAATCATCTTCGTTTGAACCTGCATCCTTCATGATTCTCAAAGAAGGGATATGGAATTCAATAGGCAGGACAACCTCCATACCATATACTAGAGAATAAGGTGTTGCCCCTATTGACGTGCGCGCTGAGGTGAGGTAACCATGAAGAGCAAATGGTAACATCTTGTGCCAGTCTTTCTATGTCACAATCATCTTCTGTATAATTTTCTTGATATTCTTGTTAGCATCCTCCACAGCGCCATTCATCTTCGACCGGTAAGGGGAAGAATTATGATGCTGGATCTTGAATTGTTTACAGAGTTCGGTGATCATTGTATTGTTGAGATTTATACCATTTCTTGTGATGATTCTCTCTGGCACACCATACCGAAAAATCAGGATATGCTTGATAAACCGCGCCCTAATATTCTTGGTAACAGTAGAAAAAAAGGTAGCCTCAACCCACTTCGTGAAGTAATCAATGGGCACTAGGATGAAGCGATGCCCATTGGAAGTGGTAGGTTAAATATCTCCGATCATGTCAATTCCCCACATTGTAAAGGGAATAGGAGCCGTTAAGACATTCAAGGGGACCAGAGGTACATGTACTTTATCAGCATAGATATGGCATTTGTGACAAGTTCGAGAATGCGGATAACAGTCTGCTTCCATAGTGGACCAATAGTATCCTTCCCGTAGGATCTTTTTAGCCATGGTGTGTCCACTAGAGTGGGTGCCAAAGGTACCTTCGTGCAGATCTGCCATAATCCTCTCTACTTCGCTCCTGTCTATGCACCAAAGTAAAGTAGAGTCATGGTTGCGCTTGTAGAGGATTCCATTACTGAGGAAGAACTTTGTGGAAGACCTTCTCAGAAACTTCTTATCATTGACAGATGCCCCCTCAGGATATTCTTGAGCCCCGAGATACCTTTTCACTTCATGAAACCAAGGTTTGTCTGCTACTTCTTCCGTGTCAATCTCATAGCAGTATGCTGGTTCGTCCAACCTCTCAATAGTGATCTGAGGAGATTCATTGTCCCACCTGACTTTGAACATATATGACATAGTAGCTAGCGCGTCGGCTAACTAATTCTCTTATCGTGGAAAATGTTCAAATGTGACTTCTTCAAAGTGTGGAAGCAATGTCAACACATGTTCTTTGTAAGGGATGAGATTAGGGTGTTTTGCGTCCCACTCCCCTTTGATTTGACTTATTACCAAGGCCGAATCCCCAAAAACGCTCAAGAACTTGATCCTTAGGTCAATAGCATCTTTGAGACCCATGATGCATGCTTTATACTCCGCCATATTATTGGTACAGTAGAAACATAATTTAGCAGTGAAAGGAGTCTGACAGCCCTCGAGAGATATGATTACAGCACCGATTCCATTATCGAGTGCATTGGAAGATCCATCGAATACCATGGTCCATCAGGATTCTTCCTCAGGTCCTTCATCTGGTCCAGGTTCTTCACAGTCAGTCTCTAACATAATATTCTCATCAGTGAATTCAAAGTTCATGGAATGGTAGTCATCCACAACCTGATAAGACAAATGATCAGCTAGTACACTTCCCTTGATTTCTTTCTGGGTCGTGTATTGGATATCGTATTCGGTCAATATCATTTGCCATCTTGCTATTCTTCCGGAGAGAGCGGGCTTCTCTAAGATGTACTTGATCGGATCCATATTAGATATCAACAAAATGGTGTGGGTCAAAATATATTGTCTCAGTCGGCGAGCAGCCTATGCCAAAGTGCAACAAGTTTTCTCGAGCAGTGAGTATCTTGTTTCACAGTCTGTAAACTTTTTAAGGTAGTATATTGCGTGCTCTTTTTGACCAGACTCATCATACAGACCCAGCATACAGACCCAGCATACACCCCCGTTGAATTATCTAACACTGTTAAGTACATTATCAAGGGTCTATCTTCAATCGGAGGCATTCGAATGGGAGGATTTTAAAGGTATTCCTTGATTATTTCGAAGGCAGTCTAACATTCGTCATTCCATTTTACCACTTGATATTTCTTCAAGAGTTTGAAGATTGGCTCACAAGTAGCAGTTAAATGGGAGATGAATCTGGAAATGTAATTAAGGCGTCCCAAGAAACCTCTAACCTCCTTCTCAGTGCGAGGAGCCGTCATCTCTTGTATAACCTTCACCTTTGTAGGGTCTACCTGAATACCTTTGTTGCTGATAATAAAACCTAGCAGTATACTAGACCTTGCCCCGAAGGTGCACTTGTTCGGATTTAACCTCAACTTGTACGTCTTCAACCTATGAAACAGCTTTTGCAAGCGGTCAAGGTGCTCTTCCTCAGTTTGAGATCGGGCTATCATGTCATCAACGTAGACCTCTATCTCATGGTGGATCATGTCATGAAACAAAGCTACCATCACTCACTGATAGGTTGCCCCAGTACTTTGTAGAAGAAAGATCCCCATTGCGTGACAAAGCTTGTCTTCTCCATGTCTTCAGGTGCCATCTTGATCTAATTGTAACCAGAGCCGTCCATGAAGGAAAAGATCTTATGTTGTGCAGTGTTGTCAACCAAAACATCAATGTGGGGAAGAGGGAAGTCATCCTTGGGGCTTTCCCTATTAAAATCTATGTAGTCCACACACATTTGTACCTTGCCGTCCTTCTTAGGCACCGAGACTACGTTAGCAACCCATTGGGGATAAGAAGTGACAACTAGGAACCCAATGTTGAAATGCTTCATGACTTCTGCTTTGATCTTCTCTGACATTTTAGGGCGCATACGACTGACCTTCTACTTTACCGGAGGGTAATCTTCTTTAGTTGGCAGACGATGAACCACAATGTATGTGTCTAGTCCCGGATGTCTTCATACGACCAGGCAAAGATCTCGACATAATCATGCAACATTCGTATCAACCGCTGTTTGACACTAAGCTCCAAATTTGCACCTATCTTGACTTCTTTCTTGTCCTCTTTTATGCCCAATTTTATTGTCTCAACTGGATCTTCATGAGGTTGTATGGCCCTTTCTTCCTGGTGTAACAATCTAGCAAGTTCTTCGGGTACCTCAAAATCTTCCTCACCTTCGTCCTCGACTTGGTTGATCGGATTTTCAAAGTCATAACAGACAATAGCAAAACTGTTATCAATGGGATCCAGAGTGGATATGTGTTTTACCCAAAAAATTTCCCTCTCATTTTATCAACATTTCTCATCACAAGGCTCTTGGAACCCAAGATCAAGCTAGGGTTTGCTCTGCTCAAGACATCTCCTTGCACTGATGACCTAAATTAGGGTTTGAGTTTGCACAAGGATTTTCGAACCTTCAATGCTCAAATTGACTTTCATACTTCATATTGGACTCATAAGTTTGTCCATACCAAGTTTCAAGCCTTGAATCAAAGGTTTGCCCAGTCAATTAGACAATTGACCTAGAAATCAACTATATTGGATAAAAGTCAAATGTGGCCAATTTACAGTCAAAACTCATGAATTTTGACCCACATAAACATTATGAACTCATGAACCATTGGATCAAGTTTGGACCACAACTCCATAAGAAATTTGATCAGATCACCAAAAGGGCAAAATGGTCATTTTTAGTGTTTTGATTGTACAAAGGTAATTTTTTACTATTTGACCTAGCCAATGGCAAATTAGGCTCAACCATGGACTCAAGGACTCAATGAAATCATCTTGAATTATTCAACAAGTTCAAAAGATCTCAAATGCATGGGATTGACAGATGAATTTTTCAGTCAACTGATCAAATTTTGACTTTACACTGAAAAGTCAAACTTTGACTTTTTGGTCAAAATCAAGTGCCAAGGGTAATTTTTCATCAAGATGTTTCAAATTATGAAACTTATTCATCAAGATACCCAAAATTGCAAATTAGGGTTTGAAATTGAAAAAATTTCATAACTTAGAATTTTTTCTAAGTTATGAAATTTTCTTAATTTTTCTTAACTTTGCCCCATATTTTCACCATGATGCAAATGGATTCAAACAAAACCTCCAACATGAAAGTTGTATTCCTCCACCAATTCTACAACTTTTATTCACAAAGTTTTCTCAAAAGAGGCTTGGATATCAAGTTATGATTTTTGGAACAAGGGTCCCTAAAACATTTAACTTAGTGAAATTTTGCCAAAGTTTAGGCAGGATTTTGACCTATCTTCTTGGCCATTTTTCACATAGTTCCACTTGGAATCTCAAGTTTCATTTCAAAGATGGATTATAGAGCATGTTGCAAGATTTCCAAATTATCCAATAACTCCTCAAACAAATTTGTGGTTAAGGAGAATCGAAGGCTTGAAGTTGGCAAAAACTCACTTTTTATCCATGGCATATTCATGTTCATACAAGTTGCATTTTCAAATCAGCATGCCTTACACTAGTTTTCAGGCCTCTAAACCACTTTACACTCCATAATTAAATGCAAATCCATCAGTCTAAGCTTTTGTTTTGGTCATTTGGACATTATACATAAGATTAAGCCCTAAGTAGAAAAAGACACATTTCCATTTTTGCGATAATGTGCTTTATGTCAAACCACTATCCCTTGAGCATTGGTCCATATCTATTGAAGCAAATCAAATCCCCAAATTGGAGGGGCCAAGAGAAAAGTATGCAAGAATATTTGATAGCCTGTACAGGCCTGTAACTTCACTTCCACATTTTGACTTCAAAAACAAGAAATTTGTCCAAAGCTTAAAAACTTGAAAACCAGCCAATACCAACTTGTGCAAACAATTTGAACATCTTTCTCACACCCCTTTGAGCTAGAAACACGATTGCTTGAGCATCTAAACACCCCATAGCCAAAAATCACATTCCTTTGGAAAAATAGGGCAGGTTCTGCAACTTGAGTTCCATAGCTCATTTGGCTCGTGCGTTTTGCCCCAAGTTACTTCAAACACCTTCCATTAAACTCACCCAAGCTATCCCAAACGTCAAAAACCAACTGTAACTCCACTTACAGTGTTCACCATTTTCATTTTGATCTTGTGCAGGTTGAGTTCTATAGGCTGATTCAAGGACATTCAAGGCAAGATAGCTATTGGAGAAGGTCAAGTGAAGTTCAAGCAAGCTACCAGACATCTCAAGCCTTGTTGAAAAGCACTACATTGCCCTACAAGAATCCAACTGAAACAGGTTTTTCTCTACTTTCTATCTCTCTATTTAGGAACATTTAGCCTTAGGTTTGTGAATAAAAAATGTAGTGTTCATTAACATGAAGCTGTACATATGCTCAATTTTCATTTATATTAGGTGTGCTAGGAGAATTTCATCCATGAACATGCTGAAAAAACTAGGTCAAATTTTAGGGCCAGAGAAATTCTCTCTGGTCTTTGAGAGTTAATACAAGTTATTTATATGGTTGGAATCGTCTTGAAATTCTCTACAAGTTTGATGTTATGTGTTTTTGCAATAGAGCTCGTATGCAGGATGTTCATGTTGGATAACAGGCGCGCGCGTTTTTTCAAATTCTCGAGGTTGAAGATGAAGTGGTGGGCTGGGCTTGGCCTGGCTCACTCTTGACACCTTTTTTTTTCTTTTTGCACCCCCTGGCTCAATTTCTTGTATTTTTATATTTTTGCATTTTTGTTTTCATTTCTGATTTTGTTTATTTATTTCGAAATATAAAAAATACTCAAAAATATTTTCATAATTGTTTTACATTTATTTGGCATTTTATTTTAATTTTTATAACATAAAAAAGTATTTAAATAGTTTAATATTATTTATTAAGACTTGAAAAATATATATAATTTATACTTTTATTTTTGTTCTTTATTTTTATTCATACTAAAAATATTTTCCTAAATATATTTTATTTTTGTACATATTTTATTTTATATTAAACATATTTAATTTGATTAATATACATATATAAATATATATACTTTTTATTTTATTAAATACTCTAGAATAAAAAATACAAAATATTACATTTTTACTTTTATTTTTATTCATACTAAAAAATACTTTTTAAAGTATATTTCATTTTGTATATATTAATATATTTTATTGTATATAAATAATATAACATTTTTATTTTCTTAAAGAAATTAGGGTTTTACCCTTAAACAATTAAAATAAATCTTTTATTTATTTCTTTATTTTTTACATTAAATACTTTTACATACATAAACAAACAAAAACCCTTTTTTTTTCATAATTCATTTATTTGATATATTTATCTATTTTGTTTATTTAAATATTGTCCATTTAAATATTTATGCAATGTGAATTCAATTTGGATGTAATAGTAAATTAGGGTTTATATTTCTTGTCAAATACCCCCCCATTCAAAGATTGTACCCCCATCCCTATAATCATGTTGTAATAGCTTAGAATTTTAATTCTCGTACTTTACGCTTTCAATTATGCCATGATTAGAGAATTAGGGTTTGTATGCAAAAATCCAAATCAACAAATAGTTTGACCTAATCAAAGACAAAAATGCATGAAAATCAAACACAATGCACACTTGCACCCCTAGGGTTACAATCCACTTGTTGCCTTAAAAAATGGACCATGTTATGCATGTTGGGTACTTTGGCAAAACAAAAACAAAACAAAAGATCATAGTCCCTCGATGACGCTATCTCGGTTGCCTAAACAAAAATGATCAAGTCCCTTAAAAATTTGCCAAAATACTTGACATAATTGCTATCATGGTCTATACGATGACCCGCGCCTATCCCGTTTAACATCCTAACATAAGGTTTTTCACCAAATGCAATGGTGAAACAACACTGTCAAAAGGGTTAAAAACATTAGGAAAGATCTTTGAGTAAAATAGGGTAGATAGCTCTTAGTTACTTGATCAAAAAGCTTGCAAAAACATCCTTGCTATTTTCAAACACACTTCACAACACAATTTCAAAACATTTCCCAAATCAAACTTCCACACATTGAAATCTTTTCAAAAGACAAAAAACACCTTTGTATACATTCAAACAAGAATCATTACAAAGGTTGCCACAATGATGGCTTCTTTTCAAAACATCTTTCAAAACCACACACAAAGCACCATTTCAAACAATTGGAAAAGCAAAGCAAGTGATCTAAACAAGTAACTAAGAGCCCATGGATAACCATGGATGAAAAGGGTGCTTGCACCTTCCCTTTTCATAATCTACTCCCCGAACCCAAGAAAACATCTCAAAGGTCTTTCCTGTGCTTTTTGACCTTTCCTTAGGATAAAATAAAAAGTCGTTGGCGACTCTTGCTAAACCGAAACATTTGCGAACACAAACGCAATATCCCAAGTCAATTCTCCCACCGTATCACAGAACTGGAGACTCTGCTGGGGAAATTAACTAAAAGTGGAGTAACCTTAGGGTTTAGATCACCTTTGCATGTTTATCTTGTTTTCTTTGATTGCTTTACATTTGGTTCTCTTGTTTGGGTTTGAAATCCTCTACCCGGATTTGGGGAAACATTCATAGGTAAATAGCAATACATTGTGGAAACTGTGCGGGGTATACCGACATGGTTAAAGCAATAGCTATATTAGTGCGACATATTTGTGAGTATCGGTAGCCTTTGAGTCAATTAAAGAGAATATGGGGCCGCTGAGTGATGTCATGAAGCACTAATGAACTCTTAGAACCTTACATGACCATCTTGGCCTTATTAGGGGTAGTGAGATGACCGACTTTGGTACAGTCCGAAGTTGGTAGATACTCGATACTACACTCATTGAGGGTTGTTTTCTTGGAATATTTCGGTCGCTAGTTAAGTGGCCAAACTGAAACAATGAACACCGAAAATAATCCAATCATATTGAGCTCCTTAGAACTTGGTTACTATTTATAAGACA
Source organism: Vicia faba (assembly GCA_948472305.1). Lineage (NCBI taxonomy): Eukaryota > Viridiplantae > Streptophyta > Magnoliopsida > Fabales > Fabaceae > Vicia > Vicia faba. Next base: position 1,141,837,693 of record OX451737.1, read on the forward strand.
GGTTGATCCAACTAACTTCAAGAGGGTACTTACCTATGAAACCCCACGCAAGCCTGAAACTAGGATCTTGTGTGACTTGTTTGTACATATGCTTGTGCATACATCACGAATATCATAAAGCATCATATGCATCCACTAACCATTTCAAGGGTTTGGATCTTCATCTTTGTTCTTGTTTTGTAGGTCATGGAATCTCTTCGCAGGAAAACAATTCAAGTTAACCTTGTGAGAATCCCTCCTCAACTCAAGGAGCTTAATTCCAAGATTCCAGAGAGTTCTATCTTCAGTGAAAGACATGGTAGACTTCTCAACTTGGTCAACTCCAACATTGAAGAAGACATGGTGAAAGTCCTCTTCCAGTTCTTTGACCCCCTACACCCCTGTTTCACATTCCCTGATTACCAGCTAGTACCTACTTTGGAGGAATTTTCTCAACTCCTGAGGATTCTTATTCTCCATCAACTACCCTACAACGGTACGGAAAGAGAACCAAAGCCTGAAGATGTTGCTCAAGCCTTACACTTGCAACCATCTGATATCAAAGGTCATTGGGAAACCAGAAGTGGTGTCAAGGGTTTATTGGAAAAGTTTCTGTTTGAGAAGGCACAAGACTGCTGGAATTCTCTAGAACTACAAGCCTTTGAGGAGATTGTAGCACTTCTCATCTATGGGTTGGTATTGTTCCCAAACCCTGATCAGCTTATAGATGTGAATGCTGTCAAGATTTTCATTTCTGGGAATCCTGTACCTACATTGCTTGGGGACATCCTACACTCATTTCACACACGAACAATGAGGAAAAGAGGTGTTCTCATGTGTTGTACTCCTCTTCTAGCAAGGTGGTTTATTTCTCACCTACCCCAATCAGTTTTGAAGAATGAGCAGGGTTTAAGGTGGTCACAACGGTTGATGACTCTCACACATTCTGATGTTCATTGGTGTTCTCGGTCCAGAGAAAATGTCATCATCATTGATCGTTGCGGGGAATTCCCTAATGTCCCACTAATTGGCATTAGGGGAGGCATTACATACAACCCCTGTTTAGATCTGAGATAATTTGGGTATGCCCGAATAGATGGCCCTCAAGATATGCTGATTCCTGACTTGTTTTTTGACTTTGACAACGACGCTCAAGGACTTCGACAAAGGTTTATCAAAGCTTGGAGGATGCCCAACAAAGTGGATAGTAAGACACTGGGGCACAAGAATTCCATCCCCCTTGAGCCTTATCTCAAGTGGGTACGAACCCGCGCCCAGAGTCTTATGATGCCTTACCCTCACATTCTCCCCATGATCAAAGAGCCTATTATGGAAGGAGAGGTTCCATACACCCTCCTACATCCTGACATCCCAACATCATTGGAAGAATTACAAAAGAGTTGGATACAACTCAAAGAAGAATAAAATACTTTTGAAGCCAGCATCTATGCCAGTGAGAAGAAGGTTTTGGAACTTACCCGCCAGCTTCATGAAGAGGAAACTCTCAACACTTACATCACGCCAAAGAGGATGTGCAATGTCTTTTTACATTAAGAATTTTGTAATATTTTGCCCATGGGGCATTTGTGTACTAACAAATTTCTTCTTATTAATATGACGTGTGTTCTTTTTGTTTGCAAAAAATTTGAATTTCTGAATCCTTGAATGCATTACATGAATAACATATCATTCATCATATGCATAAATAGGTCTTCACAATAGGTTTCCTTATCTTTCTGCTGTTTATTTCAGCGAGATGGATTTAGAGCAGACGGTTAAAGATCTGCAAGCACAGAATTCACAATTCCATCAACTCGTCATGACCTTAGTAAAGGGTCAAGAGGATCTTAAAGCACTGTTAGAGAAAGAGAAGGAACCAGAAAGGAAGAAAAAGAAAAGAGTTGGGGTAGCCACTATGGGAAGGATATTTGAGCATCAGGCTAGGAGAGTTCTGGAATTTCCCTCAACGTCTGACGAAGGGGTTCGTAAAGGAAAAGGAGTCGCAGTACCCTCCAAATCTGAAGCTGAAGAAGAAGAAGAGGAAGAGGACGAAGATTACTCTTAACAGCAATACCCTCCGGCGGATGATAAGTATAAAAATCTTGAGGATCGATTGGCAGCCATGGAGTTGCAAAGGGTACCTGGTTTAGATTTCGAAGAACTAGGGTTGGTTGCTGGGATCGTCATTCCTCCCAAGTTCAAAGTACCTACATTTTCTAAGTATGATGGTTTGTCCTGTCCAAAGATGCATCTGAGGTCCTACGTCAGAAAGATCCAACCTTAATCCTCTGATAAGGATCTTTGGGTCCACTTTTTTCAAGATAGTTTATCAGGCACGCAATTGGACTGGTTCTATCAACTTGAGAGATCTGATGTTCATAACTGGGAAGATTTGGCTGCTGCGTTCTACCGAATATACCAATACAATGCAGATTTAGCGCCTACTCGTACTCAACTACAGAGTATGGGTATGGCCTCTAATGAGGGATTTAAGGAGTATGCCCAAAAGTGTCGGGATTTGGCTGGAAGGGTGCAGCCACCATTATCGGATAGAGAGCTGGTTGACATGTTTTTAGGGACTCTGTCAGGTCCGTTCTTTAATCACTTGATCGGGAGCTCATTTACAGGGTTCACCGAATTAATTCTGACCGGTGAAAGGGTCGAAGCTGGCATTAAAAGTGGTAAAATTCAAAAGGATGCCACCGCTTCCACTGCTATTAAGAAGACCTTCCCAGCCAAGAAGGAAGTTTCTGCTATTCATACCCAGAGAAACCAAGGGAGAACAGAGCGCCGACCAACGGTGGGGGCTGTTATGATCTAAAACTCCTCAGCCGACCAACCTCGCAATAATCAACCAAGAGCTAATCAACAAAGGGTAGAAAGGCCACAATGGAAATTCACCCAAATCAATATGACACCGGGTCAAGTCCTCCCTCATTTGTTAAAGCTGAACCTTACCAACTTGAAAGAAGCGCCGAATAACCCCAATACCTCCTCTCCTTATTATCATTCCAATGCAAAATGTGCATACCACTGGGACAGTGTAGGGCATGATACCAATAACTGTTGGGCTCTTAAAAACAAGATCCAAGATCTGATAGATGCCAACGAGGTAGAGTTTGATGCTCCCGAAAAACCCAACGTGATATCCCCTCCTATGCCGAAACATGGTCATAATGTCCATGCCATTGTGGAGGATCTTCATGTTACCACTGTTGATGACCTTTTGACTCCATTACCAGTGATTAAAGTAAATTTGATGAAAGCCGGGATATTCCCAGGCTGTGGAAAAGACTGTTACTTTTGTTCAAACTTGCAAACTGACTGCCCACTGTTGAAATCAGGCATCCAACGCCTGATGGATACCCAAGAGATCCTCTTTCAGAAAACCCCTGTTTCTACTATCACTCATGTTACTCCTATTACCTTTGATACTCCAATCAATGACATTGCTATAATAACCATCTCCGAAAATCTTTCCAAGACCTGCAAAAGGCCTGTTAAGATTATGCCTGATCCTAAGTTTGTGTTGCTGAAAATCACCATGTCAGGGCCTATCCCGTATAAGTCCAACAAGACGATACCATGGAATTACGGAGGAGAGATCTTCTACCATGGTGTCAAATAGATTGAATTAGTCCAAGAGAATTCCGATGATGAAACCCCTGATATATGGAATATTGCGGGAACGAGCAAGATAACTCGCAGCGGAAGGATCTTCTCTCTGGAGATTGCTCCTCCACGGGCAGCCTTCGGACTCTCGAAAGCTTCTGTCAAGCCATCTGTGCAAAGTCCCGTAATTGAATAAATCGATGCTCCCGAAGCTAGACCCTCTATTGTTACCACCGATAAAGGTAAGGGGATCCAAGAAACGCCTGTCAGGATGAAGGCTCAGACCGTGGTTATCCCCGAGACCACCCAAAAAGAGATGGAAGAAAACTTAAAGATAATCAAGAAGAGTGACTATGATGTCGTACAACAGCTGGGGAAAACCCCTTCCAAAATCTCTATGCTGGCTCTCTTACTCTGCTCCGAGGCTCATGCCAAGGCCTTGATCAAATTTATGAAGACGGCACACGTTCCTCAAGAAACTTCTGCAGACCAGTTTCAAGAGTGCGTGGCTAGCCTTACAGCCGATAATGGTCTTGGTTTTTCTGATGCTGATTTGACCTCTAAGGGAAGAAAGCATAACAATGAACTGCATGTCTCGGTAGAGTGCAGGGGACCACACTTGCTCATGTTCTGGTAGATACCGGCTCGTCCTTAAATGTTCTACCAAAGAAGGCGTTGGACATATTGGACTGCGAAGGTTAGACCCTAAAGCCCAGTAACATCATTGTTAGAGCCTTCGACGATTCTAAGAGGATGGTTCACGGAGAAGTGGACATTCCAATCAAAGTGGGTACAGAAATTTTCAAATCTACATTTTATGTGATGGACATCCGTCCTTCATATTCATGCTTGTTAGGAAGGCCATGGATCTACAACACTGGGGAATTCACTTCTTCTCTACACCAAATGCTAAAGTATCCAGTTCAGGGTAAGATCATAACGGTTCATGGTGAGGAGGTGTATATGATAAGTCACCTTAACTCTTTCCGCTATGTGGAGTTAGATAGCGAATTCATAGAAACACCTTTCCAACACTTTGAAGAGGTTTCTCCTGAAGTCGTAGTAGTAAAGACAATGACTGATGTGCCGATCATTTCCAAGCCTGTGTCTCGGATGGCATCCATTAAAGATGCAGAGGCTGTAATCAAAGAAGGAAGAAGTACAGTGTGGGGGCAACTGCCTGATTTTCCTCACAAGACGGACAAGTTCGGACTAGGTTTTACTGCTGCTGGCCAGAAAGTTGTGCGTCGCTCCCGGGCTGGAGGACCACCCTTAAAAATCACTCACCATGGAATTCATTCCTTAGAAGATGATGATGAAGAAGACAAATTTGAAGATTGGATCTTTCCAACCGTTGAAGGAGGATTAAACAACTGGGAGGCGAAAGACTTTGTTCCCATCACTTTCATCAATCAGTAATTTATCTTTGAACAATTTCCTGTTTGGTCTGTAATAATTAAACAAATCGTATACTCTTTTCACCTTATGCCTTACCCGGGGCATATAGGTCCATTTGTAAGGGTTTCGATTATACATATTCATATGCCATTTTTAATGAATCATTGGACATTTTCATCTATAAACTGTTGTGTTCATTTTCTTTCCTTTTACATTTTGTTTTGTTTAAGGATGGCTATCCCTTACACACACCCACACTCACAAAATGCAGGTACCCATCCACTCCGGATTCCATGGGTGACTATTCTTCTTTGGCCTTTAGTGACTCTGAAGATTTGGTCAATCATGTCGAGTACGAAGGTGATGAAGACTATGAAGTGCCTAGAGAGTTAACTAGACTTTTGAAACAAGAGGAGAGGGCTATTCTGCCCCATGAAGAGTTGTTGGAGACTATCAATTTGGGAACAGAGGAAGACAAGAAAGAAGTTAAAGTGGGTGCTAACCTGGAGCCAAATGTCAAAGAGCGCTTAGTACAATTGTTGAATGAATATGTTGAAATCTTCGCCTGGTCCTATGAAGACATGTCGGGACTGGATACAGATATTGTGGTTCACTGTCTCCCTATAAGAGAAGACTGCCCACCAATCAAACAAAAAGTCGGTCGAATGAGGCCCAACATGTCCGAAAAGATCAAAGCTGAAGTGATGAAACAATTCAATGCTGGTTTTCTGGCTGTTACTTCCTATCCACAATGGGTTGCTAACATTGTGCCCATGCCTAAGAAGGACGGCAAAGTCAGAATATGAGTGGACTACAGAGACTTAAACAGGCTAGCCCTAAAGATGATTTTCCACTGCCACACATTGACATCTTGGTTGACAACACAGCTCAACACAAGGTATTTTCCTTCATGGATGGATTCTCGGGATACAACCAGATCAAAATGGCCCCCGAAGACATGGAGAAGACTACTTTTGTTACGCAGTGGGGTACCTTCTGCTATAAAGTGATGCCATTCGGACTGAAGAATGTCGGGGCAACCTATTAGCGAGCCATAGTAGCTTTATTTCATGACATGATACATCATGAGATTGAAGTCTACGTGGACGACATGATAGCCCGTTCACAAACAGAAGAGGAACACCTCGACCATATGCATAAGGTGTTTGTCAGGTTAAAGGAATATAAGCTCAGACTGAACCCTAACAAGTGCACTTTCGGAGTCAGGTCCGATAAACATTTGGGATTCATCGTCAGTAACAAAGGCATCGAGGTTGAACCTTCTAAAGTCAAAGCTATACAAGAAATGCCTACCCCCCGCACTGAAAAGGAGGTTAGAGGTTTCTTGAGACACTTAAACTATATCACAAGGTTCAACTCTCACCTAACATCTACCTGCGAGCCAATCTTCAAGTTGTTAAAGAAAGATCAGGTGGTTGAATGGAACAATGATTGTCAAGTTGCTTTTGATAAGATCAAGGAGTATTTGCTGGAACCTTCTATCTTGATGCCACCTGTCGAAGGAAGGCCTTTAATCATGTATCTGACTATTTTGGATAACTCAATGGGGTGCGTACTGGGCCAACATGACGAGTCTGGCCGAAAAGAGCATGCCATTTATTACCTTAGCAAAAAGTTTACCGACAGTGATACTCGCTACTCACTGCTCGAGAAAACTTGTTGCGCTTTGGTATGGGCTGCTCACTAGTTAAGGCAGTATATATTGACACATACCACTTTGCTGATTTCTAAAATGGATCCGATTAAGTACATCTTCGAGAAGCCTTCTTTATCCGGAAGAATCACTAGATGGCAAATGATCCTGACAGAGTATGATATCCAGTACACAACCCAAAAATCTATAAAGGGGAGTGTACTAGCTGACCATCTAGCTCATCAAGCCGTCGAAGATTATCAATCTATGAGGTTCGACTTCCCTGACAAGGACATTATGACATTGGACAACATTGAAGGTAACAGACCGTATGACAGACCTGAACAAGGATCCCGATGGACCCTGTACTTTGATGGTGCTTCAAATGCACTTGGCAACAATATCAGAGCGGTACTTATTTCTCCAGAAGGTTGCCATACACCTTTTAGTGCTAGACTCTGCTTCAGCTGTACCAACAACATGGCCGAGTATGAAACTTGTATCTTTGGTCTCAAGGCTGCAATTGACTTGGGAATCAAATCCCTGATTGTATTTGGGGACTCGGATTTGGTTATTAGTCAAATCAAAGGAGAGTGGGACACCAAACATCCTAATCTTAACCCATACAAAGAACATGTCTTGACATTGTTGCCTCATTTCGAGCAGATTACCTTTGAGCACTTCCCGCGAGAAGAAAATCAGCTAGCAGATGCTCTGGCTACAATGTCTTCCATGTTTAAACTCAACTGGGATAATGAGGCTCCCCAAATCACCATCGAGCGAATGGACGAACCTGTGCACTGTCATGAGATTAATACCGAAGAAGTAGTGGAACAACCCTGGTTTCATGAAATCAAAAGGTATCTCCAGGCTAGAGAATACCCTGAAGAAGCTTCCATCAATGACAAAAATTTCTTAAGGAAATTTGCTGCCAAGTTCTTCCTGAGCAATGTTATCTTATATAAGCGTAGCCATGATTGTGTTCTACTTCGTTGTGTGGACAAGGTTGAAGCAGAGTTGATCATGACCGAAATACATAGTGGCACCTTTGGCACCCACTTAAGCGGACATACGATGGCTAAGAAGATTCTAAGGGCAGGCTACTACTGGTCTACCATGGAAGCTGACTGTCATCAATATTCCCGCACTTGTCACAAATGCCAAGTCTATGCTGACAAGGTACATATTCCTCCAGTTCCTCTCAACATTGTGACATCTCCTTGGCCATTCGTGATGTGGGGAATTGACATGATTGGAGAGATCAAGCCTACGGCATCCAATGGACATCGCTTCATCTTGGTCGCTATTGATTATTTTACCAAGTGGGTCGAAGCAGCTTCCTTTGCCTCTGTTATAAAGAATGTGGTTGCCCGCTTCATCAAGCAGAACCTCATATGCCGGTATGGTATCCCCGACAGGATCATCACAGACGACAATACAAATTTGAACAACATTGTGATCACCGCTTTGTGCGAGCAGTTTAAGATTTAACGTCACAATTCATCTCCCTATCGTCCAAAGATGAACGGTGCTGTTGAAGCTGCGAACAAAAATATCAAGAAGATCATTCAAAAGATGACAGTCACCTACAAGGACTGGCATGAGATGTTATCGTTTGCTCTGCACAGATATAGTACCACGACACGTACTTCAACTGGGCCAACCCCCTTTTCTTTGGTATATGGCATGGAGGTTGTTTTATCTATGGAAGTTCAGATTCCTTCCTTAAGGATTATGAAGGATGTTGGTTTAAGTGAAGACGATTGGATTCAGACCCTGCTTGATCAACTTAATTTGATCAACAAGAAGCGACTTACTGGTGTTTGTTATGGTGAGACGTATCAAAAACGGATGATCAAGGCTTTCAACAAGAAAGTTAGGCGTCATATATATCAAGTCGGAGATCTTGTAATCAAGCGGATCATCTTGCCGCAAAGTGATCCCAGGGGAAAGTGGACTCCTACTTACGAAGGACCATTTGTGATCAAGAACATCTTTTGTGGTGGGGCAATGATTCTGACCACCATGGACGACGGCGAATTGCCGCACCCTGCGAACACAGACATAGTCAAAAGATACTACACATAAAACAACCCGACAAGTTGAAAACCCGAAAGGGCGACTTGGGTAAAAATGGGCATCCCGGTGAATCGAAAACCCGAAAGGGCGGTTCAGGCAAAAATTCGGGATAAACAAAAAAAATTGTACACCCAGCAAGTTGAAAACCCGAAAGGGCGACTTGGGCAAAAAAGGGTTTCCTAGTGGATCGAAAACCCGAAAGGGAGATTCAGGCAAAAGTTAGGGAATTAAAGCGTATGACTATGTCTCATCGGATCACTTTAAGGATAATCTCTTCACGACCAAACTCCAAGCTTCTGATCAATCCAATCATCTGCGGACGAAGCAACGAATGGACAAAGATACTCAGAGTTGTGAAGGCTATAGCAGAATGGGAACCCCATGGAATTGTTACACATAGCCATCTTTCTTTTTGAATAAAATTTTTCTCAAATTGTTCGACAACATTCTCTTACTAGGATGTTTGTCTCCTTTGTACAAAGATACTTACAAAAGTTAATACAAAAATACTTCAAAGTGCAGAAATTTGCTTGCCTTTCCTTTCTTTTTTACACTTATGTTTTATTTGAAAATGTCCAATGGTTTGTTAAAAAGGCATATGCATTTGAATATAATCACTGCTTACAAATAAAATAAAATAAGAAAGGATAATTACTGATAGGTCAAAAGTATAGGAAAACGTATTTAGGCTATTCTAGAAGAAATCCCCTACGGTATGTCATTCAGATCCTCAACAGAGCTAAAACCTTGAAGTACATATCCCCAGCAGAGTTAAATTTCAAAATTCCCATCAAAGTTAAGTTTCTAAAAAACTCTTGATCCCCAGCGGAGCCAGAATACTCTAACTTTCATCACCAGCGGAGTCCAAAACTTCAAATCTTAAACCCCGGTGGAATACTATCCAACTTCCTCCGATTCACCAGCAAAGTTCTCCACAAAACAAGGAATCCCCAGTAGATTGGCATACAACCCAAGCTCCTGATTTCCCCGGCAGAATAAACACTCTCCCCATAGAGTTATTTCCCGACAGAACGAAGGTTCTAGTTCCCATTTCTCCATTTGAAGCCTCCAAGGTTTTAATTCCCCAGTAGAGGTCGTCGGATTTTTCCTTATTTCCCCAGGAAAGTCATGAAGGATTATCACATCCCCACAGAAGTTGTCAAAGTCTTGATAATCCCTGCAGGTTGCCAAGGATTTTCTATCCCCAATAGTAATCAGCAAGGTTTTCTCATCTTCAACAATCAAAGATTTTTGGAATCCCCAGCACCGGTCAAGGATTTACTTTCCCCGGCAGCTGTCAAATATTTCATTATCTCCAGCTATCAAGGATTTATTTTCCTCAGCAAGACAGCTAATCAGCTTACAGGCGCATACATTACATTCATATATCATGAACGTTTATAGAATACATTTTATTGCATCATACATGGCATGCAACATAACTTTGTGGTCTAGCTAACATTTTACCCTTTCAGGATAAGATTAAAAAGCTATCGTTAACAACTATTCAAAGATTTCAGATACATTATGGATACACCCCAAGACACTACGGTCATTCTATTACTCATTCAGAATTTCAAGTCAACATACAGTAGGGATACACCCCAGACGTGGTGGTCATTCTATTACTCATTCAGACTTCATCAATCAGATACAGACTAGATACGCTCTAGACACGGCGGCCATTCTATTTCTCATTCAGATTCAACTATCAACTTCAAGTTCAGATACACTCCAGACACGAAAGTCATTTTGTCACTTGTCCAGATCCCAGTTACAGTACAGATACACTCCAAACACGGAAGTCATTCTGCTACTCATACAGACCTCAAAATCAGGATACAGTCCAGATACGCACCATACACGGTTTCCATTCTGTCGCTCATTCAAACCTATTCCCCAGCCCAGAGATATTCCAGATACGGATTTCTTTCTGTTGCTTATTCAAACCTCAGATTTCGGATACAATACAGATACACTCCGGATACAGCGGTCATTCTGATATTCATTCAAGAATCAAATACAGTTACAGCTTGGATACACTCCAGACACGGATTCCATTCCTTTGCTCATACGAATCCAATCTCCACATACAACTCAGATACGTTCCAAATACGGATACCATTCTGATGTTCATTCTACTGATTTTCAAAAAACAAGTTTTGGATGGCATCTCTAAGCCCATATCCAGCAAGATTCTACCATCTCCAAATGTCATCTTTAAGCCTATTCCCTCGGCTACATTTTAACGAGTGCAAATTTACCGGCAGTCTAATGTCCAATCCTCTTTTACCTTCGAGTCACGAAAGGAAAACTTGTCAATCTAACTCTTCAGGTTCAAGAAGATTGAACAGGGGCAACTGTTGTGCCCCAAAATTTTCCCTCTCATTTTATCAACATTTCTCATCACAAGGCTCTTGGAACTTGAGATTAAGCTAGGGTTTGCTCTGCTCAAGACATCTCCTTGCACTAATGACCTAAACTAGGGTTTGAGTTTGCACAAGGATTTTTGGACCTTCAATGCTCAAATTGACTTTCATACTTCATATTGGACTCATACGTTTGTCCATACCAAATTTCAAGCCATGAATCAAAGTTTTGCCCAGTCAATTGGACAATTGACCTATAAATCAACTGTATTGGAAAAAAGTCAACTGTGGCCAATTAACAGTCAAACCTCATGAATTTTGACCCACATCAACATTATGAACTCATATGAACCATTGGATCAAGTTTGGACCACAACTCCACAAGAAATTTGATCAGATCACCAAAAGGGCAAAATGGTCATTTTTAGGGTTTTGACTGTACAAAGGTAATTTTTGACTGTTTGACCTAGCCAATGGCAAATTAGGCTCAACCATGGACTTAAGGACTCAATGACATCATATTGACTTATTTAACAAGTTCAAAAGATCTCAAATGCATGGGATTGACAAATGAATTTTTCAGTCAACTGATCAAAATTTGATTGTACACTGAAAAGTCAAATTTTGACTTTTTGGTCAAAATCAAGTGCCAAGGGTCATTTTTCATCAAGATGTGTCAAATTATGAAACTTGTTCATCAAGAAACTCAAAATTGCAAATTAGGGTTTGAAATTGAAAAAATTTCATAACTTAGAATATTTTCTAAGTTATGAAATTTTCTTAATTTTTCCTAACTTTGCCCCAGATTTTCACCATGATGAAAATGGATTCAAACAAAACCTCCAACATGAAAGTTGTAGTCCTCCACAAAGTCTACAACTTTGATTCACAAAGTTTTCTCAAAATAAGATTGGATATCAAGTTATAATTTTTGGAATAAGGGTCCCTAAAACTTTTAACTTAGTGAAATTTTGCCCTAGTTTAGGCAGGATTTTGACCTATCTTCTTGGCCATTTTTCACATAGTTCCACTTGGAATCTCAAGTTGCATTTCAAATATGGATTATATATCATGATGGAAGATTTCCAAATTGACCAAGAACTCCTCAAACACATTTGTGGTTAGGGAGAATCGAAGGCTTGAAGTTGGCAAAAACCCACTTTTTATCCATGGCATATTCATGTTCATACAAGTTGCATTTTAAAATCATCATGCCTTAAACTAGTTTGCAGGCCTCTAAACCACTTCAAACTCCATAATTAAATGCAAATCCATCAATCTAAGCTTTTGCTTTGGTCATTTGGACATTATACATAAGATTAAGCCCTAAGTAGAAAAAGACACATTTCCATTTTTGCCATAATGTACTTTATGCCAAACCACTATCCCTTGAGCATTGGTCCATATCTCTTGAAGCAAATCAAATCCCCAAGTTGGAGGGGCCAAGAGAAAAGTATGCAAGAATATTTGATATCCTGTACAGGCCTGTAACTTCACTTCCACATTTTGACTTCAAAAACAAGAAATTTGTCCAAAGCTTAAAAACTTGAAAACCAGCCAATACCAACTTGTGCAAACAGTTTGAACATCTTTCTCACGCCCCTTTGAGCTAGAAACACGATTACTTGAGCCTCTAAACACCCCATAGCCAGAAATCACATTCCTTTGGCAAAACAGGGCAGGTTCTGCAACTTGAGTTCCATAGCTCATTTGGATCGTGCGTTTTGCCCCAAGTTGCTTCAAACACCTTCCATTCAACTCACCAAAGCTATCCCAAACCACAAACACCAACTGTAACTCCATTTACAGTGTTCACCATTTTCATTTTGAGCTTGTGCAGGTTGAGTTCTATAGGATGATTCAAGGACATTCAAGGCAAGCTAGCTATTGGAGAAGGTCAAGTGAAGTTCAAGCAAGCTACCAGACATCTCAAGCCTTGTTGAAAAGCACTACATTGCCCTACACGAATCCAACTGAAACAGGTTTTTCTCTACTTTCTATCTCTCTATTTAGGAACATTTAGCCTTAGGTTTGTGAATAAAAAATGTAGTGTACATTGCCATGAAGCTGTACATATGCTCAGTTTTCATTTATATTAAGTGTGCTAGGAGAATTTCATCCATGAACATGCTGAAAAAACTATGTCAGATTTTAGGGCCAGAGAAATTCTCTCTGGTCTTTGAGAGTTAAGACAAGTTATTTATATGGTTGGAATCGTCTTGAAATTCTCTATAAGTTTGATGTTATGTGTTTTTACAATAGAGCTCGTATGCAGGATGTTCATGTTGGATAACAGGCGCGCGCGTTTTTTCAAATTCTGGAGGTTGAAGATGAAGTGGTGGGCTGGGCTTGGCCTGGCTCATTCTTGACACCCCATTTTTTTCTTTTTGCACCCCCTGGCTCAATTTCTTGTATTTTTAAATTTTTGCATTTTTGTTTTCATTTCTGATTTTGTTTATTTATTTCCAAATATAAAAAATGCTCAAAAATATTTTCATAAATTTTTTACATTTATTTGGCATTTTATTTTAATTTTTCTAACATGAAAAAGTATTTAAATACTTTTATATTATTTATTAAGACTTGAAAAATATATATAATTTATACTTTTATTTTTGTTCTTTATTTTTATTCATACTAAAAATATTTTCCTAAATATATTTTATTTTCGTACATATTTTATTTTATATGATACATATTTAATTTGATTAATATACATATATAAATATATATACTTTTTATTTTATTAAATACTCTAGAATAAAAAATACAAAATATTACATTTTTACTTTTATTTTTATTCATACTAAAAAATACTTTTTTAAGTATATTTCATTTTGTATATATTAATATATTTTATTGTATATAAATAATATAACATTTTTATTTTCTTAAAGAAATTAGGGTTTTACCCTTAAATAATTAAAATAAATCTTTTATTTATTTCTTTATTTTTTACATTAAATACTTTTACATACATAAACAAACTAAAACCCTTTTTTTTTGCATAATTCATTTATTTGATATATTTATCTATTTTGTCTATTTAAATATTATCCATTTAAATATTTATGCATTGTGAATTCAATTTGGATGTAATAGTAAATTAGGGTTTATATTTCTTGTCAAATACCCCTCATTCAAAGATTGTACCCCCATCACTATAATCATGTTGTAATAGCTTAGAATTTTAATTCTCTCACTTTACACCTTCAATTATGCCATGATTAGAGAATTAGGATTTGTATGCAAAAATCCAAATCAACAAATAGTTTGACCTAATCAAAGACAAAAATGCATGAAAATCAAACGCAATGCACACTTGCACCCCTAGGGTTACAATCCACTTGTTGCCTTCAAAAATGGGCCATGTTATGCATGTTGGGTACTTTGGCAAAACAAAAACAAAACAAAAGATCATAGTCCCTCGATGACGCTATCTTGGTTTCCTAAACAAAAATGATCAAGTCCCTTAAAAATTTTCCAAAATACTTGACACAATTGTTATCATGGTCTATACGATGACCCGCGCCTGTCCCGTTTAACATCCTAACACAAGGTTGTTCACCAAATGCAATGGTGAAACAACATTGTCAAAAGGGTTAAAAACATTAGGAAAGATCTTTGAGTAAAATAGGGTAGATAGCTCTTAGTTACTTGATCAAAAAGCTTGAAAAAACATCCTTGATATTTTCAAACACACTTTACAACACAATTTCAAAACATTTCCCAAATCAAACTTCCAAACATTGAAATCTTTTCAAAAGACAAAAAACATCTTTGTATACATTCAAACAAGAATCATTATAAAGGTTGCCACAATGATGGCCTCTTTTAAAAACATCTTTCAAAGCCACACACAAAGCACCATTTCAAACTATTAGAAAAGCAAAGCAAGTGATCTAAACAAGTAACTAAGAGCCCATGGATAACCATGGATGAAAAGGGTGCTTGCACCTTCCCTTTTCATAATCTACTCCCCAAACCCAAGAAAACATCTCAAAGGTCTTTCCTGTGCTTTTTGACCTTTCCTTAGGATAAAATAAAAAGTCAGCGGCGACTCTTGCTAAACCGAAACATTTGCAAACACAAACGCAAAATCCCAAGTCAGTTCTCCGACCGTATCACAATATGGATATGCAGTTTGATACATGAGTGTGTGTAAGAGCATAACTGTATAGAAAAAGTAAAAAGTAGAAAAGAAAAACAAAGACTATAAAATTTGTATGCATAAACGTCCAATGCCTTATTAATACCATACGAAATCGAAACATGATAACCCTCACAAATAAACCATGGTTCCCCCGGTAAGACACATGGCCATAAAGTTTATATTATTTATTACATATCCAAAAACAAGAAAGAAAATTACTTCTGAATAAAAGTAATTGGTACAAAGTCCTTTGTTGTCCAGTTACTGGGTCCACCGTTGGTAGTAGGGAAGATCCATCTATCCATGTCATAGCTACTGTCAACATCTTTTGTGGCGGAGACAATATCAATAACATTGATTCCCGGGCCATGCTTGGGCATGGGTGTAGTTATGACGTTGGGAGTTTCCGGAGCATCAAATTCAATCTCCTTTGCTTCAATAAGGTCTTGCACCTTGTTTTTCAAAGCCCAATAGTCATTTGTATCATGACCCGGAGTCTCAGGGTGGTAGCCGCATCGAGCATTTGGATTGTAGCAGGGAGAGGAAGTATTAGGATTCTTCGAATCTTCCCTCAGAGTTACCAAATTGGACTTTAATAACTGTGGAAAAACTTGAGACAAAGTCATATTTATCCGGGTAAACTGTCTTGCCGACCTTTTCGCTCTAGGTTAATTACTCCATTATTGAGTAGGTGCAGGTTTAGAGATCATAACAGCCCCTACCGTCGGACGGTGTTCAGTTTTGTCCTGATTCCTTTGATTATACACAACACTAACCTCTTTTTCCTAAGAAAATGGCTTCCTTGCTGCACTAGAGGACGCATCCTTCTGGATCTTACCACTCCTAATTCCAGCTTCTACTCTTTCTCCCGTCAAGATCAATTCAGTAAAGCTGTCTGAGGAGTTTCCAATCAGGTGATTGAAAAACGGACCAGATAGGTTACCCAGAAACATATCCACTAGCACCCTATCAGACAGGGGGGGTTGGACTCTTCCTGCTAAATCCCTCCACTTCTAAGCATAGTCTTTAAAGCCCTCGCTCAAACCCATAAATATATTTTGGAGTTGTGTACGGGTGGGAGCAAGGTCTGCATTGTACTGATACTGCTTGTAGAAAGCAGCAACCAGGTCTTCCCAATTACGGATGTTGGCCCCTTCCAGTTGGTAGAACCATTCTAGTTGAGTTCCGGACAGACTATCCTTAAAGAAGTGGACCCATAAGTCCTTGTCAGCAGTGTGAGGTTGTATCTTCCTCACATAAGATTAGAGGGGAATCTTGGGACATGAAACCCCATCGTACTTTGCAAACACCGGCACCTTGAATTTTTACAGGATGACAACCCCAGAAACCAAACACAGTTCTTCAAAATCCAGACCTGGTACCCTCCAGACCTCCATTGCATTCAAACGATCCTCCAACTGTTTGTATTTTTCATCAGCAGGAGGATATTTTTCCTCATCATAGTCAGATTCATCATTAGATTCTTTTGGACTGGAGTCTTCCTATCTTGTTTCTTCCTCTTTATTGTCTCCTTCCTTTGATGAAGTTACCAGTTCAGAGGCTCACCGCACTGGTCCTCTAATCCTTCTTCCCAAGTTCACCATATCAGCTGGTTTCCTTGGCTTCTTCTTTTCTTTAAAAAGCAAGGCTTTTAGTAATTCTTTCCCCTTGGTTAGAGCCATAATCATCTATTGAAACTGAGCATTCTGAGTCTGTAGATCCTTCACTATTTGTTCGAGATCCATTGATGAAATAAACAACGAAGAGGATGAGAAACCTGCTATGAAACCTGTTTATACAATGATATGTATGTAATGTTTTTAAGGATTTCTCGGGGTAAACAAGAAAATGTCAGCATTTGCAGCTTTGATTGAAGAACTTCATATCATTGAGTGTCCTTCTACGAGAGTCAAGCTCACCATATCAAGTAGGTCATAGCCCCTGACTCGAGTTGTTGAGTTTTTATCTTTTGACGACATTAGCTAGAGGAAAATAAATACCCTTTTCCCCTTGTTAGACGTCTGATTTACCATAACCTGCATAAAAAACCATTAATATCCTTGAAATGGTTAGTATGATATGCCATTTTATGATGTCATGATTATGCTAAGAAATTACATATATGGAAAGCACAAGCAAATCACACCAAAACCTTAGGTTTAAGGCTTGCATGGGTTTTAAGGTCATACCCTCTTGAAGTTGGATTAGTTCAACCTGTCTTATAAATAGTAACCGGGTTCTAATGGATCTCAATATCACAGAAATTTCCCACAAGCTTCATTCGATAGATGACTGACTCGCAACCAAACAAAACTCATAAGTCATGTCTCAACGAGTGTAGCATCGAGTATCTGCCAACTTTTGGAATACACCAAAGACGACCATCTCACTACGTCCTAATGGCCAAGTTGTTCATTTAAAGGTTTTAAGGTCAGTTGATGCTTTATGGCACCACACAGCGGCCCTGTATTCTCCTTGATTAACTAAAGGGCTACCGGTACCAACCAAAGTGTCGCATCAACGTAGCCATCGCTTCAACCGTGTCGGTATAACCCGCACAGTTTCCATGATCTATTGCTACTTACCTAAAAGGTTTCCCTAGATCTGGGTGTAAGATCTATAGTACCTAAATAAATACCCTTAAAAGTAAATCAAACAAACATACAAAGAAGCAAAATGATCTAGACCCTAAGGTAAACCCCACTTTATTATTTTCCCCATCAAGGTCGCCAGATTTGTGATACGGTAGAAGAACCGACTGTTTAATACTGGTTTGCATTTTTTGTTTGCAAATGTCGCGGTAAGCAAGAGTCGCCACCGACTTTTCTTTTATCCAACAAAGTTAAGGGTGAAAAGAACAAAAAATACCTTTTTTGAGAGTTTATGAGTAAGGGGGTATATTAAGGAAAGGGAAGGTGTTAGCACCCTTTCCATCCGTGGTTTTCCACGGGCTCTTAGGTACTTTCTCATTTTGAAAACTGTTTTTGTTTGTGTGTTTTGAAAGCTTTTGTTTGCTTTGTGATAACTCTTGTATCAGTCCTCAAGAGTGTGATAAAGCATTTTTGAAAAGAAGTTTGAAAAGTGTGTAAGTGTGAAAAATTCAGATTTGCGCAAGTACTTAAGAACAGTCTACCTACTCAAAAAAGGATGTTCTTTTCCTCCTTTCCTTTAGATAGTGATATCCTACTATTAGTGAGTAAGTAGCCCTATCGTCAGATGTTGAAGGACTATCGAAAGGGACAATATGGTCATCGAAGGCAACATGTAAGGATATCTTAGTATTCGAAGGGACTATCATCATATAGGCAACATCGAGGGACAAGATCATTTCTTGTAGGCAACTCGAGAGACATTAAGGGAATATGATCTTTTATGATGACTTTTAGATTGAGGCTCTTTGCTAAGATATCCCTACGTTCGAGGGACATGACCATTATTTCCGAGGCAACCAAGTGAGGTATACCCTAGGGATGAAAGTGTATAATAGTGCCTTTTTTCAGATATTTGTCTTGAGATTAGTGATCTAATGGTTAATTGATTAATCTTGTCATCCACGCCTAATTACTAGCAATTTATATACAAGCATACAATATAATGCGGAAAATGAAACCTACAGCTATTACATGGCTTCGGGACAGTTACAATTATATCTGACTAAAATATAATGTGCGGAAAATAAAAAAAATCCTAATTATGGCTATTATAATCCATAGGCAGATACATAATCAGGAAATAAAATGCACGCGCGACAATATTATAAACCATGGGTAGATACATAATAATATAAGCGCGCGAAACAAAGAAACGTCTAAAAAACACCTAATAAAATCCTAAGTAAACAAGAGCATATTTTTGTTTGTTTTTTATTTGATTTTAATAAAGCAACTAAGTGAAGTAAATATCTAAAATTTAATTAGAGAAGTAAAAAAAAGTTGGATGAAATAAATCCTAGTTCTAATGTTTTTGTATTTTTTGTTAAGAAAATAATTTAAATTAAAAGAGAACCTAAGTCTAATTTGATTTTAGATTTATAAAACATCATTAAAATAATTAATTAATTAATTAATATAATTTAAAAAAAGAACCTAAATCTATTTACCATTTTTTTTATTTTTTTTTATTTTTTTAAAAATGAATTTTGAAAATAATAAACAAAATAAATTAAAATAATAAAAAGAAAATAAAACAAAAAAACATGGGTCTGGTATCAAAACAAAAATGGGGGGGGGGGGTGTTAATAAAACGATGGACCCATTAGCAAGAGCCCAGAGGTTGCGTCCAATCTGGTGGGGGAAACAAACTAGGGTGCATGTTGAATCCTACGCTTGGATGAACCTGGTCACTTGTGCATAAAATCGATGGCTTCAAGACAAGTCAAAACAACAGCCCAAATGCCTAAGCCCATTTCCAATTATTTTGTACCATTTATTTTATATTTATTTGAAATAAATTAAAATAAATATGTAAAAAATAGGTATAAAATGCAAGGCCGTGCAAAAATAAGATTAGAGGTCCTCTATGACCTTAGGAAGATATTTGAACCTTAAAAAGTTAGGCCATTGACCAAAAAATTCAAATTTGCTCAATGCACCATTCTTGAAATTTCCAAAATTTTCCCAACTTGGGAAAGCCATAACTTGCTCCATTCTTATCTCATGATGATCATATTATACTTTTTGGAAAGCCCATTATGTCTACTTCAATCCCTATTTTTATCAATTTTGAATTTGAAAATGTTATCTTGATGTAAAATGTCTTGGCAAAAAGTGGCTTTTGTTGACTTTTTAAAAATGACATGCAATGTTTGAGCTCATATCTTTCAAATGATGCATTTCTTGATCTTGGGGGATGAATATAAGTTGTAGGTAATTGGATTATCTTCAAAATTATATTTGGTTGGGGAGAAATGGATGAAGTATGTGAAAGCTATGCTTGGTCAAAGTTTGGTTGACTTTTCCTATAGAAACCCTAATTTGCCATTTTTGACCTTTGATGAGTTAGGAGAATTTCTTGAGGAATCATGATCAACCATTGATTAAATGACGAATATCACTTCATAATGTTGACGTTGACCAAAAATGTTGAAGTTTGACTGTATTTGGGCCATAGTTGACTTTTGACCTAACATAGTTGATTTTCAGGCATTTGAGCAGTTGACTGAGCAAACTTATTAAGCAAGGCATGAAACTTGGAATGGATCATCTCACTACAAGAAAAAAAGAGATTTACGACACATAAATTGCGACAGTTCCCACAAAACCGTCCTTATTCCTGAATTGCGACAGTTGTCACGACGGTTAGGCTCAACCGTCGTAGATTTTCAAGCATTATTCCTGAATTGCGACAGTTGTCACGATGGTTAGGCTACTTTTTTTTATTCTTTTACTTTCCCACTTTTTTTCAGCAACACAATATCATAATATCAACACAATATCATAATATTTTCAGCAACTAATATTTATTATTAAATTATAAACAAAATACAACAAATAAAAATATAAAAAAACAAAATAGGAGTAACAAACAAAATTGAAAGAGGATTAGGTTTTGTGAAAGAGCTTTTTATCCGATTGAAGCAAAGAACCATCGCCGGAAGTACGATGTTGCGCCTAGAATGGTGAAGCTTCCATTCTTCGATTCGACTCAATCTTCTTCATCTTCTGCGTGATCTTTGTATCATCCGAATATCAAGGTATATAAATTATTGATTCAATCTTCTTCTACTTCTTTTCAATTTTCTTTCGATTTTACCGTGGTGATGTGTTTCGGTTGAAGTTGCAGAATCATTTGCATTGATGAAGATGATGAACGAATGAAGTTATTGATTCAGTGAAGATGCATTGAGGACGATTGAAAAACGGAAGGTGATGATGTTGTTTTGAGATAACCAGAAGGTGAGTTTTTCTTTCTTTCTGTGAATCTCCTTCTGAGTTTTTTGTGTGATTTTCTGATTGAATGAATCGTGAGCCAAGTGAGAGAGTGAAAGTTTTGTATGATGTAAAGGACTTGTGATGATAATGGTTTTGTAATGCTTGTGAACAACTTGTAATGAACATGATAGACTACGGTGGCTCCATATTTAGAATTTCAACCGCCGGTCACTGCAATTTGAGTGTTCATTCAGTATATTAAATCCATCCTCTTTGTCGAGAAAGGGTCTTGATGTTCATACTGTCCATCTCCATAGGCTACTGATGCGCTTTCAACATTTAGAGTCTTTATCCTTATGTGGTTGTACGGAGCTCAATGATTCAGGATTAACCCGTCTGCTAAGCTATGGTTCGAATTTACAGAAACTTAATCTAGATTGTTGTTTGAAAGTTACTGATTACGGGCTATCCCTGGTTGCTTCTGGTTGTCCCTCATTGACGTCAATTAGTCTCTATCGGTGTATCAACATTTCTGATGACGGATTAGAGACTTTAGCCACTGCTTGTTTATCTTTGAAATGCATAAACCTCTCGTACTGCTCACAAATATCCGACAAAGGGTTGAAAGCTCTTACTCAGAGGTGTCGTCAGCTTCAGGCAGTTAACATATCACACTGTGAGAGTATAAGAGGTGTTGGCTTCAAAGGGTGTTCAAAATCTCTCACACATGTAGAGGCTTGGTCTTGTAAGCTCAACCCAGAAGGGGTGACGGGAGGTTGTCAGAGTGCTCACACAGCTGCTATTGGTAGGTAACTTTCTGGTTTATGCTGAGCATTATGTTTTTTAGGAGGGAAGTGTACTTTTGGTGGATATTGTGCTTAGTTCTTAGCAATTAATGCTACCCATATCATGATTTGCTTATTTTGCAGCTGTTCTGTGTGCTGAGAGAGGAATTACGTCACATCTGCTTCTACGAGGAGAGCAGCCTGAAATCTTGACTGGCTATAACTTGATGTCTACAATATATGGAAATGTCACATATGTTCCGAGAACTATGTACGCCAACAGGGAAGAAATGCTAAAGAACTATGCTAGGTCAGTGGCCGGAAACAGTGGTGCTTTCCTATGGTTCAATGATATCATTCAAGCTTCTTCAACAGGCGAATTGTCTACTTCTCAAAATTTTACGAAAATGGACGCAAGTAGAAGTGAGAGAAACCATCTTCAAAAGATTTTAGTTGTCAACGAAGGGGCTGGTGATTCTGTTGCTCTACTAGGTAATGGGAAGTTGAAGTTTGAAAAACAACAATGCATATCTTTGGGATCATTTTCTCTTAACAATGCATAGCCGTTAACTTTATGGACTGTTGAGGAAAGAACTTAAATGAAAATGTTGTTTCTTTGTATAGGTATTATTCGGTTAGTGCAATACTTATCACAAAATCATTTACTTGGGAAACAAAGAGCCACAAAATTTGTCGTTGATGCTGGTACTGGCACAGCAGCTATTGGTATAGGACTTGCAGCCATTTTCTTTGGGTGCGGATCAGTTTGTATACTGCTAATTTACTTAAAAAGTATTTTTGAATCATTTTCCCGAAACTGTTCATGTTGCGTTTTGAACCATAACAGAAAAGGCTACATTAAATCTCAGTAATCAGATTTGTTGTTTCCTTGCAGACTTCCGTGGGAGGTACACGCGGTTATGCTGGCAGATAAAATTGATGGGTACCGAAAGCAGGAAAAGAACTTGATTGTTGAATTCAGTAAGCATTTCAATGTTGAGTTTCTTGACCACGACGTAAACAAAGAAGATGCTGGGATTGTGCATTGGGTGGAACGTGACCGTCCAAGAAAGTAAGATGTTATAGACTTTTTATTTCTTTTTTACGGTATAAAGATGTCATAGACTTTGCAGCAATTAGATTGCTAGTGGTATATATAAAAAAGACACCTCCGACAAGTAATTCAGATAGCGGTGATTCACATCTGTGATGTTCTGATGGTAACTATAAATAGGTGACTTAACTCTTCTGCAACTTCTTTATATAAACACGTCAAAGTAGTTGTAAGGCCAAATGTTTTGCTATAGTTCATCATAAATACTTGACTGGTCTTATAGGGTATTGTGATGATGGCACCTAACAAATGACAATTTTAATGTTTGTTGTTTTATTTACACTACTACACATGTGAGTGAAATATTTGTAGTAAGTGTTATTGAAATTCGAGTCTTTTCGTTTAATTTGTATCAGTTATAACATAGGAACTCTAATCGCTAGATTTGGCCTTTATCAAGGTTACAGATTCAATTTTGCGCTGCTTACATTTTCATCGGGGTTGTTTGCATTCTTCTTTATTTTGTAAGTGATTATTGCTCACATTTTTTTTAAATACATGCTTTCAATTATTATTGTTTATGTTAACCTGTATGACAGTGATTGAGTTTCATGGTTGATGTTAATATTACATGAAGGAGTATGAGTACATTGCATAACAACTAATTGCTTGCTTCTATTCCTCCAAGCTGGAGCTTCATCGATCAATTCACTGTATTAGTACAAGGTATTCATGTTCCTCCTGAATGTACATGTAACGTCATAGTAAATTCTATTTTACAGTTTGAAATATTCTGCCCCTTCATATTGAGCGTGTTCTTTTTTATTTAATCATTTTGTTTAAACATGGTTAATGATCTTAGGGACTAGACGCAATGGTTGGTGAACATGGAACTCAACTCTAGGGAGGTCAAAAGCAAAGAGTTGCAATTGGAAGAGCAATTTTGAAAGATCCAAAAATATTACTTCTTGATGAAGCTACAAGTGCCCTTGATGCCGAGTGTGCATGTATTGATACTAACTTGTGCATTTGTATGTTCTTTTTAAACCTTGGTGATTTCCTTGTGCAGAAACTAGGGGAAGGTGTGAAAGGGGTGTATATCTCGATAGACGTGGATTGTCTTGATCCTGCATTTGCTCCGGGAGTGTCTCATATTGAACCGGGAGGTCTTTCTTTCCGCGATGTTCTTAACATCCTACACAATCTTCAAGGTGATGTTGTTGCTGGAGACGTCGTTGAACTCAACCCACAACGCGATACTGTTGATGGAATGACTGCTATGGTAGCTGCTAAGTTGGTCAGAGAAATGGCTGCAAAGATTGCAAAATGATCAAGAGATTTCGGAGCTAACCTCTTTTTGTTATAGTTCCTGAAAATCGGAAAATCTCACTTGTTATAGGTAACTTGTAGCAAAGTTATAAGGTGGTATAAGCATATTACAATGTGCAATAATTCATAAATCTTTTCTCCCAATAATAAGTACTGGTATCTCACGGAAATCTCACGCTTCAATAGCAAAAGCAATGTCTCCTTGCATTATTTTACAAATGGTTTCCCAACTGAATTAATAATACTGAGTTAGTAAATATTTCAAAACAATTGGATTGCTCATTTCAAAACAATGTTGAAAAGTGATAGAAAATAAAATAAAAATACTATAAATAAAAAAATATTAAAGTAAATAATAATTTAAATATAATAGTAAAATAATATTATATTTAAAATTATTTTACTAAATAATAATTTAAATAAAAATATTATTTGAAATTTATAAATCAGATTACGACGGTTAAAGTCAAATTCACGACGGTATATAACCGTCGCAAACAACAACAACAAAAAATAAAGTCAAATTCACGACGGTATATAACCGTCGCAAACAACAACAAAAACAAAAAATAAAGTCAAATTCACGACGGTATATAACCGTCGCCATCTGTTGTGCGCGACAGTTTTTGCAACCGTCGCGAAATAGGCTGGGGACGCACGATTCTGCGACGGTACTTCTACCGTCGTAGATTGTAAATTGCGACGGTTTTAACCGTCGTAATCAGCCAAAATAACCGTCCCAATCTATCATTTTTCTTGTAGTGTCTGTAAGACATATTAGGACCTGTAGCGGTGAAAATCAGAGATCAAGCTATTAATTAACTTGACTCACAAAAGCAAGAGTCGCCACCGCGCTTTATTATTTCCAAGGGAAAAGGGAAAAGAGCGAAATAAAACCCTAAAGTATGCAATGTAAAATAATACTTAAAAGTAATAAAAATACAATGCGTTTTTGAAAGAGATCGAGAGTTCGGGGGTTGGTTATACAATGGGAAGGTATTAGCACCCAATGCATCTGCGGTACTCCGCAGGAACCTTTTGAAATATCTGTTTTTGGTTAAAATTGTTTGTTTGATTAAAATGGTTCGTTTGGCTAAAAATAGGTGTGGACGAGATTTTTGAAGATACGACGACCTAGTGTCGAAGTTTTGACTTAAAAAAAGTGTGAGTTTGAAAATGGAGTCTTTTGGGAAAAAAATTAACTTGATTAACAACATAGTAAAACAAAAATGAAGGAAGGAATTCGCATAATCGTATTACATATATATTTGATGACATGAAGTCAACAAAGTTAAAACATTTCCCTTGGATTAAAGAAAACAAATAATTGAGTAAGCTATAGAAATTAAAACGAGTTAAACCAAAAAAATATATCACAAAATTAACTAACATGTGAAAGAAAAGTCACGAAGAAATAAATTTGAATAACAAACGAGACAATGACAATATAAACAATGAGAAATTAAATAGAGGGATAAAGAAAAATCATGAAATAAAGATATCTAACTAAAACGAAAATTATCTAAACTAAATTGAAATTCTAATATTACTAAATTAATTCTAAATTAAGTTAAAATTCTAAAGATGCTAAATGAAGTCTAAACTAAATTAAAACTCTAAAGTTATTCAGTTAAATTTAAGCTAAATTAAAATTATAAAATTACTAAGTTAAATCTAAACTAAATTAAAATTCTAAAGTTTTACTAACTAAATTAAAAATCCAAAATTACTAGAATAATTCTAAGTTTAAACTAATTAGTTCTAATTAAAAAGGAATTTTTTTGTAATTTTATATGATTAAACTAATAAACCTAATATTAAATCTAATCAACTATATATTTTTAAATCTCCTAGATTAAATCTAAAACAAAACTTTAAAACAAGTAGATTAAAACTAAATCAAATAAAAGAATAAAAGATAATGTTAAAACATAAAATATGGGGTGTGCTGTTAGTATTGGAGGGTATATTGGTTAGTAAACAAGGGCTCGAAGATTGAAAAGCCCAAACTTTTATAACAATAACCTAACCTAAAAATATAGTAATAACATATTAAAATAATAATCATTAAAAAAAGGTAAAGAAGACGTTACAGCAAGGGTGGAGGACATGACCATCCTTAGGCTCAACATGTATCCACTTGCGACCTGTCAGCTTGTTGCATTCAAACTTTACTGTTCCCTCTTTCAAAGCAAAAAGAGTGTGTTCTTTTCCCAATCCAACATAGCTTCCTGGATGGAAACGAGTACCACGCTGCCTAACAATGATGTTTCCGGGAATTACCCTCTCTCCACCGTATTTCTTCATTCCAAGGTTCTTAGGTTTTGAATCGCGTCCATTTTTTTGTGGACCCAGCTGTCTTTTTGGTAGCCCAACGGCAGAACACCATACTCAAACCCCTCTCCAGAAACATCGGCAGTACTTCTGAAGAAGAAATGGAAAATCACAATGCGAACCAGTGGCGTGTTTCAATGGCGGTTGCTAGGTTTAACGGAGAGGAGTGAGATTGCTAGCAGTTGCTGTCGGAGATTGGAGATTGCTGTGTTGCAATTTAAAGCTGGTGGCAGATTAAAAGCGAGGTCGTTCTCGCGAAGGAGTTACTGGTACAGTGGAGGTGCCGGAATCGACGGTGGTTGAACGAAAGTTATTGGTGCTGATAGAAAGAGGTTGGAGCATAAAGAACAGAGTACATCCCCTTCAAGCTACTGATAAGTCATTGCTACTGGGGCTCCGTTGGCACCAGGAGGAACAGCATCCCCATCTTTTCTTTTCCCAAATGGATTTTTGGAATATTGTATCCGCATGCCAATTGAACCAGAACTTGGGATAACATCACCCTGTAGATTTTGGTGCACATTTGTAGCACTAGTCAAATCTTCAAACTCTATGAAGCAAACTGTATGCCTCTCCTGCCTTAAAATCTTCATTTGCTTAAAACCAGGTTGAACGGTGAAAAGGCGGTATGGGACCGGTGGTTACAGTGGGGAAGGTGGAGTAAGTGGAAGTGAAGGTTTGTGTTTCTGGTGGATGAGAAACGAGAAGTGAGAGCTATGGTACCTATGACGAGGTTTATAAAGATGAAAATGGAAAAAGGTGTGAACCATTTTGCTATGAAACTTGTTGGGTCTGCCATAATCTTGTTGGAAGGTTCGTTGTTTGTTGGTGTAAGCTGATCGTGGAGGTTCGGTTTGAAGATCCAGTGTAGGAACAAGTTGTGGAGAGGGTGAGTTGCATAATAGTGAGAGAAAAGTCAGTTTGGTTTATGGGTTGTTTTTCGTCTTTTTCTCATGGCGTTTTGAGGGAGTGGGAGTGTGCATATCAAGAAGTTAGCTACTGGTTGTTTTGTTGGTGTTATCAAAATCTCCTTATAAGCTAAACATCATGAACGAACGGTTCTTTGTGTCAAAAATTTTTGGGGCTTTGTTTGTAATGAATCTTTTTATGTGTTTTGGTTCTTGGTTTTAAAATGAATGGTGAAGGATAGATGATGTCATATGGGATATGCTGTTGCATGAGCTTGAAAAGTATAAGGAAAAGGGAGGACGAAAGTGTGTGTTTTTTGTATCGATCCTCAATTCTTGCTTACAACCAATGAGAGCAAAGCAAAGTGTAACAAACATTTTTTTATGACAGAAAAGCCCTTTAATGATAAAAATAACTTAAAAACCTAAAAGTATAAAATATAACTCAATTTAAAATAGTTTTTTTGAATTTTTTCTGAATTAAAAATAAAGACACAAAATGACCGAAAACGATAAAAAACGGATGAAAATTTATCCGATAAAAGAAAATGAACACATTAAAATAAACTACATGTCACGAAGATTAAAGAAAAACAATATTCAAGAAGTCAAAAAAATCAAAAATAAAATAATAATAAAATATCAGACTAAACAAACGTTTAAGGTTAAAAACAAGACTTCGAACTGTACCGAAAAATAAAGCGAGCATACCGTCATAATCTACGCGAAGCGCAGATTCATAAAATGATCGGTAAAAGGTGAAAACTTGAAATATTTTCTCGCTACTTTCCCGCATAGTGTCGAATCGCTTTTAACAGTCTGTCTATAAAACCAAAATATTTTTATTATTGACATATAAACAACTTGGAGCAATGCAACAAATGAGTAAATAGATAAAAATGCATGAAGTGAAATGTCAGGTATTTTACAACTGAAAGACGATGCAAACTTTGATTTAAACTGACTTTTTCTGATCAACTCACATACGACTAATGATGAAAAATGTGATGAATGAAGATATTTACCAACGATCGTGACCAAATGACAAGATATGGTATGAATGTGCGACTGAAAAAATTAGGGGCGAAATTAAGGGTGCATCGGTTGTGCCTTGATGAATCAGGCTTCGAGAATCCACAATCAACCGTACTTCAGGCTTGGGAGGCTCAAAACCTTAATTGAGGTGTAACACCTGATGCTCTTGATTCAGACCTGTCTCTGTACATGACACAAAAGAAAACATGAACATACACCTTTGTATGCGATTAGAAATTAGTGATGCATAGGCTAAAAATGTTCAAAACACTTGACGATCTTCGCATAGTCAAAGCTCGAAGGTGAGACGTTAGAACCGACTGTATTTCGTGACCTTGACTTATCTTTAAAAATGCAAAAATAAAAATGGGATCTTAGGTCAAAAATTGGGGTACAACAGCTGCCCCTATTTAAGTTTCTTCTATCTGGAGATATGAAGATTGGGATCTTCATTTCGAAGAGATTGAAGGGACTTAAATATAGAATACACAATTTTTGGCCCTAAGATACCGCGATTATGTTTACGATATGATATGAATGTGATGTTTTGAATTTTATGGGGAATGACGCCATATGAGACAAACTATGCTGGAGAAACCAAGCACGTTATACAGTAATCCCACAGAGGAAGAGGTTGTAACTCCACTGGGGAAACGAAGTCATAGACTTCAAATGAGAGACTCTTGAATGATTTACATCAGTGTTGAGACTGGAAAAGATGTGATTTACATCAGTACGAAGACTGGAAAAGGAAGTGATGGACATCAGTACTGAGACTGGAAAAGGAAGTGATGGACATCAGTACTGAGACTGGAAAATGATTGACATCAGCACTGTGGCTGGGAAAGAAATGATTTACATCAACATTGTGGCTGGAAAACAAAATGATTGACATCAGTACTGAGACTGGAAAATGATTGACATCAGCACTGTGGCTGGAAAGCAAAATGATTGACATCAGCACTGTGACTGGAAAAGGAAATGATGGACATCAGTACTGAGACTGGAGATAAACATCTCTGATTTCTGAATTTTACCAAGAACGGTAACACATTTCTTCTCTAACCAAGATCGCTTGAAAAGGATAAAATAACAAACTTCCCCACGGGACTTTTCCGAAGGGATGCCATTTGCTGAGTAGACATTATTGTTGGGGATACACAAGCTGCTCAAATAACGAGGCCGCCACTTGCTTCCTTTCAAAGGTGTCAATAACATACAAGCTGCTCATGAAGAGACCGCCACTTGCTGTCTTCAAAGAATATTAAAGCACACAAGCTGCTCATGAAGAGTCCACCACTTGTTGCCTTTCAAAGGTGTAAATAACATACAAGCTGCTCATGAAGAGAACGCCACTTGCTATCTTCAAAGAATATTAAAGCACACAAGCTGCTCATGAAGAGTCCGCCACTTGTTGCCAAAAACCCACAAGCTGCTCATAAAGAAGCTGCCACTTGTCGTTTTCCGTACAAGCTGCTCATGAAGAGACCGCCACTTGCCATTTTCCGTACAAGCTGCTCATGAAGAGCTGCCACTTATTGCCAAAAATCCACAAGCTACTCATGAAGAAGCTGCCACTTGCTGTCTTCAAAGAATATCAAAGCACACAAGCTGCTCAAATAGATAAGCTGCCACTTGCTGTCTTCCAAAAATACTAACGTACAAGCTGCTCATGAAGAAGCTGCCACTTGCCGTTTTCAAAAGAAAGTGTTGATAACATACAAGTTGTCCATGAAGAGACTGCCGCTTGCTGTTTTTTTAAAAGTGTTGATAACATACAAGTTGTCCGTGAAGAGATTGCCGCTTGTTGTTTTCAAAAAGTGTTGATAACATACAAGTTGTCCATGAAGAGACCGTCGCTTGTTGTTTTCTTTTCAAAATTACCAATAACACACAAGTTGCTCATGAAGAGACCGCCGCTTGTTGTTTCTTTTCAAAATTACCAGTAACACACAAGTTGCTCATGAAGAGACCGCCGCTTGTTGTTTTCAAAGGTGACAATAACAAACAAGTTGCTCATGAAGAGACTGCCGCTTGCTGTTTGTCAAGAGTATCCATAACACACAAGTTGCCTCATAAAGAGACTGCCGCTTGCTGTTTCCCAAAAAGATACCCATAAAATATCGTGAAGATATTGCTGGAGGTGAGAATCAATAATTTCATCGAGGATGGACAAACTGCTCATGAAGAGGCCGCCATTTGTCGTAGAGAAATCAGAAATAATCAAACTGCTCAAATAAAGAGTCAGTCGCTTGTTGTCATGTCGATATTCCATAAGAAGGTTGTGATAACACTGCTGGGGAATAAAGTTCATCTTCAATGGGGAACCATGAGTAAATCCTTCTTGAGGAGACCAAGTATTTACATTGCAAAATAAATGCACCCTCCATCTGGGTTTCACAGCCTAGAGAGATCCACAGGGTATCGTTCACAAGAGACAAAGCTCAATCCAGGAATAAACTGGAGAGAAAATAGTCAAACAAGACTCCACCCAATGAGGAAACTACTCAAATGGGGATTTATCCTATCCAGAGATGGAAAAGGAAAGCTAAAGCAAGATTCTTCCACGAGAGTTAACTCAGTGGGGAATTAGAAAGGAGGCGCACTTTCTGCTTAAGTTGACATTCTATTTGGAAAGATCAAATACGCTATTTGAATAGACATAACCAAGGTATACGTACTCAAAGACATAAACAAATACAACTGTGCATGCATGGTGCAAGTATGAACGGACGAATGAATATCATGTATATGTTGACAAAACAGACAGGATAAACTGGAGATGATAAGACATCATAGCACAACCCAACACTCGGCTAATCTCAACAGGAGGGGAACATTACTGGAGATAAAAACAAAAGCCATCATTGGAGCAAAGTCCTTTTACAAGGCTTAAATCTCTTTGGAGAGGAAGATATTTTCAGGTAGAAAACCCAAAGTCCAGTCTTCTATTGTCGACAATCCATTGAAAGGATAACAACACGAACAATGCTTCAGCTGGAAAAAGTCATGCTTAGCTGGAGATACTGGGAACACCACCCTCTGATAATGTGTGCAATACATATCACATAAATCTGGATTGCCCCTGGGATTAATTTTGGATGCCCCAAGTTTACTGCTGATGAGCTGCATGTTCGACGATTCTTGCAAATAACTTCACTTCTAAAATGCCCCAAGCTATATGGTTGATAAGGAGAAATCGTCTCAAGAGGATTTTACAAAAGACCTGGCATTCACCATGCTCTGGTGTCTTCAAACTCTTAGAGAGATTCGTAAAATCTCTACGTGATTGCCCCGGATTGACTGTAGTCGGCATAACAAAGTCTTCGAATTTTTGCCCCCAAACGAGCAAACAAGTTGGGAAAAGCATTAACTGGGAGAAGCAACATGTTCGTGCTTACGGTCTTCAGGTGACATGCCCAAGGATATGATTTTTCTTGAAATGATTAGCCTATTACTCAACATAGTTTAAGGCCTTAAAAGAATAAACTCATCACTGGTGCTTATGTGAGCTTCCTTGATATCAAACAAATGTTTTGTAGTTAGAAAAGTTTATCATGAGAATGAAAATTCTAATGCAACAGTTATGTAAGTCTTGAAGATTTTGAAAAGATATCGCACAAATTTTGCGAGTTAGAGCACCATTTATTTTTGTATAGGAAAGACATATGATACCAACATAATTATTTAGAACGTTCATGGGAGTCAGGAACACTATCTCATGGAAGTATGCTTTCAAAATAACCTTGCTTCAATTAGGACTTTTGAAGGTTGTAACGTGGTCTGGTTCATGGTTTTTAGAAAAAAGATTTTAAGGCTCAAAATTATTGGTGCCCACCCCTTCTTCATGATGTTCTCCAACCCTATGTTCAGTTAATTCAACATGAGTGTTCATCTCTCAAAAGGATTTTGTGACGGTCAAGGAAACGACGAGGCTTTCGGAGTAGAAACCACCTTTATGTCTTCGTGTTCGTAGTCACCAATTTGTTCTTTGTTGAGGACTTTTCTTTGTAGTCCTTTCTTTGCAATTTTTATTTTCCCTAACTTTTGCCTGAACTAATTCTTTTGAATTGATAGTCCAGCGGGATGCCTTAATTTTGCCTAAGTCACACGTTTTCATGTTTTTTTTACTTAGCAGGCTTTTTCTTTTTCTCGATTTTTGACTTTTTGAATAAAATGTGTGACATTAGCTTGTCTTTGCTTGTTGAGAAGATTGTGATGGCCTCGTTTCTTGATGAATGAGGGATAACATTATGATTCCACATATTCTATATTCATTATACATGAAGGATAGCCCTCGTAGTTTCTCTTCAAAAAACATCTTCCTTATGAATTTTGAACACTCAGTCAGATTAACTAAAAACTACCCTGCCCCAGGTTAAAATTCAAGGTTTTTTCGTATAGAAAAGAAACTTCTGCTTCAAAGGCTCAAAAGGGGTTAGCAAGGGATTATCTTCCTTATATCTCCAGTGTTTAGGGATTTGAAACAAT
This sequence comes from Vicia faba, assembly GCA_948472305.1. NCBI lineage: Eukaryota > Viridiplantae > Streptophyta > Magnoliopsida > Fabales > Fabaceae > Vicia > Vicia faba. The sequence continues at coordinate 1,141,870,743 of OX451737.1, forward strand.
GCCTGTACATCGTCAGCAAGATTTTATCCAAAAGCATGCAACCAGAGATTTTGTGTTCTTTAGATCATCATCCTCCCTTCAATCTCTGCCTAGGCAAGAGAATGAGCAACAATTTGGTATCATAGTGCAAAAGCAATTTAAAATTTGAAAACAAACATGAGTGAAACGAATGAATTTCTTCAAGACAAACATACTCATTGTATTAAGATGATCATTCAGATGCAAACAAGTTCTCACATGCAAACAATGTTTTGACGAACAAGAAAATTTACAAAAGCAAAAAATAAGTTAAGGATCTAGGAATTCTTTCCATCTGGACTTGAATCATCGAAAACATCTTTCAAAACTCAAAGTGACCATCAATCGTGTTTACTCTTCGGCGCATGCTTGATTCGAACTTCAAAACCAACGTCCTTGAATGACAAGATACCACTTCTGACCAACTTCTGAACCTCAATCTTCAAAGCAAAGCAACCCTCCAAGTCATGCCCAGGAGCACCCTGATGAAAGGTACAAGCCAAATCAGCTTTGTAGTACCAATGTATCTTCTCAGGAACCTTCGGTGGAGGTCGGGTCTGAACCAAATTCCTCTGCATCAGGATAGGGAACAACTCTGTATAGGTAATTGGAATTGGATCAAACTGGGTTTTCCTTTGATTAGGAATTTGCTGATGATGTTGATAAATAGGAGAAACATGATGATTCTGACAATGATTATTTCTTCCTCTGGTTCTCTTCTCGGAAAAGTTATTATCAAACTTCTTCACACCATTAGTTGAGCTACCATCTTCATATGAACATCCCTTCCCAACATCTTCTTCTAGACGCACTCCCACATTCATCTTATCAGGAAAGTCACTAGGTGCATTAATTATCAACTTCTCATGATTGAATGATTTCAGAGTTTCAGTGAAGACTTTTATCATCGCTTCCTCCATCCTAGAAGGATTGACTTGGGCGGTAACCAAAATTTCAACCCAAAACAGTCGAGTGATCCATACCAGCTTTCAAAATAGTCGTCTCTCTACGGAGTTCAGAAACCTCTTGCTTGATATTCTCCATTGTTCTCTTAGCGCGAGTGTTGTACTGGTGAGACCAAAGGAAAAATAAGACTCGGAAAAAGACCTTTGAAAGTGAAACAAAAAATGTAGAATGATGTATGATATGCAAAAGAGAGTTTTTATTTGATTTTCAAGGAACTCAAGATATTAAGTTGTAAACATCAAAGTATGAAGATAGAAGATGAATTTTAAATTGGCTCCAAACATTGATCAAGTTATCATCAAGATCAATCATCCATTTTGGTGGATTAGGGTTTTCGCCCTATCAACACCCAAGATCCATTGAGCTTGACAAAACTTGTGATGTTTACAAAGAAAGACCTCCAAATTCCTTCAAAGTCAAGTGAAAAGAGTTTTATGGATGCATGAATGCATGGCTATGCAACAACCACAAGCAAGGTCACAAATAAATTCGAAAGGTTCAACGTCACGAGCATGGAGTCAAGGTAAGGAACATCCCCAAGGTATGTACTAACGGTTTAATCACACTTGTAGAACAAGGTTCTAAGAGTTCCCGGAGTCTACATTCCTCCTTCGGATATTACCAACGTCTTGATTACTCAATAATCAACAATATTCTCAAGAGAAACTCATCCAAGCGTAGCATCGCGTAACAATTACTTCTGGATTACTCCGTTATAATCTCCGCGCTACACCTAAAAGGCCAAGATGGGTTAGGGTTCTACGGTTCCCAGCTTCTCTGGCTCCCAGGTCGAAAATAATAATGTCTTCCCGATTACTCGGTAAACAAATATTACGTTCAAAAGGGCCTTCCACTGAGTGGGGGATCTCATGCCTCCTTCTTCGGGATTACTCCCTCAAAGTTAACATGACTATACCGCCCGTCCTATTCCTAAGTGTAACTTAGTCCGGGTATAGGACTTGTCCTTTGTAAATATTATCAACACCCAAATAATCATAATATATACATATAATCAAACAATCAAATAATGATAAAACAGATAAAACAAATTAGGCTTAACCCACTTAGGGATGGACCAGCAAGAGGTCAATCTTTCCCCAGCAGAGTCGCCAATTCTGTAGCGGTGAAAATCAGAGATCAAGCTATTAATTAACTTGACTCACAAAAGCAAGAGTCGCCACCGCGCTTTATTATTTCCAAGGGAAAAGGGAAAAGAGCGAAATAAAACCCTAAAGTATGCAATGTAAAATAATACTTAAAAGTAATAAAAATACAATGCGTTTTTGAAAGAGATCGAGAGTTCAGGGGTTGGTTATACAATGGGAAGGTATTAGCACCCAATGCATCTGCGGTACTCCGCAGGAACCTTTTGAAATATCTGTTTTTGGTTAAAATTGTTTGTTTGATTAAAATGGTTCGTTTGGCTAAAAATAGGTGTGGACGAGATTTTTGAAGATACGACGACCTAGTGTCGAAGTTTTGACTTAAAAAAAGTGTGAGTTTGAAAATGGAGTCTTTTGGGAAAAAAATTAACTTGATTAACAACATAGTAAAACAAAAATGAAGGAAGGAATTCGCATAATCGTATTACATATATATTTGATGACATGAAGTCAACAAAGTTAAAACATTTCCCTTGGATTAAAGAAAACAAATAATTGAGTAAGCTATAGAAATTAAAACGAGTTAAACCAAAAAAATATATCACAAAATTAACTAACATGTGAAAGAAAAGTCACGAAGAAATAAATTTGAATAACAAACGAGACAATGACAATATAAACAATGAGAAATTAAATAGAGGGATAAAGAAAAATCATGAAATAAAGATATCTAACTAAAACGAAAATTATCTAAACTAAATTGAAATTCTAATATTACTAAATTAATTCTAAATTAAGTTAAAATTCTAAAGATGCTAAATGAAGTCTAAACTAAATTAAAACTCTAAAGTTATTCAGTTAAATTTAAGCTAAATTAAAATTATAAAATTACTAAGTTAAATCTAAACTAAATTAAAATTCTAAAGTTTTACTAACTAAATTAAAAATCCAAAATTACTAGAATAATTCTAAGTTTAAACTAATTAGTTCTAATTAAAAAGGAATTTTTTTGTAATTTTATATGATTAAACTAATAAACCTAATATTAAATCTAATCAACTATATATTTTTAAATCTCCTAGATTAAATCTAAAACAAAACTTTAAAGCAAGTAGATTAAAACTAAATCAAATAAAAGAATAAAAGATAATGTTAAAACATAAAATATGGGGTGTGCTGTTAGTATTGGAGGGTATATTGGTTAGTAAACAAGGGCTCGAAGATTGAAAAGCCCAAACTTTTATAACAATAACCTAACCTAAAAATATAGTAATAACATATTAAAATAATAATCATTAAAAAAAGGTAAAGAAGACGTTACAGCAAGGGTGGAGGACATGACCATCCTTAGGCTCAACATGTATCCACTTGCGACCTGTCAGCTTGTTGCATTCAAACTTTATTGTTCCCTCTTTCAAAGCAAAAAGAGTGTGTTCTTTTCCCAATCCAACATAGCTTCCTGGATGGAAACGAGTACCACGCTGCCTAACAATGATGTTTCCGGGAATTACCCTCTCTCCACCGTATTTCTTCATTCCAAGGTTCTTAGGTTTTGAATCGCGTCCATTTTTTTGTGGACCCAGCTGTCTTTTTGGTAGCCCAACGGCAGAACACCATACTCAAACCCCTCTCCAGAAACATCGGCAGTACTTCTGAAGAAGAAATGGAAAATCACAATGCGAACCAGTGGCGTGTTTCAATGGCGGTTGCTAGGTTTAACGGAGAGGAGTGAGATTGCTAGCAGTTGCTGTCGGAGATTGGAGATTGATGTGTTGCAATTTAAAGCTGGTGGCGGATTAAAAGCGAGGTCGTTCTCGCGAAGGAGTTACTGGTACAGTGGAGGTGCCGGAATCGACGGTGGTTGAACGAAAGTTATTGGTGCTGATAGAAAGAGGTTGGAGCATAAAGAACAGAGTACATCCCCTTCAAGCTACTGATAAGTCATTGCTACTGGGGCTCCGTTGGCACCAGGAGGAACAACAATCCCATCTTTTCTTTTCCCAAATGGATTTTTGGAATATTGTATCTGCATGCCAATTGAACCAGAACTTGGGATAACATCACCCTGTAGATTTTGGTGCACATTTGTAGCACTAGTCAAATCTTCAAACTCTATGAAGCAAACTGTATGCCTCTCCTGCCTTAAAATCTTCATTTGCTTAAAACCAGGTTGAACGGTGAAAAGGCGGTATGGGACCGGTGGTTACAGTGGGGAAGGTGGAGTAAGTGGAAGTGAAGGTTTGTGTTTCTGGTGGATGAGAAACGAGAAGTGAGAGCTATGGTACCTATGACGAGGTTTATAAAGATGAAAATGGAAAAAGGTGTGAACCATTTTGCTATGAAACTTGTTGGGTCTGCCATAATCTTTTTGGAAGGTTCGTTGTTTGTTGGTGTAAGCTGATCGTGGAGGTTCGGTTTGAAGATCCAATGTAGGAACAAGTTGTGGAGAGGGTGAGTTGCATAATAGTGAGAGAAAAGTCAGTTTGGTTTATGGGTTGTTTTTCGTCTTTTCTCATGGCGTTTTGAGGGAGTGGGAGTGTGCATATCAAGAAGTTAGCTACTGGTTGTTTTGTTGGTGTTATCAAAATCTCCTTATAAGCTAAACATCATGAACGAACGGTTCTTTGTGTCAAAAATTTTTGGGGCTTTGTTTGTAATGAATCTTTTTATGTGTTTTGGTTCTTGGTTTTAAAATGAATGGTGAAGGATAGATGATGTCATATGGGATATGCTGTTGCATGAGCTTGAAAAGTATAAGGAAAAGGGAGGATGAAAGTGTGTGTTTTTTGTATCGATCCTCAATTCTTGCTTACAACCAATGAGAGCAAAGCAAAGTGTAACAAACATTTTTTTATGACAGAAAAGCCCTTTAATGATAAAAATAACTTAAAAACCTAAAAGTATAAAATATAACTCAATTTAAAATAGTTTTTTTGAATTTTTTCTGAATTAAAAATAAAGACACAAAATGACCGAAAACGATAAAAAACGGATGAAAATTTATCCGATAAAAGAAAATGAACACATTAAAATAAACTACATGTCACGAAGATTAAAGAAAAACAATATTCAAGAAGTCAAAAAAATCAAAAATAAAATAATAATAAAATATCAGACTAAACAAACGTTTAAGGTTAAAAACAAGACTTCGAACTGTACCGAAAAATAAAGCGAGCATACCGTCATAATCTACGCGAAGCGCAGATTCATAAAATGATCGGTAAAAGGTGAAAACTTGAAATATTTTCTCGCTACTTTCCCGCATAGTGTCGAATCGCTTTTAACAGTCTGTATATAAAACCAAAATATTTTTATTATTGACATATAAACAACTTGGAGCAATGCAACAAATGAGTAAATAGATAAAAATGCATGAAGTGAAATGTCAGGTATTTTACAACTGAAAGACGATGCAAACTTTGATTTAAACTGACTTTTTCTGATCAACTCACATACGACTAATGATGAAAAATGTGATGAATGAAGATATTTACCAACGATCGTGACCAAATGACAAGATATGGTATGAATGTGCGACTGAAAAAATTAGGGGCGAAATTAAGGGTGCATCGGTTGTGCCTTGATGAATCAGGCTTCGAGAATCCACAATCAACCGTACTTCAGGCTTGGGAGGCTCAAAACCTTAATTGAGGTGTAACACCTGATGCTCTTGATTCAGACCTGTCTCTGCACATGACACAAAAGAAAACATGAACATACACCTTTGTATGCGATTAGAAATTAGTGATGCATAGGCTAAAAATGTTCAAAACACTTGACGATCTTCGCATAGTCAAAGCTCGAAGGTGAGACGTTAGAACCGACTGTATTTCGTGACCTTGACTTATCTTTAAAAATGCAAAAATAAAAATGGGATCTTAGGTCAAAAATTGGGGTACAACAGGACCATGGAAAGAATTTTAGACCTTTGGAGCTCAACTATCTTGATGAAAATTGAAACTCTAGTTGGGGGTTCATTGCCTTAGGAGGAGAATTGTCTGGTCAATTCTTGGTCAACCTTGAGAAATTGAGAACCTCTAGGAGTATGTCTTGTGTGAAAATGGGAGGGAAAATTTTTGGGTACAACATGTGGTCTTCCATCTTTTATCCTTGTTAAAAATCCATCTGCACTTCTTGTTACTATCACATGTTTTAGAAGTGTTGACACTAAACTCCCTTGCCACCACCTTAGAACATATCTCCTTCAAACCAAACCTTTTATACTAAAGTGATCCCTTGTTCCATCTTTTAACAATAGTAACTTTCTTAGGCTTATCATGCATCAAAAAATTGAGGAAAGATACAATGTCTGTTTCATTCCTTCATACCTGTAATTGTTATAACTCTGTAATAGTGCAAGTTCCTAGCCCACTGCTTATGTTCTCAACTTAGTTTACATATAAGGCTTTAGTAAACATAACAATCAGTTGTTCCTTAGTGTCTTCATGCTCCAGAGTAACAACCTTGCCTTCAACAAGATTCCTGATAAGGAGATTATGAATGTCACAGTTCTTGTTCCACCTATGTTTAATGAAATGTTTGATCTTATTCAGATCTTCATAATGTAATTTCATGACACCCTTCTTGAAATTATATTATTTCAACATTTGTTTCATCCACACTAGTTTAGAGAAACTTCTTCTTATTTTAGTTTTAGCTTCAACAGTGAACCAAAAAATACATATTTTCTTCTTATTTAAACAAGAAATCAGACAGTTTCTCAAAGAGAAACATCCATCAACACTACAATCCCACTCTGTATTGCAACATTTTTCAGCATGACATTTATGCTGTGAGAATAAGGCCCACCATAAAAACTTGTTCCAATGATATATCTCAAGATCCTCTTTTCTTAAATAATATGGCCCATCCTTGGTTTAAGTTCAAAGACAAGACATGAATTTTATATTTCATTATTGAATTCAGTGATGTATCCTTCATTAAGGTGTCTTGTAATGAGTTTCTAGGATTTTTCTGTCTGAACAATAATAGAGACACCTGAAGAGACTTGAGAGTTCTCTGATTCAATACTTATAAACTCATAAATTACTTCTTTTATAGACTCTTCAGTCTGCACAGGAGATGTCCCAACATTGTCTCCAACATCCATCTCTATTTTAGTGATTGGGTCATCAATCACCACACTTATGGATTCCATTTTAACTCTAGTTCTGGAGTCAAAAACTCGATAAGCTATACTGTTTGAAGAGTAACCCAGAAATATCCCTTCATCACTTATGGGATTAATTTTCCCCTTTTGATCTTTGTCCGTCAAGACATAACATTTACTTCCAAAGATATAAAAAGTATTTAATTGTAGGCTTTTTTCATTTCCATAACTGATAGAGAATGGATGAAGTTCCTTCCCTAAAAGTGACCCTATTATGAATATAACATGAAGTATTCATAGATTCATCCCAAAACTGCAATGGCAGTTACTTAGCATGAAGCATGACTCTAGCTGATTCTTGTATAGTCATAGTCTTTTTCTCAACAATTTCATCTAGCTTAGATGTGATGGAAAAATCAAATTCATGACTGATATCCTTAGAAGCACAAAAATCATAGAATTTTGAATTCTCAAATTCCTATTCATGGTCACTTCTAACATTGACAATCACACTATTATGCTCTTTTTAAATATTTATACATAGATCTTTGAAAACTTCAAAAGTGTCTGATTCTTCTCGAAGAAAGTTCACCCATGTAAACCCTAAAAATTCATATATAACCATATTAACATACCTATTTTCACCCAAGCTTTCTACCTGCATTTGTCCCATTAAGTCAGTGTGAAGAAGTTCCAGCACTTTGGAAGTGGTCTGATGTTGCAACATTGAGTGTGACATCTTGGTTTTCTTCCTAATCTCACACTCACCACAAACTTTTTTTCCTCAATCTTGAGTTGTGAAATTACTCTAATAGCTCCTTCAGATGAAATTTCCTTCATTCTTTTGAGATGGAGGTGTCTAATCTTCTGGTGCCATAGTTTCACATCATCCTCCTTAGTTATAAAACATGTGGAAGAGTAAGTGTTTATTTGAGGTTCCCCCAGATAACAATTGTCTTTAGACCTTACACCCTTCATCAGAACAACATCTTTATCATCTTTGACTAGATATTTTGATATTTAGAAATCGACTAACAACCCTTTGTCACATAACTGACTAATGCTAATAAGATTAGCAGTTAGTCCTTCCACCAGAAGAACATATTCTTGACTAGGAGAGCCATCACATAGAAATTTTCAACTCCCTTGATTTTACTTTTGAATCCATCACCAAATCTGACAGAACCTATCGGCTGAGACCTGATATTCACCAACAACTTCTGAACTCATCTCATATGTCTGGAACATCTACTATTAAAGTACTAGTCTTATCTAGTTGAAGCTCTCAAATAAGTATGAGCTATAAGGTTAACATCCATATCTTTAGAACTTCTCTTTTTACTTACTTGATTTTCCTTGGAATGAGCTAAAGGTTTTTGAGCTCCATACAATTTGTAACAAAAAGGATATATATGACTTTACTTACCACAATAATGAAATTTTCAAGTTGGGGTTTGGAATTAAGTTGAAGTTAAATTATGTCTTCCAGGATGTTATAACATGTAGGTGGACATGGTGATCATTTCCTTCGTCTCAAAAGGAAAAAACGTTTCTACAAATCTTTTCTTTTGTTGATTATCAGATGGATGATAAACTCTTGTATCTTCAGCCGCTTTCATCATATCAGCTCCATTTTTCATCCTTCCCATGGAATCTTTCATGTTATTAAGCTTGGTTTTTAAGAGAGTTATCTCATTTTGTAGATGAGAAATAGTGCATAGAAGTTCCTTCTTCTCATTCTCCGATTCAACTATGATCTTTCTCTAATTGTCTTTTGTTTTAAGACTTTGTTCACACCTGTCACGAGTTTCCTTGCAGAACACATCTAGATATTCATATAAAATATTTTCATCACAAGATTCTACTTCATCCGCCCATATTCCAGTGAGAGAAGTCACAATCATAACAGTCTCAGAGTTAGGATCATCTTCTGACTCATCATCATCAGACCAAGATACAGAAAATCCGTTTTTCTGTTTCTTGAGATAGGTGGGACATTCTGGTCTAATGTGACAAAATCATTCACATTCAAAATATTGAATGCCTTTGCTTTGATTGAACTTCTCTTCAGTTATGGTATTTTCTGAAAATTAGAATTATTACTGATGCTAGATGAGATGTTGTTTAGATTTGGTCTTCCTCTCCTATCCAATCTCTTCAAAATTCTATTGAATTGCTTCCCAAGTAATACAGTGGTATTTGACAGTCCTTCCTCAGTATCCAGATCATCTTATCCCTCTTTATCTTCAGAATTGGATACATAAGATATGTTTTTCTTTTTCTTTTCAGACTTGTCACTTATAGCAATTTCAAATGTTTGAAGTGATTTAACAAGTTCATCAACTCTCATGCTACTGATGTCATGAGCTTCTTCAATAGTTGTTACCTTCATATCAAAATTCTTTGGTAAGGTTCTCATAATCATTCTAACAAGCTTTTTCCCTGACATCTTTTCCCCTAAGGCACTAGATGCATTTTTTATTTCAAGAACATTCATGTGAAAGTTGTGAATGCTTTGGTCATCATTCATCTTTAGGTTTTCAAATCTCGTAGTGAGAAGTTGAAGTCGGGACATATTTACTTTGGATGTTCCTTCATGAGTTGTCTTGAGAATTTTCCAAGAATCTTTAGCTACGGTAAATGAATTTATTAACCTAAAAACATTCTTGTCCACTTCATGAAATATATCATTGAAGGCTATGGAATTTCCAAGAGCTAATTCATCTTCCTCTTTAGACCAATCTTCTTATGGCTTAAAAGACTCGTTCCCATCTTTGTCTTTCACAACAAGATGATTCCATATTATCCTTCCAAGATTTGATGTCCATGGATTTTAGAAAAGCTACCATTCTAACATTCCAATTGTCATAATTTGCAACATCTAACATAGGTGGTATGTTATTGTATCCTCCTTCCTTGTCTATAGTACCAGAAAGTATCTTCCTTGGAGCTAACCCCAAAACAAAACAAGGTGTCTACTCTGATGCTAATTTAAATTCTGGTACTTTAAAGTAGATGTCAAGACTGATGTCCAAACACCAAAACACAATGTCAAGATAAATGTTAATACATCATCTGCTAACATAATACTTTTACCAAAACAATATATTATGAAGAAGTAAATTGCAGAAGGAAAAAGATACAATCAATTGTTAACCCAGTTCATTGCAACAACCACCTACTTTGGGCCATCCAAGCCAGAAGGATATCCATTATGATAGTATTACTTCAAAGCTAAACAAACCTAGTTTATAACTTATCACCTAATCCCTACCTTATGCAACTTCTACCTAGAAACAATGAACAATTAGCCAAACTTTAGGTATCAACATGATACATGAGTACTCTACAAAGACTCCCAAACCATAAGACTCTTGTAAAATAACTTCTCCTTATTCTTTACCCCTTTCACTAAGTTTAGGTTTTTCCTTTTAAAGACCTCAGCTATCCACGGGCTTAAAATTCTATGCCCAATTTGTTGTCAAATTACCAGCTAATGGTTGCACAAATTATGCAGAAAAATCTCCCTGAATCTTGGAACAAAATATACTAAGTTTCCTAAATTGTCTCAACATCCAATTTTAGAAACTAATGTACAATTGGAGATAAAATTAATTGTTCCAAATAAAATATTCTTGATATTTGTAAATAAGTGAGATATATCCAAGTGAATCTCACAAAATCAAATCAAATTAGTTAAGAAAGTAACAACAAAATCTTCTATGTCAGCTGGCAAAGATGTCACAACATCTTACTCAACATCTGGAGACAACATCACCTGCTATGGCAATTGTTGAAGATGTCACAACATCTTGCATAACATCTGGCTGTGATACATGTTTTCCCAAATGAAACATGTTTTACCAAAATAGTTGCCGATCATAAAATTACAGACCTAACACTTTGGAGTCGTACATTCAGTGGGGGCAAGTGTAGCCGTAAAAAGTTGAGACTGGGCCATTGATTGACTTAACTCACAAAGTGAAAGTCACCATTGAACCTTATGGTTTCCAAAGGGAAATGCAAAAAGAGTGAAAAAAAACCCAAGATAAAATAGAAATCAAGGTAAGGGGGTTGGTTAGGCAAAGAGAAGGTATTATCATCCTAAACATCTACAGTACTCCGCAAAACCTCTTGAAAATCTGTGTATTTGGCTAAAAGGGAAATATTTACAAAAATCAGATTGTGGATGTCGTACCGAAAAATTTTCCTTTCAGTATTTGAGACAAATTGATTCAAGATACCTCCTCATGCTTATGAAGGTCTCAAACACTCAAGACTACTCAAGGGTTTACCAGGAAAACTCTCCTCCTAAGCAATTGACCTACAACTAAGGTTTTGATTTTCTCAAAGGAAATTGGACTTCTAATTCCTCAATCGGACTTCATTGTTTCTCATATGTCTCAAGGCACACTCATGCCAAGTTTCAAGCCTTGCAGTATAAGTTTGTTCAGTCAATTGCTCAGATGATTGAAAATCAACTATATTGGACAAAAAGTCAACTTTGACCAATTTATGGTCAAACTTCAAGTTTTTGGTCAACATCAATATTTTAAAGTCACATTCATCATTTGATCAAGGGTTGATTATGATTAATCAAGAAAACCCAAGATTCATCAAAAGTCAAAGGTTACTAAATTAGGGTTTTCTTAAGGAGAAGTCAACAAAACTTTGACCAAGCATAACTTTTACATACATCATCAGAAATTCCTCAACCAAAGAGTATCTTGAAGGAAATTTAATTCTCTACAACTTTGTCTCTCTAAGCTCAAGGCCAAAAATGCTTCATTTGAAAGATATGAGCCAAAACATTACATGTCATTTTAAAAGTCAACAAAAAGACATTTTTTGTCAAAGAAAATAACATCAAGATAAAGGCTTCAAATGAAATAATAACCAACATTAAGGTTGTATGAGACATCTTGAAGTTTCCAAAAAGTCCAATATCATGTTCATATGACAAAAATTACGAGAGTTATGATTGGTGCAAGTTGGGAAATTTTCAGAAAATGCATGAAGTCCAAATTGAGAAAACTTGAATTTTTGGGTTAATGGGCCTAAGTTTTCAGGTCCAAATATGTTCATGGGACCCCTAAATCCATTTATGTATCTTTATGATTTTTATTTCTTTTTATTTTGATTTTATTCATTTAAATTCAAAATAAATCTAATAAAATATCAAGTGAGTGATATAAGGCATGTGGATCTATATTTGAATAAAATCATGAACCCCAAAAGCTGGTGACAAATTGGAAAAAACGTGTAGAGGTCATTAGTACATAATTGGCTTTAAAAAGAAAGATTTCATGCAAAAATTCCAATCAAATATTTGGTCATGAAATACAAAGATTTGATTCATGTTTGTTGACTTAAATCATTCTCCTATAAATACACAACGTTCATACTAAGCTAAACACACGAAAATTGCCTCCATAACACACCCTCAAAATCTCAAATTTACCTCAACCAATTCCAAGCATCAAATCATATTCTTGAAGTTCCCAAGAGTCCATCCCAACCATCCTTGAAGACTGAAATACACCGGAGCACCCTCTATCGATTACACCGATTTGGTAAAATTATTTAACTTCGAACTTTTAATACACGCGTTGTTGAATGATTTGATGCATACATACATGTTCATAATAATGTTTAGAACTGTTTTGATCCATTACATGCAAGCTTTGACGCAAGGATGATGAGTTGTTATTGTTAGGACAGTTTAGAGTATTTGCTTCGAAACTCACGATACAAGCAGTTCCAGGCTAAACTAACACCACCATTGGATTCAGGAGGTCTAAATTAGAGGCACACGACCCCTCTTAATATTTAAATCTTGCTATTTTTGCAGGTTGAAAAATCTCCTTACTGGAGAAGACGAACGGAGCTAGGGCTCTGACGCTTCTCTTATTCAATTGTTTTTATAATATATTTATTTGTTTGTATTCAATAACACATACACAGCATAGCACAAATGGTGAGAGGCGTGACTGTTAACCATAGAGGCGTGGGTTCGAAACAAATTTTGCCAAATTAATTTGTTTTTTCCAAACTAACGTGCATGTTTATAACATATTGATTGATTCCTATACTTAGACATAAACGCAGCGCTGACGCAATGGATGAAAGGCGCACCTATGACCTCAAGGGCGTGGGTTCAACACCCAGCCCATGCATTTTCCCCTTATTTTTCTAACCCTAATCTAAGATGACACTTTGAATGCCCAAACGAAGAGAAACAAAGTAAGAAGAAATAGGCTTCGACCAGCCCTCAAGGTAACACTTTGAATGCTCAAATGAAGAGAGGAGAAAGAGGCTTCGACCAACCCTCAAGATAACACTTTGAATGTTCAAACGAAGAGAGAAGAAAGAGGCTTCAACCAACCCTCAAGATGACACTTTAAATGTCCAAATTGAGAAAAATCAAATATAGAAAAAGGAGGCTTCGAGCAGCCCACAAAGCCCCTTCGAATGGTCTAAACTGTAGGAAATCGAAGGAAGCAAAAGGAGGTTTTGACCAGCCTACAAAGCTACTTCGAATGGTCCAAACTGTAGGAAGTCAAAGAGAGTCATTCGAATCCCTGGTTCCAGTATCCAACTTCCTCAAAGCACAGCCTCTTCGATTTTAAACCAAATTGATAGATTCCAAGTTTAATGAGAAGCTTTCATATCCCTCTTTAAAGTGCAGGAAGCACATTTTTGAATTATTCCTTGAATAAAAAATTATAGGCATGTCACCAACTATTTGATGAATTTCCTAGACCAAATGCCTTGCCTTGCCTAGCGAGTTTCCCAAGATTTCCCCAAAAAATGCTAAACTTGTCTTGAACTTTAAAGGCTCATAACTTTTGATTTTTAGTAAGAAGTGTGTTTTTTTCATCTGTGGGGCCTTGTAGATCTTTTTCCCCTCTTCAATTGGCAAAAAGAACCACCAAAATCCCCTGAAATATGAGAAAGTTATGCCCTTGTAAAGTCAGGCCTAAATTAAGCTTAGTGAAATTTTCAATCACCAAGATAACTTCAAATCCAAGTAACCTCTCAAACTTGGAATTCTTATCAAAATCAATCATAAATGATCATCCCACATGAAAATACATATCAAATGCTTCATGTTGACCAAAAGTCCACTTTGACTTTGTTGACTTTGAGTAAAATGATTATTTTTCCCCTTTGATTCAATTGAACCACTTCTCTTTAAAATTGATGATCAAAACTTCAAACATATGATATTTCAAACACAAAGAGGCTATGAAAAGAGTTTCAACTCAAAAATTCCAAAGAATTCCTGATTAAAACTCAAACCCTAGGTTTGCACTCTACACTAGGAGATAACTGGTCAAGCTTCAAACCCATGATTCTTATGGGCATCAAGAGAGGATTTTTGAACAAAATTGATTCCAATGATGATAAAAGAATGATGCTTCAATACTTGGCTCATCTAGACCCCAATAACTCCAACTTGGGAAAAAACCTAATTTTGACTGATGAATCCAAAGGATGTGATTTTCCTTATAAACAATGCAATACTCAATCTTCTGATGATCCAATAAGGTGGGTAAGATATCTTGATATATGTGTTACCTTTGGGCTTTAAAGATCCAGAGGTTTTAGATGATAAGGCCCTCCTTGAGAAACCTGCCAATACAATCAATCTTCCAAAGCTTAAGGGAGACTTGATAACCAAAATACTTTGATCCCTACACAATGCATGAATGCAATACAATATGATGTTTATGATGAAACATAAGCCTAAAAATTTTGAAATCACGAGGGTAAATTTTGGGGTGCAACAACTGCCCCTATTCAATTATCTTTAACTGGATACGCGAGAAAAGTGACAACTTTCGAGTGTTCGGAGTTGAAGATGATTGAATACGAAAGAACCCGAAAATTTACACTCTTGAAGAAAAAGTAGAACCCCTCAAAGACAAAGAAAACTAGAAGACGCGGGACTAAGAAGATGCCAAACGAGATTGGATTTTAGCAAACAAGGGGTTTAATGAACATTGGACCTCCCAAGACATGCGTCAGAATGAAATTGTAACGCAGCTATAAATAAAGTTGAAACAGAACTAAAACTTAGAAGAGTAGACAAAACTAAACTTTAGAATGAATGCGCCAGGACAAAACCAAACCACAAAAGGGGTGGGATAAGACTCAAACCACAGAGAATAGGAGAAACTAACTCTGGAAAAGAAAAGTACGCGGGGCAAAGGGGCTAGAGTGCATGATTCTAGGAACACTTGCTAATCTCAACTTAAGATAGACAATATGAAGGAACTGAAAGAATCCCAAAAGTGAGGAATAAAATGAGACAAAACTCGAACCAATAACTAGTTAGACGAAACTAAACTAGATGAGTACCAGGACGAAATTGGATTTCACGCACAGGTAACAAGGTGAAACTCGACCCATAGAAAAAGTGATGAGAGTGCATGTTTCTTAGAGCACTTACTGGTCTCAGATCAATGGATAAACAGTGACAAAAACTGGTAGAAGAACCCAAGGAATAAAAGAGATCGATTTCAACTAGGGACGCATCACGAACACTACAAAGAGACTTGGCTAATGAAAATCGTCAAAGTGTCCAAGGTATGAAAACAAAAACGAGACGAAACTTGACTCAATAACTAGTTAGGAGAAACTAATCTAGATGAGTACCAGGATGAAACTAGATTTCATGCACAAGCGACGTGATCGAAACTCGACCCAAATCAAAGTGATGAGATAACATGTTTCTCAGAGCACCTGCTGGTCTCAGATCAATGGATAAACAGTGATGAAAACTGATAGAAGAATCCAAGGAACAAAAGAGACTGATTTCAACCAGGGACGCAGCACGAACACGGCAAAGAGACTCGATAAATAAAAACCGTCAAAGGGTCCAAGGTATGAAAAAAAAACGAGGTGAAACTCGACTCAAAAACTAGTTAGGCGAAACTAAACTAGATGAGTACCAGGAAGAAACTCGATTTCATGCGTGGGTGAGGAGACGAAACTCAGAGCTCGACCCAAAGCGAGGTGATTAGGGCATAAAACTAAGAACCTGCTAAAAGTGAATACCAGGGTGAAACCGGTATTAAAAAGGTACATTAATAGACATTGAAATGAACCAACAGGAGTAGTAAAGACCCGAGAAGACCGTGCCAGGGCGAAACTGAACCACAAGCAAGAGCGAATTCTTAACCAATCAAATGATTAATATCAAAGGAAATTTGTATGGGGTGAAACTGAGATGATGAGGGTGAAGACCTTGTTGGGGATATAACCTGAAGAATTTAGAAAATTCACTAGGGGAAACAAAAATAGTAATGGCTTATGTTTGCATGTTTGAATTTTTTATATATAGCGCAATGCTCCATATAATGGAAATGCTACGTGTTTTGGTAGATGCAATGTAATGATGCATGTTTAAGTGTTTCACTGTGGAATAGCCAAACGAGAAGTCAACAACCAAGAAGTCAGAATCTGTCAAGACTTGCAAAAATAAATTGTAAAATCTTCGGTAGAAAAGAACATATAAGGAACCGCTGAGGAGGAACCCTTGAAGAGCTGGAACTCCATGGGGAGTAATAACTGAGCAACCAGTAGAAACAGGCCGCAAACAACGAGAGGAGTTGCAAAAATAAATTGCTAACTCTGCTAGAGAAGATTAGGGAAAAACTGTAATCTCTGGAAAATAATGCCAAATGGAAATTGACTTTTGTTGGAGAAAGATCCGAGCAAGACTATAAATCTCTAGAAAGGACAACGTACAGCTGTGTTGCGAGTGACACTAAGATAATGGATCATATGTGAGGAATGAAACCTTTTTCCGAGGGAACAAAACTTTGTTAAGGAACTGGGATTTCATTGAGGAAATAAAACTCCACTGAAGGGTGTTTCGCTGGGGATTTATGAGTCTCTGGTATGTAACCATAACATAAACCACGAAGATAGTCGAACATCATCAACTTTTCTGGGGAAGTGGAAATTTCATCCAATCATCAACACTTACTAAGAATGGTAAGGGATTATTTTGACACTAACACCTTTCATGACACGAAATGCATTTGTCCAACGGAATAGTCGAGTCTTCCCCTTCTGACAACATTAAGCTCTTCAGTGATGTTCATTGTGTATGCTTTTTTTGGTGTCAAACTATTGATTTTTATGCAGGAGAATGTTTATTATGGTTATGACAACCCTGATGCGACAATTAAGTAAGCCTTGAAATTGAAAGCCTTGAATGAAAAGATGTCGCATCTCTGTTGTGAACGAATCACTAGCTAGAGTGCAAAATTTCAAAACTTTTTTTTATTTTCAAAACGAACATGATGTAGGCGATAAGATGCCAACATGGATATGAAACACATATTTGGGAATTTAGGAAACACTAACCTGTTGTAGTATGCTTTTGAGTTAAACTCATGTTTCAGTTAGGACTTTTAAAGGTTGTAACGTGGCCTAGTTCATGGTTTTTTAGAAAAAAGTTTTTAAGGCTCGAGTTATTTGGTGCCCACCCCCTTCATGATTTTATTCAGTCCTAAATTCAGTTAACTTGACACGAGCATTCATCTCTCAAAATAGTTTATGATGGCTGAGGAACCATAACAATTTTGTTTGGACACGACAGTCACCAAACCTTTGGTTTTTGGATGTTCGATCACACAACTTTTCTTTTGATGAGGTTTTTTATTGGATAATCCTTTTCTACCTTTCAGGCTTTTCAAATTTTTCACTTTCCCTAATTTGTCCTGGAGAAAATCTTTTGAATTTCAATTTGGAAGTCCAGCAGGATGCCATAACTTTTTCCTAAGTGACTTTTTTCCAAGTTCTGACTTAGCGGGGCTTTTTGTTTCTTTCTTATTCATACATTCAATTTTGAACAAGTCGGGTGACCCTAAGTCTTTGAACTTTTTTGAAGAAAGTGACTTCCTTATGCCCTGGTCGGCAAGGGATAACCTTTGTTGTATCGATTCGGTCTCGACCTTAGGATTTTTTGTTTTGTTGTTAGTTGTTGCTTTTTTACTGGGGAAATAACCATTGTTGTTTTGATATTTTTCCGAACTCATAATGAGAGGGATAAAATGTGGTGATCCTCAGAGGGGATGCTCCTTCTGAAATTTGAATGCTTGATCAAATTAACTGAACATTTACCCTGCCCCGGGTTAAAATAAGGGTTTACCCTGAACATTTTTTGTTTTTTTGTTTGTTGTTGTTTTTTCTGCTATAACCCTTATGACTTTATTGCTTTCGTCTTCCTGCTTTTGACACAACCGCCTTGGATTGGCTCTGAACCTCTGCCAGGTGACCAAAATAAAGAAATAAAGGAATCCATGCTAAGCATAGTCATTTGCTTTAAGTCCCTAAAATTTGCGTGAAACTCCCTTTCGGGTTTTCGATTCACCGGGACACCCTCTTTTTACCTAAGCTTCCCTTTCAGGTTTTCAACTAAGCGGGTTCTCTTTTTTTTATGCAAAGTATTTTTTAACTACGTCAGCATTCACAGGGAGAGGGAAATATTCTCCATCCATGGTTGCAAGCATCATCGCTCCACCGGAGAAAACCTTTATGGCCACAAATGGTCCTTCATAAGTCGGAGCCCACTTACCTCCGGGATCCCCCTTGGGAAGAATTATACTCTTGAGCACAAGGTCACATGGCTTGTAACACTGGGGCTGCACCTTCTTGTCAAAAGCTTTCTTCATCCTTTGCTGATATACCTGACCATGATATAGAACTGTCAACCTCTTCTCATCGATAAGTTCTAACTGATCCAGCCGATTCTGCACCCATTCACCTTCATCAAGCTCAACATCTCTCATGATCCTAAGAGAAGGAATTTCGACTTCTACATGAAATATTGCTTCCATGCCGTAGACCATGCAAAATGGGGTTGCCCAAGTTGAAGTACGCACAGTGGTACGATAACAATGTAGAGTAAAGGGCGGCATCTCGTGCCAATTTTTATAGGTTACTACCATCTTCTGTACAATCTTCTTGATGTTCTTATTGGCTGCTTCGACATCGCCATTCATCTTCAGTCTATACGGGGAAGAGTTATGATGCTTGATTTTGAATGACTCGCAAAGCTCCTTTATCATTTTGTTGTTTAAATTAGACCCATTGTCGGTAATGATCTTTTTAGGAACTCCATAACGATAAATAATATTGTGTTTAATAAACCGGGTTACCACTTGTCTGGTGACATTGGCATAAAACGCAACTTCGACCCATCCAGTGAAATAATCGATGGCAACTAGAATGAAACGATGTCTGTTGGATATTCTTGGTTCGATCTTGCCAATCATATCAATTCCCCACATCATGAACGACCAAGGGGTAGTCAAGAAATTCAATGGTACGAGCGGAACATGTACCTTATCAGCATAGACTTGACATTTGTGACAAATTTGTGCATGATTATAACAGTCAGTCTCCATGGTGGACCAATAATAACCAGCTTGCAAAATCATTTTGGCCATGGTATGCCCACTGGAGTGAGTCCCGAAGTCAACCTCATGTATCTCTTTAATGATTCTAGCTGCTTCTCTTTTGTCAATGCATCTGAGCAGTAAACCATCATGATGCCTCTTATACAACACACCACCACTGAGAAAGAACTTGGCCAAAAATCTTCTCAAGAACTTCTTATCTGTGAGGGATGCCTCTTCAGGGTATTCTTGCGTTTCAAGATATCTTTTGATATCATAAAACCAAGGTTTATCATCATATTCCAAATTGGCTTCAAAGCAAAAAGTTGGCTCATCCAACCTTCTGATGGTAATGGAAGGTACTTCGTTAGGCCACTTAACTTTGAACATGGAGGACAAAGTTGCCAGCGGATCAGCTAAATTGTTCTCTTCTCTAGAAAAGTGTTCAAATGTGATCTCTTCAAAGTAAATAATCAACCTCATGACATGCTCAAGATAGGGAATCAGGTTCTGATGACGAGTCTGCCAGTCTCCATTAATCTGGTTGGTAACAAGATTGGAATCCCCGTAAACTTTCAAATATTCGATCTGTAGGTCGATTGCTGCTTCAATGCCATAAATGCAAGCTTCACATTTGGCCATATTGTTAGTACAATTGAATACATTACAAGTTGTGAAAGGAATGTGGAATCCCTCGGGGGAAGTGATTACATCTCCGATGCCGTCGCCCATGGCATTGGAGGCACCGTCGAACATAAACGTCTAACGTGATCCTGGCTCGGGTCCTTCATTTGGGCTTGGTATATTACAATCCCGAATGTACACTATTTCCTCATCTGGAAAGTCAAACTTCATAGGTTCATAATCGTCCATGGGCTGATGAGCAAGATGATCGGCCAATATACTACCTTTGATCGCCTTTTGCATAGTGTACTGGATATCATATTCAGTGAGTATCATCTGCCAACGGGGTACCCTACCTGTAAGTGTCGGCTTCATAAAAATGTACTTGATTGGATCCATTTTGGATATCAAGTAGGTGGTTGGAGTTAACATGTATTGTCTTAAGCATCTGGCAGCCCAAGCAAGTGCACAACAAGTCTTTTCCAGTAATGAGTACCTTAACTCGCACTCCGTAAACTTCTTACTTAGGTAATAAATGCCTTGCTCTTTATTCTCTATCTCGCCATGCGGACCAAGGACACAACCCATAGAGTTTTCCAACACAGTTAAATACATGGTTAACGAATTTCCTTCCACCGGTGGCATGAGTATCGGGGGTTCCTGCAAATACTCCTTTTTTTGTCAAACGCCTTTTGACAATATTCATTCCACCTTACCATCTGATATTTCTTTAACAATCTGAATAAAGGTTCACATGTGGCCGTGAGATGAGAAATAAACTGGGAAATGTAGTTTAGCCTCCCCAAGAAACCACATACTTCCTTATCTATTTTTGGTTCGGGCATTTCTTGTATCGCCTTCGCTTTAGCCGGGTCAACCTCGACGCCTTTTTCACTTACAATAAACCCCAACAACTTTCCAGACCTAACCCTAAAGGTGCATTTATTTGGATTCATCCTCAACAAGAATCGCCTCAGTCTCTCGAACAACTTATCTAGATGAACCACATGCTCCTCTTTCGTGTCAGACTTAGAAATCATATCGTTCACATATACCTCAATCTCCTTGTGAATCATATCATGAAAGAGAGTAACCATGGCGCGCTGATACATTTCCCCGACATTTTTCAAACCAAACGACATCACCTTATAGAAAAAGGTTCCCCAAGGTGTGATAAACGTTGTCTTCTCCATATCCTCCGGAGACATCTTAATTTGATTGTAACCCTAAAAACCATCCATGAAGGAAAACACTTTAGAGTGAGCAGTATTATCGACCAACACATCAATATGTGGAACAGGAAAATCATCCTTAGGGTTGGCTCTGTTTAAATACCTATAATCCACGCACATCCTGACCTTACCGTCTTTCTTGGGCACATGTACAATATTTGCAATACATGGAGGATAATTGATGACTTTTAATAAATCTGCATCCTACTGTTTCTGAACCTCTTCTTTAATCTTTTTGGACATCTCAGGATGAGTTCTTCGAAGCTTTTGTTTGATAGGGGAGAAACCTTCTTTGAGCGGTAGTCAATGCATCACAATATTTGTATCCAAACCTGGCATGTCTTCATAAGAACAAGCGAAGATATCATAATATTCACAGAGTAGCTCAATCAATCTGACTTTCATACTTTCCTCGAGACCGGCCCCTATCTTGTTAGCTGAACTACGGCTGCTCTGATTCCTTAAAAGGGATACGTAGGCATTAGGGTAGGGCCCGAGAAAGCACAACTTTTTATTTTCCCTACATTCTTTTCTCTTTTATTTTGCATGCATTCCCTGTACAGCTTAGATATAGATTTGAAACACACCCATTAGATAGACAACAAGAGTGGGTACCATAGAGTACTACGGGCGTGTGGGGTGCTCATACCTTCCCATCGCGTAATAGACTCACTTACCCGTATCTCTTGGTTGTTCGACCTTGATTTCACCCTTCTCAGGTTTACTCGATGTTTACCTTTCCCCTCTTGTGGGATAAAAAACATTTGATGGCGACTTCATTGATTTCATTATCAGTTGATTGTTCAGCCGATTGTTTCAGTTGGCGACTTCACTGGGGAGAATGTTGACCTATTGCTGGTCCATCCCAGAGTCGATCCTAGCTCTTGTTTTCTTTTCCTTGGGTGTTTATTTTCATGCTTTATAACTTGTTTATTTTGTACATGTTTATTTGAGCATATGTTTGCATTGCATTTTATCGCTTTCCATATATTGGTGATACTGTTGTGCTGGATATTTTTCCATGATTTGGTGGGCGTTATAAGAGGTAAATGGCCCAATAGCCGGGCCAACTGATAACCATAGGAACCCTAGGAATAGAGTGGAGCATGAACGGCTAGTTAACTTATGTTTCACTATTGCCGCCATGTCATCCACGCTCAGATGAGGTACAATAGAGGGGCTATCATTTTCACGTAGGTGATATGGCGATAGTTTTTTCAGGAGTACCTTCGATTCTGGGTTACCTGACCTTACCCTGACCTAGTTTCCACCCGTGAGTGGGGAGGGACTTGATTATCACAGGTACATTTGGTGACTATGTTCAGATAGTGACTATGTTCTATAAGAGACGATGTTGTTATATTGGTTCTCAGATTTATTTTCTGAGTTTCTGATCTATCTACCAAGAGGTTTATTCGGGTTCAAAATTCCAGATTTTTTGATCCCAATACACCCAACATAATCAGAAAAGGCACAGCGGTTAATCAGTATCGTGGAAACTTTGATCTTATGTTTATTGCACTTGCATCATGGCATATTTATTTTATAAAAGAAACGCAAAATAATATATATATATATATATATATATATATATATATATATATATATATATATATATATATATATATATATATATATATATATATATATATATATATATATATATATATATATATATATATATATATATATATATATATATATATGCCTAACCTGCATTTGCATTTCATTTCCAGGATTATTCTAAGGTTTGTCATTAGCATCAAAGATGGATAACAACAAGGAGACAAGCTCAGAGCCTCTTAGAAACATTGCTGCTTATCAGTTTCCATGCTTTGGTGGTCGATTGCGAGAAGTGGGAACTCTTGTGAAGGGACCAAATGAAAAAGTTTTCAGAAGACAATATGGAAACTTATTGCCATTGGTGAAAGATGATCCTGAGGAGTGGGCCGTGAGAACACTTCTCCAGTTCTATGATCCACAGTTGCGCTGTTTTACTTTCTGGGACTATCAATTGGCACCAACTCTTAAAGAATATGTACACATTATGGATGTCAAGGTGACCAACAGTATTCCTTTTGTTCGAGTACCAGAGACTCCCGACTATATGGCGATCGCCAAAGCTCTTTATTTGACTCATGGTGAAGTTAAAAGTAACTAGATTAACAAAAGAGGAACGAGCGTATCCCTATGAATTATTTGATATCAAAGGCCAAGGCTTTTGCAAAGGATATGAATTGGACCGCATTTAATGCACTGCTGGCAGCTATGATTTATGGTTTGGTCCTCTTTCTGGTGTCTGAAAAGTTGGGGAATGTATCCGCATTATGTGTCTTCATGAATGGTAACCTGGTACCAACTCTACTTGTCGACACTTATTACACCATCCATTCCCGACACGGGAATAAAGGGGAAGTCATGTGTTGTGCGATCGCGCTTTACAAATGGTTGATGATGCATATGCCTACAAAAAGGCCTTTTGTTCATACTGTTGATTCGTCTTTACGGTCTCAGCATATCATGGGACTCACCTCGTATGATATTGTTTGGAAAAGTGTGAAAGGCTTGAAAGAGATCATTATAGGGTGTGGAGAATTCTCTAATGTCCCGCTTATGGGGACAAGAGGCTGCATTAATTATAACCCTATCCTGGCACGCCGTCAATTAGGATTCGCGATGTTAGATAGACCCTATGAGCAAGAGGTGATGGATACCGTTTATTTCAGTAAAGGGGAAGATGCAGTGTTGCTTGAAAAGGTGAAGATAGAATGGGAACATATTCGCCGTAAAGGGAAACTTTCTTTTAGCTAGAACGGAAGTATAGCTTATGATACTTATACGAGTTGGATTCAGGATCGTATGAGAGAGATATGGTTACCTTACAAAAAGGGGAGGCTGTTATATCCTCAACCTGAATTTTACCCATTAATGGATGCTCGGGTGGACATTCTTTATCGCATATTGATTCGTCTTCTGTGCAGCCTGTCCCAGGAGGATTAGAGTTCGTTCCTATGACGTGTTTTAAGAACGTCAAGACCGAAAACCTCAAACTCCAGGCTAAGCAGGAAGAAATGAATGTGGATCTTTCATTTTCTTTGCAAGACAAGAAGAAGGTTAAGCTGAATAACTAGTTGCTATAAAAATATGGTTTGCTTGAGCGGTCGAAGAGGCTTAGGGTCGAGGGTTCTGATAAAGCCAGTCGACAAGTTGAAGATTTATAGGCTAGTCATCAGGACATGGAAGAGCATCAATTGGCTAAAAAGGAATTGGAAGCTAAGCACTGCGAGCAGGTTAAGATTTTAAAGAAAAAGTTGCGAGAGAAAGATGTTCGCTTGACTCAAGTTGTGAAAGAATTGACAATAATTAAAGCCCAGGTAGAAAATAAAGACAATGTTCTAGCAGAAGAACCCGAGGTGGGAAATACAGGTTCTGAGGATTGGGAACTCAAATATCGTTGTTTGTTGGCGCTGGTGAAGAAGAGGGGATTTCTGACTGGAGACCCTTTATCCGAAGATGATTAGCCGAATAGTTGAGCTTAAGGAGAAAGTTTTACTACACTTACTATGTTTGTTTTGTTTGACAAGGTCACCGCCAGTCTTGTTGGACGGGGCCTCTTTAATAATTGACTATATTTGTACTAAATCACTATTGTATGGATGTTTATTCGACTCTATAATATGAGCAGTTTCTACTTAGATACTTTGTATTTGTTTCATTTTATCTTTTTGTATATCCTATTATTTATTGATGCTTAATGAAAAATCACAGGATTCTCCTGGAAATGATAAAACACTTCATACATAACCATTCATCTATGCATACCATATCATGACAGGTGGTCACGACAGGTTTTCTTATCTTTGATTCGAGTTTCTTTACAGAGATTGCTAATTGTTATAATACTCGAAGCACTTCCAAGAGGCAGATGGAACAAATTCAAGCAGATGTTGTGGCTATGGGTACTAGGATGGATACTCGGGTTGACCAGTTGATGGAGATCATTCAGAATATGGCTCATCAATAAGAGGAAATGAGATCCATGATTATGAGGCCTGCTGAAGCTTTGAATAATGGTGGTGAAAATTTTAATGAAAATCCGCTAGGGGTTGTCATCAACAATCCTAACGGTATTTTGGGGGCTCAGAATATGGTGGAGAATCCGGGAGGTACTCGGAATGTGAACCTGGATTCAAATGTCGGTCTGAATATTCAGAATGGTCAACTTGCAAATCTCAACAATCTTATAAGTAATCAAGGTATCCATGATATTCAAGTTATGGGGAATCCTCCCCCACCTGCTCCTGTTCATCAGAATATTGAAAAACTTGTTGTACTACCAAGGCCTATTCGCATTCCTATTAGGCCGGTGGAAGAAGATAATTGGGAAGAATGGATGACTCATATGGATGAACCAACAAAATCTAACAAGAAGTTGCATATGATTGAAGAGCGGATGTGCATGTTTTAAAGTCAAGGTGCAATAGGCTTTGACATGTCTGATTTAGGCTTAGTGTCTCGGGTAACGATTCCCCCGAAATTCAAAGTGCCCGATTTCGTAATATACAAAGGCATTTCTTGTCCAAAGACCCACGTTAAGTCTTTCTATCTAAACATGCCTGTGTATTCTAATGATGAGAAGTTATCAATGCACTTCTTTCAAGACAGTTTGACAGATGGCCCACTCAAGTGCTACATGCAGTTGGAGAGTAGTCGTATTCGTACATGGATAGAACTGGTCAAGGCTTTTGTCATGCACTATCAGTATAACACTGACATGGCTCCTACAAGAACCCAACTACAAAATTTATCCCAGTAGCGGGATGAATTTTTTAAAGAGTATTCCCAGAGGTGACGGGAGATGGCTGCAAAGGTTCAACCGCCCATGTTGGAGCAGGAGATGGTGGAAATGTTTAGTAGTACATTGCAAGGATAGTACTACACAATTTGCAGTATATCAAGTACTTTTGCTGAGATGGTGACACATGGAGAACAAATTAAAATCGGGATTAAGTTGGGAAAAATCCAGGATACAGTTGTTGGAAATAATGTTGGTAACACTAAGAAGTATTTTGGTGGTCACCAAAAGAAAAAAGAAGGAGAAACTAATACGGTCTATTCTTGTAAAGGGAAAAATAGATACCAAGATACAGATCACCAGATTGCTGCCGTGACAATACCAGTTGCTGCACCCCAACAACAGACATATGCACCCAGGCAGGGCTACCAATAGAGGCCAAAACAACCTCCCAGAAAGTTCGAAAAAATTCCCAGGCCCTATGCAGAATTGTTACCTCACCTACTGGAGTTGAAGTTGGTTGAGAAACGTACTATGCAGATTAACCCAGAAAAACTACCACAAAATTTCAATGCTAACGCTACATGTGAGTTTGATTCCGGAGTACAGGGGCATAACATTGAGTGTTGCATAGCATTCAAACACGAGGTGCGAGACTTATTTGACTCCCAGGCTATTAATTTTGGGCCAGCTCCTAACATTACTAGTCAACCTTTGCCGCCTCACAGAGGTGCCACTGTCAGTGCCATCATTAAAGATGAAAGTTTGGATCTGGTTATGGATGTTGACCAGTTGACTACACCTCTCTTATTTGTAAAAGAACAATTTTCAAGCAAAGGTGTATTTTTGGGCTGTGAGATGGACTGTGTCGCTTGTTTAAAACAGCCAGAGGGCTGTCAATTGTTGAAAGATGCGGTTCAGGGCCTGATTACAGAGGGGTTTCTTCAGTTTGATTGCAAGATCGTTAAACCTGAGGCCGATAATAATAAAGTCGATGTAATAACCATTCCTGTCAAGAAAAGGACTATTTCGATACCTGTTACGATTCCGGTGCCCGTTAGAAGTCCACCCATAACCATCACCATGCCCGGGCCAATTCCATATGACAACAATAAAACAATTCCTTGGTATTACAGCAGTGAATGTTATCAACGAGGGAAAAAACTTGTTACCCAGAAGTCTGAAGAGGGTAAGATTGAAGAAGAGGGGTCTGAGATTCATGACATCATTAGTGAAAGTAGAATTACTCGCAATGGTTGAATTTTCATCCCACCAGAACGACCTGAAAGTAGTACAGATGCTACGGCTAAGACTAAAGGCAAGAAGATTTTGGTTAATAGTGATAAGCCGGGGCATAATCCCCCAGTTCCTGCTTTAGATGCTGAAATGGCCAAAGATGTAGTCGAGTTGATGAGGTATATCAAGAAGAGTGACTACAAAATCATTGACCAGTTAAGTCAGACACCCTCAAAGTTATCCATCCTTGCTTTTCTTAGAGACTCAGAATCCAATAGAAATGCACTGATGAAACTGTTGGGGACCTCTTTTGTTCCTCAAGAGATATTTGTGAATCAATTTGAGGGAATTGTGCATAGCATTTCTGCGAGTAATGGGTTGGGTCTTACATGAGCATGGAAGATCCAATTGAGATGAAATAAAAAAGGTTGTTTATTGGACATCCTGATCTCTCTAAAAACCCAAAGAACACCCTCTTAGGGTTAAAATTGAGAAATATATGCATTCCTAAAGTTGAACAATTTTATGAAAATGCACAAAAGTCAATGTGAGCAAATTGGATCTTTTGGACTAATGGGCGTGGGTTTTGGATCTCAAGCATATCCATGAACTTATTTAGGATATTTAAATCCATTATTTTATTTTTTATGAGATTTTTTTTATTTGAATTTTTATTCATTTAAATCAAAATAAATAAAATAAAATAGTGAAATAATGAAATAAAATCCAAAGATTTATTTTAGGATCATATCATAGTTCTAGAATCAGATGATCAAGTTAAGATTTCGTGCAAGGGTTGATTGGAAGAAAAAAAAGCATATTTTGGCTAAGTTTAGAAACAAAAAATCCAAATTGCAAATCAAATCTTCCTTTCACAAATCTTCAAGATTCTATCAAATTTTGTTAACCTAATGGATTCTCATATATATGTACAACATTTCCAGGCAAAAAAAGAGAGGATTGGCCGCATAGAACAGACACACAAAGTTCAATTTTTTCACAAAAAAAGTGGGAATCGGATTGACCTTTGCAGAGAGATTCAAGGAGTTTTGACGCTTGCAATCCATTCCTGGGGACGTTCTGAAGCTAACAACATTATTCCCAAGCATCAAAGCATCCAGAATCATCACGTACATCATCACGGTTTACATCCTATTTTTTGAATTTGATTTTGATCATACACGCATTATAAATAAGTTTTGATTATGCATTACTGTTTGTATGAGCATTTAGGACGTGTTTGAATAATTAATTTCTAATTTTGATGCATATATGATAACCTGCCATTGTTAGGGTTTAAAGGTTCGTTTTAGGGTTTTCATGTACAGGTGAAATTGGGTCTAATAAAGGACACCATCATGCTAAAAGGATCAAACCCAGCTGATCCATGACCTTGAGTGGGATTTATATTGCTTGTGTGAGATTTTTGAAATTTGCAGGTGTTTTAGTGACGGATTTAGTCTGAAGGTAAAAGTCCTCAAGCTAAAACGACGGATGGCTGAAGAAGATGAAGGCGTGGCACAACCTGATTGGACCGTTTGAAATCAGCGCGTGCTTTTTTATTAAATAAAATTCTGGGCATTTTAGTTGAGTTATATTATTTTATGTTTATATCATATAATGAATGAACAGGCTTGTGTGATGGTAGAGGAAGTGCTTGGCAAAGGGAAGGACCTGGGTTCGAGTCCCATGTCCAACATTTTATATTTTCTAACTTGTTGCTTGCAGATCCAGTAGGTCTCACCCCCATGCATGCACCATACACCATCAGTTCTCCAGCCATGAGATTCCAGGCAACCCGATCCAGTGCCCCAAACTTGCAGGTGCACCATGGACCTCCATACCACAACAACTTGGGATCAGGCGCTAGCAGTGGGCCAACCAGACTTGGGCTTGGCCAAAATTCAGCAACACCCCCTCCATATTTTCTTCACACCCCCCTTTCTGGCCCATTCTTATTTTCTTTTTATTTTCCTTTGTTATTTTTAATCATTTGAAAAAAACATTTATTCTATTTAATCATAAAAATCATTAAAAAAATATCAGAAAATCATAAATTAGAATTTAGAGTTTTTTTAATAAAAATATTTTTTGCAATTTAATTAATTTAATTAAATTTTAACTTTATTTCATTAATTAAAATTAATTAGAGAATTAGGTTAAAATTCAAATAATTTTTCATAAAATACAAAAATATTTTTAATGAACAATTAGATTTTTTAGGGTTTAAAATTTTTTTCCCGTCTTAATTTTGCACGCGCTTATATTTTTCATCTGATTTATTTTTTACCACTTATGTAACTGCGCCCGGTTTGTAATAGCTAACTTAGGGTTTTTATTTAAGCATTTTTACTTTTCGTTCATTACTCATGTATCTACACCAAAACCCTGTAATAGCGTAGGACTTTATTTCTTGCTTTTTCTTTACATGCTCGTATATAATTGTTAGTAACATAGGCGTGCATGACAAGAAACAATTAATCAGTAGATCACTAATCACAAGATAAACATAACTGAAAAAACACATTGTTGCTCACTTGAACCCTTAGGGTATACCTCACTTGGTTGCCTCGAAAAATAATGGTCATGTCCCTCGAAAGTAGGGGTATCTTAGAAAAGACCCTCGCTATAAAAGTCATCATAAAAGATCATGGTCCCTAAATGTCCCTCGAGTTTCCTACGAGAAATGATCTTGTCCCTCGATGTTGCCTATATGATGACAGTCCCTTTGAATGCTAAGATATCCTTACATGTTGCCTTCGATGACCATAACGTCCCTTTCGATAGACCCTCAACATCCAATGATAGGGATACCTACTCACTAATAGTAGGATAACACTATCTAAAGGGTAGGATTAAAATAACACCCTTTTTCGAGTAGGTAGATGACTCCTAAGTACTTGCTCAAACTTAAAAGTTTCACACTTACACACTTTAAGAAAAATCTTTTCAAAAACGCTTTATCATACTCTCGAGGACTGATACGAGAGTTACCATAAAGAAAACAAAAATATTTTAAACACACAAAGCACAAGTGATTTTCAAAATGAGCAAGTACCTAAGAGCCTGTGGAAAACCACAAATTGTAAGGGTTCTAATACCTTCTCTTTCGATAATCTACCCCCTTACAAAGAAAAATATCGAAAAAGGTCTTTTTTGTTCTTTTCACCCTTTCCTTTGTTGGATAAAATAAACGTCGGTGGCGACTCTTGCTTACTGCAACATTTGCAAATACAAAATGTAAAACCAGTATAATAGTCGGTTCTTCCACTGTATCACAGAACTAGCGACTCTGTTGGGGAAAAAATTATAAAGTGTGGTTTACCTTAGGGACTAGATCATTTTTAACTTGCTTCTCTGTTTGTTTGCTTTACTTTTAAGGGTACTGTTTGGGTTATTATAGATCTTACACCCAGACCTGGGGAAAACATTTTAGGTAATTAGCGATAGATCATGGAAACTATGTGGGGTATACTGACACAGTTGAAGCGATGGCTACATTGATGCGACACTTTGTTTGGTACCGGTAGCCCTTGAGTTAATCAAGGAGAATACGGGGCCGCTGCATGGTGTCATAAAGCGTCAACTGACCTTAGAACCTTTAATTTAACAACTTGGCCATTAGGACGTAGCGAGATGTCCGTCTTTGGTGTATTCCCAAAGTCGGCAGATACTCGATGCAACATTCATTGAGACTTGACTTATGAGTTTTGTTTGGTTGAGAGTCAGTCGTCTATCAAACGAAGCTTGTGGGAAAGGTCAGTGATATTGAGATTCCTTAGAACCCGATTACTATTTATAGGACAGGTTGAACTAATCCAACTTCAAGAGGGTATGACCTTAAGACCCATGCAAGCCTTAAACCTAAGGTTTTGGTGTGATTTGCTTGTGCTTGTTATACATGTGATTTCTTAGCATAATCATACACATTATGACATCATGCCACATCATTTCCTTAACCATTTCAAGGATCTCAAGGGTTTGTGATGCAGGTTATGTTAAATCAGACGTCTAGCAAGGGGCAAAGGGGATTTATTTTACTCTAGCCAATGTCGTCAAAAGATCAAAACTCAACAACTTGAGTTAGGGGCTATGACCCACTTGATATGGTGAGCTTGACTCTCGTAGAAGGACACTAAAGGATACAGAGTTATTCAATCGAAGCTGCAAATTTTGACATTTTCTTGTTTATCTCGCGAGATCCTTGAAAACATTGCATACATATATCATACATATCATTGCATAAACAGGTGTCATAACAGGTTTCTCATCTTCTGCGTTGTTTATTTAAGCAATGTCTCTAGAATAAATAGTAAAGGGCTACAGACTCAGAATGCACAGTTTCAACAGATGATCATGTCACTGGACAAAGGGCAAAAGGAACTAAAAGCCCTGATTGTGAAAGAGAAGACTAAGAAGCCAAGGAGGACAGCTGGTGTGGTAAATCTTGGAAGGAGTTTCAAAGGACTGCTAAGGCAAGTGGTTGAGCTGACATCTTCCTCCAAAGAAGGTGATAATCAAGAATGGGAGACAAGAGAGGAAGACCCTAGTCCAAGGGAATCTGATAATGAGACTGATTACAATGAAGAACAGTATCCTCCGGTCGATGAAAATTACAAACAACTAGAAGAGTGTTTGAGTGCAATGGAAATCCAGAAGGTATCGGGGCTGGATTTTGAAGAGCTGGGTTTGGTTTCTGGGGTTGTCATCCCACAAAATTTCAAGGTGTCGGTGTTCGCAAAATATGATGGGGTCTCATGTCCCAAAATGCACCTCCGACCGTATGTGAGGAAGATCCAACCTCACACTGCTGACAAGGACTTATGGGTCCACCCAACTAGAATGGTTCTACCAGCTGGAAAGGGCCAACATTCGTAATTGGGAAGACTTGGCCACTACTTTTTACAAGCAGTATCAGTATAACGCAGACCTTGATCCCACCAGTACTCAACTCCAAAGTATGGCAATGGGTTCGAGCGAGGGCTTTAAAGACTACACTCAGAAGTGGAGAGACTTAGCAGGAAGAGTCCAGCCTCCCTTGTCAGATAGAGAGCTAGTGGATATGTTTTTTGGTACCTTGTCTAGTCCATTTTTCAATCACCTGGTTGGAAGCTCCTCAGCCGGATTATCTGAATTGATTTTGGCAGGAGAAAGAGTTGAAGCTGGAATTAGGAGTGGGAAGATCCAAAAAGATGCATCCTCCAGTGAAGTAAGGGAGACATATGCGGGGAAGAAAGAGGTTAGTGTTGTGTATAATCAAAGGAATCAGGACAGAACTAAACACCGTCCAGAAGTAGGGGTTTTTATGATCTCTAAACCTGCACCTACTCAACAAAGGAACAACCATCCTAGAACAGAAAGGCCGGTAAGACAATTTACCCAGATAAATATGAAAATGTCTCAAGTCTTGCCACATTTACTAAAGTCTAATTTGGTAACTTTGAAGGAAGCTCTGAAGAATCCCAACACTGCCTCTCCCCGCTACAATCCAAATGCCCGCAATGCTTATCATTCAGAAAGTCTAGGTCATGATAAAAACAACTGTTGGGCTTTGAAAAAAAAGGTGCAAGACCTTCTCGAGGCGAAGGAAATTGAATTTGACACCCCTAAGATTCCAAATGTCATCACTGCTCCTATGCCCAAGCACCGCCGTGGTGTTAACTCTATTGAAGATGATATGTTTGATACTGCCATTGATGAACTTTTTACTCCTCTCCTGACCGTTAAGTGGAACTTATTGAAAGAGAGTTTATTTCTGGGCTGTGGCGAAGGTTTCCACTTCTATTTATCTCTACCGACTGGTTATCATTTGTTGAAGGCAGGTGTTCAGCGCCTGATGGATGATAGAGAGATTTTGTTGGAGAAGATTCTCGTTCCAACCATTTTCTTGGAAGGAAATTTCAATAATAACCATTTCCGCAAATCCACCCAAGGTCTCCACCAAAAGACCCGTCAGGATTACATCTGTTCCGAAGGTGACTCCACTAATAATTACTATGTCAGGACCAATCTTATACTCCTCGGACAAAACTATTCCCTAGAACTATGAGGGTGTCTACTACCACGGAGTCAAGCAAGACCTGCTGGTTGTTGAAGACCAAGTTTCTGAGAATGCTGATCACGACATTGACAACATTGTTGGAACTAGCAAAATAACAAGAACTGGAAGAGTGTTCTCCCCTGAGATTTCTCCTCCGAAAGTTGTTACTGGTCCTGTGATCATTCCTACTTTTGTTCCTGCAGATACTACTACTACAATTCTTGTGATTACCCCTGCTGACACCCCTAGCACTGAGTCGACCGAGACTCGGGGCAAAGACATATTGATTGAGCTTGTCTAGATGAAGGCGCATTCAGTATTTATCCCAGAGGCTTCCAAAAAGGAGATGGAAGAAATTTTGAAAATTATAAAGAAGAGCGACTACAATGTAGTCGAACAACTGGGGCACGCCCATTCAAACATTTCTATGCTAGCCTTACTGTTATGCTCTGAAGCTCATGTGAAGGATCTAGTGAAATTTCTTAAAACTACCCATGTGCCACAAGAAACCTCTGCTGACCAATTTGAATATTGTGTGGCCAATTTGACGGCTGATAATAGTTTGGGTTTTTTTGATGCTGATCTGACACCTAGAGGGAGGAAACACAATGATGCGTTGCATGTCTCTGTCGAATGCAGGGGCACTACTTTTTCCCATGTCCTAGTAGATACTAGTTCATCATTGAACGTATTGCCTAAGAAAGCTCTGGATGGACTAGACTGTGAAGATTTGTACTTGAAGCCCAGCAACATTGTAGTGAGGGCTTTTTACGGTTCAAAGAGAATGGTGCACAAGGAGGTGGACATCCCCATCAAAGTTGGTTCTCAGAATTTCGACTCTACTTTCTACGTGATGGATATCAGACCATCTTATTATTGTTTATTGGGTCGGCCTTGATTCATAGGGCGGGAGTTGTTACGTCCACTCTGCATCAAATGATGAAATATCCGGTCAAAGGAAGAATTGTCACTGTACACGGTGAAGAAGAATACAAGGTCAGACACCTGAATTCCTTCAGATATGTAGAAATGGATGGTGAGTTCATCGAGACTCCATGCCAGAATTTTAAAGAGGTACCTCAGACTATGGCTGCAACTGAAACTATCATTGATATGCCGAAGATCACCAGACCTCCCTTGAAGATGGCTTATCTCAAGGATGCAAAATAATTTATTGAAGAAGGTGGGTTTACCATCTGGGGAAAACTCCCTAATATTCTATACAAGTCTGATAAATTTGGTTTGGGTTTCTCTTCAGAGGCTCAAAAGGTTGTTTGACACGCTCGTGCTGGAAGACCTCCCCTACGCATCAGCAATCATGAGTCAACACTCTAGAAGACAGCGACGGTGACAATGACGTGGATAGCTGGATCTTCCCTACTACCGACGGTGGACCCAGTAATTGTACTAAAAAGGACTTTGTACCGATTACTTTTGTTCGGAAGTAATTTTCTTTATTGTTTTTTTGGGATATGTAATAAACAATATAAACTTTATATCCATATGTCTTACCCGGGGCACATTTGTTTATTTGTGTGGGTTATCATGTTTCATTTTCATATGGAATTAATAAAGCATTGGACGTTTATGCATACAAATTTTGTGCTCTCTACTTTTCTTTTCTGCTTTTTACTTTGTCTATACAGCTATGCTCTTACACACACTCACGTATCAAACTACAGATCCATGTCCACTATGGATCCCATTGATAACAGTTTTGTTATCGCCATTTATTACTTTGAATATCTGATCAACCAAGCCGAGGACGAAGGTGAGGAAGATTGTGAGGTACCTGGAGAACTTGCTAGGCTGTTAAAGTAGGAAGAGAGGGATATACAGCCTCATGAAGAGCCAGTTGAGACAATAAACTTAGGCACAGAGGAAGACAGAAAAGAAGTCAAGATCGGTGAAAATCTGGGGCTTATTGTCAAACAGCGGTTGATGCAGATGTTGCATGATTATGTCGAGATCTTTTCTTGGTCATATAAAGACATTTCAGGACTGGATACAGATATTGTGGTTCACCGTCTGCCAACTAAAGAATATTTCTCTCCTGTAAAGCAGAAGGTCCGTCGTATGCGCCCTGAAATGTCAGAGAAGATCAAAGCAGAAGTTATGAAACAGTTCAAAGCTAGGTTCCTAGTTGTCACCTCTAATCCCCAATGGGCTGCCAACGTAGTTCCGATGCCTAAAAAGGAAGGCAAGGTACGGATGTGTGTGGACTACAAAGATTTGAACAGGGCAAGCCCCAAAGATAACTTTCCTCTCCCCCACATCGATGTTCTGGTTGACAACACCGCGCAACACAAGATCTTTTCCTTCATGGATGGTTTCTTTGGTTACAATTAGATCAAGATGGCACCTGAAGATATGCAAAAGACAACCTTCATTATGCAATGGGGAACTTTCTAATACAAAGTGATGCCGTTTGGATTAAAGAATGCTGGGGAAACCTATCAGCGAGCCATGGTAGACTTGTTTTATGAAATGATTCACCATGAGATAGAGGTCTATGTTGAT
This sequence comes from Vicia faba, assembly GCA_948472305.1. Classification (NCBI taxonomy): domain Eukaryota; kingdom Viridiplantae; phylum Streptophyta; class Magnoliopsida; order Fabales; family Fabaceae; genus Vicia; species Vicia faba. Next base: position 1,141,906,803 of record OX451737.1, read on the forward strand.
GACATGATAGCCAAGTCTCAAACTGAGGAAGAACACCTCGATCATCTACAAAAGTTGTTTGATAGGTTGAAGACGTACAAGCTGAGGTTAAATCCGAACAAGTGCACCTTCGGGGTAAGGTCTGGTAAACTACTAGGCTTCATTGTCAGTGACAAAGGTATTCAGGTAGACCCTTTAAAGGTGAAGTCTATACAAGAGATTTCGGCTATTCACAATGAAAAGGAAGTTAAAGGCTTCTTGGGATGACTAAACTACATTTCCAGGTTCATTTCCCATTTAACTACTACTTGTAAGCCAATCTTCAAACTCCTGGAGAAAGATCAAGTGGTAAAATGGAATGACGAATGCCAGACTGCCTCCGAAAGAATTAAAGAATACCTTCAAGAGCCTCCAATTATGATGCCTCAAATTGAAGGAAGACCTTTTATAATGTACTTAATAGTGTTAGATAATTTAATGGGGTGTGTGCTGGGGTAGCATGACGAGTCCGGTCAAAAAGAGCATGCGATATACTACCTTAGAAAAAAGTTTACCGACTGTGAAACAAGATACTCACTGCTCAAGAACTTGTTGTGCTTTGGTATGGGCTGCTCGATGACTGAGACAGTATATGTTGACCCACACTACTTTGTTGATATCTAAGATGGATTCGATCAAGTACATCTTTGAGAAGCCCGCTCTCTTCAGAAGAATAGCAAGATGGAAAATGATCCTGGCCGAATACGATATCTAATACATAACCCAGAAAGAAACAAAGGGAAGTGTATTAGCTGATCATTTAGCTCATTAGGTTATGGATGACTACCAGTCCATGAATTTTGAGTTCCCGGACGAGAATATTATGCTAGTGATTAACTACGAAGAACCTGAACCGGATGAAGGACCTGAAGAAGGATCCTGATGGACTATGGTTTTTGATGGAGCCTCCAACGCACTCGACAATGGTATTGGTGTTCTAATCATATCTCCCAAAGGCTGTCATACTCCTTTCACGGCCATATTATGTTTCAATGTACCAACAATATGGCGGAGTATGAAGCATGCATCATGGGTCTCAAAGCTGCTATTGACATGAGGATCAAGTTCTTGAGTGTTTTTGGGGATTCAACCTTGGTAATAAGTCAGATCAAAGGAGAGTGGGATACGAAGCACCCGAATCCCATCTCGTACAAAGAACATGTGCTAACTTTGCTTCCACACTTTGAAGAGGTCATCTTTGAACATTTTCCACGAGAAAAGAATCAGTTAGCGGACGCGCTAGCCACTATGTCATCGATGTTTAAGGTCAAGTGGGACAACGAGGCTCCTCGGATCACTATTTAGAGGTTGGATGAACCAGCATACTTCTATGAGATTGATACTGAGGAAGTAGCAGAAAAACCTTGGTTACATGAAGTAAAGAGGTATCTCAAGGCTCAAGAATATCCCGAGGGGGCATCTGTTAATGATAAGAAGTTTCTGAGAAGATTCGCCGCAAAGTTCTTCCTCAGTAATGGAATCCTCTACAAGCGCAACCATGACTCTACTTTAATTCGTGCATAGACAAGGGCGAAGCAGAGAGGATTATGGCCGATCTACACGAAGGTACCTTTGGAACCCATTCTAGTGGACATACCATGGCTAAAAAGATCCTACGGGCGGGATACTATTGGTCCACTATGGAAGAAGACTGCTATCAGCATTCTCGAACTTGTCACAAATGCCAGATCTATGTTAATAAAGTACATGTACCTTCAGTTCTCTTGAATGTCTTAACGGCTCCTTGGCCCTTTTCAATGTGGGGCATTGACATGATCGGAGATATTAGACCTACCGCTTCCAATGGGCATCACTTCATCCTAGTGGCCATTGATTACTTCACGAAGTGGGTTGAGGCTGCCTCTTTTGCTACTGTTACCAAGAATGTTGTGGTGCGGTTTATTAAGCATAACTTGATTTGTCGGTATGGTGTGCCAGAGAGAATCATCACTGACAATGGTACAAATTTAAACAATATAATGATCACCGAACTTTGTAAACAATTCAAGATCCAACATCATAATTCTTCCCCTTACAGGCCGAAGATGAATGGCGTTGTGGAGGTTGCTAATAAGAAAATTAAGAAAATCATACAAAAGATGATGGTGACATACAAAGACTGGCATGAGATGTTATCATTTACTCTTCATGGTTATCGCACCTCAGCACGAACGTCGACAAGGGAAACACCTTATTCTCTGGTATATGGCATGAAGGTTGTCTTACTTCTGTCTGTCATGGTCAAATGTATCAAAAACGGATGATCAAGGTTTTCAACAAAAAGGTCAGACGTAGGTCAAGTAGGTGATCTAGTGATCAAGCGCATCATACTGCTGCAAGGTGATCCCAGAGGAAAATGGACTCCCACATACAAAGGGCCATTTGTGATCAAAAGCGTATTTTCAGGTGTAGCCATGATTTTGACCACCATAGATGGGTGACGACCTTCCTCACCCTGTTAATACGGACATAGTGAAAAGATACTACGCGTGAATAAAGACCCGCTATGTTGACTGGCCTAGGAAAAAATAAGGGCATCCCGATGAACCAAAAAGGTTCGAGCAAAATTAGGGATAAATACAAAAACAAATCTGTACACCCGGCAAGTCGAAAACCTGAAAAGGCGGCTTAGGAAAAAAAGGGTATCCCGGTGGACTGAAAACGCGAAAGGGCGGTCCAGGAAAAAGTTAGGGATTTGAAGCGTATCACTATGTCCCATTGGATCACCTTGTGACAAAATTTCAGTATTAACTATCAAGCTCAAGCGGTACCGATCAATCCAGTCAGCTTCGAACGAGTAGCAAAGTGATGAGACGCTCGAAGACATAACAGCAATAGCAGAATTGAAACTCAATGGGATTATTACACATAGATGTTTTCTTCTATTTGTACACTATTTTGTATAGTTTCACTCTCACGGAGGAGTTCTCCTACTAGAACATCAGCCTCTTTGTACAAAATTCCTGTTATATGCAAACTTCAGAAATCAATACCAATGATTTCTTTGAAAGTACAAAACAAATTGTTTTTCTTTTTTCTGTTTTTTTTTGCAAGAACGTCCAATGACTTATTATTGACATATGAATTTGAATATGATTACTATTCACAAAAATTTGCATAAGAAACAGAAATACAGTTGCTCATGAATTTAAAGAATTGGGCAAAGTCTAAAAAAACAATTTCTAGTCCCGACAGTTACTCCTTCCAACAGATACAGGGGCAGAGACAGTTTTGAGACGAAGTCACCATTACATATGACCTTGTGATGTCTATGTTCCCCGCAGAGTATAAACAACCAAAGTTTCGATCTCACCTTACCCAAGCAGGAATTATCTCTTCCAGTAAAATTCCTTCTCCAGCTGCAATTTGTATTCCCCAGTCGGGTTTTATAATTTCAAACAGTTATAAAACCTCCTCCCGAGTAGAGTTTATTTCTCTAACTACGGAAGTTTCATTCCTTAACAGAGTTTATTTCTATACAACAGAAAAATCTTCCAATAAAGCATCTCCCTTCACATAGTTATTCTCAAGCAGAGGAAATCCCCGACAGATTATATCCTTTCATCATCCCCAGCGAAAATGAAGGATTCAGCCTCCTTATACTCATCAGCAGCAGTTCGGGACTTACTTTCCCAGAATAAGAAACATCACAATAGCATTCCATATTCATACATTATGGCATGCGCATACACATTTCATACAACATAATCTCATTTATTTTGAGAACAACACCACAATGCCTTTCATGCATCATGACATTGCATATCACTAACTCTTTGCCTTTTCCAGGGAAAAGATCAAATCAATAAACACCGTTGGCTACCTATGCAACCTAGTAGTTTTCTCAAAAGCTACAAGCTATTTTAGCATCTTCCTCAGAACGAAGTTCTCGGAAGACCTTCTCTGGTTCAGTCAGATCGCCACTAAGATCTCTCTAATTCTTATCCCAATTGAAGATTGACCCAAGACTTTTTGATGGTTCATTTGAATTGACCCTAAGATTCTTCTGATTTTCGTTCCAGTCAAAGTTAATTAAAGACCTTCTCTGGTTCAGTCAGATCGCCACTAAGATCTCTCTGATTCTTATTCTAGTTGAAGATTGACCCAAGACTTTTGTCTGGTTCAGTTGAATCGACCCTAATATTCTTCTGATTTCCGTTCCAGTCAAAGTTAATTAAAGACCTTTTCTGGTTCAGTCAGATCGCCACTAAGATCTCCCTGATTCTTATCCCAGTTGAAGATTGACCCAAGAATTTTTTCTGGTTCAGTTGAATCGACCCTAAGATTCTTCTAATTTTCTGTTCCAGTCAAAGTTAATTAAAGACCTTCTCTGGTTCAGTCAGATCGCCACTAAGATCTCCCTGATTCTTATTCCAATTGAAGATTGACCCAAGACTTTTGTCTGGTTCAGTTGAATCGATCCTAAGATTCTTCTGATTTTCGTTTCAGTTAAAGTTAATTAAAGACCTTCTCCGGTTCAGTAAGATCGCCACTAAGATCTTCCTGATTCTTATCCCAGTTGAAGATTGACCCAATACTTTTCTCTGGTTCAGTTGAATCGACCCTAAGATTCTTCTGATTTCTATTTCAGTCAAATTTAATTAAAGACCTTCTCTGGTTCGGTCATATCGCCACCAAAATCTCTCTGATTCCTATTCCAGTTGAAGATATTCCAAGACTTCTCTATGGTTTAGAAGAATCAACCTTAAGATTCTTCTGATTTCTATTCCAGTTAAAGAAACTCCCAATCCTGGAATACAACCGGATAGCAGTTAGCCTTATTATCCTCTGCAAGTCACTGTGAAGCCTGGATCCTGACCAGATAGTAGTTCACTTTCGTCTCCCCAGTAGAGTAATGGACAACCGAAGCTCCTAAACTATATTTTCCAAGTGGAGACCAACATTCCTTAGCGGAATCCTCCTCAATAATAGGCATAGGAATTTCCACAAAGGAATATCTCATGAAATCAACATTGTTCCGCATGGCATATTCAAGCCCATCTCCGCCAACTCTCTGTCATATTCTCAGGATGGGATCTTTAAGCCCATCTCCGATGATATCCCGTCACCTTCTCCAAATGGCATCTATAAGCCCATTCCTGATATTACCTACACAGTCAAGTATCATTTCAAACGAGTGCAAATTTCTGGGCACTCTAGTGTTCAATCATCTTCCACCTTCAGATCACGAAAGGCAGACATCCCATTCTACATCCTCGGGTTTAAGAAGATTGAACAGGGGAAGTTGTTATACCCCAAAATTTTCCCTCCCATTGTCACTGAAGACATGCCACTAGAGGTCCTGAATTGCTCAAGGATGACCAAGAATGGACCAGACAAATTCTCTCCCTAAGGCAACAAGCCTCAACTAGGGTTTAAATTTTAAGCAAGAGGTGTGAGTCCAAAGGATCCCAAATGTTCTCCATTGTGTTAATATGTCCTCAAGATCATCCATGCCAAATTTCATGCCTTAAACAACAAGTTTGCTCAGTCAATTGCTCAAATGCCTAGGAATCAACTTTACTAGGTCAAAAGTCAACTATGGCCCAAATACAGTCAAACATCAATATTTTTTGTCAACATCAATATTTTGAAGTATTATCCATCATTTTATCAAGGTTTGATCATGATTCCTCAAGAAATGTTCCTAACCCATCAAAAGTCAAAAATGGCAAATTAGGGTTTCTATAGGAAAAGTCAATCAAACTTTGACCAGTCATAAATTTCTCATACTTTATCAGAAATTTTTCCTCCAAGGCTCATTTTGAAGAGAATCCAATTCCTTACAACTTCTCTTCAGGCCTCAAGTTCAAGAAATGCCTCAATCAAAAGATACAAGCTCGGACATTATAGGTCCTTTCAAAAAGACAATAATAACACTTTTTGGGTCAAAGCTCCTTACATGAGCATGGAAGATCCAATTGAGATGAAATCAAAAGGGTTGTTTATAGGACATCCTAAGTTCTCTAAAAAGTCTAAGGACACCCTCATAGGTTTAAAATTGAGAAAGATATGCATTGCTAAAGTTGACCAATTTTATGAAAATGCATAAAAGTCAATGTGAGCAAATTGGATCTTTTGGACTAATTGGGTGGGTTTTGGATCTCAAGAATATCCATGAACTTATTTAGGATATTTAAATCCATTATTTTATTTTTTGTGAGATTTTTTTTATTTATTTGAATTTTTATTCATTTAAATCAAAATAAATCAAAATAAATCAAATAAAATAGTGAAATAATGAAATAAAATCCAAAGATTTTTTTTAGGATCATATCATAGGTCTAGAATCAGATGATCAAGTCAAGATTTCGTGCAAGGGTTGATTGGAAGAAAAAAAGCATGTTTTGGCCAAGTTTAGAAACAAAAAAATCCAAATTGCAAATCAAATCTTCCTTTCACAAACCTTCAAGATTCTATCCAATTTTGTTAACCTAATGCATTCATATATATATATGTACAACTTTTCCAGACCAAAAAAGAGAGGATTGGCCGCATAGAACAGACACACAAAGTTCAATTTTTTCATAAAAAAGTGGCAATCGGATTGACCTTTGCAAAGATATTCAATGACTTTTGATGCTTGCAATCCATTCCTGGGGACGTTCTAAAGCTAATAGCATCATTTCCAAGCATCAAAGCATCCGGAATCATTATGTGCATCATCACGGTTTGCATCCTATTTTTTGAATTTGATTTTGATCATACACGCATTATAAATAGGTTTTGATTATGCATTACTGATTGTTTGAGCATTTAGGACGTGTTTGAATAATTAATTTACAATTTTGATGCATATATGATAACATGCCATTGTTAGGGTTTAAAGGTTTGTTTTAGGGTTTTCATGTACAGGTGAAATTGGGCCTAATAAAGGACACCATCATGCTCAGAGAATCAAACTCAGTTGATCCATGCCCTTGAATGGGATTTATATTGCTTGTGTGAGATTTTTCAAATTTGCAGGTGTTTTAGTGACGAATTTAGTCCGTAGGTAAAAGTCCTCAAGCTAAAACGATGGATGGCTGAAGAAGATGAAGGTGTGGCACAGCCTGATTGGATCGTTTGAAATCTGGGCACATTTTTTTATTAAATAAAATTCTGGGCATTTTATTTTAGTTATATTATTTTATGTTTATATCATATAACGAATGAATAGGCTGGTGTGATGGTAGAGGAAGCGCTTGGCAAAGGGAAGGACCCGAGTTCGAGTTCCAGGTCCAACATTTTATATTTTCTAACTTGTTTGTTGCAAATCCAGTAGGTTACACCTCTCTGCATGCACCAGACACCATCAATTCTCCAGCCATGAGATCCCAGGCGTCCAGATCCAGCGCCCCAAACTTGCAGGCGCACCACGGACCTCCATACAACAACAACGTTGGTGCTAGCAGTGGGCCAACCAGACTTGGGCTTGGAAAAAATTCAGCAACACCCCCTCCAGATTGGGTTCACACCCCCCTTTCAGGCCCATTCTTCTTTTCTTTTTATTTTCCTTTGTTATTTTTAATTATTTCAAAAAAACCATTTTTTTCTATTTAATCATAAAAATCATTAAAAAAATCATAAAATCATAAAATAGGATTTAGAGTTTTTTTTAATAAAAATATGTTCTGCAATTTAATTAATTTAATTAAATTTTAACTTTATTTCATTAATTAAAATTAATTAGAGAATTAGGTTAAAATTCAAATATTTATTTTAATAAAATACAAAAAAAAATTTAATGAACAATTAGATTTTTTAGGGTTTAAAAAATTTTTCCTTTCTTAATTTTGCGTGCGCTTATTTTTTCATACGATTTATTTTTTACCACTTATGTAACTACGCAGGTTTGTAATAGCTAACTTAGGGTTTTTATTTCCGCATTTTTACTTTTAGTTCATTACTCATATATCTACACAAAAGCCCTATAATAGCGTAGGACTTTATTTCTTGCTTTTTCTTTACATGCTCGTATATAATTTTTAGTAACTTAGGCGTGCATGACAAGAACCAATTAATCAGTAGATCACTAATTACAAGATAAACATAACTGAAAAAACACATTGTTGCACACTTGCACCCTTAGGGTATACCTCACTTGGTTGCCTCGAAAAATAATGGTCATGTCCCTCGAAAGTAGGGGTATCTTAGCAAAGACCCTCGGTATAAAAGTCATCATAAAAGATCATGGTCCCTATACGTCCCTCGAGTTGCCTATGAGAAAAGATCTTGTCCCTCGATGTTGCCTATATGATGACAGTCCCTTCGAATGCTAAGATATCCTTACATGTTGCCTTAGATGACCATAACGTCCCTTTCGATAGTCCCTCAACATCCAACGATAGGGCTACCTACTCACTAATAGTAGGATAACACTATCTAAAGGGTGGGAGGAAAAGAACACCCTTTTCGAGTAGGTAGATGACTCCTAAGTACTTGCTCAAACTTAAAATTTTCACACTTACACACTTTCAGAAAAATCTTTTCAAAAACGCTTTATCACACTCTCGAGGACTGATACGAGAGTTTCCATAAAGCAAACAAAAATCTTTCAAACACACAAAGCACAAGCAATTTTCAAAATGAGCAAGTACCTAAGAGCCCGTGGAAAACCGTAGATGGAAAGGGTGCTCAGACCTTATCTTTCCACAATCTATCCCCCTTACTCAGAAAAATCTCGAAAATGGTGTTTTTCTGTTCTTTTCACCCTTTCCTTTGTTGGATAAAAGAAAAGTCGGTGGCGACATTTGCTTACCGCAAAATTTGCTAATCCAAAATGTAAAACTAGTATAATAGTTGGTTATGCCACCGTATCATACATCTCTTGGAATATGATGGAATTCAACTTGGTTAAAGAAGGACAATAGTCTTCTAGCATAATCTTTGTAAGGGATCAAGCCAGGGTGACGAGTATCCCATTCTCCTTTAATCTGATTAACAACCAAATCCAAATCTCCATACAAATCTAGAACCTTGAATCTAAGATCAATGGACTCCTCGAGACCCATAATGAAAGCCTCATATTCCGCCATATTATTGGTACAATTAAATGTCAGCCTTGCAGTAAAAGGAATGTGTGATCCATGTGGAGTGATGATCACCGCACCAATTCCTTTTCCGTAAGCGCTCACTGCTTCATCAAATACCATGCCCCAGCGAGACTCGGGATCTGGACCTTCACCAAGTAAAGGTTCATCACAATCCTTTTATTTCAAGAACATCACATCCTCATCAGGGAAATCAAACTTGACAAATTGATGGTCATCTACGGTTGGTGAGCGAGATAATCCGCCAGCATACTGCTTTTTATGGCCTTCTGAGTTAGGTATTCAATGTCGTATTCAGACAATAACATTTGCCAGCGGGAAATTCTCCCGGTGAGAGCAGGCTTTTCGAAAATATACTTAACTAGATCCATTTTGTAAATCAACCAAGTAGTATTATTCAACATATATTGTCGCAACCGCTTTTCCACCAAGGACAGAGCACAACATGTCTTCTCCAATATAGAATACTGTGACTCACAATTAGTAAATTTCTTACTGAGATAGTATATGGCATATTCTTTCTTTCCTGTTTCATCTTGTTGTCCCAAAATACAATCCATAGAACTATCCAACACTATTAGATACATGATCAATGGTCATCCTTCAAAGGGAGAGAGAAATATAGGAGGTTCAAGAAGATATTCATAAATACTCTCAAATGCCTCTGACAATCCTCTGTTTACACACAACCCTAATCTTTCTTTAGCAACTTAAAGATTGGTTCACATGTTGCGGTCATGTGGGAGATGAATCTGGAAATATAATTCAAACGCCCAAGGAAGCCTCTAACTTGTTTCTCAGTCCTTGGCGCAAATGTAATACGGTGGGAGAACTGACTTGGTTATTTTGTGTTTGATCGTAACTGTTGCGGATAGCAATAGTCACCACCGACTTTTCTTTTATCCAATAAGGAAAGGGTGAAGAGAACTGGAATGACCTTTGAGATATTTTCTTGAGTTCGAGGGGTAAGTTATGAAAAGGGATGGTGTTAGCACCCTTTTCATCCATAGTTATCTATGGGATCTTAGTTGCTAGCTAGCTCACTTTTGAAATTTCTTTGTGTTTGTGGTGGGTTTTAAAAATATTTTTGAAAAATGCTCTCGTCTAGGAAAACTTTGTAATGATTCTCGTCTCTATAAGAATGCATACAAAGTGTTGTACTTTTTAATATTTCATGTTTTGAAATTGTTTGGTTTGTTTTGAAAAGATGTTTGTTTTTGAAGATGGATAGTTAGAAAGTAACTAAGAACGTTCTACATAGTCAAAAGTAGTTTGTTCATTTCTCTCTTCCTTTGACATTTTTATCTTACCATTGATTGGTAAGAATCTATATCATTGGATGTGAAGGGACGGGCGTGGGTCATCGTATAGTTATAAAAGGCAACATTGTTGGATACCTTATCAATTTGTCGTAAGGGACTAAGATCTTTTACGAAAGCAACATCGAAGGGTCATCGAGGGACTACGATCTTGTATTTGAGGGTCTTTGCTAAAGCATCCCACGTTCGAGGGACATGACTAGAGGTGCAAAGTGTGCAAGTGTTTATATTTCATGCTTGATTTATATTGAATTAGAGTTTTCTAAGTTTTGATTTTATCTTTCCATACAAACCCTAACTTACTAGCATTTATATGAAAGCGACAAATTGCGGAAAATAAATATCCTACGCTATTACATCATTTGGGGATGACGGATACAAATTTATAAATGGGGAATGGAAAGCAATAAAAATCCTGATTATCTATTACAAACATATTGAATTTGAATAATGTATAAGAAATGAATATAATGTACAAAGATATAAATGGAAAAGAAATGGATTTTTGTTTGGATTTTGTTAAAGAAAAGTTTTGGTTTTAACCTAATTAACTAAAAGAAAATAAATAATTAAAAATAAGAAAATTAAACTAAGTTAATTAGAAAATAAATATTTTTTTGGGTTTTTGAGAAAAGACTTTAATATTAACATGAAAAGGAAATAATTAAAAGAGAAATCCAAACTCTAAGTTAATTTTAATTAGAAAAACATATTAAACCCTAGTCTAATTATTAATTGGTTAAAAAGAAAAGAAAATAAATGGTAATAAAATATTTTGGTGTCTTTTTGTATTTGAAAAAATAAAATAAGTATATAGTATAATAAATAAAATATTTTTGTCTTTTTTATTAATAAAAATAAGTAATAATAATATTAATAATAATAATAATAATAATAATAATAATAATATTTAAAGAAAAGAAAGTAAGAAAATAAAATAAAATAAAGAAATATAGTCATGGGGGTTAAAAAACAATTTGGGGTGTTTTTTGTATAAACAGTTTTTTTGTTAAGCCAAGCCCAAATGATTATTGTAAGCAGAAAAATAAAAAAATACATTGGGCTTGCGTGATGGTGTAAGCAACAAGGGGGGTGTTGTGTGAGTGAGGCACTGAGCCTGGAAATCCTTAGCCCAAATGCAACAAAATCTAAAAATTAGAAAATAATGCAAGAAAGCAAAAAATGGCGCAGGGGTGACTCGAACCCATGTCTTCACGTTTTCCAAGCCATGCCTTTACCAACGCACCATCTGCTTCAATCTATTATCATAATAAATCCAATAATATATAAAATAAGAATGCATTAAGTTTGAAATAAAAAAAATATATATGGTGGGCTTGGGCCGAATCGGGTCGACCCAAGACCCACCTCTTAAAATATAATAAAACAAAAGCTAAGGGTTTGTGAAACCCTAAGCTCAAAGGCAGCGCCTCCTATCTTCATCTCCCTCACTTTATCATGAGCCATGCTTCTTTCTTCTTCGTCCTTGTCGAACCTCAAGGCTCTGTATCTTTTACTCTGTATCGTCTTCTCTTATTTTATTCAGTGAGTTCGTTCCTTTTTCTTCTGGCTCTTCTTTCTTGTTACAAAAATCTGAAGGGTTAGGTTTTCAAAAATGATGATAAAAATAATTTGTTAGGGTTTTATGCATGGTTTCGGTTTTGTTATGTGTATGTATAGTTGTGTATATTTTTGTGGAAAAGGAATTTTGATAGAGAAGGAAACGTTGTTGTTTGGTTCGGCTTCTGTATGATGTGAACATGATTTTGGGTTTGTTATGTTGTTTCTGTTTTGTTCTGTATAGTTTGTATATTTTTTGTGAACCTTTGTGAATAAAAATAGGAAGTTTTCCTCTGTATATTATTGTGAACCGCCTCCCAAAGGGTTATGTGTTATGTTGTTCTTATACTGGTTTTTCTTTGCTTGTTTTTTGTACGAGCTTGATGTTGTATTGAGGGGCATCATTTTGTCACTTTTGAGATATAAACTTTGTTTTACTTTTTCTAGTTGACTTTGCTTGTTGGATGTACTTGTTGTACTATTTTTTTCTGAGTTTGTTGTACCGATTCTAGTTGGATTGGTTGCTTGCAGTATAATAAGCTAGGCCTGTGATTTTTGACATTACACATTCTGAATTCTTCTTTTCTCTTTTCTGTGAACAAGACATTGTTTTTCGCAGTAAAGTGACGTTGAAACTATGAATTTTTCTTTGACATGAAACAACATGTTGCTTCTTGCATGAAACATGATATTGGATCTGATTTTTATTGATCTCTTCTTCTCCTTTTTTTGAACCAAAATCTGCTTATGTGATTTGCAAAAAGCAATGTTTCTAGGCCAATGATGTAGGTATGAGGCTTGATTTCTTGTTGGGCTTGAATTGAAATTTTGTTTGGCTGAATTTGTGAATGAATTATATTTGCATATTTTCTTCTATTGTGAACCAAAATAGTTTGTAAATTGAAATAGCATTGGCCCATGATAAGAACTTAAATGTTTTAGGCTTTAACACATAAAAAATCCTTTTTTTCTTATTCCATAAACAACCCTAATGATGAGTTTAAATCAATTTGTAATTTTGTTCACTTTGGATTGCTAACTCTTGTCTTATTTTGGTTTCATATATGGTTGATGGGGAGTGGATGAAGATGGCATGGCAACTTATAAGGAGAGGTCGTGGCTTGTCACAAAAGCATGGAGAAAAATCGAAGAAGCGAAGAAGGAGAATTTAGGACTTAGAAAGTTTAGAAATCTAAGACAAACTTGTATTTGAATTACTTTTGAAAGGCACACTTGTATTTGAATTTGAACTTTGTAATTACTTTTGAATTTATTTGAACAATAATTTTGAAAGATGTATTGAATATTTTGAAAATGGAATGAAATTTTGTAGAAGTTTGCAAGAATTGTAACCAAACTTTGAATGGTGTATTACAATCTAGGAGAAGGATTAATTAAATTTCCTTAAAAGGAAATGGTGCTTGAAAACAAAAATTCAATTTTCATCTTTCTTCCATATCTCAAAAATGCCTTGAATTATTTTGATCTTCACATCAAAACCCTTATCTTCCACAAGAACACTTAGACATTTGAAATGAGATCCAAAGAAACTTGCATGACAAGTGATAGAATTGGCTATGCAAAGTACTTCACATAAGTTTAATTGTATCTTATAGAAATCGTGACCATATTGACACAAGATTTGAAAGAATGATGCATGATATTGTATCCTGATAAATGTTTTAATCTTGTAACTTGAAGACCAAGAAAATCATGTAAACCATATTTTTAAACTTAGCATGCACTTGGATAATTATCTCAAAATAATATTGAACAAGAGTAAAACCACAAACTCAAACCTTATGTTTCGAATCCTGCTTTGTATGACATGTTGAAGATGATGCCTTAAAATCTTTCTCAGAAAGATGTCATACACACCAATGGTCAAACACTAGTTCAAGGATAGGAGAATGTTATTTCTCTTCAAAACCCTTGCCAACTTCAATTCTCTTACAAAAAAAAGAATCAACTTGAGATGTCCCAAAGCCTTAGTAGCTCGAACCAATAGGATATGAGATCTATCTCGGATTGATTATCAACAATCAAATGAACGCATATGAGGAAACACAATCCATGTAAAGTAAAATGAAGAGGGAAAATTTTTCGGTATAACAACTTCCCTTGTTTAATCATAAACCTGAAGAGTGAGAATGGCATGTCGCCGTTCGTAGCTTGAAGGTAGAAGATGATTGAACACTAGAGTGCCTGGAAATTTTCACTCGTTGATGTGTTAGTTGATTGTGTTGGGAATGGGCTTAAAGATGCCATCTGGAAAGTAACAAAATATTGTTGGAGATGGGCTTATAGTTTCCATCCAAACTAATTGTTGGTATAATCTGGAGAAGGTATCAGGATAACTCTTTGGTCAATTTATATTGAAATTGTAGATGTCTTTTGCATGTCTTTAACTGAGAAATAAATCCAACCAGAAGATTTCTTCGATTGATCGCCTATCATTAACCGGAAGAAGTGAATCCATCCAGAAGAGGACATTGATTGCCTATCATTAATTGGTAGAAGTCAATCCATCCAGAAGAGGACTTGATTGCCTATTATTAACTGGTAGAAGTAAATTCTAAACTAGAAGAGTTCTTCGATTGATCGTTGACTTTTTCCTGCAAGGGAAAGGGATTAGTTGCATGCAGATGTATGCATGATGTTCTCAAAATAAATGAGATAGTGTTGTATGCATTTTTCATGTATGTAATATGACGTATGAATGCGGAATATTTCGAAGTGTATCCTTGACAAATACTGGGGAGCTTCGGGAAGTAAAATCCCAGATGAAGAATATATGTATCTTCAGACTTTGTTTAGGATGTTTCCATCGGGGATTTCTGTTTTGTTGAGGAGAACTACGCTGGGAATATTGACTTTGGCTTTAGAAAACTCTGTGGAGAGTGTTGTTTTCTGCTTGGGAACTAGAATTAAGGAGTTTTAGTTGTCCATTTCTCTGTCGAGGAGCTATCTCTTGATTGGAGAGGAAGAAAGTTTAGCTGTTATCTGGTCAAATTCCAGGCTTCGCAACAACTTGCTGGGGATAAAAAAGTTAACTTTTATCTGGTTGGATTCCAGGAATTGCAGCAACTCATTGGGGAGTATGGCAAACTCTATAGTGGAAGAGGAGTTTTATTAGTCATTTGAAGTAGTTAAACTATTATCTAGTGGATCCAAGCTTCGTATTAACTCGACCGGTTATCTGGTCGGATCCGGGTTTTAGCAACTTAAATTATTATCTGGTCAAGTCCAAGTTTCAACAATTCGACCTTGAGGTTAACTGGTATCTGGTCAGGTCCAGGTTTCACCAACTCGAATTGTTATCTAGTCGGGTCCAGGTTTCAGCAATTTGATCTTGAGGTTAACTGGTATCTGGTCGGGTCTAGGTTTCAGCTACTCGAATTGTTATCTGGTCGGGTCCAGGTTTCAGCAATTGAAGAAGTTAAAATATTATCTGGTCGGGTCCAAGCTTTAGTAACTCAAAATTGAGATTTATTGTTATCTGGTCGGGTCCAAGTTTCAGCAACTCAAACTATTATCTGGTCGGGTCCAGGTTTCAGCAATTGAAGAAGTTAAATTATTATCTGGTCAGGTCCAGGCTTTAGTAACTTAAAATTGAGATTTACTTTTATCTGGCCGGGTCTAGGTTTCAACAACTCAAATTGTTATCTGGTCGGGTATAGGCTTTGTAGTAACTGAATAAGTTAAACTATTATCCAGTCGGGTCTGGGCTTTAGTAACATAAAAGTGAGATTTACTGTTATCTGGTTAGGTCCAAGTTTCAACAACTCGAACTGTTATCTGGGCGGGTCCAGGCTTTGCAGTAACTGAAGAAGTTAAACTATTATCTGGTCGGGTCCAGGCTTTAGTAACTTAAAATTGAGATTTATTGTTATCTGGTCGGGTCCAAGTTTCAACAACTCAAACTATTATCTGGTAGGGTCCAAGCTTTGCAGTAACTGAAGAAATTAAACTATTATTCAATCGGGTCCAGGCTTTAGTAATTTAAATTAAGATTTACTGATATCTGTTCGGGTCCAAGTTTCAGCAACTCAAACTGTTATCTAGTCGGGTCCATGCTTTGCAATAACTGAAGAAGTTAAACTATTATTCGGTCGTGTCCAGGATTTAGTAACTTAAAATTGAGATTTATTATTATCTAGTCGGGTCTAGTTTTCAACAGCTCAAACTGCTATCTGGTCGGGTCCAGTCTTCACAGTAAATTGAGGGTAGGATGAAGTTGTACTAGTATCTGGTCGGGTCCAGGCTTCGTAGTAACTTGCTTGAAAGGATGAAGTTGAACTTTAGGAAGAACTTCACAAGGCTTCTTTTTAAGAACATATCAGCTGGGAGAGAGATTTCCGGAGATTAAAACTCTGGCTGAGGAATGCTTGGATCCAACTCTGTGGGGATGATTTTATTGAAGTAACTTTGTGGGGATTTGTAGACAACTTGAACTATATCAGAGTGACAAATCTTTTACTGATAGACAAAATGATGAGATAACAAGACATAGTCATAAGCTTTAATCCCTAACTTTTGCTTGGACCATCTTTTTAGATTTTCAAACCAATGGGATACCCTTTTTTGCCCAAGCCGCCTTTTCAGGTTTTCGACTTTCCGGGTGTACAATCTTTTGTATATATCCCTAATTTTTTCATGAACCTTTTGGTTTGTCGGGATGCCCTTATTTTTGCCTAGGTATGTAAACCTAGCAGGCCTCTTTTCATGCATAGTATTTTCTAACTATGTCCATGTTCATAGGGTGTAGAGAGTTGTCATTATTTGTGGTAGTAAGTGTTATAGAAATTTCAGAAATTAATTATTCGATTGCACGTGACCTTTCATATGTGGGAGCCTTCTTTCCCCTAGATTTAGTCTGGTGCACTTGATGTTTGATGGTTTGACCAAATTTCTGATAGTCTTGAACTTCCTATGTATCTTTTCTAAGAACTGTCACGGAAGGATCTGAAGACATGATACTGACACCATCTGATACTACTAGCACATGCAAGTAATTTAGTGGTATCAGAGATCTTTTAATTAAGTCTCATTATTTTCTAAGAAATGTCATAGAAGGATCTGAAGACATGATACTGACACCATCTGATACTACTGGCACAGACAAGCAATTTGGTGGTATCGGAGATCTTTTGATCAAGTCTCAGTTTTTTCTTAGAACTGTCATGGAAGGATCCGAAGACATGATACTGACACCATCTGATACTACTAGTACAGACAAGCAATTTGGTGGTACTGAAGATCTTCATAGTGGATTTTGTTCAAACCCGTGATCAATGTAACATTGCCCCCAAGTGGTTCGGATGGAGATTTGCCCCTAGTTATTCAACATTTCTTTGAGATATTCTTTGAATCTTTACTTGACTTCCCCAGATGTGTTGGACAATGATCATGTTGTGCCCCTTGATTATGAGAGATTTTGTCATTGGAAACGTCTTTCCGGTTGAAGTAATTCTGTTTATTGAGAGAGTTTTTTGTTCCTTTGATATCTATCGTGCAAATTTCTCCGCTGTCAAACAAATAGCCATATGCAAATAGTGGTATTCAAACAATGCAAAGCTTATGTTTTTTTTGAGAATTTTTTTTGAAAAATGCACTTTTAAAGAGCAACTAAATTTGTAGGAATATGAATTCAACTCAGGACCTATAGTAAGCCTTACAGGAGTTAGGATACCTTTTGTAACAATATGCTTCCGACCTAACATATGCTTCAATTAGGACTTTTAAATGATTGTAACGTGGCCTGGTTCACAGTTTAAGAAACAAGGGATAAGGCTCAAAGTTTATTTGTACCCAACCCTCTCTTCATGATGTTCTTCAGCCTTATACTCAGTTAATTGCGTGTTTGGATTCCAATTGAGTCTGGAATGATATCTTGGTGATGGTTAAGTTTATTTGAAAAGGCATCCAATTTTGTAACATTTTTCTATTGTTGAGGATTCGTAACGACCTCTTTGATTTATTATCCCTGATTTTTGCCTGACTGCTCTTGTTTTAAGATTACAGCCAGCGGGATGCCCCAGTTTTTTTCTTAAGTCTCCTTCATTGGTTTTGACCCAGTGGGCTTTTCTTTTGAGAGATGATGACTGCCTATTTTACGAGGAACCATCGCGATCTTTTGATTTAGAAAGATGTTTTTGATGTGCATGAAGTGAAAGCTTGTGACTGAATGTGCATTTGAATTAACTACGAAACTACCCTGCCCTAGGTTATGACTTAAGGTTTCAATTAGTGCGAAAGAAAACTCCTACTTCTTATACTTAAGGGGGATGACTAGGGATTATCTTCCTTATAACTCCATTGTTTAGGATTTGAAACAATGCTTGTACATCATCAGCAAGGTCTGTCTGAGAGCATATTGTATGAGATTAAAGTATTATTTTCATCATCCTCCCTCTAAAGGCTTACAGCTTATAATCGAGAGTTGAATATCATACGAAAAGAGGTAAAAGCATAATTTTAGTATAGTGAAATAGAATGGATTAACTCAAGACAAACATATGCAATGCATTAGTGAGAATAACTAAAGCCTTGAATAAAGGTAAGTGTTCAAACAAACAAAGAAATTACAACTAAAAATTCGAATGAACAAAACATTTTCCCCCTAAACTTTGTCACTTCAGATGATGTGCCTTTGAGGGATGACAGAAAAACTCCAATTGACCATCTTGTGTAAATTCTAACATTCCTCCGTCGATCAGGTCTTGAATTTTGTTCTTCAACTCCCAACAGTGTTCAGTGTCGTGCCCACGACTACTGGAGTGATACATGCATCTTTCATTATGCTTGTAGTGAGGAGAAGAAGTATTAGATTTTTGAGAAGGCTCCCTTAATACAACCAGTTTGGCTTCCAATACATGATGCCATGCTTGAGTCAAGGACATGTTGATCTCGGTAAATTTCCTTTTGGGCGTATCTTGCTTACGCAGGCCACCCTGTTGTGGTCGGTGAGGACGTTATTGGACTCTTGGTGTAGAAGCCATTTTGAAAGGTGTTCTCTCAACCAAATCTTCTTGTTTCATCTGAGGCTAATTAATGAATCGATTCCCAATTCTAGTTGTTTGCTCCATATGGTTGCATCCATCTTTATGAAGTTAGTTGACGAGGGCTTTTAGCTCTTCTTTTCCCCGAGCTAAGTTTTGGATAAGAGCCATCTGTCCCAACATTAGGATTCTCATTGTTGCCATCTCTGCTTGCAATTGCTTCAACTTGCCATCCTTGTCGTCTTCAGGATTCTTCTTTGTGATGATCTCAATGAGGAGTGCCTTCACTTCTTCTTTCCCCTTGGATAAAACAAGCAACAAATCTTGAAGTTGATCATTTTGAGTCTGAAGATCATGGACAGCCTGCTCGAGAGCCATTTTTACTGAAATAAACAGCAAGAAGATGAGAAAACCTGCATGGGGGAATCCTATCATCATGTGATGCATGATGTGTGGATATAATGTTTCCAAGGATCTCACGGGGTAAACACATGAAAATGTTAGTAGTTGAATCTCGATTACGACTTTGATCAGAGAACTTTGTATCATTGAATGCCCTTCTACGAGACTCAAGCTCACCATATCAAGTGGGCCATAGCCCTTGACTCAAGTTATTGTACTTTGATCTTTGACATTATTTGGCTAAAGGAAAATAAATCCTCTTGCCCCTTGATGGACGTCAGGTTCAATATAACCCTGCATCACAAACCCTTGAGATCCTTGAAATGGTTATTGAAAATGCTTATGGCATGTTGTCATGATGTTATGTGCAAATAATCATACACACACAAAGCACACAATTCCTTAGGTTTAGGCTTGCATGGAGTTCATAGTTAAGTACCCTCTTGAAGTTTAGTTGGTTCAACCTGTCCTAGAAAGTAATCGGGTTCTAAGGATCTCAATATCATTGATCCTTCTCCATTGGGAATTATTTTAGCGCAAGCCTCTTTATTGGCGACCAAAATAACCCAAGAGTCAAATCTCAATGAGTGTAGTATCGAGTATCAACCAACTTCAGACTGCACCAAAGCCAGTTATCTCACTATTTCCTAAAGGGCAAGTTGTTCAATTAAAGGTTCTAAGGTTCGTTAGGGCTTCACGGCCCCGTATTCTCCTTAATTCTCCATAAGGGATACCGGTACCCATAAATGTGCCACACTAACATAGCTATTGTCTCAACCATATCGGTCTACGCCATACAGTCTCCCTAATTTTTGCTATTTACCTAACGGTGTTCCCAGATCTGTGTAGAGGATCAACACAAGCCCAAATAATGACCCATAAATGTAAAAGCAAACAAGTCAAACAATGAACGCAAATAAATTTGATCTAGCTCTAAGGTAACCCTACTCTTTAATAGTCACTTCCCCAGTAGAGTCACCGGTTCTGTAATATGGTGGGAGAACTGACTTGGTGATTTTGCGTTTGATCGTAATTGTTACGGGTAGCAAGAGTCACCACCGAGTTTTATTTTATCCAATAAGGAAAGGGTGAAAATAACAGGAAAGACCTTTTGTAGAGGTAGAAATGTTCAAGACTAATCCATTAGATTGACTAGACTTTATACAAATCAAAATAAAAATCGGCACCGCGCTTTATTGTTTCCAAAGGAATGAGAAAAGAGCGAATAACCCAAAAGAGGGGGAAAGATTCAAGGTAAGGGGGTTGGTTATGCAAAGGGAAGATACTAGCACCCTAAACATCTATGGTACTCCGTAGGAACCTCTTTGAAAAATATGTATATTTTGGCTATAAAAAAAAATATGTTATATATAAAAAATGGATGGTGGAGGTGAGAAAAGAAATATATTTTTTATGATTTTTTGCACCCGCCGCGGTTGCGAACCTTTAGTGCCTACGTACCACCTTTCGTGCAATAGGGGATCAGGGTACACGTAGTTCCTCTTTAAAAAAATATTTTAAAATACAAGTGTGTTTCCAGATTACAAACAAAGGATGTAATCACAAAAACCTGCACACAAAACAAACAAACAACCCAATGTCTTAAGGTAAACCTCAAGAACTCCAGATAAAATAATCAGATAAAGTCACAAACTCTCCAAGATAGGCCAAGGTCCCTAATCCTAAGTCCAAGAAAAAGTCCCATGCTCCATAATGCCAAGGATAGTAACCAAATAGTCCAAATACCATTAAGATTTTTTTAGGGTTTATGTTGATTATTAAGTATATTAAGAAAAGAAAAGAAGATCTCAAGTGAGCAAAGTAAAATGGCAAGAAAATAAATGCTCAAATGAGCAAAGATGAAAATGGCATGAAATGTAAATGCTAAAAATAAATAGTACAGAAAGCATAAAAAAGAATAAAAGCATAAGATAAAACAAGTCAATAATTAGTGGTTAGTTGGATGACCATCTTGAAACTTGCATTTGGAACTCATTAGAGGATTGGTAGAACCAAAGCCTCCACACAACAAGTTGCATTTGCTTTTTGTCAAGTATATCATCCATTTGAAATTCTCATAAGCACCATTTAATGATCAACGATGTTTAAGTGATCCGCGTTGACCAAAGGTGTTGTAGATCCATTAGAGGATTGGTAGAACCAAAGCCTCCACATAATGAATCTCAAGGTTATTGTATCAAAGAGATCAAATTAACATACTTGGGCTTGCAATCATAAGTTTGGGGCATGCATGATCATTTTTTCGAATCGGAACAAAATTTAGCGGTATGTTAAGCAATCGTAAGTGGACATATATACATGTCGCACCTATTTTGAGGCCGATCAATAACAATTTATGCACCATTTGTTTTGAGACATGATATAGAGATCATGCTCCAACAACATTTAGTTCAATGAGAAGGGGATGAGATGAAGAGGAATTAGGGTAAAAAGAGAAACCACATTTGAATTAATATTTAGTCAAACTATTATTAAAATCATTCATCCATTTTTTTTGGAATTAAACTCAACACCATAGATCCAATGATGTTAATAAAGCCATGATCAAAAAATCAACCCAAGACAGCCAGAAAATAATCACAAAATAATAATATAATTAATATATACATTAAAAGGTCTAAAAATGTTTTAAAAAAGGAAAATATCAATTATATTCAAATTAATCAAGAATCGAAAAATAAGGCCATAGAAAAATCTGGAAAGAGGCCAAGTAATTTTATAAAATTTTTGGTAATTTTTAAAAGTCCGAAACTATTTTTAAAAATTAAAATAAAAGGGTGAAATAAACAAAAATGGTAAAAAAATAGTAAATTCAGAAACAAAAATAAAATAAGGTCACCAATATTTGTCACAATATCATTGGATCATTCCATAATTTATTCAGAATTTAAAAATGTATAAAAGTATTTTTAAACATTTTAAACAAATCAAATAAGTGTAAAAATTACAAAAAATACCAAAACACAAAATTAAATTGTGAAAAAATAAAAATCAGAAAGAGAATAATCAAAAATATTTTTCATAATTTTTTCAGATTTTTTGGACTAAAAATGAATTTTCTATGATTTTTTGAAATTTAAAACAATTAAAATATAAAAATCAGAAAAATAAAATAAAAGTAAAAAATGTGGACCATTGGATGAGAGTCAAAACGCGTTAGTAATCAAATCCAAGGGATCTGGCGCGCTGTGCATATCATGGTCATTAATGAATAATGTACAGAATCAATAATAAATCAGATTTTTGAAAAACACAAATGGCACGCCACCATTGGTTAGAGGAAGATGACACATAGGTCATCTTCAACCTCCAGCCAACGTGATTTGCAGGTCTCTCAAACTATAAAATCAGAAGCTCAGACCTATGTCAATCGCTTTGTCTCTTCAAGACGAAAACAACCACACCCTCGCGCCAAATTAATATAAATTGTAGCTCAAGCAATTTGGAAAGAAAGTTTTGAAAATGGATTTGAAAATTCATGGTCAAAACATGTTTCTAGTGAATTGTTAGTGTTGTGACTAGAACCAGGGCAATGAGAGCAACACAATGATATCAGAGTTTTGAAGAATTGATGAAAGAATCTACCTATTGAAGTTGAGTTGCAGAGCTTTGAAATTGGACTTCTATGAAGCAGTATAGGGCACGATTCTTGAATGTAATTATATGGTTAGCTTCAGGGAAGATCAAGGAAGGTGAATTGAGGGAAAAAATGGATTGAAAAAGGCTTGAGAATAGATTTCGAAGTTGCTGAATTCTGGGTTGTGAAGCAAGTTTGGCAGGGTGATTCTGGCTATCTAAGCTTGGGAAATTGAATGGGGGATGACCCTCTATTTATAGGGAAGCAAATGGGATCAAAAGTAATAGCAAATAAGGCGTTTTGGAGGGAATTCGTGTGGGTTTGCATCATGAAGAAAGTGTAACTCAAACTTGATCAAAACTCAGCCAAATCGTGTGTTTCATGATGCTAATCACTTCTGGAAAGTTGTTAAACATGATTAGAACCAAAAACGCGTGGAAATCTTATGATTAGAAGCCAAAACAATGATTTCAAAATCCTGACTTTGTAAAAAATTCAGTTTCAAACTACCCAATTCAAATCCATGGCATTTCCATCTCAAGGGGTCTTAGGGCATAATTCTTGATGCTTTGGAAAGATGAGGTTACAAGATTTGCAATGGAAAAAGAATGGAATCAAATGGATGTTTGAGCTTAAAGTTACATGGAGTCAAAGTTGAAGAAAAAGAGTTGACTTTCCATACTTAGAAATATTTCAAATTCTTCTTTAAAAATGACCTATAATATTTTGCATCCAAACATGGCCTTCCACTTAGAATTTTCTCTTGAAAAAAAAACATGGAATAAATTAGATCTCTTGAATGACATTTTGCAATTTGAACCACTCAAAATCTCCAAAAATTGAGCAAGTTATGACTTGTTGAAGTTGGCCAAAAATCATGAAATGGCCTATAATCTTTTGCATTCTTAAGGCAACTTCCATCCGTTTTCTCACTTTGCACATAAAATAAGGCATGAAGTACACATCCTTTAGATAATAATGAAAAAATAATGGGCTCAAGGTGATAAAAATTTACCATGTTATGACCATTTGAAGTCACATATGGAAAATTGGGGATTCATCTGAGTGACTTGTAATCTTTCTTCTTCACCAAGTTCCTTCCACATGAAAAATCATTGGAACTTTTGAAGTGATTTATTGGTAACTCTTCTAAGAGAAGGATGTTTTTGGAATCACTCAAAAATACCAAAATATGAGAAAGATATGCTCCTTTGAAGTCCAAAACCCTAGCCTCTAGATTAAGAGAAAACTTTGAGGAAATTTGCCAAGTTTGAACAAGCTTTTTGTGCCAATATTCTTCCTTTGTGAATAGGAGTTGTTGAGGATGATGATGAGGACCCATAGCCACCAAAACCACTTCCATATCTTGAAATTAGATAGAAATATGCTCTTGTGACCAATAGGAACAAGACCTTGTCCAATCATGACAACTTCTTCCCTTAACCCTTTGTACTTTTAAATCAATTTTGATAACTTTGATATATGTTGAACCAAAATAAGCCTTGTCATGCCATTTCTTCCAAAATCACTCCAATAGTGAAGTTTGAATTTCTCAAGCTATTGACTAGGGCATGGAAATAAACTCATGAACCCATGAAGCAACTTGCTAAACCTCATTGCCTTTACCTACATTATTAACAAGTAAGATAAACCAACATTGTATTTTATTAATTAGAGAGAAAATCAAAGCAAAATATCCATGATTATAAAAGAAAACAAGTCAAGGTGCTTGGTAACTCCTCAAAAGAGCAAAGCTAACGATAGGGAGACAAACCAAAAACCCTAATGTGATCTTGTTGTGATTGAAACAATATGGTATGATGAAGGGATCTTAGGGGCAAAAATTGGGGTACAACACCTTTGAGATATTTTCTTAAGTTCCGGGGGTAAGTTATGAAAAGGGAAGGTGTTATCACCCTTTTCATCCATAGGTATATATGGGCTCTTAGTTGCTAGCTAGCTCAATGTTGAAATTGCTTTGTGTTTGTGGTGGGTTTTTAAAGTATTTTTGAAAAGAGCCCTCGTTTAGGAATTTTTTTAATGATTCTCGTCTCTATAAGAATGCATACAAAGTGTTGGACTTTTTGAAAATATTTCATGTTTTTAAAATGTTTGGTGTGTTTTGAGAAGATGTTTGTTTTCGAAGATGGATTGTGAGCAATCAACTAAGAATGTTCTACCTACTCAAAAGTCTTTTGTTCCTTTCTATCTTCCTTTGACATTGTTATCTTACCATTCATTGGTAAGAAGCCCTATCATTGGATGTGAAGGGATGGGCATGGGTCATCGTATAGTTATAGAAGGCAACATTGTTAGATACCTTAGAAATTTGTCATAAGGGACTAAGATCATTTATGAAGGCAACATCGAAGGGTTATCGAGGGACTACGATGTTGTATTTGAGGGTCTTTGCTAAAGCATCCCACGTTCGAGGGACATGACTAGAGATGCAAAGTGTGCAAGTGTTCGTATTTCATGCTTGATTTGTCTTGAATTAGAGTTTTCTAAGTTTTTATTTTAAATTTCCATACAAACCCTAATTTACTAGAATTTATATGAAAGTGACAAATTGCGGAAAATAAATATCCTACGCTATCACATCATTTGGGGATGGGGGATACAAATTTACAAATGGGGAATGGAAAGCAATAAAAATCTTGATTATCTATTACAAACATATTGAATTTGAATAATGTACAAGACATGAAATGATTATAATGTACAAAGATATTAATGGAAAAGAAATGGATTTTTGTTTGGATTTTGTTAAAGAAAATTTTTGGTTTTAACCTAATTAACTAAAAGAAAATAAGTAATTAAAAATAAGAAAATTAAACTAAGTTATTTAGAAGAGAAATATTATTAGGGGTTTTGAGAAAAGATTATAATATTAACATGAAAAGGAAATTAATTAAAAGAGAAATCTAAACTCTAAGTTAATTTTAATTAGAAAAATATATTAAACCCTAGTCTAATTATTAATTGGTTAAAAAGAAAAGAAAATAAATGGTAATAAAATGTTTTGGTGTCTTTTTGTCTTTGAAAAAATAAAATAAATATATAGTATAATAAATAAAATATTTTTGTCTTTTTTATTAATAAAAATAAGTAATAATAATAATATTTAAAGAAAATAAAGTAAGAAAATAAAATAAAATAAAATAAAGAAATAAAGTCAGGGGGATTAAAACCAATTTGGGGTGTTTTTTGTATAAACTTTTTTTTTTGTTAAGCGAAGCCCAAATGAATATTTGAAGAAGAAAAGTAGAAAAATGCAATGGGCGTGCGTTATGCTGTAAGAAATAGGGGGTGTTGTGTGAGTGAGGTATTAGGCCTGGAAATCCTAAGCCCAAAAGCAACAAAATATCCAAAACAGAAAATAATGCAAGAAAGCAAAAAATGGCGCAGGGGGGACTCGAACCCCTCTTCACATTTGTCAAGCCATGCCTTTACCACCGCGCCAGTTGCTTCAATATGTTATCATAATAACTCTAATAGTATATAAAAGAAGAATGCATTAAGTTTGAAATAAAAATATATATATATGGTGGGCTTAGGCCGAACCAGGTCGACCCAAGACCCACCTCTTAAAACATAATAAAACAAAAGTTAAGGGTTTGGGAAACCCTAAGCTCAGAGGTAGCGCCTCATATCTTCATCTCACTTGCTGTATTGTGAGCCTTGCTTCTTTCATCTTCATCCTAGTCGGACCTCAAGGCTCTGTTTCTTTGACTATGTATCGTCTTCTCTTATTTTGTTCAGTGAGTTTGTTACTTTTTCTTCATGCTCTTCTTTCTTGTTCCAAAAATATAAAGGGTTAGGTTTTCGAAAATGATGATAAAAAGAATTTGTTATGGTTTTATGTGTGGTTTCGTTTCTATTATGTGTATGTATAGTTGTGTATATTTTTATGGAAAATGATTTTTGATAGAGAAGTCAAGGTTGCTATTTGTTTGGTTCAACTTCTGTATGATGTGAACAAAATTTTGGGTTTGTTGTGTTGTTTCTGTTTTGTTCTGTATAGTTTTTATATTTTTTATGAACCTTTGTGAATAAAAAATGGGAAGTTTACTTCTGTATATTACTGTGAACCTCCTCCCAAAGGGTTATGTGTTATGTTGTTTTTATACTGGTTTTGCATTGGTTATTTTTTGTACAAGCTTGATGCTAACTTGAGGGGCATTGTTTTGTCACTTTTGAGATATCAATATTGTTGGACTTTTGCTGGTTGACTTTTCTTGCTGGTTGTACTTGTTGTACTATTTATTTCTAAGTTTGTTGTACCGATTGCTTGTTGGATTTGTTGCTTGCAGTATAATAAGCTAGGCTTGTGATTTTTGACATTACACATTTAGAATTCTTCTTTTCTCTTTTATGTGAACAAGACATTGTTTTTGCACTAAAGTGACTTGGAAACTATGAGTTTTTCTTTGACATGAAACAACATGTTGCTTCTTGCGTGAAACATGATGTTGGATCTGATTTTTATTGATCTTTTCTTCTCCTTTTTGTGAACCAAAATCTGCTTTTGTGATTTGCAAAAAGCAATCTTTTTAGGCCAATGATGTAGGTGTGAGGCTTGATTTTCTGTTGGGCTTGAATTGAAATCTGTTGGGCTAAATTTGTGAATGAATTCTATTTGCATCTTTTCTTCTATTGTGAACCAAAACAGTTTTTGATTTGCAATATAATTGGCCCATTACAAGAACTTAAATGTTTGAGGCTTTAACACACACAAAATCCTTCTTTTTCTGATTCCATAAACCACCCTAATGATGAGGTTAAATCATTTTTTAATTTTGTTCACTTTGGATTTCTAACTCTTTTCTTATTTTTGTTTCATGTATGGTTGATGAAGAGTGGATGAAGATGGAAAGGCAACTTAGAAGGGGAGACAGTGACTTGTCACAAAATCTTGGAGAAAAATCGAAGAAGTGAAGAAGGAGAATTTAGGACTTATAAAGTTTAGGAATCTAAGGCAAACTTGTATTTGAATTACTTTTGAAAGGCACACTTGTATTTGAATTTGAACTTTGTAATTATTTTTGAACGTATTTGAACAATAATTTTGAAAGATGTATTGAATATTTTGAAAATGGAATGAATCTTCGTAGAAGTTGCAAGAATTGCAACCAAATTTTGAATGGTGTATTAGAATCTAGGAGAAGGATTAATTGAATTTCCTTAAAAGGAAATGGTGCTTGAAAACAAAAATTCAATTTTCATATTTCTTCCATATCTCAAAAATGCCTTGAATTATTTTGATCTTCACATCAAAACCCTTATATTCCACAAGAACACTTAGACATTTGAAATGAGATCCAAAGAAACTTGTGTGACAAGTGATAGAACTGGCTATGCAAAGTACTTCACATAAGTTTAATTGTATCTTTTAGAAATCGTGACCATATATGCCTTGACTTAAGGACACAAGATTTGAAAGAATGAAGCATGATATCGTATCATGATAAATGTTTTAATCTTGTAACTTGAAAACCAAGAACACCATGTAAACCATATTTCTAAACTTAGCATGCACTTGGATAATTATCTCAAAATAATCTTGATCAAGAGTAAAACCATAAACTCAAACCTTGTGTTCTGAATCCTGCTTTGTATGACATGATGAAGATAATGCCTTAAAATCTTGCTTAGAAAGATTTCATACACACCGATAGTCAAAACACTAGTTCAAGGATAGGAGAATGTTATTTCTCTTCAAAACCCTTTCCAACTTCATTTCTCTGACGAAAAAAAGAATCAACTTGAGATGTCCCAAAGCCTTAGTAGCTTGAACCAATAGGATATGAGATCTATCTCGGATTGATTGTCAACAATCAAATGAACTCATATGAGGAAACACAAGCCATGTAAAGTAAAATGAATAGGGAAAATTTTGGGGTACAACAGCAGGCATTTCTTGGATTACTTTGATGTTATATGGGTCAAATTCAATCCCTTTCTGGCTGACGATAAAACCGAACAACTTCCCTGGTCAGACACCAAAGGTTCATTTATTTGGATTCAAGCGGAGACAATACTACCTCAAACGCTGGAATAACTTAAACAAATCATCCACATTCCCTTCTTTGGTCTATGATTTGGCAATCACATCATCAACATATAACTCGATTTCCTTGTGCATCAGATCATGAAATAGGGTTGTCATAGCCCTATGGTACGTTGCACTAGCGTTCTTCAACCCGAAGGGCATCACTATGTAATAGAATGTTCCCCAGGGAGTGATAAACGTTGTTTTTCCATGTCCTCAAGAGCCATTCTTATTTTATTATATCCGGAAAATCCGTCCATGAATGAGAATACTTTAAATTTTGATGTGCTATCAACCAGCATATCAATGTGCGGCAATGGGAAATCATCTTTTGGACTAGCTTTATTTAGATCTCTATAATCTACGTACATGGGGACTTTTCCATCTTTCTTTGGTACAAGCACAATGTTGGCTATCCATTGAGGATACACTGATGTTACAAGAAAACCAGCATTTATCTGCTTTAAGACTTTTTCTTTGATTTTTACTGCCATATCAGGGTGAGTTCTTCTAAACTTCTGTTTGAAGAGCGAGCACTCTAGATTCAAAGGCAAGTGATGTTCCACAATATCAGTATCTAGACCCGGCATATATTGGTAAGTACGAGCAAAGATGTCCACATGCTCTTTCAATAACTCAGTCAACCTGTTCTTCACATCAGGATGCAACGATGCTCCAATCTTGACTTCCATTGGATCCTCTTCTGAACACAAATTGATTGTTTCTAAAGACTTTTTATACGGTTGAATGGCATTTTCCTCGTGCTCGAGCAACCGTGGAACCTCTTATGGAATCTCATCATATTCTGCTTCTTCCGTCCCTAACACAGGATATTCAAAGTTTGGAGAGGGTGCAGCGTCATTGTATTTAATAGGTTTATTAGTTAATCTGCACATGTGATTTGTGATTGCTTTTAGAAACTGGAACATATTTCAAGTGATAATGTGGATTTATTTTCAATTATTATTTTATTCAAAAGGTTTTTTATTATTACCATTTTCCTTGAAAAAGAAGAAAAATAAAAGACACGATTTTGAGAATCAAAGGCAACCATTATTTATGATTTTAATGATCAAAGAAAACAAATAAGCCCATAGAATATTAACTTTCATCTTGGGAAGAATGAAGGCTTTTTGCAAAGAAAAAACAAATTACTTTGAGACATGGATGCAAGAGGGAACATCATAAGTGACCCAGTTCTAGATTCTGACTCCAGGCGTCACATAATTCGTAATTTCCTGATCTTCTTCATCCTCCTCAATAGCATTAACTATAGAAACCGTTGGATGGAGATAACCTCCGCTGCGGAAAACATCATGATAGCTTCTCATAGTAGACTTTGACTTCAAACTTTCGCCTTTGCCATTCTTGGCAGAGAATCCTAAACCAACCCTGTTCTTGTTCACTAGAGGATCAACGACCTTTCCCCTTACTTTACATGGATTATTATGCACAACCAATTGAGCATCCTTGAATGAAGTCATAAAGTTCTCATTCCCTCTTACATTATCAACATACAGAGCCCTAAGATGCGTCCCCACAACAACTTCATCTGCTTCTACGTACGAATTTCAGCTTTTGGTTTAAAGTGGAGGTGACGGCCCCTGCTTCATGTATCCATGGTCTTTCCAGTAGACAACTATATGCGGGTACAATATCCATGACTTGGAAACTGATCTGGAACAGATGCAGGCCTAGGTGGATAGGCAGATCAACCTCCCCAATAACCGACTTCCTTGACCCATCAAAATCTTTGACAATAATACCACTTGGGCGCATAGAAGCCCCTTGATATTTAAACTTCATCAGCGTACTTATTGGTATCACATTGAAAGTAGATCTATTATCAATCAGCACATTTGATAGTGAATCGCTTTTACATTTCAAGGATATATGGAGAGCCAAATTGTGATTCCTCCCCTCGTCAGGAAATTCATCATCGCAAAAGCTTAGGTTATTACATGATGTAATATTACCTACCACGCTGCTAAATTGATCTAATGGCATGTCATACTCCATGAAGGCCTGTCTAACACCCTCATTAAAGATTCTCTATGGGTAGCATCATTCATCAACAACGCCAAGATAAATATCTTTGAAGGAGTCTGCAATAACTGATCCATAATTCGGTAATTTCTCATTTTGATTATCTTCAAAATATCATCGACGTCCTTCTCTAGGGTAGTACCATTGGATTCCCCTGCAGCCTTCTTATCTTCAACACTTTCCACAGTCTTCTTACTAGCATTATCAATTCCCCGAACAACTGGTGCAAATACACGACCGCTTCGGGTCACTCTACTAGTCTCAACAATATTTCTAACATTAGACAAATGTTAGATGGGAACTTCCACACCATCCTCTAAAATTGTAGCACTATACTTGTATGGTACAACTTTTTCTGATTTGTAAGGAGCGGGCCCTGGAAAGTAAGTCACCACAGGGGCAAAAACTGGCTTGCTATAATATTCAATTCCAATAGGGGAAGAATAACTGAAACACGGCACAATCACATTCACTCCTTCTTCAGAAAACTTTGACATTAAAGAATCATCGCCAGAGAACATACCCTCATATGAGGAAAATAATTCATTCGCAGAAGCATATTCATCCTGAACGAAGTAGAAAAAGGTGGCTCTGAAACTGGACTTCTGTAGATCATTATAGGTTACAATTCTTGAAAGTAAGAGTGTGGTTATCTTCATATAAGTTCAATGAAGCTAACTGAATGGAGCTTTTGGTGTTTTCGAGTGAGAAAGCAAGAAATCATAAATTCAAATTCAGAGTTCGTGTGGGATCTGAACAGGGGTCAATTGGCTATCAAAAGCTTGAGAAAATTAGTGAGATATAACCCTCTATTTATAGGGAAGCAAATGGGATGCTCAAGCGTGTGGAATGATGAAGTTTGGAGGGAATTCGTGTAAAGTTGCAAGCATGAAAAGTGTGACTCGTATTTTGCTCAAAACTCAGCCAAAACTTGCATTTCAAGGTGCTAATCATTTCTGGAAGATTGTTAAACATGATTAGAAGTAAAAACGCGCAAAAGTTTAGTGATTAGAAGCTAAATTATGCATTTCAAATTCTGACTTGGAGGAAAAAGTTAGTTTCAACGTGCCAATTTTGAATCAACAGTAATCACAACTCAAGGAGTCTTAGGGCAAGATTCTTGAAGCAATTGAAAGATAAGTTCACAAATTTTACAATGTGCAAAGAATGGGATCAATTGAATACTTGAGCTAGGAGTTGTGATGAGTCAAAGTTGAGGAAAAGATGTTGACTTTTTGTACTTAGAAAAATTCTAAGTTTTTCTTTAAAAGTGGCGTATGATGTTTTGAGTTCAAACAAGGTCTTCCTCAAATATATTGCTTTTATCATTGGTTCTAGCTTGAAGTAGACTTCCCAAAGAGCATTGTGAAACTTGAACCACTCAAAAATAACAAGTACTGAAAAAGTTATGGCCTTGTGAATTTGGTGAAAATTCATGAGATGACTTATAATCTTTTGCATTCTTAGGGCATCTTCCATCCATTTTCAAGCTTTACGAATAAAAGAAGATTTGAATTTCACATCCTTAAGATGATTTTGGAAAAATAATGATCTCAAGGAGATACAAATTGACCAAGTTATGATCTTTTGAAGTCACATAAGGTAATTCGATGGCCTATCTAGAGGACTTGTAATCTTTCTTCATCATTAGGCATCTTCCACATGAAAGTTTCTTGAAATTTTTAAAGTGATTGGTTGATAACTCTTTAAAGATAAGAATGTCTTTGGAATAACTCAAAAATCCCAAAATATGATCAAGATATAGCCCTTAGAAGTTCAAAACCCTAGCTTCTTAGAGCACCAAAATGACTTGGAAAACCCTTTCAATTTTGACAATCATACTTGCACAATAACTCTTGCCATGTGAATAGAAGTTGTTATGGATGATAATAAGAACCCATAGCAACAAAAACCACCTCCAAATATTAATAATTGAGAGAGTTATGCACTTGTGATCAAGAAATTAAGAACTTGTCCAATTAGGTCAAACTTCTTCAATCAACTCTTGCATTTTTTATTTACTTTGACAAATTGAGGCATGATAAATCATAGTAGACCTAGTAATGATATTACTTCAAATTATATTCAATTATAAAGCTCAAATATTAATGAAACTTTGATTAAAAAGGCATGGAAATAAACTCATGAACTTATAAATCAAACTGATGAAATGTGTTGTGCCTTTACCTATAATATCATCAATTAGAGCAAACATTCATTATATTTATTAGTTAAAAGTTAATCAATACAAAACATAGATGATCACAATATATAAATCAAGATGCTTGATGATTCCTCATGAGTAAACCTAAAGATAGGGAGAAGAACCAAACCCTAGTGTGATCTTGTTGTGATTGATTTGATATGAGATGATAGAGGAATCTTGGGGGGGGGGGGGGGGGGGGGGGGAATTGGGGTACAACAGTATCCAGAGTTCGATCTTAGGAATAAGTTTTATTAATGAGAGTTTGATACAATATTTTTGTATTTTTAAAAGTTGAAAGCACGCACCACTATCCTCTATGGTAAAATGAACACCGAGGTAATAAACCTAGTCTTTTTTACCTCGGTTTAATAAAATAACCAAGGGAAAAAGCCTTGTTTTTAAAAAAAATTGAATTTTTCATTTTTTACATTTTAACTTCTATTTATTTTAAACAAAACCTAAATTTTACATTTTTGAAATATAATCAATCTTATGTACCAAAAATATACATTGTTTATACCAACTACAAAGTCAAAATGGAACACACATTCTCTTTTTAAAACAGAACTAAAATATATACAAATGATTAACCAACAAAAGCAAAAACCAAAGTGCAAATTCTTGAACAGACATCCAAGAGTCTTCTTCTTTGAATGGTATTAAGACGTTAAATACCTTTAATTTGAAGCACATTTAAAACTATGCAACATATGGTATTTCTCCACATCTCAACACAATGAAAAAATATTAGTAAGAAATATACAAATGTAACATAATATATATATATATATATATATATATATATATATATATATATATATATATATATATATATATATATATATATATATATATATATATATATATATATATATATATATATATATATATATATATATATATATATATATATATATATATATATATATATATATATATATATAAGTCATAAAAAATATTTACCTTTTAGTTTTCCATTATCCGTTCTTGAAGATGATAAAGCATGCATATCATGTGAATCATTTTCTTCAAATGAGATACGCACGTGTGTTGTGAAATAAATGGTCTCAAAATTTAAATCTTAATTTTCACACTTTCAAGAATATGTTTCCCTCATAAAAAAATTGACCATCTATTGTTCAATGACATAAATACTTTTTTTGCTTGAGATGTCATGATGAGTGGTTCGTTATAAGTTGCATTTTGAAGGTATACTTATGTGAATCCTAATTCATTGGTTTCTACATTAGTGTTACTGTCAATCCACTTTCACTTGAATAAAGACACTTTAAAAGTAACATGACCAATCTCCCAAATATCCTTAATGACCCAAAAGTACACTCTAGATGTCAATACAATATTCTTGTCTTTAGAACTAGAGAAGTACATGGAATCAGTTTTAACCATAACCCCACTTTTTGCATGGTACTATGATTATCCTTTGATTTTGTATAAAATAAAAATTTAGTAATGTTGCATGCACACCATGTTATTACATTAAAATTTGGCAAATATGACATCCATTTATTTGTCTCGAATGCCCTGCTATCTTTAGAAACCCTTTCATTACATCAAGACATTGTCTTACATAGAGGTTAGACCAATATGGAATATAAAAGAACACCAACTTATTTTTCCATATATTTTTCTGCACCATACCTTTTTGGTTCTTTCCAAAAACAACATTAATGCATTGTTGTATTTTATAAACTCTCGCCTCAGTTAAGGGCTTTGGAGCGATAACAAACTAATGCTCTCCATTAAAAGTCTTCTGCAATCTACGATATGGATGAATGGGTCTTAAAACTTTTTGATGCCCAAGGTAAACAATCTTTTTTCATTTTGTAGTTGGTGGGAGCATGTATCATCTTCACATATATGACACATTTTATGTCCCTTGAAGTTGTACCTAGATAAATTATTGTAAGCAGGAAATTCATTGATTGTGAAAAACAACATGACACATGTATCAAAATTATCACCCAAATACGCATAATCAACATCAACGCCTTCCTCCCATAAAACACTTAAATATTCAATTAATGTAGTTTAATAAATATCTATGTCGCTTCTTGGTTGGTTTGGATTAGAAATCATCATTGATAACATCATATATATGTGCTTCATGCACAACCACAGAGGTAAGTTGTAAATTATGATAAGAACATGCCATGAACTATGGTTAGTACTCATATTTATAATCAAGCTCATATCATTGGTGGAAAGTCCAAGCGTAACGTTCCTAAACTCTTAGCCAAAATCCAGAACAACAAATCAATTTCCTTCCATTGCCAAGAATCCACTACATGCAGAATTCTTCCATCACATATTTTTCATCTACTTATCATCTAATATTATTTTCATTATTTATGTTAGAAAACAATCTCTTTAACCTTTAAATTATTGGTAGGTACCACATCACCTTGGCAGGAATACCTTTTGTGCTTACATCAGCATTATCATCAGCATCAATGTCATTCAGCTTGCAGCACGACTCCCCATACCCCGGGAACTCCTTCAACTTTTCATACTCTTTCTTGTATAATATGCAATCATTTTATAACATGTATTTATTGTTACATAGTCCAAACTCATTGAAAACAGTATTTTCTTGGCCTCATAACTAGGAATCGGAAACGTGTTACCTTTATGAAGCATGTATTTTCAACAATTCCAGAAATTCAGTGAAACATTTATCTGCCCACCCATTTTTTGCACGCCGAAAATAAAAGGTCTTCCAAGTCACTATGTAAAGTATTGTACACATGAGTTTTCCTAAATTAATCTTCTCTTATATCACAGTTCATATCTTCTAATTGATCATCCATATCTTTATTAAATTCATCTCTATGTGACACAAGTTTTTTTGTCACATCATCATGTCATGCCCATGTCATATAATTTTGAAAAATTCCATCACAACTTAAATGATTAAATATTTCTTCCTTTAGATTCGTATTTTACAAGGATAATAAAAAATACCATTATCGTCAGGAAGGTTTCTTTCGTCAAATTCAAGAAATTGAACCACTCTGTTATCATACTCTTTACTTAATCTATTGACTTTCATCCAACTAAGATCTATAATTATGTACATTCTTAAAATAAAATGAAAACCATACACAAAGTAATCATGCATTTTGAATGATCTATTCTAAGTTCAAACCTTTTCTAAGTCACATCATATTGTAGTAAGTCTACACCTATATAAAATATTCATTTTAACAACCTTTAAAAATATGTAAAGACTTTGGTAAATTAGTGTAACAACAACTACAATTAATATTTGATCTCAACAAAACAACTATAACATAAACCTTCAGTCTCGACACAACAACTACAACAACTATAAAAACAACAAAATCATTATACCCTAAATCTCAAAAACAAAAATAACATAAACCTTATATATCTCAACAACAATAACAACAACATTACTAGTACAATTATGGAGAAAGTATTTACGTACCAAAAACATGATTACAGAGTGAAAGAAGTGAGTTAGTTTGAGTTTCTAGTTCCCTTATTCGAGCTTCCTTCCTTCTTTATTTACTTCATTCAACTTGGAAGATGGAGTTTGGTTTAGGGTTTAGTGAGAAGATGAAAAATAGTATTTTCGAGTTAATGAAAGATGGTATTTTGTTTGATATGCGGAAAAGATGAATAAGATGATTTGTTCGCTAGGGCGCAAAAAGTTTATGAGAAATGCAAAACTAAACAAGAGTTAACATTGTGACTTTAGAATTCAATATTGCTTGGAATTTATACTTCAGTTGGCAGTAAACGCTGAGGTGATAGGTGAGTTCTATTTTAATTAAATAAAATTATGGCATCATTATGATTATAAAAAATATGAAATTGTAGGTATTAGGAATGAAGCTCAAACCCTGAGAAATATTTCCTCTTGAATGGACCAAACAACCAAGATAATAGATGGTTTATTTTAATAAAAAATTAAATAAAATAAGGGCACCAATTTGGTTATAAATAAAACACGAAATTGTAGGTGTTGAGAATTGAAACTCAAACCCTGAGCAACATTTCTTTTCAGTTGGACCAAACTACCAAGAGAATAGATGATATTTTAGAAAAATAATATTAAAACATCATGCGCAAAGTAATTCTACCTCGAATTTTTATTGGATGAGGTAAAAATTTATCATAAAACGTAATGTTTATAAATTAAAGGAATTACATATAAATAATTAGAATAGTTCTACACCTGTTGAGAGTGTTCAGTTTGCACTTGTAAGATATTGAGAGATATTGAGATCAACCGTGTGAGAGTAACACTACAAAGACTTCTATATATATAGTTCATTACATATTATAGTCAATGTTGGACTTATACACAAATATAAATACATATTCTATTAATAAATAAAAACATATTCTATCACACCCCTGCAATTGAAACGGGGGGTTACACAGATGCTTATACTGGTCCGAAAATCATTAAAGAGAACTTTAAGGAGCCCTTTGGTGAAGATATCGACAATATGGTGCCAGGAAGGAACATGAAGAACATAGACATGACCATGAGCGACCTTCTTCTAAATAATGTGAATCTTCATCTCAATGTGTTTTATGTGTTTATGTTGGATAGGATTTCTTGATAGGTAGATAGCGCTAACATTGTCATAATACACAAGAGTAGCCTGGGAAATAGGAAAGGGAAGCTTCAACAGAAGGTTGCAGAGACACCATGATTTTGAAACCGCATTAGTGACGCCCCGGTACTCAGCCTCTGCACTGGAACGGGAAAGTGTGGGTTGTCCCTTGGAAGACCATGGAATTAGGTTGTCACCAAGAAAAACACAATAACCCGAAGTAGATCGATAAGTGTCGCGACATCCACCCCAATCAAAATCTGTGTAGCAAATAAGATTCTCGATGGGAGAAGGATAGATATGTAAACCATATTGTAAGGTACCATGAACGTAACATAAGATTTGTTTTAGTGAAAACATATGCTTAGTGCAGGGAGCATACATATGATGACACACCTGCTGAATAACATAGGATATGTCAGGATGGGTAAATATGAGACACTACAAAGCACCAGCAAGACTCTAATATAATGCAAGATCATCATATGGAGTGCCAGCGAAGGTGCTGAGCTTTTTCTTTGTGTCAACTAGAGTAGAAGATGGTTTGCATAAGGACATTCCTGTTCGAGCAATAATGTCGATGGCATAGGTACTCTGACTAAGAAACAATCCTTCTTAATGTTTGATCACTATAATACCCAAAAAAGAGCTCAGCGGTCCCAAATCCTTCATAGCAATCTCGGAGGCAAGTAGTTCCATGATAGATTTATGTAGGTCAAGAGGGGGAGGTGATGAGAATGATGTCATCAACATAAAGTAATATGTAATCCATGTCGGAGCCACAATGCTAGATGAGGAGTGAGTGATCAGAGGTGTTGTCCTAAATCCAATAGTGGCGACAAAGTCAACAAAGCGCTCATACTAAGAACGAGGCGCTTGCTTAAGACCATAAAGTGATTTTCACAAGCGACACACATAATCGGGGTGATAAGGATCACGAAAACTCAGTGGCTGATGCATATAGGTTGTCTCATGAAGATCACTGTGTAGAAATACATTATGGACATCTTGCTGATGAACAGGCCACGACTTGGACAGAGCACTGGGAAGAATAGTGCCATAGTTGCTGGTTTGACCACAAGACTAAATGTCTCATCACAATCTACACCTACAATTTGTGACCTTCCATCACCTACAAGACGAGCTTTGTAACGCTTAAAACAACCATTAGATTTATTTTTATGACAGAAAATCCACATACAATGAATAATGTTAACATCACAAGTTCATGGAACCAGATCCCACATATTATTCTTAATAAGAGTGTTAAATTCAAACTGCATTGCGGATTTCTAATTTGGGTCAAATAGGTCTTGTTTAGGATTTTTTGGAAGAGTTGAGATGGTTGGATCATCAATGTTAATAGAAAGATTAAAGATTTTTCTGGGTTTATTGATACCTCGCATGCTATGGGTGGCTATAGTCCTAGTAGGTGGTGCATATTGGGCCAGTGGTGTAGATGATGAGGTATTAGATGTAGCCATGGAGGGGGGGAGGATGTTGTGGTGGTGGAGGAGGTTTGAGAGGAATGATGTGGTCTCGTGGGTGATATAGACTGATGGTCAAGTATAGGATGGTGTTGTACCCCAAAATTTTCCCTCTCATTTCTCAAAGGATCATCCTGGACCCTCAGGTTTTATTCCATCCAATTCCAAGCCTTGAATCACAAATGTCCCAAGAAAGTCATTCACAAGGGCAAAATGGTCATTTACATACGAAAAAGTTAAACTTTGACTTCTGGATCAAAGTCGAGTTTCAAGAATCATATTTCATCAAGGCATTAATTTTGTTTCATCAGGAAAATCATAAGTCAAGATTCATGTTGAAAAAGTCAAAATTTTAAATACTTAAAATTTTTCTAAGTGTTTAAGCAATATGACAAGCTCAGAACTTCTGGCCAGATTTTCACCATAATGCAAGCTGATTCTTGAAGAACTTCTAACAAAAGAGTTTTAGATATCAATAAGACCAAAAATATTTCAGAACAGAACTTCTTCTAGAAATGTTGGGATTTCAAGTTATACATCTTCAAAGTCACGTCCCTGAAACTTAAACACTTAGTAAATTCTGAGCATTTTCAAATTAGAATTTGTTTACAACTTATGGGCCAGTTTTCACATAGGTTCAGTCAAATGTTGCAAGAGTAATTTAAAAAGGGCTTACAAAGCATGTCATAAGCTTTCTGGAAAGTCTGGGAACTTGCTCAGAACATCCTGGAGCAAAGGGATTCAAGGATTAGAAGTTGGATATTTGTTCTAAGTTGCGTTGATGATGAAATTCGGGCCCAGATTTAAGCTATGATGCATAATCTCATAGCGCAGGATTTCTGGTTTGGTAAATCTCATCATCATTTAATGCGTACAACCACTTTTGAATTTTTATCCAAAGGATTTCCCCATGTGTGAGATAAAAGTACAATTGTTGTCCTTGAAAAGAAAACTTTTGTACAAGTTTATGATGGGCCCATGCTTTGCTTTTGCCTCTGAGGGTACTTTTCCTTAATTCATGCTTACAAATCTAGCTTAGGAACGAATAAAAGCTGCTAACCACCATACTTGTTTATCTTGCTTCAAGAACAAGCCATCACACTAGCATGATATTGGTACTTTTGACTTATCCAAGATGCAAAGTTCTTGCCTATAAATTAAACTTCATTTGCAACTATGAAGGGGTCGGTCAGAAAAATTAAAAGGAAAAGCTTTGAAACCTTGATAAAATTTCCAAAAATCCGAAACTACAAACACAAATACAAAACCTGCTAGTTTTTTATTCTTACATTCAAACTCCAATTTCCCTCAAGTGTTTCTTGACCAAATCATCCATTCACCATTTATAACCCAAGCTAAAGGTTATTCCAGCCTGCTGAAAATGTGAGGAAGCTGATCAGAACATTACAAGCAGTCAGAATCAGACTCCAGCTCACAGAATATTTTTTAGCTGCAAGGTAAGCTTCTGATATCCCTCATCATATCACTTAAGCATTATTAGACTTGCATGTTCAAAACACAATGTATACATCATGATTCTGATGCTGTACATATTCTGAGGTTTCATGTACTTTCTTGCCTAAATAAGAAGAACATAGGTTCATAACTTCTTAAGGAAACTAAAACTAGAAGATACATGTTTGTTTCTTATTTATAGTCTTGACATTTTTTATGCTTCTGAAACCATGAGTGAAACCTGCCATAATTGATATGTTTGTGTTTTCTGTTTGTTGAGAAATTACTAAGTTGCAAATGTTCTGATTAGCATGGAGAAAGAGATGAAGCTCATCATCAGAATTTACTTTATGTTATATGTTTATGTTTTTGCTTCTAATACCGAATGTACATCCACCCAGTGGTAGAAAGCGTGCGCATAAGACATTAGTGCTAAGGGTCCTGGGTTCTAGCCCCAGAAGCATCTTTTTAGGTTTATTTATTGACATTTTTTAACCATTTATCTGTAAGACGATACTCCTAAATCAGAACTTCTAGATATCCTCACCTAATAGCATAATCACTTCACTCTCTCAAACAATCAGAACCTCTGACTTTCCAGAGATACATAAACTTCTAGGTTCCCAGCTACGCTATAGCCTCTGAACCCTTCAACCTCAGAATTTGGTGTACCTAGGCCCATAACTTCTGATCCTCCACTTTATCACTAACACTTTCTCTTTTGCAGCGTATTAGAGTCAGAACTTTTGTTCCCCCTCGTTTCAGCAATGTGCTGATTCTGACTCCTTTTTCTCTCACTTGTCTTATTTTTGCTTTTAATAACCAAAAACACCAAAAATATTTCATATTCACATGTTTTATTTTATTTATTTTAGAATTAAAAAGATCGAAATATTTTCTTAGGTAAACTAATTACTTAACAAAATACAAAACAAGTCCATTTCAATTCTTGTATATTATTTCAATATGGTTGTAATAGATATTTAGGACTTTAATTTCTTACAATTCCCCGTTTGTAAATTTGTACACCCCATCCCCCCTAATGGTTGTAATAGCGTAGAATATTTACTTTCCGTAATTTATCGCTTTCATATAAATGCTAGTAATTAGGTGTGTATGGCAAGATAAAATCAACAAATAGAAAACCCTAATCAAGACAAATCAAGCATGTAAACCAATACACTTACACACTTACACCCTTAGGGAAAACCCACTTTGTTGCCTTATAAAATGGCCATATTATGCATGTGAGGTATCTTAGAAAAAACAATAAAAAAATACAAGATCATAGTCCCTCGATGACGCTATCAAAGTTGCCTTTCAAAAATTATCTTAGTCCCTTAAAGAAAATGCTAAGATATCTTACAACATTTCTAATCATGGATATACGATGACCCTTGCCCATCCCTTTTACATCCAAAGATAGGGTTATTTACCAAATCAATGGTAAGATAACAATGTCAAAGGAAAGAGGAAATAAATATGAAAGACTTTTTCAGTAGGTAGATTGTTCCTAGTTGCTTGCTCAATTTCAAAACAAAAAAACATCCTTGCTATTTTCAAAAAAAACACCAACACTTTCAAAACATCTTTGAAACTTGAAAAAAAAATTCAAAAGATCAACACTTTTGTATACATTCTTACGAACGAGAATCATTACAAAGTTAGCCTAAACGATGACACCTTTTCAAAATGCTTTCAAAAAACCACACAAAGCACATTTTCAAACAAAAGCAAGTGATCTAGCAAGAAACTAAGAGCCCATGTAAAACCATGGATGAAAAGGGTGCTAATACCTTCCCTTTTCATAATCTACCCCCCGAACTCAAGAAAACATCTCAAAGGTCTTTCTTGTTCTTTTCAGCATTTCCTTTTAGATAAAAGAAAAGTCGGTGGAGACTCTTGCTAACCGCAACATTTGCGATCAAACGCAAAACAACCAAGTCAGTTCTCCCACCATGTTACAGAACTGGCGACTCTGCTGGGGAAATAAACTTAAAAAAGTGGGGTTACCTTAGGGATAGATCACCTTTATTTGCTTTGTTTGCTTTACTTTTTTTTGGGTCCTTGTTTGGGTTATTGTTAAAGATCCTACACCCGGATCTGGGAAACCTTTTTAGGTAAGTAGCAATAAATCATGGAGGTTGTACAGCGTAGACCGATATGGACGAAGTGATATCTACGTTAGCGTGACACTTTGGCTTGTACTGATGTTCCTTGAGTCAGTCAAGGATAGCATTAGGCTTCCTTAGCGTCATTAAGTGCTAACTTACCTTTAGAACCCTTTAATTGACTCATCCTAAGCCACTAGAAAGTAGTGAGATGGTCGGATTTGGTTCCGACCGAAGCTTGGTTGATACTCGATGCTACACTCATTGAGATTCGACTTTTGGGATATTCTGGCCGCAATACTTCGGTTCTTGAGCTAGAACAACGCCTAAAAGAAAGGTATGTGATATTAGACTCCTTAGAACCCGTTACTTTTAATAAGACAGGTTGAGCCAACTAAACTTCAAGAGAGTACTTACCTTTAAAGACTCGCGCAAGCCATTAAGCCTAGGGTCTTTTGTGTGACTTGTTTGATATGTCTGTGATTTCAAAGCATAACCATAACATCATGAACATCATGACATATATGATAACCATTTCAAGGGGCTAGAGATTTATCTTTCCTCTTTTTTTTTGTAGTGTATGGATTCAGCTCGCAGAAAGACCATCTGAATCAATTTTGTAGAGGTCCCTCCCAAGCTCAAAGAATTGGTCCTGAGAGTTCCCGAGAGCTCATCATTCAATAAGAGATATGGTCGCTTGCTCAATTTGGTTACTACCGGGTTTGAAGAAGGCCTCATGAGTGTTCAGTTCTAGTTCTTCGACCCTAAACACCATTGCTTCACTTTTCCAGATTACTAGTTAGTGCCTACGCTGTTCTCCAAAATACTCGGGTCACCTATATTGGAGCAAGTACCTTTTACCAGCCAAGAACAAGATCCAGTTGCTGAAAGTGTCGTTGTAGCCTTGCAATTGAAGCCATCTAACATCGAATCCAATTGGGAAAGAAGAAGTGGAGTCAAGGGTCTCCTTGCAAGTTTTCTAATAAAGAAAGCTCATATATTCTTAGATGCCATGAGTTACCATGCCTTTGAAGATGTCCTAGCTCTATTAATATATGGATTGGTTATGTTCCCCAATTCAGATGAGTTTATAGATGTCAATTCCATCGACATCTTCCTTGCTCGCAATCAAGTGCCTACATTGCTCGGAGACGTGTTGCATTCACTCCACACTCGTACTATGAAGAAACGAGGGACTCTTATGTGTTGTACGACTTTACTCTATCGGTGGTTTATTTCACACCTCCC
Organism: Vicia faba; assembly: GCA_948472305.1. NCBI lineage: Eukaryota > Viridiplantae > Streptophyta > Magnoliopsida > Fabales > Fabaceae > Vicia > Vicia faba. Next base: position 1,141,950,948 of record OX451737.1, read on the forward strand.
TCAGTCAGTGTTGAAGAATGAATTAGGCTTGAGGTGGAATCAAAGGATAAAGTCCCTTTCTCACTCTGATATCTATTGGTGCCCTCGCTCTCAAGAAGATATCTCTTTTATTGATCGATGTGGAGAATTCCCTAATGTTCCAATTCTTGGCATTGGAGGGGGCATCACTTACAACCCTTCTTTGGCCCTACGTCAGTTCGGCTATGCCTGGAGGGATGGTCCCCATAATATGATTATTCAGGGTATTATGTTTGACTATTCAAATGATCAGCAAGGTTATTGCCAGAGATTCATTCGCGCTTGGGGCATGGTAAAGAAGGCCGATAGCAGTACTTTGGGACGCAAAAACTCCATCCCGTTGGAGCCTTACCTCAGATGGGTACGGGCTCGTGCTCAGAGTCTTATAATGCCATATGCTTCTATAATGCCAGTGATCTCAGAGTCTGTTGGTCAAGAAAACGAATCTCACATCATTTCTTATCCTGATATGCCAACAAGCTTCGAAGAGTTTCAAAAGTCATGGATACAACTTAAGGGGGAGCGAGACATTTTCGAGGCCCAAATCTACACCAGCAAGAAGAAAGGTCTAGAACTCACCAAGCAGCTTCATGAGGAGCGAAGTCTGAACGCCTACATCGCACCAAAGAGGATGCGTTCAACATTTTTATCTTAGAGTTTTTTTGTATTTCTTTGTAAGACCAAAGAGGCATGATGTACTCAAACTTTAATTTATTAATATAACGTGTGTTCCTTTTTTGTCTAAAGCAAATTTAAGTCTCTAATTTCCTTGAAATCATTTTCATATGCATCTTCATTCATCATAACATAAGCAGGCTTCTTACAACAGGTCTCCTCATCTTTCTACTGTTTATTTCAGTGAGATGGATATGGAACAAACGATAAAAGATCTCCAGGCGCAGAATGCTCAGTTTCAAAAGATGCTCTTGAATTTGGCAAAAGGACAAGAGGATTTGAAAACTTTGCTGATCAAAGAAAAGAAGAAGAAAGCAAAGAAATCATCCGGTTTTCTGAATCTAGGAAGAAGGTTCCCAAGGCCAGCCAGACGAACCCTTGACTTCGAAACATCATCTGGTGAAAAGGATAATCAAGAAGGGAAAAACAAGGAAGTGATTTCCCATCCATAATCTTAAGAGGAAGAAGAAGATGATTACACTGAAGAGCAGTATCCTCCGGCCGATGACAAATACAAACATTTGGAAGAACGTGTAAGTGCAATGGAGATTCAGAAAGTGCTTGGGCTGGACTTTGAGGAGCTGGGTTTGGTGTCTGGGATTGTTATTCCACCAAAGTTCAAGGCACCAGTGTTTTCTAAGTACGACGGAGTTTCGTGTCCCAAGATGCACCTCCGATCTTATGTGAGGAAGAAACAGCCTCACACTGCTGACAGAGATTTGTGGGTCCATTTCTTTCAGGATAGTCCATCCGGGACTCAGCTAGATTGGTTCTATCAACTGGAAAGGGCCAATATCCATAATTGGGAAGATCTGGCTGCTGCTTTTTATAAACAATATCAATACAATGCAGACCTTGCTCCCACCCGTACTCAACTCCAGAGTATGGCTATGGTTTCAAGCGAAGGTTTCAAAGACTACTCTCAGAAATGGAGGGACTTAGCAGGAAGAGTCCAGCCTACCCTGTCTGACAGTGAGCTAGTAGACATGTTTTTGGGTACCCTGTCTGGTCCTTTCTTTAATCATCTAATTAGAAGCTCCTCAGTAGGCTTCACTGAATTAATCTTGACCGGGGAAAGAATGGAAGCTGGGATTAATAGTGGGAAGATACAAAAGGACGCATCCTCCAGTGCCGTGAGAAAACCATTTATTGGGAAGACAGAAGTTAGTGCTACATACCATCAAAGGAATCAAGACAAAACTGAACGTCGTCCAACGGTAGGGGTCGTCATGATCCCTAAGCCTGCACCTACTCAACAAAGGAATAACCATCCTAGAACAGAAAGACCGGTAAGACAATTTACCCGGATAAATATGACACTGTCTCAAGTCCTGCCACATTTATTGAGATCTAATCTGGTAACTTTGAAGGAATCCCCGAAGAATCACAACACCTCCTCTCCTCATTACCACCCTAATTCTCGTTGTGCTTACCATTAAGAAAGTCCAGGCCATGATACCAACGACTGTTGGGCTTTGAAAAACAAGGTGCAAGACCTTCTCGAGGCAAAAGAAATTGAATTTGATGCTCTTGAGATCCCAAATGTTATCACCGCTCCTATGCCCAAGCATGGTCGTGATGTTAATGTTGTTAAAGATGATGTGTTCGTTACTATTGTTGATGAACTTGTTACTCCTCTCCTGACTATTAAGAGGAACCTGTTGAAGGCTGGTTTATTTTCGGGTTGTGGCGAAGGCTGTCACCTCTATTTATCCCTACCAACTGGTTGTCATTTATTGAAAGAAGGTGTCCAACGTCTAATGGAAGACAAAGAGATTTTGTTTGAAAAGAGTCTCGTTCCGACCATTTCTTACAAAGATGTTTCAATAGTAACCATTTCCGCCAATCCTTCCAGGGTCTCCACCAAAAGACCCGTTAGGATTACATATGTCCCTAAAGTGACTCAACTGATAATTACTATGTCTGGGCCGATCCTATACTCATCAGATAAAATTGTCCCCTGGAATTATGGGGGTGGCGTCTACTATCACGACGTCAAGCAGGATTGGCTGGCTGATGAAGAATCAATTTTTTAGAAGGCTGACCCTGACATCAGCAACATTGCGGGAACCAGCAAGATAACTTGAAGTGGAAGAGTATTCTCTCTTGAGATTTCTCCTCCGAAAACTATTACCGGTCCTGTGATCATCCCTGCTTTTGTTCCTGTTGACACTACTACTAAATTCCCTATGTTTACCCCTACTGACAACCCTATCACCGAGTCGACCGAGACTCAGGGCAAAGGCATTCTGGTTGAGCTTGTTCGAATGAAGGCGCAATTAGTATGTATCTCGGAAGCCTCTAAAAAGGAGATGGGAGAAATTTTGAAAATTATAAAGAGAAGCGACTACAACATAGTCGAACAGCTAGGGCAAACCCCGTCAAAGATCTCTATGCTATCTTTATTGTTGTGCTCCGAGGCTCATGCGAAGGCCTTGGTGAAATTTATTAAAACTGCCCATGTGCCACAAGAAACCTCTGCTGACGAGTTCCAAGACTGTGTGGCCAGTTTGACCACTGACAATGGTTTAGGCTTTTCTGATGTTGACCTGACACCTAGAGGGAGGAAACACAATGAGGCATTGCATGTCTCTGTCGAATGTAGTGGCACAACTTTGGCCCACATCTTGGTTGATACTGGTTCGTCTTTAAATGTGTTGCCTAAGAAAGCTTTGGATAGACTCGATTGTGAAGGTTTGACCTTAAAACCCAGCAACATAGTGGTAAGGACATTTGATGGTTCAAAAAGAATGGTGCATGGGGAGGTGGACATCCCCATAAAAGTTGGAACTCAAACCTTTGATTCGACTTTCTACGTGATGCACATTCGCCCTTCCTATTCCTGTTTATTGGGCTGACCTTGGATTCACAACGTTGCTGCCGTCACCTATACATTACATCACATGCTGAAATACCCAACCAAGGGAAAAATCATTATTGTCCATGGAGAAGAGGAATATATGGTCAGTCACTTGAACTCCTTCAGATACATGGAATTGGATGGTGAATTCATTAAAACTCTGTTTCAACATTTCAAGGAAGTCCCACAAACCGTGGAAGTAACAAAGGCTGTTTCCCAACTCCTGAATATTACCAGACCTCCGCTAAAGATGTATTCTCTAAAAGAGGCCAAGGCAGTGGTCGAAGAAGGTGGGTGTACTATTTGGGGCCAACTCACGGATATCCCATACAAATCTGACAAATTTGGTTTGGGTTTCACTTCAGGAAGCCAGAAAGTTGTTCGTCGTTCTCGTACCGGGGGACCACCTTTGCGAATCAGCAACCACAGAGTCAACACAGTGGAAGATGATGATGATAGTTGTGGCCTAGAAGAGTGAATTTTCCCAACCATCAACGGAGGACTCAGCAACTGGGAAACTAAAGATTTTGTCCCAATTACTTTTATCCAACCGTAATTGTCTTTAAATTTTTGTCGGACTTGTAATAATTAAACAATTCAGACTTTTAAAACCTTGTGTCTTACCTGAGGCACAACAGTTCATTTGTAAGGGTTGTTACTTCATTTTCATATGTCATCAATGAATCATGGACGTTTTTGCATGCAAACTTTATGCTCTTTGTCTTTCTTTTTCTACATTTTTTATTTCTTTCAAAAATAGTTATTCTCTTATACACACTCACGTATCAAAATGCAGATCTTCTTCCACTCAGGATCCCATTGGTAACAATTCTGCTATGGCCTTTTGTGATTTTGAAAATATAATCTACCAAGCCGAAGACGAAGGTGAGGAAGATTGAAAAGTTCCAGGGGAACTAGCCAGGTTACTACAACAGGAAGAAAGGACCATACAGCCCTACGAAGAACCAGTGGACACAATTAACCTAGGTACCGAAGAGGACAAGAAAGAAGTCAAGGTAGGAGCCAATCTGAAACCCAGTGTCAAGAAGCGCTTAATTCAGTTACTACATGACTATGTTGAGGTCTTTGCTTGGTCATACAAAGACATGCCAGGACTTGATGCTGATATCGTGGTCCATCGTCTGCCAACAAAAGAAGATTGCACTCCGGTAAAACAGAAAGTTTGTCGCATGCGGCCAGACATGTCAGAGAAGATCAAAACTGAAGTCATGAAACAATTCAATGCCAGATTCTTAGCCATCACCTCCTATCCATAATGAGTCGTCAATGTTATTCCAGTGCCTAAAAAGGATGCGAAAGTACACATGTGTGTGGATTACCGAGATTTGAATAGGGAAAGCCCTAAGGATGATTTCCCTCTTCCCCATATCGATATTTCGGTTGACAATACCACACAACATAAAATGTTTTCCTTTATGGATGGTTTCTCAGGCTACAATCAAATCAAGATGGCACCTGAGGACATAGAGAAAACAACCTTCGTCAGACACTGGGGCGCTCTCTATTACAAGGTTATGCCATTCGGGTTGAAGAACGTTGGGGCAACTTATCAGCGCGCCATGGTAGCTCTATTTCAAGACATGATCCATGACGAAATAGAGGTCTATGTGGAAAACATGATAGCCAGATCTCAAAATGAAGAGGAAGATTTGGACCATCTGTAGAAACTGTTTGAAAGACTAAAGAAATACAAGCTAAGGTTGAACCCAAATAAATGCACATTTGGGGTGAGGTCCGGTAAACTCCTAGGCTTCGTCATCAGTGGTAAAGGTATCGAAGTGGACCCTGCCAAGGTGAAAGCATTACAAGAAATGCCTGCTACTCGCACCGAGAAGGAAGTCAGAGGATTCTTAGGACGGCTTAACTACATCGCCATAATCACTTCTCACCTGACCACTACTTGGGAACCAATCTTCAAATTTATGAAGAAAGATCAAGTAGTCAAACAGAATTATGAATGCTAAGCTTCCTTCGACAAGATCAAAGAGTACCTTCAAGAGCCTCCTGTTTTGATGCCTCCATTCGAGGGAAGACCTTTGATCATGTATCTAACTGTTTTGGAAAATTCAATGGGGTGTTTGCTGGGGCAGAATGACGAGTCTGGCCGAAAAGAGCATGCTATTTATTATTTGAGCAAAAAGTTTACCGACTGTGAAACAAGATATTCACTGCTCGAGAAAACTTATTGCGCTCTGGCATGGGCTTCTCGCCGGCTAAGACAGTATAAGCTGACCCATGCTACCTTATTGATATCCAAGATGGATCCAATTAAATACATATTCGAGAAGCCTGTCCTCTCTGGGAGAATAGCAATATAACAGATGATTCTGACTGAATACGGCATCCAGTACACTACCCAAAAAGCAATAACGGGCAGTGTGCTAGCCGATCACGTTGCTCATCAGGCTGTGGATGACTACTAGTCAATGAAATTCAAATTCCTAGATGAAGACATCATGACGGTAAATAATTGTGAAGAACTCAGACCATATGACAGACCTGAACAAGGATCTCGATAGACCTTGGTTTTTGACGGAGCCTCCAACGCACTCGGCAATGGCATAGGTGATGTAATCATATCCCCTGAAGGATGTCATACTCCCTTCACTGCAAGACTTTGTTTCAACTATACCAATAACATGGAAGAATACGAAGCATGTATTTTTGGTCTCAAATTTGCCATAGATTTGGGAATCAAGTCTTTAAGTGTATTTGGAGATTCAGCCTTAATCATCAGTCAGATCAAAGGAGAATGGGACACGAAGCACCCTAACCTCATCTCATACAAAGAACGTGTGTTGACATTAATCCCACATTTCGAGGAAATTACCTTTGAGCATTTTCCACGAGAGGAAAATCAACTAGCGGGCGTGCTAGCCACTATGTCATCCATGTTTAAACTCAAGTGGGGTAACGAGGCTCCCCAGATCACCATTGAACGGATGAATGAACCAGCTTACTGTCACGAGATCAATACTGAAGAAGTAGTGGACCAACCTTGGTTCCATGAAGTTAAGAGGTATCTCGAGGCTCAAGAGTATCCGCAAGGAGCTTCAGTCAATGATAAGAAGTTCTTAAGGAGATTCTCTGCTAAGTTCTTCCTCAGTAATGACATTCTCTACAAGCGCAACCACGACTCTGTTTTTATTTGTTGCATAGACAAGGTTGAGGCAAAAAATTTCATGGCTAATCTACATGAAGACACTTTTGGCACCCATTCTAGTGGGCATACGATGGCTAAAAAGATCCTACGGGCAGAATATTACTGGTCTACCATTGAAGCAGATTGCTATCAGCATTCACGAACCTACCACAAGTGTCAGATCTATGCAGACAAAGTGCATGTGCCTCTAGTTCCTCTAAACGTCCTGACTGCTCCCTAGCCATTCACAATGTGGGGCATCGATATGATTTAAGAAATCAAAGCTACAACTTCTAATGGGCACCGCTTCATCTTAGTGGCCATTGACTATTTCACGAGGTGGGTTGAGGCAGCTTCTTTTGCTTTCGTTACCAAGAATGTTGTGTCCCGATTCATCAAACAGAATCTCATTTGTCGGTACAGTATCCCAGAGAGAATCATCACAGACAATGGTACGAATTTCATCAATATTATGATCATCGCACTTTGCGCGCAATTCAAGATCCAGCACCATAATTCTTCTTCTTACCGGCCAAAGATGAATGGTGTTGTCGAAGCTGCAAATAAGAACATCAAGAAGATCATACAAAAAATGACAGTAACCTACAAGGACTGGCATGAGATGTTACCATTTGCTCTCCATGGTTACCGTACCACGGCGTGCACATCAACAGGGGAAACTCCCTCCTCCTTGGTATACGGCATGGAAGTTGTTCTACCAATTGAAATCCAAATACCTTCTCTAAGAATCATAAAGGATGCAGGGCTGAATGAAGATGATTGGGTCCAAACTCGACTTGACCAGTTGAACATAATTGATGAGAAGAGGCTTACGGCTATCTGTCATGGCTAGATGTACCAAAAACGTATGATCAAGGCTTTAAACAAAAAGGTCAGACATCAGATATATCAGGTTGGTGACTTGGTAATCAAGCGTATCATATTGCCACAAGGCGATCCCAGGGGAAAATGGACTCCTACATACGAGGGACCATTTATGATCAAAAGCATATTCTCTGGTGGAGCAATGATCCTAACCACTATGGATGGCGACGACCTTCTGCACCCTGTGAACGCGGACATAGTCAAAAGATACTACGCATAAAAGACCCGCTAGGTTGACACGCCTAGGAAAAACAAAGGCATCTCGGCGAACCACAAAGGTTCAGACAAAAATTAGGGATAAAACAAAAAAATATGTACACCCGACAAGCTGAAAACCTGAAAAGGCGGCTTGGGCAAAAAAGGGTATCCCGGTGGACTGAAAACCCGAAAGGGCAGTCCAGGAAAAAGTTAGGGAATTAAAGAGTATGACTATGTCTCGTTGCATCACCTTACAATGACCTTTAGCATCGATTGACAAGCTCAAACGGGTCTAATCAATCCAATCAACTTCGGACAAGGCAGCAAGTGGACAAGACACTCAAAGACATGAAGGCTATAGAAGAATGGGAACCCCATGGGATTACTTCACATAGCTATCTTTTCTTTGTATCACATTTCCATTTTCTACCACCATATTCTCTTACTAGAATGTTCGTCTCATTGTACAAAAATACTTATTCAAGTTAATACAAAGATATCCCTTTGAAAGTGCAAAACTATCTATTTTTCTTTTATTTCTGTGTTTTGTTTATAAAAACATCCAATGGTTTATTTTTGAACATATGCATTGGAACATAACTACTTTTTACAAATGAGCAAAAAAGGGAACCGAAAATAGAAAGACAATCACTAATGCCTTTCATAAATAGGATAATATCTTTAGACTATTCCATAATGTTCCCCCGCAGATACTTTTTCAGCAAGAGCGGAAAATGGGATATCCCACTACAGGATCGCTAACGTATCTCCAATATGCATCTTTGTGATAGCAAGTGCTCTCACATCCCCGACAGAACAAAACTTCCAGTTATCACTCCTAAGATTCCCCAGTGAAGGTTGCCCAGTTTCTCAGGATTCCCCAGCAGGATTTCACGAGGTCTACAAGCAATACACGATGTTTCCCCTTACACAACATAATTTATTTCTCTAACAAATGGAAGCTCACCAACACTTCAAAACATGAAGACTTGTGCTCCTCATTCTCAGCAATACTCAGGGATTTATTTTCCCTGACTCCAGCAATACTGTGGCATAACAATTAACGTGTCCATACATAGCATCCATATGTCATAGCATTGACAGCACAAATACATACGAAACAATCTCATTTATTTTGAGAACATCATTGTACCATGAATTTCATACATCATGACATTGCATGCAACTAACTTTTCATCTTTGTCAGGAAAGATCAATCAACAGAAAATTATCGTTAAATTTTCAGCAAGTCAATTACGGATCAAATCCCAAGAAAGGACTGGTCAACCATCTACACAACATATATTTCTTTTAGACCCCTGCCGGTTCAGTTTAAGTCTCTCAATGGTTTATTCTGATTCTTTCTAGCAGATGTCTTCTCTGGTTCAAATAAATCTCCCAATGATTTGTTCTGATTCTTCTCCAGATCCCTGTCGGTTCAGATAAATCTCTCAAATGATTTATTCTGATTCTTTTCCCGCTGACACTTTCTCTGGTTCAGATAAATCACTCAAAGATTTACTCTGATTCTTTCCAGTTAAATAAAATTCAAGATCTCTTTTGGTTCAGTTTAACCCCTCAATGGTTTATCCTGATACTTTCCAAAGGAACACTTCGGGTTCAGATAAATCTTTTAACGGTTTATTCTGATTCTTTTCCCACAGACACTTTCTCTGATTCAGATAAATCGCTCAAAGATTTACTCTGATTATTTCCAGTTAAGAATGTTCAAGATCTCTTTTGGTTTAGTTTAAACCCCTCGACAGTTTATCCTGGTACTTTCCAAAGGAACATTTCGGGTTCAGATAAATCTCTCAACGATTTATTCTGATTCTTTCCCACAAACGCTTTCTCTGTATCAGATAAATCACTCAAAGATTTACTCTGATTCTTTCCAGTCAAAGAACATACAAGACTTCTTCGGGTTCAGATAAATCTCTCAACGGTTTATTCCGATTCTTTCCCGCATACACTTTCTCTGGTTCAGATAAATATCTCAACAATTTATTCTTATTCTTTCCCACAGGCTCTTTCTCTGGTTCAGATACATCACTCAAAGATTTACTCTGATTCTTTACAGTCAAATAACATACAAGACTTCTTCGGGTTCAGATAAATCTCTCAACGGTTTATTCTGATTCTTTCTGGAAGACACTTTCTCTTGTTCAGATAAATCGCTCAAAGATTTACTCTGATTCTTTCTAGTTAAAGAATATTCAAGATCTCTTTTGGTTCAGTTTAAACCCCTCAATAGTTTATCCTGATAATTTCCAAAGGAACACTTCATGTACAGATAAATCACTCAAAGATTTACTCTGATTCATTCCAGTTAAAGAATATTCAAGATCTCATTTGGTTCAGTTTAAACCCCTCAAAGGTTTATCCTGAAACATTCCAAAGGAACACTTCTGGTTCAGATAAATCGCTCCAAGATTTATTTTGATTCTTCCCAGTCAAAACAACATACAAGACTTCTTCTGGTTCAGATAAATCACTCTAAGATTTATTCTAATTCTTTTCCAGTTGAAATCAAGTTCAGACTTAGTCCATTCTCTGTCAACAGTCTCCCTTGGATGGAATCTACAAGCCCATCTCCGGAAAATCTCTATCATTCCTCCAAATGGCATCTATAAGCCTATTCCAATTTCATCTTCGAGTGCAAATTTCTGGGCACTCTAGTGTCAAATCATCTTCCACCTTTAAGTCACGAATGGCAGATTCGCCAATCTAATTCTTCAAGCATAAGAAGATTGAACAGGGGCAGCTGTTGTACCCCAAAATTTTCCCTCTCATTTGTCAAAGGATCATCCTGGACCCTCAGGTTTGCTTCCATCCAATTCCAAGCCTTGAATCACAAATGTCCCAAGAAAGTCATTCACAAGGGCAAAATGGTTATTTACATACTGAAAAGTCAAACTTTGAATTCTGGATCAAAGTCAAGTTTCAAGAATCATATTTCATCAAGGCATGAAGATTGTTTCATCTGGAAAATTGTAAGTCAAGATTCATGTTGAAAAAGTCAAAATTCTAAATACTTATTTTTCTAAGTGTTTAAGAAATATGACAAGCTCAAAACTTCTGGCCATAGTTTCACCATGATGCAAGCTGATTCTGGAAGAACTTCTAACACAAGAGTTTTAGATCTCAATAATACCTAAAATATTGCAGAACAGAACATCTTCTAGAAATGCTAGGATTTCAAGTTATACATCTTCAAAGTCACGTCCCTGAAATTTAAACACTTAGTAAATTCTGAGCATTTTCAAATCTGAATTTGTTTACAACTTCTAGGCCAGTTTTCACATAGGTTCATTCAGAAGTTGCAAGAGTAACTCAAAAAGGGCTTACAAAGCATGTTGTTGTACCCCAAAATTTTCCCTCCCATATTCTTCAAGGTTTGTCAAGAATCATCTTCAAATGATTCAAGATTGCTCAAGGGTTATACAGTCAAACTACCTCCTAAGACAACTGAAATTAGGGTTTTGGTTCTTTCAAGGAATTTGGGGTTTTCAATGGTTCAATCAAGTCTCATAGGCCCATATACATCCTCAAGCACCTACAGGCCAAGTTTGAGGACTCACAGGGCCAGTTTGTACAATCAAAAGCTCCATTTGATCCACAGTCAACTACAGGGGCAAAATGGTCATTTTGTAGTCAAAAGTCACAATTTTTGGTCAACATCTTATTTTGAGTCCACAATCATCATTTGATCAAGTCTTGATCATGATTCCACAAGAATGGCTCAAAAATCATCAAGATGCAAAAGTTACTATTTTTGGACAGCAGAAAAGTCAATTGTATCTTGACCAGGGCATAACTTTTTCATGGTTCATCAGAAAAATCCCATCCAATGCTCATTATGAAGGGTATGACATTTCCTACAACCCATCTTCACATTCCAAGTCCAAGAAATGCTCTCACAAAAAGTTATAAATTTCTACATTATAGGTCAAATTCAAAAGTCAACAAAAATGCACTTTAAGTCAAAGACCATAACTTGAGATTGGTAAATCCAAATGACATGGGACCAAAGGAATTGGTTATAAGACTTCAAGACCTTTCCAAAATGTCCAAGAACATGTTCATATGATCAAAATTGAGCAAGATATGCATTGGAGAAGTTGGGAAATTTTTATGAATTTGCAAAAGTCAACTTTGCTCAAAACACCTTGGTTTTGCTAATGGGTCTCAAATTTCTTCTTGAAACTTCATCCATGGCCTATGCACGACCCATCAAGCTTAATTGAATTTATTTTCTTACTTTTATTAATTAATTGGATTTTTAATCAATATTAATTCATTTAATTAATTTAAATTGTAGGAAAATACAAAGATTTGATTTTTCAATCTTTTTGTGAAGCAAATATGGTCAAGATATGCTGGCAATTTCATGTACAAATCAAATATGCAAAAATCTCCAAATTTGGCAACTTTCTTCAATCATGAAAATGCAAAAAGATTTGATTTTCAATCAAATATTCAATCATCACTCCAATGGATTTTTGTGCAAGATTCTGACCTAATTCCATTCCTCTATAAATATGCAAGTAAACCCTAATGCCACACACGGGAGAAAGCTGCAAACAAAGCCATAGCCATATTGAGAAATTTCAAGAAAATTGCAAATCTGATTTCTATATTCCAGGGCGATTCAAGAACTTTTATTGATTCTAATACACTGCAGGGGATCCCAGGAAGGTTTTGAAATCAAATTCAGGCCTTAAAGCTACAGGAATCACCCTAGACAGTTTCATAGTTTGCATTTTATTTTGAGAATCGTACAGCTTAATTCATGCATCATTAACATGATTTTGTGTTTGATTTGTGTTGCTAGGGACTGTACAAAGCTAATGGTATAGCTCAATTGAATTATAACGCCATAAATCACAAGATGCCATAGTTGATTTTTTAGGGTTCATAAGCTTTGAATTGGGGCTTTTCAATCCAGGAACAATTAGGGTTCATAAGGCATATGGTTGGAATCGTTGAGACCAGACGAACATGATTATATCCTCGCGAAATATTTATGTACCCTGTATCTCTATTCTCTATTTTTCGTCAAGATGAATAGTGGGGGTTAAAAACCCCCGCTATCTAATATTTATTTTGCAGGTACATCGAGGAAGATGATGAGCTGTTGATACACCATTGGCCAGTTTGAAAATAAGAGCGCGTGTTTTTATGTTACAGCATATTTGATTGTTTGTTAATATAATAATTGAGCTTTATTTTACTAACGATTGCAGCGTGATGGTGGAGTGGTTAGTGTGCTGGCTTGGAATCATTGGGACCTGGGTTCGAATCCCAGGTCCCCCAAAAGGCTTATGTTATTTTTTCTTTACGTATTTACATGCAGGCCTCTAAAAGCGTTCCACCGTGTACTTCAATCATCAACGCGACATGTGGCGTCAGGCACAAATCCAATGGCCATGAGATGATGATCACCATGCTCCCAGTCAACCATGCACATGGACAATCAAAGAAAGTCAAACAGGCTTGAGGTTAATGGGCCTGAGAATTGCCAAAGAAACCTCCATATTGGGCCAGCACCCCCATGGTTGATTCATTCTTTTTTTTTCTTTTATATTTTATTTTCCATTTAACTATTTTATTAACTATTATTATTATTATTATTTAATTAACATAATTATTTTTCATAATAAATTCAGAAACACTAAAAATAATATTTTTTCTTAATTAAAATTAATTTCACTTTATTTTGTAAATAAATACTAACAAATTAATTAGTTAATTAGGTTAAATTTGACTTTTTTTTACAATAAATAAAATTAACATAGAATTAGGGTTTTGACAATTTTAATTTCTTTTATTTTATTTCATTAAAAACATAAAAACTTAAAAAATATTTCTTTTATTTAATTAATTAGAATTAGGTTTAATTTAATACAAAAATAACCAAAAATTCATTCTTTTCTCAAAAAGGGTCAAAACCCTAAGGACTTCTCCGATCCAATTCTTATTCGCGCATATATTTTTTGATCATATTTATGTAATTGTCCCGAGAATGTAATAGCGTAATTAGGACTTTTATCGCCCTCTTTATTTTCCCGCAATTTATTTTTAAAGGGTTGTTTTTGGCGATGTAAATACCCGACGCCTTGTAATAGCGTAGATTTATTTTCCGCACTATTAAACTGTTAGATGTATGTTAATTAGGCTATGCATGATAAGACTTCTCTGAAATTAAAATCAATCGTAGCTCACAATAACATGTGCAAAGATAATCTTAATTGAATACTGATACACTCGCACATGCCACTCCTAGGGTACGCCTCACTTGGTTGCCTCGATGTGGTCATTGAGTATAGGGTGTTTTAGAGGTCGCCCTCCTGTCTAAAGATCCAAGTTGCCTAGAAACGGTTGCCTCGGATAAAAAGGATCTAGGACATTAGGGTTACCGCTAAGGCGTCCTACTATTGCTTTGGTGACCACACATGTCCCTATAATCGAATTGACCCGAAACTCCAACGACGGTGCTACCTGCTTCTCAATAGTGGGATAGTACTGTCTAAAGGACATTTACACAGCTTAATTTCTTTTGAGTAGGTAGAGGTTCTCAGGTACTTGCTCTTTCAAAAACAAAAATACTTTTCGCACTTACACTTTTCAAACAAAAGTTTTCAAACAACACTTCATACACTCTTGAGGACTAATACAAGAGTTAAAACTTGGAGAAAATAAAAGACGGTGGCGACTCTTGCTTACAGCGACATTTCGCGAACCAGCATTCCAAAACAGTCAGTTCTATTTCCACCGATCACAGAACTGGCGACTCTGCTGGGGAGAATATAAGTGAGGTTTACCTTAGGATTAAATCACTTGTGTTTTCAATTGTATGCTTTGTATGCTTTAAATTTTGTGGGCTTGTATTGGAGTTCTATAGATCCTAACCCAGATCTGGGGATACCCTTTAGGTAAGTAGCAATAAACTGTGAGGGACCTGTCCGTCGTAGACCGATACGGGTGAAGCAGTAGCTACGTTGGTGTGACACCTTGGTCTGTACCGATATCCCTTGTGTTGGAACAAGGAGAATATGGGTCTTCTGAGGAGTCATTAAGCACCAACTGACCTTAGAACCTTAAATTGACCAACTTGGCCATAGAACAGTAGCAGTATGCTACACTCATTGAGGCTAAACTCTCGCGATGGTTCTGGCTGCAAGAAAAGGTTGCGAAGCTGGATTTATGACCGATTGAGGGTAGTCAGTGATATTGAGATCCTCTAGAACCCGGTTACTATTTTCTAGGACAGGTCTTAACCAACTGAAACTGAAAGAGGGTAGTACCTAAACTTCATGCTGGCCTGAACTTTAAGGGATGTCTTGTGTGACTTGTGTTCCTTACCATGTTTGCCTTTTGTGAATACTTGTGGTGTGCCTTTATCATAACATCATACCATCATAACATTGCATACATCTTGCAGAAGGACTAACCCATTTCAAGGATCTCAAGGGTTTGTGATGCAGATCAGGATGAACCAAATGTCTAGCAAGGGGCAAAGGGGATTTGTTTTCCTCTAGCCAAGGTTTGGAGATCAAAGCATGATAACTTGAGTCAGGGGCTATGACCCACTCGATATGGTGAGCTTGACTCTTGAAGAAGGACTCACAGCAACATGAAGTTCCTTCAATCAAGCTGCAAATTCAAATTCTAACAATTTTCTTGTTTACCCCACGAGATCCTTGAAAACATAAATCATACGCATTTCATTTCATCATATGCATAACAGGTACCCCTTTTACAGGTCACTTATCTTCTTCGCTGTTTATTTCAGCAATCATCATGTCTTCTGAACCTTTCACTGAACAAGCTATCAAGGCCCTCCAGGCCAAGAATGCCCAGTTCCAAGAGTTGGTTGTGAGCCTAGCCAAGGGTCAACAGGAGTTGAAGACTCTGATTCTGAAGAAGAAGAAGAAGAAGAAGAAGAGGACCGTATTGTTCAACACTGGACACATATTTAGGAATGGATTGCAGAATGAGGTTGAGTTGACTACCTCAATTGTAGGCAAAGACAGTCCCCAAGAGAGAAGGGTTCCTAGTCCTGTGGTCTCCGACAACGAGACGGATTATAATGATGAACAGTATCCTCCTGCTGAGGATAGGTACAAACAGCTAGAGGATCGCTTAAGTTCTATGGAGATTCAAAATGTGCCCGGGTTGGACTTTGGAGATCTAGTCTTATCCTCTGGGTTGGTGATTCCCCATAAGTTCAAGGCACCTGCTTTTGCAAAATACTACGGAGCTTCCTGTCCTAAGCTGCACCTCCGATCGTATGTAAGGAAGATCCAACCTTATACAACTGACAAGAATTTGTGGATCCATTTCTTCCAGGATAGTCTTTTAGGGACTCAGCTCGAATGGTTCTATCAGCTGGATGGAGCCAGTATTCGTAACTGGGAGGATTTGGCTACTGCGTTTTATAAGCAGTATCAGTATAATTTCGACCTCGCTCCTACGCGTACCCAACTCCAGGGTATGTTACTAGGGACAGGTGAAGGATTTAAGGAATATGCCCAAAAGTGGAGAGAGCTGGCTGGAAGGGTGCAGCCACCTTTGACTGACCGTGAACTTGTTGATATGTTTCTGGGGACCCTGTTGGGTCCGTTCTTCAACCATTTGATTGGAAATTCTTCAGCCGGGTTTACAGACCTCATCTTGACTGGTGAGAGAATTGAAGCTGGTATCAAGTCTGGGAAGATACAGAAGGATGCTTCCTCGAGCACTGAGAAGAAACCATTCAAGAAGGAATCTAGTGTTGTCTATGGTTCAAGGAGACAGAATAAACCGGAACGCCGCCAAGCTGTCAACGCGGTGGTTATTTCAAAGCCTGATGCTGCTCCTCAGCATCACAACCAGCAAAGAGGTGAGAGACCTAGAAGGCAGTTCACTCGACTCAGCATGACCTTATCCCAGATATTGCCGCAGTTACTGACAACCAATCTGGTGACTCTGAAAGAAGCTCCGAAGATTGTGAACACAACATCCCCAAAGTATAATCCCAATGCCCGCTGCGCTTATCACTCTGACAGCCCGGGGCATACTACAAATGATTGTTGGAGTCTGAAAAATAAGGTCCAATATTTGATTGACGCAAAGGAAATTGAGTTTGAGGCGCCCGAGACTCCCAATGTGATCACTGCTCCCTTGCCAAAGCATGGCTAGGATTGAAAGACTTTTGTTCATCTGAATTCTGAAGTTGTATTTTTCTTTGCTTATTCAAACAATTATTATCATGTCAAACTCTCTTATTTCATTAATGCATTGCACGTGTCTGTTTTGAATTAATTGTTTTCTCTATGCTTAAAATTGCTCTCATTTTTTGTGATGATCAACTCTCGATTAAAAATTCTAAGCCTCTTGAGGGAGGATGACGAAAACGATACCACGATCTTTATAGTATGCTTCTGAACAGACCCTGCTGATGAGGTACAGGCATTGTTTCAAATCTTAAACAGTGGAGTTATAAGGAAGATAATCCCTAGTCAACCCCTTTGAGCCAAAGAAGTTGGAGTTTTTCTTTTACGCAAAAAAATTAAAACCCTTAATTATAACCTGGGGCAGGGTAGTTTTCTCAGTTGATCCAGGTGCACGATGAATGGCATCAAAGAAGTCCTTCCGAGATGAAAGACGGTGTTGGTTCGTATAATCGTAAGGACAGGCAGTCATTATCTCTCAAAAATAAAAGCCCATTAAGTCAAAACCTATGAAGGAGACTTGCAAAATTGGGGCATCCCGCTGACTGTAATCACAAAAGAAACAGTTCAGGCAAAAAGACAGGGATAATGAAATCAAAAAGAAAGAGGTCCTATAAAAAAAAATGATGACTGCCTATTCAAAATAAACTATCAGTATCCGAACCGTCACTGGAATATCAGAGCAAAGACTCAAACACGATCTAATGCACGATTAACTGAGTTTAGGATTGAAGAACATCACAAAGAGCGGGTGGGAACAAATATACTTTGCGCCTTTATCCTTTGTTTCTTAAACCGTGAACCAGACCACGTTATAACCCTTAAAAAGTCCTAGCTGAAGCATGGGTTAGTTCGAAAGCATACTGTTACAAAAGGTATCCTGACTCCTTAAGGATTGCTGTAAAATACTGAGGTGACATCACATTTTACAAAATTTTCCTATCTTACTGAAAAACTGCATTTTCAAAAAACTTCAAGACAGACATAAGCTTTGCATTCTTAAAATAACATTGTTTGTATATGACTATTTGTTCAACAGCAGAGAAATTCGCACGATGAATATCTAGTGGACAAAAACCTTTTCAATAAAAGGGATCACCTCAAATGAAAAAGCACTTCCAGCCAAGGGGCACGACATGAGCATTTTCTATCATCTGGGGAAGTCAAGTCAAGATTCAGGGAATCTCTCAAAAGGCCAAATAGCCAGGGGAAAATCTTCGCCCGAGTCACTTGGGGCATTGGACATGAATTCCCGCAACGAATCTTGCACGATCAAACGAAGATCTTCGGGTAGCATGGCGACGCAACGCTATTGACAGTGACAACTCCCTGCATTCTGAGAGCATGGACATAGTCGAAAAAATACTACGCATAATCAAAGACCTGCTAGGTCGACTGGCCTAGGCAAAAATAAGGGCTTCCCGGCGAACCAAAAGGGTTCGGGCAAAATGAGGGATAAAAATGAAAAAAAATCTGTACACCCGGCAAGTCGAAAACCTGAAAAGGCGGCTTGGGCAAAAATGGGTATCCCGGTGGACTGAAAACCCGAAAGGGAGGTCCAGGCAAAAATTAGGGATTAAAGCGTACGACTATGTCCCGTCATCTCGTCACTTGCCTACCAGAAGAAGATTTGTCAATCGGCGGTTATCAAGCACCTCATAGGCCTTCTTCTCCCGTAGAAATTGTGGCAATAAGAATTGTCTGAACTGTGCAGTTACTCTGTCCACCAAGGTACCAAGGTAGCTTTAGCTTAAGAATATGACTAAGATACCTTCACTCTCCGCAGAGTAAGACAATAATGGAAGCTCTCCCCGTTGAGACCTGCAACTACAAAAGAATCAGCAATACTCTCCCCAAGCAGAGTTGGTCTCCCATCAGCCCTAAAAAGGCACAGTATCCCCAGCAAGTCAGCAATACTCTCTCCCCAAGCAGAGTTAGTCCACAATCAGTCCTGGAAAAGTTGGGTACCCCCAGAGGATCTTAATATTCTCCAGCATAGTATACAAATATTCCTCAGCAAGCATCCCCGGCAGTCTTAATATTCCTCGACAGAGTATAAGATTGTTCCCCGGCGGAATACAAGATACCCCCAGTGGAGTTATTTCCTCAAGAGTTTCCCCAGGAGAGTTGAATCATCCTCCCCAGTAGATTCTGGAAGCTTATCCCCTGCAGAGTGCAAATGCGTCTCCCCAACCTTATTCAGAAGGTTATTCCCCACCAGAGTCTAACTGGGTTATCCTCGGCAAATTGCAACGGAAAGACCATCCTCAGTGAAGTTCTTCCTATCCCCAGCGGAGTTCATCAAATTCCCTAACAGAGCTTATCAACGGAATCCCCAACGGAGTTTATCGTTCAAATCTTCAGCAAAGCATCTCTTCCCCACAGAGTAATTCCCCGCAGAATAATCTCTTCACCGGGTTTATTCCCCAACGGAGTCATCTTCTCCTACCGGTTTATTCTTGCAATTATCTTCGTTCATCATCCCCTGCGGAAACGAAGAACTCTACTCTTCAACATTAGACCAGGATTTAACAAACTTCCCGGCATTTTTCAAGGATTTATTTTCCAACCGAAAATACATTCATAAACATTTCACATCTCATACCTCCTATTTACATACATGATAAAGTGCATACGACGCGATCTCATTTATTCTTGATAACATCATGACATCATGCATTTCATACATTATGACATTGCATACAATTAATGTTTTTGCCTTTTCAGGAAAAAGTCAATCCAAAGATGATTACCATCAACCTTTCGTAAGTTCCAAATCAACACCTGTAACTAGCCAAGAAATATCTGTGGATGATTGATTGTAGATCTATACCTATAACTAGCCAGGAAAGTTATCTACATGAAGAGATTGAAGATCAACACCTGTAACAGGCCAGAAAATTATCTTTCTTTCTCAGGTTAGATATTAATACCTGAAACCAGCCAGGACAACTATCTCCTTGACCCACCTCTTTTCTTAAGTTCTGGATTAATACCTGTAACTAGCCAGGAAGTATCTGTGGACGATTGATTGTAGATCTATACCTGTAACTATCCAGGAAAGTTATCTACATGAAGAGATTGAAGATCAACACCTGTAACAGGCTAGGAAATTATCTTTATTTCTCAGGTCAGAGATCTATACCTGAAACCAGACAGGAAAGCTATCTCGACCAACTTTTCTTAAGTTCCAGATCAATACCTGTAACTATCCAGGAAGTATCTGTGGACGATTGATTGTAGATCTATACCTGAAACCAGCCAGGAAAGTTATCTACATGAAAAGATTGAAGATCAACACCTGTAACAGGCCAGGAAATTATCTTTATTTCTCAGGTCAGAGATCTATACCTGAAACCAGACAGGAAAGCTATCTCGACCAACTTTTTCTTAAGTTCCAGATCAATACCTGTAACTAGCCAGGAAATATCTGTGGATGACCGACTATAGGTTAACACCTGAAACCAGACAGGAAAACCACCTATATGAACTGATTGTAGATCTATACCTGAAACCAGACAGGAAAGTTATCTACATTGAAGAGATTGAAGATCAATACCTGTAGCAAGCCAGGAAACCATCTTTCTTTCTTCGGTCAGAGATTAATACCTGAAACCATCCAGGAAAACCATCTCCCCGACCGCCCTTTCTTAAGTTCCGGATTAATACCTGTAACTAGCCAGGAAATATCTGTGAACGACTGATTGTAGATCTATACCTGTATCTAGCCAGGAAAGTATTTACATTGAAGAGATTGAATATCAATACCTGTAGCAAGCCAGGAAGACAATCTTTCTTTCTCAAGTTAGAGATTAATACCTGTATCCAGCCAGGAAAGCTATCTCGACCAACTTTCTTAAGTTCCGGATTAATACATGTAACTAGCCAGGAAATATCTGTGAACGATTGATTGTAGATCTATACATGTATCTAGCCAGGAAAGTATCTACATTGAAGAGATTGAAGATAAATAGCTGTAGCAAGCCAGGAAGATAATCTTTCTTTCTCAAGTCAGAGATTAATACCTGTATCCAGCCAGGAAAGCTATCTCGACCAACTTTCTTAAGTTCCGGATTAATACTTGTAACTAGCCAGGAAATATCTGTGAACGACTGATTGTAGATTCGATACCTGTAATTAGCCAGGAAAGTTATCTACACAAAGAGACTGAAGATCAATACCTGTAACTAGCCAGGAAGACAATCTTTCTTTCTCAGGTCAGAGATTAATCCCTGAAACCAGACAGGACAACTATCTACTCGACCAGCTCCAACAATTCAACAATCACTCTTGGATGGCATCTATAAGCCCATTCCCAACAAGATTCTGTCATCTCTCCAGATGGAATCTACAAGCCCATCCTCCTATCCACCATCTCTCCAAATGGCATCTGTAAGCCCATTCCTGACATCACATTGCTGATACTACACTATGCGATTGCAAATTTCTGGGCACTTTAGTGTTCAATCATCTTCCACCTTCGGATCACGAAAGGCACGCAAGCCAATCTACATCCTCAGGTTTTAAAAGATTGAACAGGGGCAACTGTTGTACCCCAAAATTTGCCCTCCCATATTCTTCAAGGTTTGTCAAGAATCATATTCAAATGATTCAAGATTGCTCAAGGGTTATACAGTCAAACTACCTCCTAAGACAGCTGAAATTAGGGTTTTGGTTCTTTCAAGGAATTTGGGGTTTTCAATGGTTCAATCAAGTCTCATAGGCCCATATACATCCTCAAGCACCTACAGGCCAAGTTTCAAGACTCACAGGGCCAGTTTGTACAGTCAAAAGCTCCATTTGATCCACAGTCAACTACAGGGGCAAAATGGTCATTTTGTAGTCAAAAGTCATAATTTTTGGTCAACATCTTATTTTGAGTCCACAATCATCATTTGATCAAGTCTTGATCATGATTCCACAAGAATGGCTCAAAAATCATCAAGATGCAAAAGTTACTATTTTTGGACAGTAGAAAAGTCAACTGTATCTTGACCAGGGCATAACTTTTTCATGGTTCATCAGAAAAATCCCATCCAATGCTCATTATGAAGGGGATGACATTTCCTACAACCCATCTTCACATTCCAAGTCCAAGAAATGCTCTCACAAAAATTTATCAATTTCTACATTATAGGTCAAATTCAAAAGTCAACAAAAATGCACTTTAAATCAAAGACTATAACTTGAGATTGGTAAATCCAAATGACATGGGAACAAAGGCATTGGTTAGAGGACTTCAAGACCTTTCCAAAATGTCAAGGAACATGTTCATACGATCAAAATTGAGCAAGATATGCATTGGAGAAGTTGGGAAATTTTCATGAATTTGCAAAAGTCAACTTTGCTCAAAACACCTTGTTTTTGCTAATGGGCCTCAAATTTCTTCTTGAAACTTCATCCATGGCCTATGCACGACCCATCAAGCTTAATTGAATTCATTTTCTTATTTTTATTAATTAATTGGATTTTTAATCAATATTAATTCATTTAAATTGTAGGAAAATACAAAGATTTGATTTTTCAATCTTTTTGTGAAGCAAATATGGTCAAGATATGCTGGCAATTTCGTGTACAAATAAAATATGCAAAAATCTCCAAATTTGGCAACTTTCTTCAATCATGAAAATGCAAAAAGATTTGATTTTCAATCAAATATTCAATCATCATTCCAATGGATTTTTGTGCAAGATTCTGACCTAATTCCATTCCTCTATAAATATGCAAGTAAACCCTAATGCCACACACGGGAGAAAGCTGCAGACAAAGCCATAGCCATATTGAGAAATTTCAAGAAAATTGCAAATCTGATTTCTATATTCCAGGGCGATTCAAGAACTTTTATTGATTCTAATACACTGCAGGGGATCCCAGGAAGGTTTTGCAATCAAATTCAGGCCTTAAAGCTACAGGAATCGCCCTAGACAGTTTCACGGTTTGCATTTTATTTTGAGAATCGTACAGCTTAATTCATGCATCATTAACATGATTTTGTGTTTGATTTGTGTTGCTAGGGACTGTACAAAGCTAATGGTATAACTCAATTGAATTATAACGCCATAAATCACAAGATGCCATAGTTGATTTTTTAGGGTTCATAAGCTTTGAATTGGGGCTTTGCAATCCAGGAACAATTAGGGTTCATAAGGCATATGGTTGGAATCGTTGAGACCAGACGAACATGATTTTATCCTCGCGAAATGTTTATGTACCCTGTATCTCTATTCGATATTTTTCGTCAAGACGAATAGTGGGGGTTAAAAACCCCCGCTATCTAATGTTTATTTTGCAGGTACAGCAAGGAAGACGATGAGTTGTTGATACACCATTGGCCAGTTTGAAAATAAGCGCGCGTGTTTTTATGTTACAGCATATTTGATTGTTTGTTAATATAATAATTAAGCTTTATTTTACTAACGATTGCAGCGTGATGGTGGAGTGGTTAGCATGCTGGCTTGGAATCATTGGGACCTGGGTTCGAATCCCAGGTCCCCCAAAACGCTTATGTTATTTTTTATTTACGTATTTACATGCAGGCCTCCAAAAGCGTTCCACCATGTACTTCAATCATCAACGCGCCCTGTGGCGTCAGGCACAAATCCAGTGGTCAGAGATGAATGATCATCATGCTCCCAGTCAACCCTGCGCATGGAGGAGCCAGAAAGTCAAAGCAGGCTTGAGGTTAATGGGCCTGAGAATTGCCAAAGAAACCTCCATATTGGGCCAGCACCCCCCCTTGGTTTATTCTTCTTTTAATTCTTTTTTTTTCTTCTTTATTTAATTATTTTACTAATCATTATTATTATTATTATTATTATTTAATTAACCAAATTATTTATTTTCATAATAAATTCAGAAAACTAAAATATAATATTTTTTATTATTATTTATTAATTTCACCTTTAATTTATTATTTTTGTAAATAAATACTAACATAGATTAATTTATTTAATTAAGTCAATTTTAACTTCTTTTTTTCACAATAAATAAAATCCATGTAGAATTAGGTTAATTAATATATTTAACTATTTTATTTTATTTTCATTAAAAACATAAAAAACTTAAAAAATATTTCTTTTCTTTTAATTAACTAATTAGTTTTAGGTTTAATTTGACTTAATTCATTAAATTTAAAAACTTCTTTCTTTCTCAAAAAGGGTCAAAACCCTAAGGACTTTTCCAATTCAATTTCTCTCGCGCGCATATTAATTTTGATCCATATTTATGTAATTGCTCCGAGGATGTAATAGCTTTAATTAGGACTTTTTATCGCTTTCTTTATTTTCTCGCAATTTACTTTTCAAGGGTTATTTTTGGCGATGTAAATACCCGACGCCTTGTAATAGCTTAGATTTACTTTTCGCTCATATAAACTGTTAGATGTATGTTAACTAGGCTATGCATGACAAGACTTATCTGAAAATAAAATCAACCCGTAGCTCACCATAACATGTACAAAGATAACTTAACATGAAATCTGACACACTCGCACATGCCACTCATAGGGTACGCCTCACTTGGTTGCCTCGACGTGGTCATTGAGTATAGGGTGTTTTAGAGGTCGCCCTCCTGTCTAAAGATCCAAGTTTCCTCGAAACGGTTGCCTCGGATAAAAAGGATCTAGGACATTAGGGTTACCGCTAAGGCGTCTTACTATTGCTTTGGTGATCACATGTCCCTATAATCGAATTGACCCGAAAACTCCAACGACGGCGCTACCTACTTCTCAATAGTGGGATAGTACTGTCTAAAGGACATTTACACAGCATAATTTCTTTTGAGTAGGTAGAGGTTCTCAGGTACTTGCTCTTTCAAAACAAAAATACTTTTCGCACCTACACTTTTCTGACAAAAGTTTTCAAACAAACACTTCATATACTCTTGAGGACTGATACAAGAGTTAAAATCGAAGTTTTCAAACCAAACTTTTTCAAAACCCACAAACACAAGAAAAGCAAAACCTTTTGAAAACATAGTGAGCAAGTACCTAAGAGCCCGTGGATAACCACAGATAGAAAGGGTGCTAACACCTTCCCTTTCTATAATCTACCTCCCGAACCGAGAAACATCTCGAAAAGGAATTTTGCTGTGCTTTTGTCCTTTCCTTGTTGGAGAAAATAAAAGAAGGTGGCGACTCTTGCTTACCGCGACATTTCGCGAACCAGCATTCCAAAACAGTCAGTTCTATTTCCACCGATCACACATGTCATAAGCTTTCTGGAAAGTCTGGGAACTTGCTCAGAACATGCTGGAGCAAAGGGATTCAAGGATCAGAAGTTGGATGTTTGTTCTAAGTTGTGCTGATGATGAACTTTTGGCCTAGATTTAAGCTATGATGCATAATCTCATAGCGCAGGATTTCTGGTTTGATAAATCTCATCATCATTTAATGCTTACAACCACTTTTGAGTTTTTATCCAAAGGAATTCCCAACGTGTGAGATAGAAGTACCATTGTTGTCCTTGAAAAGAAAAATTTTGTACAAGTTTATGATGGGCCCATGCTTTGCTTTTGCCTCTGAGGGTACTTTTCCTTAATTCATGCTTACAAATCCAGCTTAGGCATGGCTAAAAGCTACTAACCACCATACTTGTTTATCTTTCTTCAAGAACAAGCCAACACGCTAGCATGATGTTGGTACTTTTGACTTCTCCAAGCTGCAAAGTTCTTGTCTATAAATTGAACTTCATTTGCAACTATGAAGGGGTCGGTCAGAAAAATTAAAAGGAAAAGCTTTGAAACCTTGCTAAAATTTCCAGAAATCGAAAACTGCAAACACAAATACAAAACCTGCTACTTTTTTATTCATGCATTCAAACTCCAATTTCCCTCAATTGTTTCTTGACCAAATAATCCATTCACCATTCATAACCCAAGCTAAAGGTTGTTCCAGACTTCTGAATACATGAGGAAGCTGATCAGAACATTACAAGCAGTCAGAACCACACTCCAGCTAACAGAACATTTTTTAGCTGCAAGGTAAGCTTTTGCTAACCCTCATCATATCACTTAAGCATTGTTAGACTTGCATGTTCAAAACACAATGTAGACATCTTGACTATGATGATGTACATATTCTGAGGTTTCGTGTACTTGCCTGCCTAAATAGGAAGAACATAGGTTCATAACTTCTTAAGGAAACTAGAACTAGAAGATATATGTTTGTTTCTGATTTATAGTCTTGACATTTTTTATGTTTCTGAAACCATGAGGGAAACCTGGCATAATTTCCATGTTTCTGTTTTCTGTTCTGTTGAGAAATGACTAAGTTGCAGATGTTCTGATTAGCATGGAGAAAGAGATGAAGCTCATCATCAGAATTTACTTTATGTTATATGTTTATGTTTTTGCTTCTAATACCAGATGTACAACCACCCCAGTGGTAGACAGCGTGCAGATAAGACATTAGTGCTAAAGATCCTGGGTTCTAGCCCTAGAAGCATCTTTTTAGGTTTATTTATTGACATTTTTACCCATTTATCTGTCAGACGATACTTCTAAATAAGAACTTCTAGATATCCTCACCTAACAGCATAATCACTTCACTCTATCAAACAATCAGAACCTCTGACTTGCCAGAGATACATAAACTTCTAGGTTCCCAGCTACGTTATAGCCTCTGAACCCTTCAACCTCAGAATTTGGTGTACCCAGGCCCAGAACTTCTGACCCTCCACTTTCTCACTAACACTTTCTCTTTTGCAGCGTATCAGAGTCAAAACATTTGTTCCCCCTCATTTCAGTAATGTGCTGATTCAAACTCCTTTTTCTCTCACTTGTCTTATTTTTTCTTTTAATAACCAAAAATAGTTCATATTCACGTGTTTTGTTTTATTTCTTTTAGAATAAAAAAGATCAAAATATTTTCTTTGTTAAACTAATTACTTAACAAAAAACAAAACAAGTCCATTTCAATTCTTGTACATTATTTCAATATGGTTGTAATAGGTATTTAGGACTTTAATTTATTGCAATTCCGCGTTTGTAAATTTGTACATCCCATCCCCCTTAATGGTTATAATAGCGTAGAATATTTACTTTCCGTAATTTATCGCTTTCATATAAATGCTAGTAATTAGGTGTGTATGGCAAGATAAAATCAACAAATAACAAACCCTAATCAAGACAAATCAAGCATGTAAACCAATACACTTACACACTTACACCCTTAGGGAAAACCCACTTTGTTGCCTTATAAAATGGCCATATTATGCATGTGAGGCATCTTAGCAAAAACAATCAAAAAATACAAGATCATATTCCCTTGATGACGCTATCAAAGTTGCCTTTCATAAATGATCTTAGTCCCTTAAAGAAAATGCTAAGATATCTTATAATATTGCTAATCATGGTTATACGATGACCCTTGCCCGTCCCTTTTACATCCAAAGATAGGGTTCTTTACCAAATCAATGGTAAGATAACAATGTCAAAGGAAAAAGGAAATAAACATGAAAGACTTTTTGAGTAGGTAGATTGTTCCTAGTTGCTTGATAAATTTCAAACCAAAAAAACATTCTTGCTATTTTCAAAACAAACACTAACTCTTTCAAAACATCTTTCAAACTTGAAAACATTTTCAAAAGATCCACATTTTTGTATACATTCTTACGAACGAGAATCATTACAAAGTTTTCCTAAACGATGGAGTCTTTTCAAAATACTTTCAAAAAACCACACAAAGCACATTTTCAAACAAAAGCAAGTGATCTAGCAAGCAACTAAGAGACCATGGAAAACCATGGATGAAAAGGGTGCCAATACCTTCCCTTTTCATAATCTACCATCTGAACTCAAGAAAACATCTCAAAGGTCTTTCCTATTCTTTTCAGCCTTTCCTTTTGGATAAAAGAAAAGTTAGTGGCGACTCTTACTAACCGCAATATATGCGATCAAACGCAAAACAACCAAGTCAGCTATCCCACCGCGTTACACATGGTTATTGGTAAGAGGTTGCAAGGTGGGATTTTTCCATTGATGGACAATAGATGGGTGTCAGTCATCATTGAAGCAACCATATATGGTGAGAGGCAGGAAAGACATGTTAGCAAAGGGAAATTGTGTCTCATCAAAGATGACATGTCGGGAAATGGTGATATTTTTGTGTGATAAATCAAAACATTTGTAACCTCTAGGATTAGTGGGATACCATAAGAAAACACACGTGGTCGAGTGTGGTTGTAGTTTATTAATGGTAGTGGATGGAAAAAATGGATAACAAAGACAACCAAGTACGCTAAGGTGTGTGTAAGAGGGGTCACGATGATACTAAAGTTCGGTATGGGAGTAATTGGATATATTCTTTTGGGGACGGATATTAAGAATATAGGTTTCCATTTGAACTGTGTGATTCCAAAATGAGGGAGGGACGAATGAATGAGTGAGAAAGGTGCGAATCATGTTGTTAATGGTACGTATTTTACATTCTACTTTTCCATTTTGTGATGAAGTATGAGGGAAAGAGAAATGAAAAATAATACCATTATAACACAATATTTAAGAAATAGTGAATTATCATATTCACGCCCATTATTACATTGAAAACATTTAACAATGTGAGATTTGTTTCTTAGAGGAAATTTCCACAAATAATCAGAATAATCATCCAAGAACAAAACATAAAACCAATGACTGAAGGAGCATAAAATTGGTGATGTCCATAAATCACAGTGTAAAATATCAAAAGGCATTAAAGTAATATTTTTGGATGAATTAAAATGTAGCTTAAAATGTTTTCCATACACACAGGAACTACAAATTGTCTTAGTATTCAAATGTTCACTACTAATGAACTTATTTTTATTAAGAGACTGAAAAATAGAAGGGCTAGGATGGCTGAGACGACTGTGCCAGAGATTGGAAGCAAGATCAGCAAAATGAGAGTGAGAGATGACCAGATAGAGATCACCAAGGCTATTACATCTCATGAGACAAATCCTTTCTGAATATCAAATATCGAGAAACCAAATGGATAAAAGGATACAGAAACATTATTGTCAGTAACGAGTTGTCGTAGAGAAATCAAATTTTTAATAATTTATGGTGTGTGTAAAACATGGTTAAAGTTTAAAGGTTCGTATTTGTGAGATGTAGGTAAAGTTGTGTGGCCATACCCTTGAATTGGAATACCTTGTCCACTTCCAATAATCAGTTCTTATTTAAATGACTCAAATTAGAATAAGATGAAAGATTACCTTGTGATGTTGCTGTATGGGATGAAGCTCTGGTGTCCATGTACCATATTCAGTTTGGAGGATTGAGGGACATAGTGTTTGTAATACGGTGGGAGAACTTACTTTTTTTGTTTTATCGCAAATGTTGCGATTAGCAAGAGTCGCCACCGACTTTTCTTTTATCTAATATTTAAGAAAGGTGAAAATAACAGGAAAGGCCTTTGATAGATTTTTAGTTCGGGGGGTAAGTTATGAAAAGGGAAAGTGTTAGCATCCTTTTCATCTGTAGTTATCTACGGGATCTTAATTGCTTGCTCACATTTAAAAACTTGTTTTGTGTGTGTGTGATTTGTTTGAAAATATTTTGAAGTGCCAATGTAAGGCTAACTTTGGAATAATTTTTGTATCAGTTCTCAAGAATGTATACAAAGTGTCTTTGAAAATATTTTTATTGAAAGTGATGTGAAAAAATGTTTTGTTTGTTTTGTGAGCAAGGATTCAAGAGTTCTTACCCACTAAACTCTTCCTTGTTATTTTCCTTCTCCTTTGGATACAGTATTATCCATACTATTAGTTGGTAGGTAATCCTATCTATTGTATGTGAAGGGACAGGCGTAGCATCATCGTATCGTCATCGAATGCAACATGTAAGGATACTTTAGCAATTGTATCAAAGGGACTATCATCATTTTGTTCGTAGGGTCATCGAGGGACTAGATCATTTTGTAGGAAACTCGAAGGGTCATCGAGGGTTTATGATCTTTATTCGAAAGGGACCATGATGATTTGATCTAGGATCTTTTGCTAAAGTATCCCCACTTTTGAGGGACATGAACAATATTCGTAAGGCAACAAGAGAGGTTACCCTAGAGTTACCAGTGGTAAAGTGTATTAGTTTCAGTTATATTATCTTCCATTAGGGTTTTCTAGATTGCTTTTAGTCTTGTCATGCAAACCCTAATTACTAACAGTTAAATATGTACAGAAAGCTAAAGTGCGGAATGTAAAGTGCAGAAATTTAAACCTAAACTGTTACATCCTGTGAGCAGTTACATAATAGGAAAAAATGTGAGAATGTAAATCTACGTTATTACATCAGAGAGTGTGACCCTATACATTTTGTCTAAGATAATTAAATAGAAAAAAGAAATAAGAAAAATGTTAGAAAAATATTTTGAAGACCTAAAATCTAAGTTAATGTTTTTGGTATTTTTTGTAGAAAATAATTTAAGTGTTAATAAATAATAAAAACCTAAATTCTAATTGATTTTAATATTAAAAAAAAAAGCTTATTTAATTAATAAAAATATATCAAAAAAATTAATTACTAATTAAAAGCCCTAACCCTAATTTGTTTAACTGTTGAAAAAATTAGGTTTGTTGATGGTTAATTAAAAAGGAATTAATTAAGGAAAAAGAAAGAAAATTAGGATTTAGAAAAATAAGAAAATAAAAGAATGCATGGGGTGGGTGTTGAACCACGCCCTT
Organism: Vicia faba; assembly: GCA_948472305.1. Taxonomy (NCBI): domain Eukaryota; kingdom Viridiplantae; phylum Streptophyta; class Magnoliopsida; order Fabales; family Fabaceae; genus Vicia; species Vicia faba. The sequence goes on from OX451737.1 coordinate 1,141,981,623, forward strand.
GAAGTTAGAGATATGCCTTCCTACCATTGCGCCAGTGCTGCATTTGTGTTATGGAATGGGAACCATTCAATATATTATAAACATGTGCATTAGTTTGGAAAAAACAAAATAATTTTGTCAAAAACTGGGATCAAACCCACGCTCTCATGCAATACCATCACGTAACTCACCACTACGCCATCTATGTTTTTGTGTTATTGAACACAAACAAATCAATATATAATAAATCATTAGATCATAGAAGCGTCGGAGCCCTAGCTCTGGTCGTCTTCTCCAATGAACCAAAAATTCAACCTGCAAAAACAACAAGATTCAGATCATAACAAGAACCTTATCCCCCTAAATTTACCCTTGTGAATCCAATGGAAGCATTGGTTTGTCCTTAAAACCCTTGTGGAGTAAGTTTCAAAGAATATACTCCAAATTTCCCTAACAATGGCATTTTGTGATTCCTGCATCAAAGCTTCCGAACAATGCGTCAAAATCATTCCAAATATCGATATGAACATGAATGTATGCATTAAATCATTCAATAATGCATATATTAAAGGTTTGAAATTTAAGAAGTTTACCAAACTGGCAATGTTGAGGGAGAGAGTTTTGGCGTTCTTCAAGCTTAAATAATGGTTGGCATGAGCTCCTGGGATCTTTAGGAGGCTAGTGTGATGCTTGGAACATATTGAAAAAAGGTAGAGACAAGGGTTTGATTGTGACCTAGTTTTGAGAATTTTTGGAATTTTTAGGGTTCTCCTTGAGGATGCATGCGTCTCTTTCTGATGTCTGAAAATGTTATGTATATATAGAGGAGAAGATTAGGTCAAGTGATGCGCTTGGACATCTCATGAAATTATATCTTTGATTTTGTTTGAAAATAAGTTCAAATCTTCCAAAACTATTGAAGACTTGTTTCAAATAAGGTCACACGATTTCTTTAGCTTCAAGGTAGATTTTGGGCCTCCAACATGATTAGAACAAAAGCCTATACACCTTATATCAATGCTTTCATATTTTATTTGATTTAATTTGCATTTAAATGAATAAAATCATAATAAAATAAATAAAAATATTAAAAAATATGTGAGTGGATTTAGAGGTCTAATATGAGGTCATGAACATGTTTGAGCCTGAAAACATAGGCCCAATAACCCAAACATTTAGGTTTCATGCATTTTCTCAAAATTGCTCAACTTGCACCAATCATAACTCTCTCAATTTTTGTGATATGAAAATTATCTTGGACTCTTTGGAAACCTCAATATGTCTCCTACAACTCTCATGTTTATCATTTTTTTCATTTGAAGTCTTTAACTTGATGTAAATTGCTTTCACAAAAAATGTCTTTTTGTTGACTTTCAAAATGACCTGTAATGTTTTGGCTCATATCTCTCAAATGAAGCATTTTTGTCCTTGAGCTTAGAGAGACAAAGTCGTAGAGAATGAAATTTCCTTCAAAATGATCTTTGGTTGAGAAATTTCTGACAAAGTATGTTAAAGTTATGCTTGGTCAAAGTTCAGTTGATTTCTCCTAAAGAAAACTCTAATTTAGTAACTTTTGACTTTTAATGAATCTTGATTTTTCTTGACGAATCATGATCACCCCTTGATCAAATATGAATATGACCTCAATCTTGATGTTGACCAAAAATCTTGAAGTTTGACTGTAAATTGGTCAAAGTTGACTTTTTGTCCAATACAGTTGACTTTTTGCCCTACCCTTATAATTATGTTTAGGTTTCTTTCAAAAGTGTATTGTTTAAATCTTGTTTCTATGAAGGAATTAAATTATGAAAAGGGGTGTATAGATTTAAAATGGACCATCAATATCTGATGGTCCATTAGGGTTTTAAAATATAAGTTCATTTGAATCTAAGGGAGGTGTATTGTTTAAAAAAAGTGTGAAGCAATATGTTTTCTTGGGACCTATTAAGATGTCATCCTTTTTGAAAGGGGTGTATAAAACAATTTGTTTTTCTGTTAAAGCTCAATTTCATAACAAGCCCATTCCAGTTTTGGTTATTAAGAATTTTCTAAGTCAAATTATCACTAGTTTTTACTAATGGTGGTTAAGAAGCCCAATAAACAAAAAGAAAGGGCTCGTTAGGCCCATTACATAATTCTTTCTATTATGTCTAAAAAAATGTTTTTTTTACATTTTATTTTATTAACACTAGTGAAAATTCTATTTTAACTCGGTTATTTTGTTAAAAAGATTGATAAGCTAAAAAGGGGCTTCTTAAATCGCAAACCGGATTGAGCCTAATACAATAACTAAATGCAATGAGGCCCATTCGATTTTGTTTAGTTTAGAGAACTATTTTGTTTTAATTACGAACATTAGTTTTATTAGTTATACTCATTATTGTTTTAATTAAAACATTATGTTAAAAACTCAATTAAAATTAATTTCAGTTTTATTTTCTAAAAAAAGGGAGTAAGTGTTAAGACAGAAGTAGGTTTTTTGGTCCATACCCAAACCATTTCAGCGAGCCCAAACGCAAACCCAAAATAAAAAGGAAACATGGCCCAAAACCTCCAAAAAGAAAATTTTTACTATTAAGATTTATTGAGATTCATATGGGAGTAATATTTATCTGTATTTCGTTATACAATCATCAATACAGAATCAAACATTACAAAAAATCCTTTCTAACACTTAATACAAAATAAATTTAATTCTATTACAAGAACATGAAAAAGCTCTAATCATTACTAATCAAACGCAAAAACAGAAACTAATTAAAATGTTTACAATTTACATACAAAATTCAAATTGTTTTCCAAAACATTCAAACCCTAATCAATTCTAAATTAAAATTTACAGACACATAATTATACTTCATAAAATTGCTAATCCTAAAAAAAAACTATAAAATTAACAAACATTACAGATGAGAAAGGAAGAAAAAATACGGAGACGAACAAAAATTACAAATAAGGAAATTAATGCAGACGGGGAGGATTTTATAAAGGAAGAATAAAGCGTCGTCCACCAAGAAGAAGAATGGAGGACCCCTGTTACCGCTAGAGATCCACCACTCCAACTTAGGGTTTAAACATCTGAAGCCCTAAGTCCATTGTTACCTCTTTCTTCTTCATCATCTCCACGCCACCTTCATACTTGTAGAAAACGAGAAGAAGAAGAATCAAAAGACGAATTTGTAACAAGTTCAGGGATCGGAAAAAAGGGGGTAACGAACACTCCACTTTCGCTCTCGCTTTTATTTTTTCAATCTATGTTGCAATTAGTGTTTCATGGGTTAAATAGAAGTGATTAGGATTTTGATCGCTGGGTTTGGAGGTCAGATCACCGTCGAAGGGTGGATTAGGGTTTCACGTTTGTTACGATAATGAAGAGAAGAGAGAGTGATACGAGAGAGAGAGAGAGAGAAGAGGGTGAAAACAAAATAGAAAATGAAAATATTTTTCATTATAAAATTAAAATTATATTAACATAATAATCATGTGTGTGTCCCCCACAGTTGTTACCATGCTCCCTCGCCCGTATCAGCATGATCATCATCACACGTCTCTCAAGCGTGCGCCCACGACATAATGGTGCACTCATTCGTACGCAACACTAGTGGATCCAAATTGTGTTGGGCTTAACCCAATTGCTGACACACCTCTTTTTTTATTATTTTTGCTAAGTAGTACAAAAACAACACCCCCAAGCCAAAATGGGCCAAGTCCAAAATCTGGACTTGGGCCCTGGCTCTTGACACCTCCATTTTTGGTGTTTAATATTGAAACTTCCCCCCTTGGCCTTTGGGTCTGAATTCAATATCTAAATTCAGGCCCATGCTTTTAGCACCCCACCATTTTACTACCTCTATATTTTCCACACCGCCCTGCGTTTTTTAATATTTTATTTATTTTTTTATTTTTTACATAATTCTATATTCTATATTTTATTTTATTAATTATAATTTTTATTATATATACTATATTCAATATTATACTTATTATTATTATTTATCACAAAAATTCTTATTTTCTAAACTCATTAAAATATTATTTTTATTTAATTCATTAAAGTTTATTTTTGTTCATACATTTAAATAGAATTTTTCTCAATAATTAATATATTAAAAAATATTCAACCAACCACAATTCAATTTCAAAATCAAACTAATTCAATAAAAAAATCGAAAAGGATTGTGAATACATTGGAATCGACTGCACGGTTAGTCTAACAATCTTCGCTATTCACGACACTTAAACTAAATATGCGGAAAATGTGAATATATTTGCAATCCATACAAAACACAAACCAACTGTGAACTATGAAATGAGACTTTGATTCCTCTTAGGAGGATACGTAGGCATACGATCAAAAATAGTGGCGAATTCCCCTAATAAAATATTAAAACCATATTTCCTAAAAATTGCGTTTCTAACCATAGTATCCTTGCGAACAAGGTAGATGAGGGGTGCCTAACACCTTCCCTTTGTCTAGAACCAAGTCCAAAAACCTGGAATCTCTATTTTTTTAGGGTTATCCTTTATATTGCCTTCCTTAGGATAAAAATTAAGGGTGGCGACTTTGATTTAAAAAACCAGTTACAACAGCTGGCAACTCTGTTGGGGACTCAACCCTAGGTTTATTAGCCTTACATTTAGTTTTAGTGTTTAGGGTTTTTTCTTTATTTAAAAGTTTTAATTTTTGTTTAGTTATTTATTCATTTATTTTTGCTTATTGCATTTGAACATGTTATTATATCTGTGGCGGGATTAAAAAATTTGCAAAAAATATTTTCAATAAAAACCTTAGAAAGAAGGTTCGTCTATTAGCCAAGGGGATACATCATCCCTATAAGTTTATGTGACAAATTCTCCTAGAGTCGGTGGAATTCTGCAAAAGAAATACGTCTCAAAAGACATCCTCTAGGGAAGTAAGACTTTGGAATGACGCATATGGATCTCTGTATAAACCTCAAAGCAAAATCTCATCATGAGACCTTTCATGACTTAGAGACGAAAGTTTCAGTCTGAAAAGAGACTCCTCTTAAGGTATGCCCTTGTGCCTTTCCCTCTAGTGTTATTCATGATACCCTTAAGGAAACCACCTTACGGGGAGGGTAGATTATCCGTAGAACCAAACTAAGAGCTTACCTTCTAGGGTTATTATCTATCAAATCCTGTCATTTAACCCTACATTCATACATTCATACATCTTTACATTTCATATATTCATTATCCTCCGTTTCCTTTTGTTTGTCTTATTCACAGGGTATAAAAAAAGAAATATATACAAAAATCAAAGGTTTTTGGTGAGTATCTGAGAATGAGTACTAAAGGGAAACAATTCGTCCGTATTAATGCTATCAAACCGGATGTGACCAAAATCAAAGCTGTAAAAGAAAGATTATCTGAAAGGGATCAGAAAACATTCACTCGTCACTATGGAGATATTTTGGACTTGACGAAAGCCGAAGTACAGTTGGATGTTATTTCTACTCTAATTCAGTTTTATGAGCCTCCGTTGAGATGTTTCACTTTTCAAGATTTTCAGTTGGCACCAAATTTGGAAGAATTGGACAGAATTCTGAATTTATCTAAAGAGAAGGTCTATATAGGTATCAGACAAACCTCAACATCAAAATACTGGCAGAGGGTTTAAAAATTCCTTATCCTGAATTTTATCTTAATTACAAAAAAGAATGAGACGTACGAGGAATTAAAAGATGTTACTTAGTAGATAAAGCTCTTGATCTAGATAATAACAAAGAATGGGAATCTTGTGTCGACTGTTTAGGGCTGCCTATATTTGGTGTTGATTTGTTTCCACAAATTGTAGACTATATTGACCCTGCAGCCATTAATGTGTTTTAGGGTATGAAAACCTTTAATATAGATCCAACCCCTGCTCGACTTGTTGACATCTATTACACAATTCATACACGGTATAAAAAGAAAAGAGGTACCCTAAATTGTTGTATTTCATTGTTGTACTCTTGGTTCATGACTCACCTTTACAAGGAGTATTACATGATTCCGAATCTGACGAGGTATGAGTGGCCTCAGAAATTAAGGTCTCTCACTGCTAGTTTTGTGTTATGGTATACAAGGAAGTTAGATATTGGTGATATTATTTACAGTTGCAGGGATTTTTCTAATGTTTCATTGATCGGGTAACAAGGTTTCATTAATTACAATCCTACCTTAGCCCTACGACAACTAGGGTATCCCTTGGAAGACAAGCCTTCAGACGAACAACTTCAACAATTGATCATTCATGACATGGGTAGAAATGACCAAGAGCTGCTCAACAAAATTATCTGATCCTTGAGCAGGGTTAATAAAAGAAAAGCTGAAAAGAATAACATTGTGGCAAAAGAACCTTACACTCAATGGGTTCTGGGCATGGTACAAATTATCAAGCTTCCTTTTGATATAAACCCCGAATATAAGAAAGTGGTCCCAGTTACTCCACCTATGTAATTGGAAGAGATAGATGATCTTAAGAAAGCATTAAAACAGGCTCAGAGGGAGAAGGAAGAACTAGAGTTCAATCTCTTTAACTTAACCAAAGAGAAAAGACAAATGCAGCACATACTCGAATCAACAGACCAACTGTTTCAAAGAGACCACGAAGCATTTGAAAAGCAGAATCTGAAAAGGAAACGTTCGACTGAAGGGTTGCTAAGTGCTACTTTTAATCTGGATTCCCATAATCAGAGGCTGGAAGACATTGCTAATGAAATTGGAAAGTTAACCAGATGGTATGAAAAATTCGTGCAAGAAAAGAAAGTGTTAGAGGAAGATTTAAGGGCTCAAATACAAAGCTTGGCCCAAGTCTCTCTAGACCAGGAAGAAAAATTGAAATATCTCACTACCAGACTCTAGGATAGCCAAGAACCAGAGGTAAGGGAACACCTTGCAAAGATGAGGGCAAAAAGACTTCTGGCCCAGAAAACTGAAGAGCACAAATAAGTATGCTTTGAGTTGGAAGGCCTCCGAAAAGATTTCCTGATACAATAGAGACTTTATATGGAGCTGAGGGTTGAAAGGATGTATTGGGAAGAGCAGTATATAAATATTTCCCAAGTAGGAAGGGATAACCACAAGATAATTCCCAACATCTACCGAGAGTACCGATACTAAAAGGACAGGCATGAGAGGATTGCCTTCTTGGAAAACAATCTCATTGAAGACATCCTTAGAAGCTTAAGGAACACAAAGTGTAATGGTCCCTCTCCCAAAAGGACTTCGACGATTTCCTCAAGTTGTGTAGGACAATGGTCGATCGTTTTAGAGAAGACACCCGCAAACGGGCTTAGGAGCATGTTTTCCCTTTGCTTATTTCCCTTTCAGCAAATTTGTTGTTTTAATATTGTACAATTGTTCAATATCTAAATTATGTTCTCTTTTAAAGACAATTTGCATTTTCAATAAAAGCATTGTGTTTACTATTTCTGTTTGCGTATTCGTTTTCCAGATTCTCACCAATAAAAAAAAAGTAAAAAATAAAAAAATATACATGATGTATAAGAAGAATATATATATATATATATATATATATATATATATATATATATATATATATATATATATATATATATATACCCTAGTGAGTAAGACATTCGAAACATCATTCTCAACATATTCATACTTTCATAAACATTTGCATCTCATTCAAAAACCTTATTTTTTAAAATATTCTCCAGTTGAACCATTGGTAAAAGGAAACCACCATTCCTGGTCACCGTATCAAACAAGAGCTCACCAACTAAGAGCCATGCAACAAATTTAAGAAAATCAAGCAACTTTCAAGGTAGATCTAGAACAAGTCAAGAGCAATGTCGACTCAATGAGAGAGGATATGAGTCAGGTTCTTCTAGCTTTAAAGAACATTATTAATAGACAAGAAAAAATTCCCAAAGTAGCCTTTGAGGAAATAACCAAGACCATTGCTGCATCAAGCAGTCACCAACTGAGAAGAGGACCAGAGACTGGACCACAAAAGTCTGTCATGGCTCAACATGAGATAAGACCAGAAACTGAAGGGTTTGTTACACCTCCACTAAAGGAAGGGGCATCTCATACCCTACAGATTCTGATTAACAATGTTGACAATTCCTTAGACTTACAATATGGAGATCACCACCTAGAGGATGCCAATCAGGCACGTCAGAAAATGACCAATACTCCTGTTACTGAAAATCCACGGGTGCTGATTACATATAAAGCTTTAGAGGAAAGGTTGAAAATTATGGAGGGATATGATGCTTTTGATGTTGATGTCCTCGAAATGGATCTCGTTCTGGATGTAGTAATCCCGCCAAAATTTAAAGTACCTGACTTTTGAAGATACAAAGGGCTCACTTGTACAAGAAACCACCTGCGCATGTATTATGGGAAGATGCATGCTTATGCTCAAAACCAAAAATTAATGATTCGCTGCTTTCAAGACAGTTTGAGTGGGGAATCTCTGGATTGGTACATGCAGTTGGAGAGAATGCACATCCAGACATGGACATATCATGCTAATGATTTTGTGATGTAAAGGTCGGACTTCGAGGATTTAGAAACTCATTGACCTAACTAAGATTAACAAAATAGTTTTCAGTAGGAAGTATTTGTTTGAAAACCCTCTTCTCACACTCTCGTGTTTATTGATTTAGATCCTACGATCAAACCTAAGTTAGTGCTCTCGCTGTTTCAATGAGAGTTTAAAAATATTTTTTGGAAAAAAAATAAAACCTATTCAACTTAAAAGCGCTCTCGCTGTATTTTAAGTTAATGCACAATTATCATTGTCCAGTTATTATCTCACACTCTCGTAATTGATTAGGTTTTGTTTGTTTCCAAAAACTATTTTTAAACTCTAATTGAAACAGCGAGAGCACTCACTTAGGTTTGATCGTAGGATCAGAATCAATAAACACGAGAGTGTAAGAAGAGGGTTTTCAAACAAGTACTTCCTACTAAAAACAGTTTTGTTAATCCGAGTTAGGTCAATGAGTTGCTAAATCCCCGAAGTCCAACCATTACATACCGATATTCTCCCTTGAATCTAAACTAGATTATAATCAGTTAGGTTCCCTAAACCCCCTATTAATTACATTATTTTCCTTAGATTTACGTAGTAACCTAAGATAACGGTAGGTCGACATTTAGTCCCTTGGGATTCGATAATATTTAAAGCTACACGCGATAGGACTGTATACTTGCGGTCTAGATTCTTTAAGACTCACAAAGTCGCGATCAAGTTTTTGGCGTCTTTGTCGGGGACTAACAAGTCGATATCATAACTCTTTTAGTTACAATGTAGAGAATAAGGAACCATTCCCTATTGTATGCCAAGCACTCTCTCTAAAGGAGAAGGCTTAGTGCTACCAATTTCTGAACCTAAGAGCTCTATTACTAGAAGACGCCGAGTACGAGTATCTCGTACAAATCGATCCCTTTATCAATATTTTATCCCTGCCAAACCAGTTGTAGAACCAGACATGGGTGATCAGCCACGTCTGCTCAAATCTTATGCTATTCCTTCGCAGGAAGAACCACATAACAACATTGTTGCTCCTCTGATTGAGGCTAATAACTTTGAACTCAAACCTTCCTTGTTGTCTGCTGTACAACAAAATTAGTTTTTTGGAGGTTAAATGGACGACCCTAATCTACATTTATCAATGTTTCTGCAATACGTAGATACATTTAAGAACAATGGAGTCAGTCAAGAGGCGATAAGACTTTGTATTTTCCCTTTTCCTTAAGAGACAGAGCCCGAGCCTGACTCCAGTCTCTACCAGCTAACTCGGTTACCTCTTGGGATGAGTTGAAGAAAGTCTTTCTTGCAAGATATTTCCCACCAATTAAGACAGTTATGCTAAGATCCCAAATAAGCGATTTTCGACAAAAGGATAACAAGTCTCTTTTTGACGCTTGGGAAAGATACAAAGACATGCTGAGGCTCTGTCCACATCAAGGCTTAGAATAATGGTTAATCATTCATATCTTCTATAATGGTCTCCTTTATAATACAAGATTAACGATAGACGCCGCCACAGGTGGCGCATTTATGGATAAATTCTACGTTGCTACTTATGCTCTCATAGAATGTATGGCTCAAAACCACTATCAGTGGGGAAGTGAAAGAGGTCAAGTCGACAAATATCCCATAGAGAAAGCACCGACAAAAGGCGGTATGTACGAGATCAGCAGTCTTTATAGTGTCCATGCTAAGGTATACACTCTCGTCCAGAAGATAAATAACTTAACCGTAGTACCTCCAGCCATAGTGGCTGCTATAACTCCGAATTGCGAGATATGCGGAGTACCTGGACATGCTGCTGCTGAATGTCAAATCTTAGCAGGAACCCCCCCTACCGACCAAGTACATTATGCTCAAGTAAACCCTTACTCGAACATTTACAACCCTGGATGCAAAAATCATCCAAATTTCTCATATAAGAACACCAAAACATTGTATGCGCCTGGCCAAGCACCTATTGTACTACCAGGATATCAAAAAGCACATGCAGCTGCTCCTAATATGCCTAGCAAGTCTAACCTCAAAATTCTAATGGAAAATTTTATAGCTACCCAAGCTCAAACTAACAAGGAATTTCTAAACCAAAATATTCACACTAGTGAGCAAATCAAACAGTTAGTGAACAAAGTAGATGATTTAGCCACCCATAACAAAATGCTTGAAACCCATATTTCACAAGTGGCCCAACAACAAGCACCTACTGTTGCACCTGCTGGTACATTTCCAGGTCAACCTCTACCGAATCCAAAAGGACATGCTCATGCTATTATACTACGAAGTGGAACTGATAATGATGGACCAATTGATCCTAGAGCTGAAAACCCAGCCATGTCCCAAAGTTCTAGAAAAACAACCTAGGAGGAAAGCAAACCAAAAGAGAAGGTGAAGGTAGGTGATGGAGAGACAGAAGAAAAGGAAAAACCTTACATTTCCCCACCGCCTTACAGACCACCAATCCCATTTCCTCAAAGACTTACTCAATCTAGAAGTGCGGGGAAATTTAAGAAATTTGTTGAACTTCTGAAACAATTAAACATCATTATACCATTCACAGAAGCTATCACTCAAATGCCATCGTACACTAAGTTTCTCAAAGAAATCTTGTAAAACTAGAAAAAGATAGAGGATAATGAGAGAATTACACTCACTGCTGAGTGTAGTGTAATCATTCAGAATAAAATGCCTCAGAAGATGAAGGATCCAGGAAGTTTCTTTATACCCTGTAATATAGGTAAGTAGGTCATAGACAAAGCTTTATATGACTTAGCTGCTAGTATCAGCATTATTCCCCTGTCCATATCTAAAAAGCTTGACATGGGAAAATTAAGACCAACCAAGATGTCAGTACAACTAGAAGATCGCTCTGTTAAATACCCCTGGGAATTCTAGAAAATGTTCAGGTACACATAGGTCAATTCTACATCCCTACAGATTTCATCATTATGGACATTAAAGAAGACAGCCTAACCCCTATAATATTGGGAAGACCATTTTTAGCCACTGCTTGAGCTATTATAGATGTTAAAAGAGGAAAACTAACTTTTGAAGTTAGAGAAGAGAAAGTTGAGTTTATCCTGAAATAGTTCCTACAAGCCCCAACTATTGATGATACATACTATTTGTTAGATGTAATAGACAAATGTGTCAAAGAGATGGAGTCAGGAGAAGAAACTCATTCCGAAACTATGAAGATTTCGATGCCCCTAGTTTTTGAAGATGATGATTGGTGTCCCGAATATCGAGATGACGATTTAAGAGAATGCCTAGAACTGACACCAAATCACATGCCTTGTCTGAAGAAACCCAACTTGGAACTTAAAGTTTTACCCAAAACCCTAAGATATGAATTCCTAGATTCCAAACTTCAAAGACTCGTGATAGTCAACATATACTTAGGACAAACTGAGACGGAAAAGTATTGCATGTCTTAAGAAAATATCCCTAGGCGCATTATGCTGGAAGAAGACTGTAAATCTTCTAGAGAACATCAGAGAAGAATTAACCCGATCTTGAGCACTATAGTAAAGGATGAAGTAACTAAACTTCTTAATGCAGGTATCATTTATCCAATCTCATATAGCCAATGGGTTAGTCCAGTCCACTGTGTTCCCAAGAAAGGAGGAATCACAGTCATGACAAACAAAGCGGGAGAACAAATAGTAGAAAGAGTCGTGAGTGGAGCCTGAATGTGCATCGACTATAGAAAACTAAATAAAGCAACTTAAAAAGACCATTTCCCTCTACCTTTTATTGACCAAATTCTTGAGCGGTTAGCTAAGCATTCTTAATACTGCTACTTAGACGGTTATTTAGGATTCTTTAAAATTCCTATCCACCCTGATGACCAAGAAAAGACAACATTCACGTGTCCTTATGGTACGTTTGCTTATCGGCGAATGCCGTTCGGACCATGTAATGCGCCTGCAACATTCCAAAGATGTATGATGTCCATCTTTGCCGTTTTTATAGACGATATCATGTAAGTGTTCATGGATGACTTCTCTGTATGCGGCTAAAGTTTTGAAGGATGCCTGTCAAACCTAGAAAGGGTACTGGAAAGATGTGTACAAGTAAACCTAGTGTTAAACTGGGAGAAATGTCATTTTATGGTAAAACATGGAAATTGTACTTGGACACATAGTTTCTGAAAAGGGGATCAAAGTAGACAAAGCTAAGATTGAAGTAATAAAAAACCTCCAACCACCAAAAACCGTAATAGAAATATGAAGTTTCTTAGGCCATTCTAGTTTCTATCGACGCTTCATAAAATATTTCTCGAAAATTTCTAAACCTCTGATTAACCTCTTAATGAAAGAAGTTGAGTTCATCTTTGATGATGACTGCCTGAAGATGTTTGAATGGTTAAAAGCAGCTCTCATATCCGCACCTATCATACAACCACCTGATTGGAATCTAACATTCAAGATAATATGTGACGCAAGCGATTATGAAGTAGGTGCAGTCCTAGGACAAAGAAGGAAAAAAACTCCATGCAATATACTATGCAAGTAGGACTTTAGATTATGCACAGATAAAATACGCCACTATAGAAAAGGAACTCTTGGCAGTCATTTTTGCATTAGATAAATTTCGTTCCTATCTAGTATGCACAAAGATTATTATCTACACTGATCACACAACTATTAGATACCTATTAGCTAAACAGGATGACAAGCCAAGATTATTAAGATGGATCTTACTCTTACAAGAGTTTGATTTTGAAATCAAAGATAAACCAGGATCTAAAAATCTTGTTGCCGACCATCTATCTAGGATGGAAAATCTTAAGCCTAGAGAGATATCCATCAATGACGATTTTCCCTATGAGCACCTGGTAGCCCAGATGAGGTCTGAAAACTCAGTTGAAGAATGCCCTGAATTTTGCAACAATGACGAGACAAATGAAGTATTGGAAGCAATATCTATTCAAATTTCACATCCCTGGTATGCTGACTATGTCAACTACTTAGCAGCAAAAGTCCTTCCACCTGATTTAACTTATCAGTAGAAGAAGAAATTCTTTCACGATCTCAAACACTATTATTGGGACGAGCCCTTACTATTTAAGCGAGGCCCCGATGGTATTTTTCGTCGATGCGTTCTTGAGAGTGAAATAGAGAGCATAATATCTAATTGTCACGAAGCCCCGTATGGTAGACACGCTAGCACCTCAAAGACTTGCGCAAAAATCCTACAAGTTGACCTTTATTAGCCCAGTCTTTGGAAAGGTTTCCGTGTTGGAAATTACAAAATGCGACCAGTGTCAACGCACTGGTAATATATCTAGGCGCGATGAGATGCATCAAAAGGGTATCCTAGAAGTAGAGGTATTTGACGTATGGGGAATTGAATTTATGGGACCTTTTCCATCATCTTCTTTAATTACATATTAGTGGCAGTAGATTACGTATCCAAATGGGTAGAGGCTGCAACCTCTCCAACAAATGATGCACAAGTAGTGATTAGGTTATTCAAAAACATAATTTTTCCAAGATTCAGTGTTCCGAGATTAGTCATCCCTGACGGTGGCTCTCATTTCATTTCCAAAATTTTCAACAAACTCTTAGCAAAGTATGGAGTCTGACACTGCATAGCAACACCTTGCCACGCACAAACAAGCAAGCAAGTGGAAATCTCTAACAGGGAGGTTAAGCAAATATTTGAGAAAACTGTTGCCACATCCAGGAAAGATTGGTCGTATAAACTACATGAAGAATTGTGGGCGTACAGAACAGCGTACAAGACACCCATTGGGACCACACCTTTCAAACTGGTCTATGGTAAATCATGCCATCTACCAGTAGAATTGGAACACAAAGCCTATTGGGCCATCAAAACCCCAAATCTAAGTTACAAAGTCGTTAGAGAAAATAGAATTCTAAACATCTATGAATTGGAAGAGCTTAGGCTAGATGCATACGAGAATGCCAAAATCTATAAGGAGCGAACTAAGAAATGGCACGACAAACGCATCTCTAGGAAAGAATTCAATGAGGGCGATGTAGTACTCCTGTTTAACTCCAGACTTAAACTATTTACAGGGAAGCTTCGCTCTAGATGGTCAGGACCTTTTGAAGTTATTAAAATACTCCAAAGTAGAGTTGTTGAAATCAAAGGAAAAACCAGCGATTCGTTTATTGTAAGCAGACAACGTTTGAAGCACTACCACTACATCAAGAATATGGACTACTAAGCTAGTTTGATATTTATATAGCCGTCAGCTGAGTCACCAAAATAGATTTTCGATTTTCAATATAGGTCGAGCTTCCGACGTTAAACAAAGCGCTTTGTGGGAAGCAACCCACCATTTTTATTAAAAATTTATTTACTAAAAGTTTTTTTTTATGTTTCTCTTAAAAAATTTCTGTTCTTTTCTTCTTTTCTATTTTTAGGCATTAGGCCGATGCTGATTTAAAACTATTTTCATATTAACCAACAGGATTCACATTTCTTTTTCTTCATTGATTTTTGCTATGGACGTTTCTAACATTATTCATGTCACCTTCGTGGGTGATGCTCAGCAGAAGCGTTATGAGATGCGTGCTCCAAAAGAGATGTATCCCACCATCTTTGTGCACGACCCCACATTGTCCGTATTGGGAATCAGGGAGAGTGTCTGCTTCATGTTTAACTAGATTGGTTGGGATTATTTTATTCATCAGCATCAGCCTACCTACCGCAACTTAATGCTGGATTCCTCAGTTCATTACATTACAACCCTGATATTGGTTTAGGGTTGTCCAGAGGTTTGGTTTCATTCAGATTGTTTGGTTTTACCCACAGGTTCACCGTCCGTGAATTTGTTGCTTTATTGGATTTCTCGGTTAGTGTTGATGCTGTCATTGAGATTCCAGATGACGAGTGTGTGGGTAGGCAGCTTGACCATTTGTGGGGAGAGATATCTGATCTAAGACCGGAGAGCTCTATTCCTAGGAACTCTTCAGAGATTCATAACCCCGCTATTACATATTTCCACATGATTCTGGCGTTTACCCTATTTGGAAAACCTCAGAATGACACCTTAGTATCTAAGGAAGAGTTGTTTATCATGTCCTGTGTGTTTCAGTCCAGACCGATAGTTGGTGCATCTTTTATGATTGTTCGTCTCCTGAGTATAGCCCAGGCTCCTTATGGCCCGATTTATGTTGGTGATTTAGTGACTATGATCGCTAAAGCTCTATTTTTGAGAGAGCCACTGTCCCGTCTAACCCCTGCTGGTAACTATACCCCGTTAGACCTTACTCTTTGTTTTAATGTTGGGATGATCAGATATTTAGAGTCGAATCAGTTTCAGTTGTTGATACATCATGAGCCGGTATACCACTTCACACTTCCTGACATTGCACGGTCCAGTGTGCATGACAAGAAGAACTAGATTTATAACTTGGAGGGTATAGTTGAGAATGACATGGAAGAAGAAGAGTCTGATCCTTTGACACCGCCCCATTATTATGACCTTCTAGTAGGATTGGGTGAGTCTAATCCTAAGATGGCAGAGACTAATCCTGTGACGCCTCCTTTACTTAACCACCATCCAGCTTGGGACCCACCATCAGCTCCTGCTGCCAGCGCTGTCCATATTCCTCAGACTGATTACGTTACTGCTATGGATGCTATCACGATGGAGCTTGCTGATATTCATTCTAATATTACTTCCCTCTGCAGAGATTTTTATGGTTTCATGGTTCTTGTTACGGCAAATATAGATCACCTATTTCATTCTAGAGGTGGGTGATTTATGTCTTTAGAACATTGAGGGCACTGTTTTCTCTAAGTGTAGGGGGGTATTTATTCAGTCTTTAGTTTTTCATTAGCATCATTATTTTTATTTTCTAGTTGGATTTACTTATTTTGATTTATTTGTTTTTTCGGAATTATTCATTTATTTATTTATTTCAATATTTTCAAATTTACTCTATATTGTGCTATTATATATTATGATGCTATTATGTTAGTATGTTCTCCCAAAATAAAATGCATGTTGATCTAGTAGACCAAATGATATAATTAAATCATGGTTCACACCTAATTGTAACTTCATTGTCTCCTAGCATTTTAAATTTATTATTCCCACTAGACAATGAATTGACACATCCATGCCATGCCTCGGTCAACAAGCAAAGTCCCTCATGCATGGCTGACAAACCGACAGTTGTAGGCACGTGATTCCCTTGAGAGTCAAGCCCTTGTAACGACCGTTACAAGAGTGCCTTGTAACTTGAAGCCAGGTGTAACGACCGTTACACCCTCATCTCCTCCCACTCTTTAAACTCTGTCAGCCATTGCATCTTCATTTGATTTTCAATTCAAACCTTTTTTTTCAAACATCCAATCCATTCCATTTCTATTCCACACAAATAAACACCCCCCCCCCCTAAATACCATTAAATACCCCCACTAATTTTCTCTTCACCATTAAAACCTTGCCTCTATATAAACTCTTGAAGAGAATTTTACTATCACACCAACTTTCTTCAACATCTCTTCTAACTTATAAACTTTATCATTTCCAACACCTTTCCCAAATGGCCATAAGAGCTCAAGAAAGAGAGGAGCCAGACCTCATGATATGATATTCAGAAATTGAGCGGACGAACATCGACAAGAGCAACTTTACCGAAGGTTTCATCAGAGAGGTATACTTCCAACAAGGTATATCGATGAAGATTGCTTACGTGACTTTAGATTGCTTGAAAGTGTGCAATTTATGCTCCATGAATCTGGTCTACACTACATTGCCACCATGAATCTTCCAACTTATGAATCCCTCACGTTGGAATTCTTAAGCTCTTTTTCCTACCAAACACCATCCACTTTAGATGTCGGTCAGTATCTAATCGACGCAACAACTTTCAGATTATTCAACATGGAGTACACCATGAATCAAGAGACTCGGAGTCAGATACTCCACTGCAACCATGGTGAAGGTGTGGAATGTAGAATTCCGCCTAAAGAAGATTGGAAGGCAAGATCGTTTGAAATTTGGGAACGTTTAACTAATACTCAGGTCAACGACTGGGCTGAGCTTTTCTTCACTCACATACACGACACATGCATCCGCTATTTCCATTGTGTTCTAGCCAATACAGTGTTCGGGCGAGTAAACAATAATAAAGTGAACGCTAGGGAATTGTATTTTCTGCAATGCACCCTTGATCCCGATCTTAGAATAAATGCTGCTCCATTCCTTCTCAACCACATCCAGTCGCTTTTATCAAGGAGCACAAGCACATCACCTTTCTGTATATGAGGTTTAGTCACCGCCATTGCCAACTATCTTAATTTGCCAAACAGATTGGTCCAACTACCTTTTTAGCAAGTTGAGTTTCTTGATATTGAATATTGCCAATTTGGTCATCTTATCAAAGAAAGAAGGGATGGAAGGTACAACCTGATGGTGCAGCACAAGGTCGTCCCAAGTATTATTCTGCCAAATCCAGATGTAACAAGAATTGACATCGCTGCAAATTGGATTTATGATTTGCAGGCACCAGCCCCTGGAAGACACATGCAGGATAATCAAGCAGGTGTAGAAAATGCAGTACCAGAAGGGAATCAACAAGGGCCACAACAAGAACAAGCAGGAAATGATCCTCAGCCGACCACTACCAAAGTTATCTATGCATCACTTTTACTACAAGATCGGCGTCAACAAGAATTGATGCAGATGATGCAAGAGTTGCAGCGCGATCAATGCGATAATGCTTACTAGAACCATCATGACATTTCTAACCTGACTGATGAAATGCGGCACTTGTCATTCCATGTTGAAGGCTTACATGCTTATGTTTACAACACTGGCAACGAACCTCCTAGACCAAGAAGAGGTGGAATAAGGACACGAGGAGGAAGGGCACATGGTGAAGCATCCAACAGCAAAAACGTCAGAGATGACAATGAGGAGTAATTTATGTTATCTCTATTCCTTGCATTTTTATTATTATTTCTTAATTTTCCTGTTCGTTTTCTTTTCACACTTTATTTGTCGTATTGAGGATAATGCTCAGTTTAAGTGTAGGGGAGGAAACCTATGGTACCTATGTTATGTTTTCTATTTTCCTAGTAAGTTATTCGAATTTATGTTATTTACCTTTCCATTCAATAAAAAATCATTTACGTAAGTTATTCGTACTTCAACAATTTTCTTGAACCATAAAAAGTTTTTTTTTACACAACGCATTAGCTCGGTACATTCGAAAAGTATATAGATTGTTCACAATTAGGTTGCATTAGATTTTTTGAAAAAGAGTCGACAAAAATAATACATCCTTGACACCAAAATTTTCCAGATTATGCAAATCAATTTGAGTGGTTATGATACCGAAGCCTTAAATTCTAGTTTTGGATCAACCCCGAGTAGTTTATACTAGAAGTTAGAATCATTTTATCCATAAACTACGTAGGGAGTCGATGAATATAAGTGACTGGTCCTAATCAGAATAAAAAAAGAAAAAAAAAGATAAGCATCATAATAGAGAATGTGCTAATTAAGTTAGGTGACCCTCACCAAGTCATTTAATCCAACAGTTGCGGTACCTACAAAAATTGATGTAACAACCAAATCTAAGCCTGTTCAGTGGTGTTTGGTGCTGAACTTGGTAGGGAGAACTACATTTCGATCCCCCAAGACTTATAATCTAGGAAAGAAAAAGGGTTACCAACTTGTGTACTAGAAACCCGTGCATAAGAGACTAGAATCGCTAACCAGCTACTCTACTATGTGCGTGTGAAAGATAAAGGGCTTAATGTGATTGCGCTAGAATGAAAGCGGTTGGTTTCGAATGAAAAGAATTAGGTTGAGCTATGATAGCATAATTTGGACTAGTTTGCATAGGATGGAGGATTTTGACAATGTCCTATGGTTTTGTGTCATTTCTGTATCATTAGTATCGAAACCTACTTCCACCTTTCTAATGTAACGCCCCTCAACCACGTACAATTCGAGTTGTCTCACGCGATTGTGTCTGAAACCGTGCGTTAAACATTTCTTTTCTCTATTATTTGCTTGAGGACAAGCAAAGGTTAAAGTGTAGGGGAGTTTGATAAACTGGAAATGTGTCAAATATTTGGATCAATTTACATGAATTTTATCCGCATTTTAATTAATTAAATTACTCTTTATTCGTATTATACTGGTATTTTCTATGTTTTTAGGAATTTGATGTTTGCAAGGCATGTGCGAAGAAAGTCATGAAAAGTCGAGCTAATCGTATTTAAAATCCGCACAAAGAAATAGAAATTACGCAATTGAGGGGTGTGTGGTAGAATTGCGTGCATTACAAGTAAAAAGCCTTGGAAGACCAAAGAAGAAATACACGCTGGGCAAAATCCACCCAAGGCCCAAGGGGTGTAACGACCATTACACATCCCCTAGCCCAAGTGTAACGACCGTTACACCTTGCCACACTAGCTCCTCCTCAAAAGCAGGAGTGTAACGACCGTTACATAGATTCCTTCAATCCGTAGTGGTCGCTACGGAGGCAAATCCGGAGGAGAAAATATCTCAACTCATTGCGCGTCTCCAAGCCTATCAATAGGACCTCAAATCCCCATTTTTAAAAATGTTTTCTTTTCTCTACTTTTACTGTTACTCTGCCAAATATTTTCCGCATTATTTCTTTTCGTTTATTTTACCGATCTGTGGGAGACACCTGAAGTCATCCAAATATTCTGCCATAGTATTTTCAGGTTTAATTTAAGTATTTTATTTATTTATGCCAGGATTGTCTGAAATGTTCAGTTTATTTAAATTGTTTGATGGTAGTTATTTTTGTTGCGCTGTTATTGAATTGTATAACATGCTAGACTAAATTTATTTATCGATATGTAAGGTCATATAGCCAACGGGGTTTAGCAATGCCAATTGATCAATTCCTTTAAAAAATGAGAATAATTTTCTGGTTTCAATTAGTAGTTCTAAATATTCATTGTTTTGTTACGAGAGTAAAATACAGATAGAAGTTAGGATCAATAAAATGAGAGTTTGAGATAATAACTGAACAGTGGTAATTGTGCATCGACTTAAAACACAACGAGAGAGCTTTTAAGTTGATTAGGCTTTGTTTGTTTCCAAAAACTATTTTTAAACTCTAATTGAAACAGTGAGAGCACTCACTTAGGTTTGATCGTAGGATCTGAATCAATAAACACGAGAGTGTGAGAAGAGGGTTTTCAAACAAATACTTCCTACTAAAAATTGTTTTTTTAATTCGAGTTACGTCAATGATTTGCTAAATCCCTGAAGTCTGACCATAACATACTGATATTCTCCCTTGAATCTAAACTAGATTATAATCATATAGGTTCCCTATGCCCCCTATTAATTAAATTATTAGCCTTAGATTTACATAGTAACCTAAGATAACGATAGTTCAACATTTAGTCCCTTGGGATTTGATAATATTTAAAGCTACACGCAATAGGACTGTATACTTGCGGTCTAGATTCTTTAAGACTCACAAAGTCGCGATGAAATATAAATACAATCTAGATATGGCGCCTACCCACATACAACTCTAGAACTTATCCTAGAAGAAAGAAGAGACCTTTAAGGAGTATGCTCAAAGGTGTAGAGAGATAGCATCCCGTGTACAACCACCACTTCTTGAGAAAGAACTAGTCGATATGTTCATGGGAACCTTGCAAGGGGTATATTATGAAAAAATGGTAGGAAGCATCTCTTAAGGATTTTCTGACCTGGTGACTATTGGAGAGAGGATTGAGAATGGAATAAAGAATGGAAAGATTCAAGGGGGGTCATCAAATATCCCTTAAAGTGAAAAGAGATCGGTTCCTAAATTCACGAAAAGGAAGGAGGGTGAAGTTAATGTCGTGGCTTCACAACCAAGGGAACAACATCCATTAATAATCTCGCGGGGATAGCAACAAAAAAAATTTGAAAGGCCGCCAAGAAAATTGGATCCACTCCCTATGCCATCCAGCCAATTATTGCAACAATTTGATCAAGGCATCTTTGGTAGAGCTAAAACCTCTAGCTCCTCCAGTTGGGCCACTTCCTCCCAAATACAATGCCAATGCAAAATGTGAATACCATGCTAATTCCCCGAGGCATACCATAGATCAATGTTGGGCTTTCAAACATAAAGTACATGATCTGATAGAATCCCAAGACATTACTTTTGAGAAACCAAACATCAAGTTAAATCCCATGCCTCCACATGGTGGACCAACAATAAATGCAATCAAAGTAGTCACCGACTGTGGGGCAGCCAGACAAGTAAAGGCTCTAATAAATATGTTAAAAGAATATATGTTAGAATGTGGGTTCCTTTTGGAACACAATAAGAATTTTGAAAAAACCCTACAACAATTTGTGGACAAGGGGATGGTCCAATTTGGACCATACCATGAACATGAGTATATTGTAGCAATTGAAGGAAGTGTGAAGAAGCCATTGGTAATCCCTTACCAAAGGCCAAAGCATGATAAGAGGAATCTTGTGAACCCGTGGGGAGATTCAACAAAAACTCTCATAATAAATCAAACTCTGAGGATACCAGTAGCACCAAAAACTACAATGGAAATTAAGGGGCCATCTCCTACCCCTTATGAAACTGACAAAGCAGTACCATGGAATTATTATTCGATCAGATATATCAATGGCTCGAAACAAGAATGTGAGCCATCATCAAGTTAAAGACTTGTAATCTCGAATATAGAAGGAATAATGGGCATGGCCCACAATGGACGAGTGTGTGGATCGGAACCACCAAAGAAAAATGACAATGTGTTGAAGAATAAAAATGACACGTTAACAAAAGGAAAAGGAAAAGCGGTAGTAGAGGTGAATCAGGAGCCTCCGAGAAAAAACTTTACTGATCAAGAGGCTGATGAATTCCTAAAAATAATTAAGAGAAGCGACTATAGGGTGGTGGACCAGCTTCACCAAACCCCATCTAAATTTTCCATACTCTCGTTGCTCATCAATTCAGAGGCACATCAGGATTCACTGATGAAAGTTTTAAGTTATGCTCATGTTGCAGAAGAAACTACTGTGAACCAATTTGATAATGTCGTGGCAAATCTGACGTTTGTGTCCTATCTAGGTTTCAACAACAGTGAGTTACCTCCACAAGGCCTAGCTCATAACAAAGCGCAGCACATCTCGATTCAGATAGGTACTACGAGCCTATCCAGGGTGCTTACCGATTCTGGATTACCCTCAATGTGTTACCAAAATCTAGTTTGATGAGGCTAACACTTGATGATGTTGTAATAAGACCGAGTTCCACGATAATTAAATATTTCAACGACTCCCAAATTAAAGTATTTGGAGAAGTAGACCTCCGTGTCATGATCAGCCCACACATGTTCTATATCACCTTTTAAGTCATGGATATAGAACCAACATATACATGTTTACTCGGACGACCTTGGATTCATGCAGTAGGGGCAGTCACTTCGACCTTACATCAAAAATTGAAGTTCTTTATCGAGGGGAGATTGGTTATAATTGATGGAGAGGAAGACATATTTGTAAGTCACATTGAGTCCTACATGTATATCAGTGATGACGAAGATTGCATAGCCATACCATTTTAAGTCTTGGAGGTTGCTTCAATGGTAACCTTACACGTGGTAAAGGTAAAAAAAACCTATTGTAACTTCATGGAGGGATTTACAAATGGAAATGGATAATGGTGACTCAAAAGGCTGGAGAAAGCTCCCCAAAATATATGAGAAAAAGAATCGCTTTGGTTTGGGTTACGAACCGTCAAAGACAACTCTGAAAGGTAAAACACGGTTTCCACCAATATAATAAACCTTCATCGACAAATGGGTAGAGCATGGCGGACATGTGGCAATAATATCTAAGAAAGACAACATTAAAAAGCATAAGATTACACCCATGAGTGCGCCCCAAGAGGAAAACTCAAGAACTGGACAGTTGTGGATATTCTTGAGATTTTCTTTACAAAGTAATTTTCTATGTTTTTTGAAAGAACTTATGTCAAGCCCGAGGCATAGGGGTTGCTTGTAAGGGTCCCCCGTTTGTTTCAAGTGATATTCATGATTAATAAAAATATGTTTTGTATTCAATTAAGATTCTTGTTGTTATGTTTGCATTTATACTTCATATTTAAAATGGCAATACTTCCTCTCATATGCATTTTCCAAATCCGCGTACTAAATAAAAACTGCACCAAAACATGATAAATGTGCAGATTCATGCCCAAAATCACCAGTAATGTTACTGTTGCTATCCGATATGATTTTGATGCTCCTGTCAACCAAACTGAAGAGGAAGATGACAAGGATCTTGAACTTTTGGAAGAACTGGCAAGAAGTATAGAGCAAAAATCTAATAGTATACAACCATACCAAGAACCTATTGAGACCATTAATTGTGAGACAGAAGAAGATCCAAAAGTGATTAAGGTAGGGCCAGCATTAGAAGAAAGCGTCAAAGAAAGACTGATCAAGTTGTTACATGATTACATGGATATATTTTCTTGGTCTTACAAATATATGCCAGGGCTAGATACAAACATTGTGGTGCAAAAACTACCTCTCAAAGAAGGTTATTCTCCAGTCAGACAGAAGCTCAGGAGAACTCGTCCAAACATGTCCAGCAAAATTCTAGAAGAAGTCCTTAAACAATTTGACGCATGGTTCTTAGTGGTAGTAGATTATCCACCTTGAATAGCTAACATCGTGCCAATACCCAACAAGGACGGTAAAGTATGTATGTGTGTAGATTATTAGGATCTAAACAAAGCAAGTCCTAAAGACGATTTCCCGCTACCTCACATAGATGTTCTAGTGGACAATACAACTCAAGCTTCAGTATTCTCATTCATGGATGGTTTCTCAGGCTATAATCAAATCAAAATGGAACCCGAAGATATGGAAAATACTACTTTCATGACACCTTGGGGCACTTTCTACTACAAAGTAGTTCCGTTTGGTCTAAAGAACGCAGGGGCAACCTATTAGCGGGCAATGATTACACGGTTCCATGATATGATTCACAAAGAAGTGGAAGTGTACGTAGAAGATATGATTGCCAAATCTCAAACAGAGGAGGACCACATCATACATTTACATAAGTTATTTGATCGACTTCGGAGGTTCAAACTAAGGTTGAATCTAAATAAATGTACCTTTGGTGTAAGGTCAGGCAAGTTACTAGGTTTTATTATAAGTCATCATGGTATCGAGGTGGACCCCGCCAAAGTAAAAACTATACAATAAATGCAAGCTCCAAAGACAGAGAAAGTGGTTCGTGGTTTCTTAAGATGATTAAACTAAATTTCAAGGTTCATATCACACGTAACTGCTACGTGCGAGCCCATATTCAAACTATTGCGAAAATATCAAACGGTGACATGGAATGATGATTGCCGAATAGCTTTGGAGACATTAAAGCAATATTTTCAAAAACCACCAATCTTAATGCCATCAGTTCCTGGGAGACCACTCATTATTATCTAATAATACTTGAAGAATCAATGGGATGTGTATTGGGACAACAAGATGGAACAGTTAGAAAAGAGCATGCAATCTACTACTTCAATAAGAAATTCACTAGTTGTGAAACCAGGTACTCACTGCTCGAGAAGACTTGTTGCACATTAGCTTAGGCTACTAAAATATTGAGGCAATACATGTTAACACGCACCACATGGTTAATAGCAAGAATGGATCCTTTAAAGTATGTGTTCCAAAAACCAGCTCTTATAGGAAGGATTGCCCGATGGCAGATGTTATTATCGGAATACAACATACAATATGTTACTTAAAAGGCCATCAAAGGTAGTGTACTAGATGATCATCTAGCTCATCAACCGTTGCCTGAATATAAACCAATGAAGTTCAATTTTCCAGATGAAGATGTTATGGTTATAGATGACTACGAAATACCAGAGCCCAGCGAAGGGCCTGAACCAGGGGCACGATGCACACTCATGTTTGACGAAGCTTCAAAATGCATTTGGGGCACAATATCGGGGAAATTTTGACTTCTCCAAAGAACTATCACAAACCTTATACGGCAATTGTGTTTTGAATGCACCAAAAATATTGGTGAATTAGAAGCCTATATCATGGGTCTGGAAGCTTCCATTAATCTAAGAATCAAACAGTTTAAGGTTTTTTGAGACTCCACGCTAGTCATATACCAAGTCAAAGGAGAATGGGACACTAAACTTCCCAATTTTATTCCATATCGGGATCATGTCTTAAATCTAGCTGCGAAATTCACCAATATTACCTTCAAGCACATCCCACGAGAAGAAAACCAAATGGAAGATGCCTTAGAAACCTTATCAGCCATGTTTAAGGCAACCTGGCCTAACCATGAGCCGTGCATTACTATCAGACATTTTAAAGATCCTACACATTGTCTTGCTATTGATGAAGGACCGGATAACTAACCATGGTTCTATGACATCAAGAGGTATCTTGAAATACAAGAATATCCAGAAAATGCTTCTATCATCGACAAACGAACTCTACAAAGGCTAGACTGAAAATTCTTTGAGTGGTAATGTATTATACAAAAGAAATTACGATATGGTACTACTCAGGTGTATGGAGAAACAAGAAGCGGATACGCTTATGAGAAAAATCCACGAAGTTACTTTTGGAACCCATACAAATGGGCATCCTATGGAAAGAAAAATTATGCGAGCAGGTTATTATTGGTTAACAATGGAAGCAGATTGTTATCATTACATAAAAACTTGTCACAAATGCCAAATCTACACTTATAAAATGAATGTGACACCTACTCCTTTAAATGTCATGATCTCTCCTTGGCCATTCTCAATTTCAGGAATCGATATCATAGGTATGGTCGAACCGAAAGCATCTAACAGACACCGATTTATATAAGTCTTCATCGATTACTTCACCAAATGGGTAGAAGCAGCATCATATACAAATGTGTCAAGCTAATGAAGAAGTGAAAAACACAAGAAAGGGGGGAGGTTGAATTGAAACTTAAAAACAAAAGCAGTAGACTCGATATTTTTATCCTGGTTCGTTTGATCTCAAACTACTCCAGTCCACCCGCCAAGGTGATTTCGCCTCTCTCCAACGAGGACTTAATTCACTAATCAAGACTGATTACAAATCTACTTTGACAACTGCCAAAGTATTCTTGAGTAGAACCACAACCCGGTTTATCTCAAGGAAAATAGCTTAATCAAAAGAAAATGATTTACTGTGTACTGTTGTTTTTCGTTACAAAAATTGTATCACTACTGTGATGTATTACACAATTTTAGAGTATGAGAGAATATGAATATTTTCAGCGTTTAAGATGTATGAGAAGTCGTAGGTGAAAATCATAAATGATTTGTCCTTTAAGCTTGTTTATATAGCGTGGAAATCTTGTCCAAAATAAAACGTGATAATGGACACTCAATGCACTTTCCATACTGAGAAGATTCTTGTCTGAATGAAGCCGTTGTATATGAAACTGTCTTAATTGAAAAGTAAAGCTTCAGAACAATAGAATCTTGCAAGCTGCTTTTACTTCAGAACTTTGATGTCTCAGAGATATGAGGATCTGTTGGCGTATTAGAATTCTATTTAGATTCAGAGTATCCTTTACTTCAACGCAGATTCTGATCATCATTCGTCAGAATATTCTGATTAGCTCAGATTGAAAGCTTCAGTAGCTTAACTTCTGATGTTGTTTCAGTCAGAACTTCTGTATAAAAAATAACACAGATTTAGAGTGCATATTTTTTATTTGTGTTTGTTATCATCAAAACTCTAATTAAGGGTTGTAGAATCAAACTATGTTATAACAGCTAAGTGGTTACTCGATTCATCAAGCAAAATCTCATATGCAGATATGGGGTTCCGAACAGGATCATAACTGATAATGGGTCTAATATGAACAACAAAATGATGAAAGAGCTATGCGACGATTTCAAGACCGAGCATCATAATTCTTCGCCATATCGACCCAAGATGAACGGGGCTGTCGAAGCTACAAACAAAAATATCAAGAAAATCATTCATAAAATGGTGAAGACATACAAAGATTGGCACGAAATGCTTCCCTTTACTCTGCATGGCTATCGTACCTCTATACGCACATCAACAGGTGCAACTCATTTTTCTATTGTATATGGCATGGAGGCAGTACTCCCAGTTAAAATAGAAGTTACATCACTCTGAGTGCTAATGGAAACAAAGCTTGAGGAAGCCGAGTGGGTTCAAACACGACTTGATCAGCTCAACCTCATTAAAGAGAAATGTTTAACAGTCGTGTGCCATGGTCAATTATATCAGAAATGAATGAAGAAAGCCTTAGACAAGAAAGTTCATCCTCGGATATTCAAAGAGGGGGATTTAGTGCTCAAAAGGATTCTACTACCTTGCCTCGATTCACATGGTAAATAGACACCCAACTACGAAGGTCCATGTGTGGTAAAAACATCATTCTCTGGTGGTGGTCTTATCCTCATAATAATGGATGGGGAAGAACTACCACACCCGGAAAATTCAGACGCAGTCCAAAAATACTATGTATAAGAAATCTCACTAAGATCGAACCTTAAATAGGCGACTTAGGCAAAAAGGAGCGTCCTAGTGGATTGAAAACCCGAAAGGGCGATCCAAGAAAAAATTAGGGACATACACAAAAAAATTATCCCGGTGGATTGAAAACCCGAAAGGGCGATTTAGGCAAAAAATTAGGGATCTTATCCAAAAGAAATAAAGAACAAAGAGACTGCGATCTAAGAACTACGACCACAAACCAAAAAGAAAGAGTTAGATCCAAATCATCCAACTCAGAAGAAAAGAAGATTGAAAGCTATCAAAAGGATATTGGGAAAACAGTAGTAGCAATTATCATTTTCATTCCCATTTATAGTCTTAAAATTATCTTTAATTATCTGCTTCTAGGAATTTCATCTTGTACTCACGCCTACTTAAATGCATATCAATAAAACCTGTACCTTTTTATATCTTGCGAATTATGTTTTTCTTTTTCAGACTTGTTTGCAAAATACTACAATTGTTTCTTTTGAATATTCTGTTGAAATCATTTTGAGAATTTGACAAGTAAAATCACATGATAAAACATCGAAAAGCATTTCGGTTAGAAAATATCGAAAGAAATCCACACCCGCGTCCATATCTATGCTTATCTCCATTATTATGCATGATCCTATTCTACGCCTACGCCTATGATATAAACATCAAGATCTTACTAATACTTTCCACCATGTTCAAACCAGTTCAAAGATACCACGACGATGCAACACGCAATGTCTGGGAGGTGGTAACTCAAAGTCAATGGTTTAAAAAGAAAGAATACAAAAAACATTCTCCACTTTTTTTGGGGCATATGGACATGTTTTGCACACATATGTATATTTAAGGCATACACACATTCATTACACATACATTCTAAGTTCCATGTTTCCATGCACACAGATCATGCGTGACATTCCTCGAAACCTACTACGAACAGAGCCAAGATCTTAGGGCTCTCCATCAGTTTATACCTCGGTTGAAAACAAACAACCAGTAAAGATTCATTCTCATCTTTTATTTAGTTATCTAAGATTTGGATCATTCAAAACAACTTCCTCTATATTCAAAATATTTCTTCAGTCTCCACATAACAATATTGTTTCCTACTTTACCATATAGCTCATTATGTCAGTCTCTATGCGAAAATGTGTGAAATCTATAATTTAACTTATTGTGTCAGTCTCCATGCAACAACATGTTATTTCTTCGTGATCTAGCTCATTGTGTCAAACTCTATGCAGCAAAGTTGTGAAATTAGCAATTCGATCCATTTTGTCAGTCTCCATACGATAATGTGTGAAATCTACAATTTAAATCATTGCGTCGGCTCCATGCGATAATATGTTCCCCTTCTTTATTAGCTCATTGTGTCAGGCTCCAGGAAAAAATGTTTCAAAATCTACAATTTGACCCATTGCGTTAGCCTTCATGCAACAATGTTATCAAACTCCTTTCATTGCATCATTCTTCATGCAATAATGCATTTACCAGACTTTGTCTATTCCATCAGTCTCCATGCCACAATATTTTTATCAAACTTTTTCTATGATATAATCCATTGCATTAGTCTCTAGGAAGAAATGTCACCGTCATAATTTCTTCCTCGATTTAACTTATTGCATCAGTCTCTATGCGACAATGTTTATTATCAGTTTTTATGCGATATAGCTCTTTGTGTCAGTCTCCATGTAGCAATGTATTGTCAAACTTTGTTTTATCCATCCCCTAGGTCCCGATGAATAAAAAAATAAATCAAACCAAAACTTGCTATATTAGTCTCCAAGCATTGGTAAGTCGACTTTTCAAACTTGTATCATTTATCTCCTAGGTTATGGTAAATATACAAGATTTCTCAAATTCTTTTACATACTGACAAATTATCTGCTATCTTTGGCTCAAACGTTGGTAAAATGATACATCATCTATGCCTACTATCCACTTTCATAAGAACGTTGTACAACCTATTCTTATGATCTTTCGGACAAATTTCGGGATCCTCCAATATTTAATAAACTTCCGATCAAAACATGTGAGACCTACGTATTCTCGCACATCTCAATCGAAAGATGATTAAATAGGGGCAGCTGTCATACCTCAAAATTTCCCTACCCTTATAATTATGTTTAGGTTTCTTTCAAAAGTGTATTATATAAATCTTGTTTCTATGAAGGAAGTAAAATATGAAAAAGGGGCGTACAGATTTAAAATGGACCATCAATATTTGATGACCCATTAGGGTTTAAAAATATAAATTCATTTCAAACTAAGGGAGGTGTATTGCTTAAAAAAATGTGTGAAGCAATATGTTTTCTTAGGACCTATTAAGATGTCATACTTTTTGAAAGGGGAGTATAAAAGAATTTGTTTTTCTGTTAAAGCCCAATTTCATAACAGACCCATTCCAGTTTTGGTTATTAATAATTTTTGAAGTCAAATCATCACTAGGTTTTACTAGTGGTGGTTAAGAAGCCCAATAAACAAAAAGAAGGGGATCGTTAGGCCCATTACAAAATTCTTTCTATTATGTCCAGAAATATGTCTTTTACAGTTTATGTTATTAACACTACTGAAAATTTTATTTTGACTTGGTTATTTTGTTAAAAAGACTGATGAGCTAAAAAGGGGCTTCTTAAATCGCAAACCGACTTGAGCCCAATACAATAACTAAACGCAATGAGGCCCATTCGGTTTTGTTTAGTTTGGAGAACTATTTTGTTTTAATTATGAACATTAGTTTTATTAATTATACTAATTTTTGTTTTAATTAAAACATTATGTTAAAAACTCAATTAAAATTAATTTATGTTTTATTTTGTTTTTTTAAAAAGGGAGTAAGTGTTAACACAAAAGTAGGTTTTTCAGTCCACACCCAAACCATTTCAGCGAGCCCAAATGCAAACCCAAAATAAAAAGGAAACATGGCCCAAAACCTCAAAAAAGAAAACTGTTATTGTTAAGATCAATTGAGATTCATATGGGAGCAATATTTATCTGGATTTCGTTATACAATCATAAATACAAAATCAAACATTACAGAAACAACCTTTCTAACACTTAATACATAATCGCTTCAATTCTATTACAGGAACATGAACAACTTTTAATCATTACAAATAAAACACAAAAACAAAAACTAATTAAAATGTTTACAATTTACAGACAAAATTCAAATTGTTTCCCAAACCATTCAAACCATAATAAATTCTAAATTAAAATTTACAGACTCATAATTATACTTCCTAAAATTGCTAATCTTAAAAAAACTATAAAATGAATAAATATTACATATGAGAAAGGAAGAAAAAATACGGAGACGAACAAAAATTATAAATAAGAAAATTAATGCAGACAGAGAGGATTTTACAGAGGAAGAATAAAGCGCTGTCCACCAAGAAGAAGAACGGAGGACCCCTGTTACCGCCAGAGATCCACCACTCCAACTTAGGGTTTCAATGTCTGAAACCCTAAGTCTATCGTTACCTCTTTCATCTTTATCATCTACACGCCACCATCATACCTGCAAAAAACGAGAAGCAGAAGAATCTAAAGACAAATTTGTAGCAAGTTCAGGGATCGGCAAAAAGGGGGTAACGAACACTCAACTTTCGCTCTCGCTTTTAATTTTTCAATCGATGTTCTAATTAGGGTTTCATGGGTTAAATAGA
Source organism: Vicia faba (assembly GCA_948472305.1). Lineage (NCBI taxonomy): Eukaryota > Viridiplantae > Streptophyta > Magnoliopsida > Fabales > Fabaceae > Vicia > Vicia faba. The sequence goes on from OX451737.1 coordinate 1,142,013,306, forward strand.
AGGGATTAGGGGTTTTGATCGCTTGGTTTGGAGGTCGGGTCGCCGCCGAAGGGTGGATTAGGGTTTTGCATTTGTTATAGTAAGGAAGAGAAGAGAGAGCGATACGATAGAGAGAGAAGAGGGTGAAAAAAAACAGATAATGGAAATCGTTTTCATTGTAAAATTAAAATTATATTAACATAATAATCATGTGTGCATCCCCCACGGTTTTTACCATGCTCCCTCACTCGTAAAAGCATGATCATTATCACACGTCCCTCACGCTGTACACAACACTAGTGGACCCAAACCGTGTTAGGCTTAACCCAATTGCTGACACACCCCTTTTTTTTTATTATTTTTGCTAAGTAGTACAAGAACAATATCCCAGGCCAAAATGGGACAAGTCTAAAATCTGGACTTGGGCCCTGACTCTTGACACCCCATATTTGCTGTTTAATATTGAAACATACATCCTTGTCCTTTGGGCCTGAATTCAATATCTGAATTTATATCCATGCTTTTAGCACCCCACCATTTTACTACCTCTATATTTTCCACACCTCTCTGCGTTTTTTAACATTTTATTTATTTTATTATTTTTATATAATTCTATAATCTATATTTTCTTTTATTAATTATAATTTTTATTATATATAATATATTCAATATTATACTTATTATTATTATTTATCACACAATTTCTTTTTTTTTAAACTCATTAAAATATTTTTTTTATTTATTGCATTAAATTTTATTTTTGTTCATACATTTAAATAAATTTTTTTTTCAATAATTAATATATTAAAAAATATTCCACCAACCACAATTCATTTTCAAAATCAAATTAACTCAATAAACAATTTTTTGAAAATGATTATGAATACATTCGAATTGACTACGCATTTAGTCTAAAAATCTCTTCTATTCACGACACCTAGACTAAATGTGCGGAAAATGCGAATATCTTTGCAATCCATAAAAAACACAAACCAACTGCGAACTACGAAATGGGACTCTGATTCCTCTTAGGAGGATACGTAGGCATATAATTAAAAATCGTGGCGAGTTCCCCTATTAAAAAAACTAAAACCCTATTTCCTAAAAATTATGCTTCTAACCCTAGTATCCTTGCAAACAAGGTAGATGAGGGGTGCCTAACACCTTCCCTTCGTCTAGAACCAAGTCCAAAAACCTAGAATTTCTATTTTTTTAGGGTTATCCTTTATATTCCCTTCCTTAGGATAAAAATTAAGGGTGGCGACTCTGATTTAAAAACCAGTTGCAACAGGTTCCATCCCCGAGGAGACCGTGGTGGATAATGTTACCATGACTGAGAGGGAGTTGTTATCGGAGGACCATTAGAATGTGAACCACCATGTTATCCATGCCCTCTACTGCGGTTATGATTGTTACAGTTGCAACTTGATCTAGAGCAGTTGTTCTGATGATAATTGGAGTTTTGTTGAGAGGAGTCATTGGAGTTGTGTTAAGTAGCAGTATGCATGGCAGTGTGAGAACCAATGTTGTGCATTTTTCCAGACTAGATTCCTCTAATGTGAGCATGGAACGAGCTTGAAAGAATGATAAAAGTGGGTTACATTGGCAGATTAAGGAAGCAACCCCATGATACAATTCAGAAAGACTAGACACCAATTGAATAACTAAATTGTGATTTCTAATAGGTGCTCCAACATTCTTCGATTGATCAGAAAGATGCTTGAGACATTGGCAATAGGAAGATACATTAGTAAAATCCTTCATGTGGATGGATGAGATGTTTTATTCAAGAGCAACGACACATGAGTTTGGGTTGTCTCAAAAAATATCAGCTAAACGCTACCAGGCAGCCATAACGGTGGACCCTTTTTCCAAAATAGTGGTAAAGAGATCAAGAGAGATGGTGGAATAAATCCATTGGAGCATTGTGGAACCAAGGGTTATCCATATTTCAAAATAAGCATCAATGGAGGCAGGTTTTTATTTTCCTGGTTGCAGAATGATGTGATGAACCACTTTGTGAGCACGAGCGTGAACTTCAAACAGTTCATCCCATATTATGATGTGATTTTTCTCTATCTTAAGAATAAAGGGAATGCTTTTTTGATGATAGTGACAACAAAGGATGGGTTAAAATTTTGTTTATTGAAAGAAAAAGATGACTTGTCGGGGCTTTCTACCTTGGTAGAAACATGCTCGGACTCATCACCGGAAGAGAAAGACATGATGCTAAAGGCACGGAGGTTATTGAATGCGACACTGATGGGGCAACAGAATCAGCAGCGGTACTGGAGGAGGATCTGGGATGATGAAGTTAGTGTTGTAAGAGCTACAATCACGATTGTGCTAGAGGAGGAGCTACGACGATGGAGGTGGTGTTGGATGAGGAGCTACAGCAGCGACGATAGTCCTTAAGAAGGAGCTACGTTGAGGGAGGAGATGCTGAATGAGGAGATATAGAGGCAGTGATAATGTTGGAGGAAGAACTATGACGGTGGCGGTGGTGCTGTATGAGGAGATACGACAGCGGCGACGGTGCTAGATAAAATCTACAACGATAACGACAACATTAGGAGAAGAGCTATTGTGGTGGAAAAAACGCTAGAAGAAGAGCTAATGTGATGGAAACGACTATAATTAGGTTTGTATTTTTACCTCAATTGATATCATGTAAGATATTGAGAGATATTGAGATCAACCATGTGAGAATAGCACTACGGAGACTTCTTTTATATATAGAGAGATTTATAATTCATTATATATTATAGTCGATGTGAGACTTAAACACAAATATAAATACATATTCTATTAATAAATAAATACATATTCTATCAGTGCTCTCAAATATTTTTGTGGTTTAGGGTAGTCGGGACTCTTATAAGGTGTAGGCCTTCTCTTGGAAACATATGCAAGATAGATTTCCTTCTAAATAAAATTTATTTAAGTGTAATGTTATTACTGATCTTGGCGGGACTTTATGTGTTAGGCTATCCATCTTATTTGGAGTGACCCAAATGGACGTGGATTAGTGGCCAATTTGTGTGCAAGCCATTATTATTATCCAACAAAGAGAATTAGGTCAATTATTCATTGTTTGAGAAACAACAAAAGAAAAGTAGAGAGAAGAGTGAAAATCCCGCAGCCTCATTTCGGCACAGATCAGTTCCACAAAATCGGAGCTCGCACACAATCCAACGGTTGGATCGTCCTAAAACTTTGTCACCGTGTTCATGACTCATAGGATTCCATTCTGAAAATTTCTAAGTTCGTCTGTCGAGTCCATCTTTGAGGTGTGATTTTTTTTTTGTGTTTTTGGCTTATTTTATCTCTCTTGATTCTTATTGTATTCCAAGATTGATTGTAGATATTGATGATGTTTATGTATGCCTCTAACTAGTGTTAGAGAGAGACTTTCTTGTACACATTGTTGTTTATAGTGGATATATTAAGCGGCCTTTGGGTCCCATGGTTTTTTACTCCTAGTTAACATAGTGGTTTCAACACTAAAATTGTGTTGTGTTGTTTGATTATTCTGTTGAATTTGATATTTGGGAGAGATTGTGGTGTTGGATTATTCTGTTACATTGTGGATTTCCTCCCAATAATTGGTATCTAAAGAGGTGGTTTGATTGTGCAATGATACAGACAAACACATATAGGATGGTGAGTTTGAATGGTTCTAATTACAATGTTTGGAAAGAAATAATGGAAGATTTGATTTATGTCAAAGGTATTCACTTTTTGGTTTTATCTAATGAAAAACCTGATGGAAAAGTGATAAAGAATGTACTTTGTTGCATAGACAAGCTCATCGTTATATTTGTCAATGGGTGGAATATAATGTTTTGAATCATGTGAGCTCGGTGACTCATGCTCCCTCTCTTTAGACCAAACTTGAAAAGTTGTATGCAAGAAAGACGGGGAACAATAATTTGTTCTTGTTTAAGCAATTGATGTCATTAAGTTATAATAATGGTTCACCAATAACCGATCACTTGAACATTTTCCAAGGCATTCTAAATCAATTATCGGTGATGAATCTTACTTTTGATGATGAAATTCAAGGTTTATAGCTTCTTGGTACTTCGCCTAATTCTTGGGATACTTTTAGGACATCCTTATCAAAATCCACTCTGAATGGTATTATCTTGATGGACTTGGATAAAAGTAGTATGTTGAATGAGGAGTTAAGGCGTAAGTCACAAGGTTCTACTTAATACTCCGAAGTGTTAGTTATCAAATCGAGGATGAGACATAAAAGTAGAGGTTCAACTAATCATGGGACATCATGTGATAAATCACAATGAGGCTTTAATATATTCTCTAATGTTGAGTGTCATCATTACAGTGAAAATGGATGCATAAAAAGGTATTGCTGAAAGTTGAAAAGGGAAAACAAGAAGAAGATCTACAACAACAACAACAAAAAGGAAGGTAACAATAAGGAAGATGTTTCTATCGTTAATTATTTATTTGTTGTTTGTTATTGTTGTGTAAATAATTTCAATCTATCATGTGATGAGATGGATTGGGCGGTTGGTAGTGGTGCTTATACTCATATGACCTCGAGACGTGATATTTTTTCAACTTATGAGACTGGTGACTTTGGGGTTGTTCGTATGGGAAATAATGGGCATGCTAATTTCATTGGAATATGAGATGTTTGCGTCAAAACTTTCAATGGGACTACTCTAGTTCTCAAAGGCGTGAAACACATTCCAAAGCTTTGATTCAATCTTTTATTCGTTTAAAAGTTAGATAATTAAGGATATAATAATTCTTTTCCAGGCAATGAATGGAAGTCAAAGAAAGACTCAATGGTGCTTTCTAAAGGAAAAAGGAATTCAAACTTGTATATCGTCCAACTTGGGGTTTCTAAATGCTACATGAACACTTGTGACAATGATAGCTCATCAGAATTATGGCATAAGCATTTGGGTCATATGAGTGAAAAAGGTTTGAGAATTTTGGCAAAGAAGAATGTGTTGTATGGTGTCTCCGATGTAGAGTTGATAAGTGTTCACATTGTTTGGCGAGTAAGCAAAGGCAAATTTATTTGATGTCATCCAAACCAAATAGGAAATCAGAAGTGTTAGATTTAGTATATTCTGATGTGTGTGATCCGATGAAGACATGGTCACTTGGTGGTACATATCACTTTGTGACTTTCATTGATTATTGTTCTCAGAAAACATTGGCTTATACCTTGAAGAAAAAATATCAAGTGTTAGATACCTTCAAGTAGTTTCAAGCATCCATTTAAGAAGAAATGATGAAAAATCTCAAGTGTATCTAAATCGATAACAGAGAGAGCATGTTGGACCTTGTCACAAGAATTATGAGCATTAATTTATACGTAATCAAAAGTCTCCTCTAAAGACACCACAATTGAATGGGTTATCCAAAAGAATGAATAGAACTTTGGTGGAATGGGTGAGATGTTTACTTTCTCAATCAAAGTTGTCAAAATACTTTTAGGGAAAAGCATTGAGCACGATCGTACATCTTTTAAACCTCACCCCATGTGTTCCGTTGAAGTTTGATGTTCCAAATCATGTATAGAGTGGTAAAGATGTTTCCTACGACCATATCTGGGTATTTGGGTGCATGGCTTATGTGCGTATTTCGAAGGATGAAAGATCAAAATTTGATGAAAAGTCGAAGAAATGTGTGTTTTTTGGGTATGGACTTGATGAGTTTGGGTATCGATTCTTTGATCCGGTTCAACTAAAGCTTATTCATAATTGTGATGTCGTATTCATGGAGGATTATACCATTGAGGACATCGAGAAAGTTAACAATATAGATCCAATTTTTAAAGATGAAGAAATGGTGGATACAGACTCAACTACTATTGCTCATACCCCTATCACTTTCGAAGATGCTCCAATCAAAAGTCAAGGTATGGATTTGAATGTTGATAATGTTTTAAATCATAATGATATTGTTGACATAAGTGCTACAAAAGACATTGTTAAAAATGAGGTTGATCAAGAGGTTGAAAGTGTTGAGCAACCGGTTGCTTCTAATAGTTTGAGGTGGTCTACTCGTGATAAAGGGTCTTTCGTTTGATACCCCTCGAACGAGTATGTTTTCCTTACTGATGGTGGAGAATCCGAGAAATTTAAAGAAGTTTTGAAGGATGAGAACAAATTTGACTGGATGGAGGCCATGGAGAATGAAATGCAATCACTTCGTGAGAATAATACCTTTGAGTTAGTGTAGTTTCCAAAGCGTAAGAGAGCATTGAAGAATAAATGGGTTTATCGAATTAAGAAAGATGAGTGTACTTCTCAAAGAAGATACAAGGCTCACTTGGTGGTAAAAGGTTTTAAAAAATGGAAAGATGTTGAATTTGGAGTGATTATTGCTCTGGTTGTGAAGATGCAATCTATTTGAGTGGTTCTTGGGCTATCCGCTAATCTTGATTTAGAAGTAGAGCAAATGGACGTGAAGACGGATTTCTTTCACAATGATTTACATGAAAAAATTTACATGGAGAAATTGGATGGATTCCTAGAGAAGAGAAAAGAATAATATGTTTACAAATTGGTAAAAAAGTCTTTATGGTTTGAAACAAGCACCTCACCAATTGTATCAAAATATCAACTCAGTGATGATTGAACATGGGTACAAGATGACCAAGGCCTATCATTGTGTATTTTTATTGAATTTCTCCGAAGGTGATTTCCTTATTCTTTTGTTTTATGTGGATGCTATGCTAAATGTAGGAAAGAATATCTTAAAAATTAAAGAGTTCAAGAATAGTTTGAGTGAATATTTTTCTATGAAGGATTTAGGCTCGGAAAATTCTTGGTATTGAAATTATTCGAGATCGTAATGAGAAGAAGTTGTACTTGTCACAAGAAATGTTTGTGGAGAAAGTCCTTCGACGTTTTAGTACGGATAAGGCTAAAGCGGTGAGCATTCCATTTGCTTCTTATTTCAATCTTAGTCATAAAATATGTCCATATATGGATGAAGAAAGTTGAGTATGAAGAACATTTTGCGCTCGTCGGTCGTTGGTAGTTTGATGTATGTTATGGTTTGTACATGACCCGATATTTCTCTTGTTAAGAGAATGGTGAGCAATTACCTCTCAAATTCGGGAAAAGATCATTGGGAGGTCGTGAAGTGGTAATGAGATATTTGTGTGGCTCATCGAATTTGAAGCTAACCTTAGGATGCAAGTAGCCTATGTTGGTTGGGTATACAGATTCAGATCTAGCCGAAAGTTTAGATGATCGAAAACCCACTTCGGGGTATATGGTGACTTTTGTGGGGGACCTGTGGCTTGGTAATTAAAGTTGCAAAAGTGTGTTGCACGGTAGTCGAATTGGTGTTGCCCTTCAACTAGTCGGTCGGGGGAGTTTGTTGGGATATCCTTCCTATTTGGAGTGGCCTAAATGGACGTGGGTTAGTGACTCATGTGTGTGTGAGCCTTTGTTATTATCCAACAAAGAGAATTAGGTCAATTATTTATTGTGTTTGAAACAACAAAAGAAAAGTAGAGAGAAGAGTAAAAATCTCGCAGCCCCATTTCAACACATATCAGTCCCACAAAATTGGAGCTTTCCCAGAATCCAACGGTCGGATTGTCCTGGAATACTGTCATAGTGTTCATGATTCATACGAGTATATTCTGAACGGTGGAGATTGGATTCTGAGCTTTCTAAGTTCGTCTGTGGAGTCCATCTTTGAGGTGACAATTTCTTAGTGTTTTTAAGTTGTTTTGTCTCTCTTGATTCTTGTTATATTCCAAGATTGATTGTAGATCTTGATGATGTTTATATATGCCTCTAAATAGTATTATATAGAACATTGCTTGTGTCTATTGTTGATTATAGTGGAGATATTAAGTGATTTACGGGTTCCGTGATTTTTTACTCCTAGTTAACGTAGGTTTTTTCATACTAAAATTGTGTTAGGTTGTGTTATTTTGTGTGTTTTATTGATTATCTCTAAGTTGCATTTGATATTTGAGAGAGATTGTGGGGTTGGATTATTCTGATGCGTTGTGGATTTCCTCTCAACACTATGTACTTTTATGGGAATCATGTAGAGTCAGTATCTCATTTGTTTGTGACATGTAGTCTGATTTCTAGTGTTTGATATAGAATATTCGGGTGGTTAGGTGTGCATTTGGTTCTACCTAGGGATCTTTGTCTTTTCTTTGATTTTTTCTCTAATTGCATCCTAGGGCTAAGTTAAGGGGTAAGTTTACTCTTATCATATTATGGTGTGAAGTATTTGGTTGATTCGTAATAATAAGCTTTTCACCATTGTATCATCTAATGGGAAAGAGTTGGATGATAAATGTGATTTTTGGCTTGCAGTTGACTCCATCATAAGTTACATCTGAATTTTTTATCCTTTAATGATTCACTTTTAGAATTCTATTATGTGTCTGATCCAATAACGAATCAAGATTTTTGACTTAATTCCTTGATTTTATGTGGTTGGTGTTACTTTCTGTAGCTCTATCGGTGGTATGAAATTTAATTTGGGCTGTTGGGACACCGTGCTGCTGTATAATTGGTGTGGTTTTTCTCTATTAATTTTCATAGCTGGTTAGTTGTAGTTTTTTTTGGATGTATTTTTATTTTATTTTATTGGTGTTGTTGTTTGTTGTATTTTGACACTACTTTCTTGTTTTGGCACCTCTTGTGCCTATGTTTTTTTTTTACTTTAATCTTTTATATTATATTATTTTACCATTAAAAAAGTCAGAAAAGCTTTTAATTTATGAGTTTAATTTATACACTGCAATCATTTTTTTTACGCACACATCCAATAATGGCTTTAACTATATGGTATTCAAGATTTTATAAGAAACTACGTACACTATGATTTGCAAACTTGTAGTCTATAACTCAAGTGCGTGATCATCAAGTTCACGACATGTCTTGATTTGTTGCGACATTTTGTCATCATCTGCTTATGTTAGTGAGAGAAATCACTCTAAACCCCAAATAATTTGATTTGAATTGTATGAATGACTAGAAGAAGAAAAGAGAATGGTCCATTGAAGTGGGCATCTTTTCAGTACTTTGATATGGATATCCCAAATATATTTTTCTCTTAAGAGAAAGTGGAGATGATGCATCAAACATTGTGGTATTCTTTTTGGGAGCTATTGGATGTCAAATAGTTTGAACTAAAGACAGAAAAATCTTCAAAAGAGATATGGTTTTGCGCACTAATAATACGTATGCTAAAGTGGAATCTTGAACTTGTTTTTTAATTCCTATATATTCTTAAATTCACTCATGATCCTTTCAGATAGGGGCTACCACTTTGATAGTATGTAAACTGACTTGTACCACATAATTAAATAGTTATGAATTTTATTCCATATGACTAACCTCATGATAAAAATATATACAAATTTGATTCTTACATAATGTGGTTGTGGAGAGTTTTTATACTCTTAATCAATTATAGCAATTAGTGCATAAAAATTATTTGATATTAATCTCAATTATTTCTAAAATCAAACATATGAGTAGGGGTCGACAAGTTTGAACCGTCCGATTGAAATTGATCAACCCATTTCTTGTAATACAGATGTCAAAACTGATGTTAGAATATCTGTTATCGATACAACAACTTACTAAAATATGAGATTGTGCAGAAAATAAATTGTAGAAAAATAAACAACACAATTAATTGTTAACTCAGTTTGGTGCAATATCACCTACTCTCGGGCTACCAAACCAGGAAGGAAATTTACAATGATAGTATTAGTTTAAAGCTAAATCAACCCTAGTTTATAATTTCTCGCGTAATCACTACCTTGTACAACTTCTACCTAGACACCTCTAGACATGAGATTCCACTCTCACGTCCAATCACCTCAGTGATAGCTACAGTCACACACCTGTGACTAGACCAAAAGAACAAAATAGAAGATTACACTTTCAATAAACAATACTTAGTTTTGCTTAAAAACTTAACTAAGAACAATACAAAAATCTTTGTTTAAAAGCTCATGAGTGAGAACAATCAGTCTACCTCAATGTATCAAAAGATACATGAGTGACATACAGAAAAAAACACAGACCTTAAAAGACTCCCAAAATCCTAAACCCTTATGTTGCACCCACGGTTTCTTCAATGTGAATATTTTCTATTTTAGGTTTAGCAAGTCCTTATTTATAGACTCTTGCAGAATGAGCTTTGACTCTTCAAATCAAATTCAATATTCTATTTTAAATCAGCTGCAAGATTTTCATAAAAAAATAGGAACAAATCTTCAAACTTCCCTAAAAAGTCTCAAAGATTCTTTTTATGAAATTAAATCAAATATACATTTGTTCCTAAAATATCCTTGATTAGCTACGCTTGTATTAGTACCAGAATCTCATTTTTTTCAATTAAATCTTCAAGGAAAATAACAGCAGCGCCTGTTGTACAATAGGCCACGATGTCACGATATCAGGCTCAATATTTGTCTGAAACACATGTGAGAGAAATCTGTCATAACAGATGATCAAGATGTTATGATATCTTCCTCAACATCATATAAGAGCCATACTTTTGCAAAATTGTTGTCAATCCTAAAACCATAGATCTAACAATCTCCCCCTTTGACAAATTTTGACTAAAACAACCAAAACACAATTAATGCCCGGAGATAAGGAATAAAACCACAACACAAGCTACATGATTACATGTAAACTTTGTACAAACTACAATCATAAAAATATGTCAGAGAAATCATACAGTTACAGAGAGACCCAGCCTCACACACAAATCTTCAAAGCTCCAAAAGACAGATGTCAAGACATGTGATCTTACATCTCATAACACAACATATAACACAGCTTCAGACAGGTCCATACTCCCTCAATCACATATAACCAAAACTCTCCCTTAAATGGAAAACTCAAATCACAAAAAAATCCATTATACCAAATATGAACTACCCAAGTTCACACATCAGAGATACATGCATCAGAAGATAAATAGCCTCACATCAGAATTTTCACACAGCTCCAATAGGAAGGATGTTAGAACATCTGGTACGATATTCTTCTCATAACCACATCAGCAGTAGTAACAGTAGAAAACAAGCATGACAGACTATCATGCTCCCTCTAAATAGTTGCATACAACAAGGAACCATAACAACTACTGTCCTCTTAGCGATAGCATATTCCTATCATCATAATCAACATGTCAAGACATGTTTCATAAGATCAGAACAAACAGAAACACTAACACTTTACTCCTCCTTTTTATTCAAAAATTGACAAAAAGTAGAGTAAATGTAAAATACAAGATGGAAGCACACAATACACACAAGAATAAAACACAGATGAAAGCACACACAAATAGATGGAAACAAACAATAATAGATGGAAACACACAAACTTCAACAACTTCATGAGGTCTTCCACCTCTTTCCCCTATCAAATACTCTTATGTACTCCTTGGTGTTGTCACCAACCCATCTATCTTGCAGAGAATATTTCTTCCATCTAATAGCAAGTTGCTTAGACTTTTTAAGCATCAGAACATAGAGGAAAGATGTAGTATAAGTTGCAATCCTCCATATCTGTAATTGTTATAACTCCTCAATAGTGAAAGTTTCAATCCCACTGCTTATGTTTTCAATCTGATCTTTAAGTATAATAGTAAGTTGTTGCTTGTTGTCCATATGTTCCAGAGTGATAACCTTTCCTTCAACAAGATTCTTGATAAGTTGATTATGACTATCGAGGTTCTTGTTCCAGCCATGTTGAATGAGATATCTTATATCATTTAAATTTTCATAATGTGATGTCATGACATCATGTTTGAAATTATAATCCTTTAACATATGCTCAATCCACACCATTTAAGAACAACCTCTCCTTGTTCCACCATACTCAGCTTCAGTAGTATTCATAAAAGCAGGTATCTTCTTCTTATTGAAACAGGAAATCAGACTGTTTCTTACATATAAATATCTACTAACCCACTTTGACCCAATGATTCCATTCAAGATCTTCCTTTCTTGAATAGTATGACTTACCCTTGGTTCAATCTTAGAAATAAGATATGAATTTGATATTTTCTTATTTGATTTAGTGATGTCTTCTTCATTAAGGTGGCTTGAAATTAGTTCCTTGAATTGCTCTATCTGACCTCTAATTGAGAAACCTTTGTTGGATTAAGAACTCATTAATTTAATGTTACATACTATCTCTCTTAGTGCCTTATGAGTCTGCACAGAGGATGTTTCAATATTGTCTTCGACATCCTTCTCTCTTTCAATGAATGAATCATTAATTACCACACTTGTGGATTCCATAACAACTTTAGTTCTAGAGTTAAAAACTCCATAAGATCTTTTGCTAAAGAGTAACCCTAAAATATCACTTCATTCCTTAAGATATCCTTCTTACCTTTTTGATCTTTTTCAATCAAGACATATCATTTACTTCCAAAGGTATCAAAATATTTGACTGTAGGCTTCCTTCCTTTCCATATCGCATAGATATTAGTTGAAGTGCTTCCTCTCAAAGTGACCCTATTATGAATGTAGCATGCAATACTCATAGCTTCAACCTAAAAATCAGAAGGTAATTGCTTAGCAGAAACCATAACTCTAGCTGATTTCTGTATAGCTCTAGTATTTTGATCAACAATTTCATCTTGCTGAGAAGAGTTGGAACAAGAGAAATCATGACTGATGTCTTCAGAAGCACAAAATTTGGATAATTTTGTATTCTCAAATTCCTTTCCATAGTAGCTTTTAACCTTCACAATCACACTCTTCTTCTCCTTTTGAATACTTTGAAACAGATCTTTGAATACTTCAAAAGTATCTGATTTTTCTCTAAGAAAGTCCATCCATGTATATCCAGAAAAATCATCTATAACCACATAGACATACCTCTTTCCACCCAGGCTTTCTATCTGCATTGGTCCCATAAAGTCCATATGAAGAAGTTTCAGCACTTTATAAATAGTATGATGTTGCAACGTTGGGTGACATCATGGTTTACTTCTTAACTTCACACTCATGAAAAACTTTCCTTTCTTCAATCCTGAACTCTAACATTCCTCTAATGGCTCCTTCAGATATGATTTCTTTCATTCTTTTGAGATGAAGGTGTCCAAGTTTTTGGTGCCATAACTTCACTTCATTCTCATTGGATATTAAACATGTGGAAGAGTAAGAAATTATTAGAGATTCCCACAAATAACAGTTGTCTTTAGACCTTATGCCCTTCATCTTAACAACATCTTTCTCATCTTTGACCAGACATTTATATTTTGAGAAGTTGACTAACAGTCCTTGGTCATACAGTTGACTAATACTAATAAGATTAGAAGTTAATCCTTTCACAAAAAGAACATCTTCTAAACTAGGAGAACCAGCACACATCAACTTTCCAACTCCTTTGATTTCACCTTTAAACCCATCACCAAATATGACAGTCCCTATGGGATGAGGCCTAATATCCACCAACAACTTCTGAACCCCTATCATATGTCTGAAGCACCCACTGTCAAAGTACCATTCTTCTCCATTTGAGTTTCTTAAGGAAGTATGAGCTATAAAGTTACTATCCCTATTTTAAACACTTCTCTTTTTGCTCACTTGATTAGCATTAGAATTAACTGAAGTTTTATAATCTCCATACAATTTATAACAAAAGGCTTTATATGACCACGCTCTCCACAGTAATGACATCTCCAAGTTGAGAATTGAGATTTGGATGAAATTACATTATGTCTGTAAACATGTTGTAACATTTGGTTGGACATGGTGATTATTCTCTTCTTTTCAGGAGAGAAGAACTTTTCTTCAGGACATTTCTTCTGTTTATTATCAAAATGATGATTACCTCTTGTGTCTTCAACCTTTTTTAACACATCAGTTTCATTATTCACCATTATCAAGGAATTTGTCGAGTTGTTAAGCTTGGAATTTAGGAGAGTTACCTCACTTTGAATATGAGAAACAATACCTAGAAGTTCCTTCTTCTCATTTTCCAATTCAACTATGATCTTCCTCTGTTCTTCCTCTGTTTTAAGGCTTTCTTCACACCTAACACAAGTATCCTTGTAGTATATATTCAGATCTTCATAGAGATCATTCTCATCACAAGCTTCTACTTCATTTACCATATTTCAGAAAGATTCATCCCAAGTTTAGCAGTCTCAGGGTTAGATTCTTCTTCTGACTCATCATCATCAGATCAAGATATAGTGAAGCCCTTTTTATGCTTCTTGAGAAAGTTGGTACATTTTGTCTTAATATGACCAAAAGCTTCGCACTCATAACATTTAATACCTTTTCTTTGATTGGTCTTGTCCTCAGTTCTGGTATTTTTTTGAAAATCGTCATCATTCCTGATGTCAGATGAGATGTTCCTGACATTTTGTCTTCCTCTTTTGTCCATTATTTTCAAAATTATATTGAATTGATTTCTGAGTAACACAATGGTATTGGACAATCCTTCATCAGTATCCATATCATCTCGACTCTCTTCATCTTCAGCGATAGAAACAAAATCTATGCTCTTGTTCTTTTTTGTATTCTTATCACTAGCAACCAATTCAAAAGTTTTAAGTGACCCAACAAATTCATCAACTCTCATGCGATTGATGTCTTGAGCTTCTTCAGTAGCAGTTACCTTCATGTCAAATTTCCTAGGTAAAAACCTAAGAATCTTTCTAACAAGCTTTTGTTCTGACATCTTTCTCCCAATGCACTAGATGTATTTTTTATTTCAAGAACCTTAATATGATATTCTTGGATGGTCTCATCATCATTCATATTTAAGTTCTCAAATTTAGTATGGAGAAGTTGAAGTCTTGATATTTTTACTTTGGATGTACCTTCATGAGTTGTTCTGAGAATTTCCAAAGCATCTTTGGCTACAATACAAGTATTAATCAACCTGAACAGATTATTGTCTACTCCATTGAATAAAGCATACAAGGATTTGAAATTTCCAAGAGCTAATTTATCACCCTCATCATTCCAATCTTCCTCTGGCTTCAAAGACACATTCTCATCTTTGTCCATCTCAACAAGATTTTCCCATCCTTTCAAAACATCTTTCCAAACTTTTCCATCCATAGATTTCATAAAAGTCACCATTCTAACTTTCCAGAAATCATAATTTGAACCATCTAACAAAGGTTATTTGTTGTTGTATCCTCCTTCCTTGTCCATAGTACCAGAATTATTCTCCCTGAAGCTCACCCAATAAATAGAATAGGGTGTCTGCTATGATGTCAATTGAAATTCTGGCACATGCAATACAAATGTCAAGATAGATGTTAGAACATCTGTTACAAATATAAAAACTTACTAAAACATGAGATTGTGCCGAAAATAAACTACAGAAAAATAAATAACACAATCAATTGTTAACCCAGTTAGGTATAACGTCACCTACTATGGGGGCTACCAAGCCAGGAAGAAAATTCACTATGATAGTATTAGTTCAAAGTTAAACCAACCCTAGTTTACAAATTCTCCCTTAATCGCTACCTTGGGAAAATTCTACCTAAACACCTCTAGATATGAGATCCTCCATCACTTCCAATCACCTCATTGATACCTACAGTCACACACACACACCTGTGATAGCCCAAAAAAACCAAATAGAAGATTACACTTCCAATAAACAATACTTAGTTTTTCTTAAAAGCTTAACTAAGAATAATACTCAACTCTTTGATTAAAATCTTATGAGTGAGAACCATCAGTCCACCTCAATGTATTAAAAGATACATAAGTGACATACAAAGAAAACACAAAGACCTTAAAAGACTCTGAAAACCCTAAACCCTTATGTTGCACCCACAATTTCTTCAATGTGAATGCTTTCTATTTTAGGTGTAGCAAGTCCTTATTTATATACTCTTGCAGAATGGGCTTGGACTCTTCAAATCAAATCCAATATTCTATTTTAAATCAGCTGCAAGATCTCCACACAAAAATAAGAACAAATCTTCAAAGTTTCCTAAAATGTCTCAAAGATCCTTTTTATGAAATCAAATCAAATATGCACTTGTTCTTATCTGATGTACAATAGGCCATGATGTCACGACATCTGTCTGAAACAGATGATAGCAGAATTTGTCATGACAAATGATTAAGATGTTATGACATCTTGTTTAACATCAGATAAGAACCACGTTTTAGCAAAATTGTTGTCAGTCATAAAATTATGGATCGAACATAATTATTTTGGATTCCACAAAAATGAAACCCGACTGAACCTAATTAATATTTATTTTATCTATTTTAATTACTATAAGACCAGTCTATTATGAAAATAAGGTTCATAATATAATCAGGTTATTATCAATTTTATATTCTAATTGTTGCATTGTATACTCACAAGAATACAAGATATGCAATAAAAAATTTTAAGTGTTATTTAGTTTGTTGTTTAAAGTATGATAATGACCATATTAATGTCAAATTATCTTAAAAGCATTATCACATAATAATATTTTTTTCAATAATAAAAAAAATTATTTTTCTATATTTTTGTTTTAAAAAAATTAAAAAATGAATATTTGTGAATTTTATTAAAAAATAATAATTTTTATGAACTTAACGCAATAAATATTAAATCAATCAAACTTATCTGTTTTATCTGTCAAATCAATTTAATCGAATATGTAAAATATCAAATTATTATTGGTCAAAATTGAATCTTTAAAATAAAATATTAGATTGTATCGAATTTAAGTTTTAGATCCAATATCAACCAAATCCGACCAAATATGCAGCCGTACATATAAGTGAATGTGATTTATGTTTAGTAAGTAGGTCTAGGTTTACTACCTTCATCAACAAATGTGGATATAATTAGGTTGAACATCCTATCTAAGATTCAAATGTGAGGACTCGCAATTGTGTGCATCAATTTCTGGTAATTATAACAACATCTATAAACAGAAAGGAAGCTACTTATAGAGATAATATTAATACCATTATTTATTTAATTGTTTATTTATCTATGAATTAGAGTGATTAACACCTCTAGGAAAAAAATTTAGACATTAGTGGGAATTAAATCTTTTATCAAATATTTAAGTGATTAATTTATCGATCATTCTATTATTTTATTATTATGTTATAGGTACAAACTCTCTCTGCCAATTAGTTTTGATTAATCAACATCGAAGAACTTGTAGGACACAAGGCGAGCTATCCTCTCCCAACTGAATTCTGTCCATCATAGTTGTTTACACCTAAAATAGTTAAATTGTTAGCCAAAAGTGGGAGATCGATGATTTTAGGGTTGGCCAAATGTTTTTTAGCCAATAGCAAGTCAAACGAGTTTAAACACAAATGAGTACGAGTCAACCAAATATTTTTTAAATATATTAGTCTCTATCATGATAATCAAGATTTTAGAATCAATTAAAACCCAATACGACTTAACAGTCGGCCTTTATGACTATGTTTTACGTTAATAGTACCACTAGTCAACATAAGGTGTAGAGAAACATAAAGCATTGTGCCAAATGTGGTTGTCATGTATCCCAAATTAAAGGAAATATTCATGCATTACTTGCATAGAAATTGAAATAATGTGACTGTGATATGGTGGGAGAACTGACTTGATGTTTTGCGTTTTATCGCAAGTGTTGCAGTTAGCAAGAGTCGTCACCGACTTTTCTTTTATCCAAAAAAGAAAGGTGAAAAAGCACATGAAAGACCTTTAGAGATGTTTTTTGAGTTCGGGTGGTAGATTATGAAAAGGGAAGGTATTAGCACCCTTTCCATCCATGATTTTCCATGGGCTCTTAGTTACTTGCTAGATCACTTGCTTTTGTTTGAATGTGTGCTTGTGGTGGTGATTTTTGAAAGTATTTTGAAAATGGAACTTCGTAATGATTCTCGTTTCTATAAGAACGCCTACAAAGTGTTTGTTTCGAAAATAGTTCAAAGGTGTGTTTGTGAGATGTGTTTTTGAAAGTATTTTGAAAATGGAACTTCGTAATGGTTCTCGTTTATATAAGAACACCTACAAAGTATTTGTTTCGAAAATAGTTCAAAAATGAGAGTGTTGGTGTATAAAATATTTTTGTTGTGAGCAAGCGAGTAACTGAGAGCGAACCTACCTACTCAAAAGGTCTTAGATGTGCTTTTCCTCCTCCTTTAGATGTTACTATCTTACCATTGTTTTGGTAAGAAGCCCCATCGTTGGATGTGAAGGGACGGGTGCGGGACATTTGGATAGTCATAGAAGGCAACTTATGAGACGTTTTAGCAATATCGTTTAGGGACTAGATCGTTTATCGAAGGCAACATCGAGGGTCATCGAGGGACTACGATCTTTTATCGAGGGTCTTTTGTTAAAACGCCCATTGTGATCGGTGGAAATAGAATTGACTGTTTTGAAATGCTGGTTCGCGAAATGTCGCGGTAAGCAAGAGTCGCCACTGTCTTTTATGTTCTCCAACATGGAAAGGACAAAAGCACAGCAAAATTCCTTTTTGAGATGTTTCTCGGTTCGGGAGGTAGATTATAGAAAGGGAAGGTGTTAACACCCTTTCTATCCGTGGTTATCCACGGGCTCTTAGGTACTTGCTCACTATGTTTTCAAAAGATTTTGCTTTTCTTGTGTTTGTGGGTTTGAAAAAGTTTCATTGAAAGATTTCTGAGTGAATCTTGTATCTGTCCTCAAGAGTGTTTGAAAAATTTGTTTTGAAAGCTTTTGAAAGTGTCAGGGTGAAAAGATTTTTGTTTGTTTTTAAAGAGAGCAAGTACCCATGAGTCATCTACCTACCCTAAGGAATTAGGCTGTGTAAAAGTCCTTAAGGTAGTGTCATCCCACCATTGAGAGGTAGGTAGCACCACCGTTGGAGGTGTTCGGGTCAATTCGATTGTAGGGACAGTGTGGTCATCAAAACAATAGTTAGGACACCTTAGAAGTAACCCTAATGTCCTAGATCCTTTTTAATCCGAGACAACCATTTCGAGGCGACTGAATCTTAGACATAAGAGCGACCGCTAAAACATCCTATACTTGACGACCACTTTCGAAGGCAACGAGTGAGGCGTACCCTAGAAATGGTGTGTGCGTTTGTGTGTTGTTTTCATGTTATATTTATCTTTGATCAGGCAATTGTGAGCTACGAGTTGTTTTTAGTTATCATACATTCTTTCATGCAATTTAGCAGTTAGGAGTGCGGAAAAGGAAATACGGAAAGATAAAAGCTACGCTATTACAAGGCGCGGGTCTATACATCGCCAAAAAACAAAGACCCGTTTTTTATAAAGATGCGGAAAGTGAAAAAGCAATAAACCTAATTACTATTACATCCAGAAAGCAGTTACATAATAATCAAATAGAAATAACGCGCGAATAAATTAAATTGGAACGTCCGAGGATTTTGACCCTTTTTGAGAGATTAAGAGTTTTGTCCTTTGCTTAAAATTAAATTAACATTAAACCTAATACTAATTTAATTAATTATTTACAAGAAAGATATTTTTTGTGTGTTTTACATTTAATGAAAATAAAGAAATTAAAATCAAAAGACAACCCTAGTTCTAAGTTTATTTTAATTATTAATGAAAATATTAAAGTTAACCTAATTTAAGCTAATTAATTAATTTACATGTTATTTACAAAAAATAATAATAATAATCAATAATGATAAAAATAATTAAAAGTCAAAACCTAATTCTATACAGTTTTATTTATTAAGAAAAAAGGATTAAAATTTAAAACCTAAATTAAACTAAGTTAATTGTTAGTTATTTATTTACAAAAATATGTTAATGGCAAATTTAATAAATAATTAAATATATATTTTTGAGTTTCTGATTTTTACTAGGAAAAATTATTTGTAGTGAATTAATTATAATTAAAACAATTAAAAGTATTAACAAGAAAAGAAAATAAAATTTAAATATGCAAACCAAAGGGGTGTGATGGCCCAAAGTGGAGGTTTTTGTGAAGCAATTCAGGCCCATTAAGACAAAGCCTGGTTGACTTTCCTGAATCATGCGCTTGCTGGCTGACTAGGGTATACCATGCTCTTCACTCTGTAGCCACTGGATTGATCATCATGAGCGCTTGGCAAGCTTAGGCGTGAGTACGTATGGTGGACCATTGAATCGTTGCTGCATTGGAATGGGTTAAGAAAAATATTAACAATTATATGGGGGACCTGGGAATCGAACCCAGGTCCCAGTGCTTTCCAACCACGTCTCCCACCATCTGAGCCATGAAGCGCATTTGTAAACATAATAATCAACAAAATTAATATATGTAAAGTAATAATTATGCTGGAATTCAGAAAATGCGCGCGTGGATTTGAATGCCCCAACCACATGTTGCCACGCATGCTGTCTTCTTCGTTTCACCTACAACTATAAACAAGATAGCGGGGGTTTTAAACCCCCACAAAGTAAAAGTCCCAAGAATAGCGATTAGCAACACAGGTTACATAAAAAGAGCGCGAGGGTTCCATTCAACTCGTATTGAGCTCCTGAATTCAACTGTATAGGTCTCAAGGCCTGATTTTTCCTCTACAAGAAAGCCCTATTTTGAAAACTCGAAAACCCTAAAATCCATTCATGGTGAATTGTGATTCTATGAGTTTCAGTGCAATTAAACCATACCAAAAGGTTCCTGTATGTTCAAACAATGCAAAACAAACAATCAAACATGTTAAATGCTCATGAGATACAAGTTTCGATTATGAAAAATAAAGGTGAACCGTGAATCTGTTCTGGGCAATTTCTTGAGTGTTAACGTGTAATTTGGATCCCTACGCGTTCCTGGAAGTGTCAGCAATCTATTAGAAACCAAAACAAGCTTTGAATCACGCAGCAATATTGATTTCATTTTTCAAAAATTTCTTGAAATTTTTCAATTTGGCTATGGAATTCTATGGCAGCTTTCACGTGTCCAGCTTTAGAGTTTCCTTCAGCACATATATGTGAATGAATTTAGGTTAGAATAAGGCCCATGAATTCATTGCATTATG
The DNA here is from genome assembly GCA_948472305.1 of Vicia faba. NCBI lineage: Eukaryota > Viridiplantae > Streptophyta > Magnoliopsida > Fabales > Fabaceae > Vicia > Vicia faba. The sequence goes on from OX451737.1 coordinate 1,142,034,258, forward strand.
ACTTGAATATTTGATTGCCAATCATATCTTTTTTCAATCTTTTCTTTCATGAAACCTTGCCAATCATGGATTTTTTGATGCCTTTGAGGTGCATACGAGTTGCCAGCTTGCCCTAGTCATATTTGCTGCACAAAAAGATCTAAAAAGCATATCTTTGAATTTTCCTATAATTAAAACCAATTAAATGAATTAATATTAATATAAATTCAATTAATTAATTAAAAATTAGAAAATAAATCAAATTAATCTCAATGGGTCGTGCATAGGCCTTGGGTAATGATTCAAGAAAGAATTTGAGGCCCATTAGCAAAATTGAAGTGTTTTAGGCAAAGTTGACTTTTGAAAGTTCCCAAAAATTTCCCAACTTCTCCAATGCATATCTTGCTCAATTTTGAAGCTATGAACATGTTCTTGGACATTTTGGAAAGGTCTTGAAGTCCTCTAACCAATGCCTTTGGTCCCATGTCATTTTGATTTACCAATATCAAGTTATGGTCTTTGACGTAAAGTGCCTTTTTGTTGACTTTTGAAAATGACCTATAATGTTGAAATTGATAACTTTTTGTGAGAGCATTTCTTGGACTTGGAGTGTGAATATGAGTTGTAGGAAATGTCATCCCCTTCAAAATGAGCATTGGATGGGATTTTTATGATAAACCATGAAGAAGTTATGCCTTGGTCAATTTGCAGTTGACTTTTCAGCTGTCCAAAAATAGAAACTTTTGCATCTTGATGATTTTTTGAGCCATGCTTGTGGAATCATGATCAAGAATTGATCAAATGATGATTGTGGCTTCAAAATAAGATGTTGACCAAATTTTTTGACTTTTGACTGTCAAATGACCATTTTACCCCTGCAGTTGACTGTGAAGCATTTAGGGCTTTTGACTGTGCAACTTGATGTTGTGAGTCTTGAAACTTGACATATGGATGCTTGACAATGTATATAAGCATATGGGACTTGATTGGACCCTAGAAAACCTCAATTTCTTTGCAAGAACCAAAACCCTAATTTTGACTGTGTTAGGAGGCAATTGGACTGTGCAACCCTTGAGAGGTTTTGAACCATGATCTTGCCAAATATTGAAGAATATGGGAGGGCAAATTTTGGGGTATAACACCCATGTTCGAGGGACATGACTATTTTCCGATAGGCAACAAGTGGAATTACCCTAAGGGTGCAAGTGTGCAAATGTGTTTTATTTACATGCATTTAGTCTTTGATTAGGGTGGCCTATTTGTTGGTTTTATCTTACCATACACACCTAATTACTAGCATTTGTACAAAAGTAATAAAAAATGCAAAAAATAAATCCTATACTATTACAACCATATTGAAAGGCAAAAAAATGTAAAGGAAAAAACAAAATAAAAGAAAGGAAAATGAGCTCTTCGACTCAGGCAGTAACACCCTTCGACTTGCAATCTGTTGGCCTCCTTCGATTGGGGATAGCACCAGTGAGGTCCTGTCCTTCGATTGGCCTGGAAGTCAGTGTATGGCGAAGCCTTCTGGTTCTTCCTTGTTGTCTTCTTTGAATGGAGGTTGAAATAAGTGAGGGAATGCCTTTCGACTGAGCCTGGAATCAGTGAAGGCATGCTTTTCGTCTGGGCCTGGAAGTCAACATGGTTTGCCTCCTGGTTGTCTCTTTCGTTTGACCTGGAGAAAGAGGGTAGAAGCCAAAAGCTTTATTTCCTATTTCATGTTTCTTTCATTTCAAGCATTAAATGGCAACATGGCCTGAGGCCATGCTAGTATTTGTCTTGTAAACAGTTTAATAGTTAAAGCAAGTTCAGGTAAACAGAAAGCGAAACGAAAGGGTTAACTCTAAAAAAAAACATGTTAAAAGGGTGGAAACAAAGGGAACAATGGTATATACATGCTTGAAACAAACGAAAAGATTATTTACATGTTATGCCATGAAATGGAAGGTTCAAGGGTAAGAGTGACTTACCTTGATGGAGGATTTGAATGCGTGTGGGACCTTGAGTGGAGGCCCAGAATGCTGGATTCGAAAGAGGGGGTCAATAGCTGTGCTTGGAACACTGGATTCGAAGGAAGAGAAAAAGCAAGTGTGATGCTTCTTTGATTCGAAGGAGACTGAAGTGTGGTCGTTCTTCAGAATCGAAGGAGATGAATGTGATTCTGGGCTTTTTGTGACTTCTCAAGTGTTGATGAACTTGAGAGTTTTGAGAAAATTTGGGGGATCCGTTCCTCTGGTCCAAAGATCCTCCCTCAGCTTTTTAAAAAATTCCTCTATTTATAGAGAAAGAATGTACATGTTGTTTCAAAGCCAGCCTTGCAAAGAAATGATAAAATAATGTAACGTGAAAGTACATGTGGGGGCCTCTTGGCAGTTGGGGTGCAGAAGATGTGACTTATGCTTCTGGCCTTGCTTGTGCTCAGACCAAAATCAGGTTGAAAGCTGATTTTGTGATAAAAGTACTCTCTATGAAAAGAAAGAGTATGTAGCCTTTAACCAAGAATAGTAGTATCTAAAAGACAAAGTTTAAAACCCTTGTACAAGCTTCTGATTATGTAAAGATTTGGAAGCAACATAGCCTGGAAAATGAGATTTGGTCTTGAGTCGAATTCAAGAATGAGATCGAAGAGCACTTGTTCGAAGGAAGCCTTTGCCTCAATCGAAGCTTGTGGTCGAAACAAGCTTACTCGAAGGAAGCTAATGCCCAACTTGTATTGAAGCAAACATATTGTCCAATCGAAAGCTCGTGTTTTAAGGAAGCATATTGCCCAATCGAAGCATGTGGATCAAAACAAACATAAAGGGAGTCATTGCCTTGTGTCTGTTTATCATGAGGGAAGTTCCTGGCTTCTGAATCGAAGGGTGTTCTTTCAAGGGAAGTAATAACTTAGTCAAATCTTGTATAAAGATATCTCTTCGCTCAAACGAAGTTTGTGAGAGGCAAAGTCTGCAAGAGGTCATTGGTGCAAGTGGATTCAAAGGATGCATAGAGATGATTACTTTGTCCCATTGAAGCTTTTCCAAATGAAAACAAACATGCAAGCAGCATATGCCCAATTGAAGTAGGCTTGTAGGCAGTAAACTTGTCCAAATCGAAGCAGGCTTACAGGCAGCTACTTGTCCCAATTGAAGCAGGTTTGCAGGCAGTACGCTTGGTGAATCGAAAGGTTTGTAGGCAACTATTTTGTCCAATCTAAGAGTTTGCCTTGCAGGGGGCACATGCGGCCAGCAAGTCATGGCCTTTGATTGCAAGTATGCAAGCAGCACATTTGTCCAATCGAAGGGCTGAGTCGAAGGAGGCCTAGAGTCAATCGAAGGATGTAATCTAAGTTGCATTCGAAGGAGGCCAAGAGTAAATCGAATAATGTAATCCAAGTTGCATTCGAAGAAGGCCAAGAGTCAATTGAAGGGTGCTGAATCAAAGGAGACCTGTTTTCCTCCAAATTTGTCAAAATGTTATTTTTATCTGTTTTCTCCCTTTTTGACAGTTTCCTTTTAATTTTGGTACTGGAAAATACCAATGCACTTGTGCAAAGTTAAACCCTGAGAATCCTTGTGAGTAAGGCCTTGAAGAATGAGAGGGCAAATTTTTGGGTACAACAGTGACATTTGTATAGACCCTGATTCTATGGTCAGCAAGATATTTTCCTTTATAAATACCACAACTTGTAAGTCATTCTAGATATCTAATCATTCAATCAATCAATCAAGCTATTTATCCATTTCATACTCATAGAAGTATGTAAGAAATCACCAGTGAGAGACAAAGGTCCTTCCTCACTACAAAAAGACTACATATACTTTCAAAAACTAATTGAGACAGCCCAATGGAAGATGGTGGCAGAAATATACTACCAGTTGTATTGGGCTACAATTGTGTTGTCTTTAGATGATTTTGAACCGGGGGACATCTTGGTTTCGGATAACCCAATGAGGGAGAAGGAAATTTTGAGGAAAAACCTTGACATTGTTCTTCTCGAATGGGTTAGGCTTATGAAGGATATCGTTAAAAGGAAGGAACAACTTGCTTTTTTAGAAAAAGAGATGGTTTCTCTAGCTGCTAAGGTCAAGGTTCTAGAAGGACCGTTGAAGTATAAAGTAAAATACCATAGAGAGGTCCAAGCTACATTAGTTATAACTGAAAAGATGTTGGTCGATGTCTAGGAATCCCTTTCTATCACGGAGAGAGAGAGAGAGATGAATACCACATTGGAAAATAAGAGGAAACCCATTCCTTGGAGGCAAAGGCCTATGAGGATCATATAAATGACTTGCAGAAAGAGCTTGACGACATTGTTAACCTAGGAACCCAAGTTATGAGGGCCTCCTTTGACAACACTCCGAATTAGATATAAATATTTTATCTAGATGTGAAGATCTCCAAGAGAGGCTTGATATAGAGAAAGAGGTTGTAGAGGGGAAACTGGTGGCTTATGAGGATTGAATTTACTTGTTATTTGATTCTATTTATTGGCATTGTTAGTTGTTGGTTGTAATTGTTCGTCTTTGTATTTGAATTTATTGTTAGATTAATTTTACCCTTTTTGCTTGCAAGATTTTGTTTAATCATTTATCTCATTAAATGATTTTGTTTCATCATTTTATATCTTGAATGATTTTATGTCATCATTATGTGTTACCAATTATTTTGTTTCATCATTCATCTCCTTGAACGGTTTTGTAAAATCAACCAATGCCTCGAATGCATTACTACTGAATTTGTTTCATCATTTCTTTGATCTGGCACTCCAAAATTAGATGTTAAGACAAATGTCACAACACCAAAACTCAATGTCAGAACAAATGTTAAGATATCATGTTCCTAATACAAGAATTTGGGAAAGATATGAATTATGCAAAAATTAAATTGCATAACATAAATAACACATTCAATTGTTAACCCAGTTCAGTGTAACATCACCTACTCTGGGGGCATCCAAGCCAGAAAAGAAATCCATTATGATAGTATCACTACTACAAAACGTGCAAACAACAACGTCATGTTTATGACGTATCCATATGCACCATATTAATAGGTTAAAGATTTTGCACCCAGTGACTTGCTGGATTTATTAATGATGGTTCATTTTAAATACCGTAGTAAAAATTGATATGTAGCATGCTTCGATTCTAAGCAACCACTTTTTTTCATTTTTTTAAAGTATATTAAGCGTGTGTCACCTATCTCCCTTATTTAAAAAATAAATTGTAAATGATTTAACAACGGTTAATACGTAAACCGTTGTTAAAGAACTTAAGTTTCCACCACGGTTTCTTGTTCAATCGTGATTAAAGGGTTTACTGATAAATTAAAACAAAACTCTTTTCGTATTTCTTTCATAAGACGTCCTTGGTGAACAAGAGAGCCAAAGACGACCACTATGGCTCAAGTCTTCGTATCCATTCATTTGGAGCTCAAATCTTCATTCATTTGATTCTTTAGCTTTGCAGTACGTTACTCTTCAACATCTTCATTCCATTTTTCTTTGTCTATGTTGTATATGCTCAAATATTCATCCTTCTCATTCATTTGATTCTTCAGCTTCGCAATACGGTACTCTTCAACATCTTCGTTCGTTTTTTCTTGCTTTATGCTATATATGCTCAAATCTTCACCCTCTTTGTTCATTTGATTCTTCAACTTAGAAGTATGGTACTTTTCAACATATTCATTCCTTTTTTCTTTGTTTATGTTTTATATATGCTCAAGTGATTATGAGATCGAGTACATTTTTCATATGCTTTAAGTTTAGATTTTCATATGCTCAAGTTAGTTTTTGGATTAGATTTTCGTGTGTAATTCACATAATTATACGTGTATAAGTTTCAGAAGTTGTTATGGGTCATAGTTGGATGAAATCCAATAGATTAGATCCAGTTTATGAGAAAGGAGTCATTGAATTCCTTGAATACGGTGATAAACATCTTCTTGACAATGATGACATCTTTTATTGTCCTTGTGTTGTTTGCGCGAATATCGATAAGGGGAAAAGGAAGAAATATTCCAGCACCTTTGTTGTGATGGTATATGTCAAAATTATATAATATGGTTGTGGCACAGTGAGGTGGATAAAGAGCAAAGTCGGGTTTCACAAAGTCAAAGAGTGGATGAAGATGAATATATGGAAGATCAACTAGAGAATATGTTCCGTAATATTGGGGAATCTTCTTTTAAGAACTCTCATATTTATGATACTATATGTAGTGGAATGAAGGCATTGAGGTTGATGATGCATATTCTAGGGAAAGGTTTAAGATGTGTGCAATGTTATTTTTCACAATAAACAACTTTCCTTCTTACTATAAATTGGTTGGATATAGTGTCAAAGGACATAAAGCATGTCCTTTTTGTGAAGATAATACTTGTTATCACCAACTTGTGTTTGGAAAAAAGAACGTTTACCTTGGGCAACGAAAATTTCAAAAACCTGGTCATCCTTATCATAGATTGCGGAAGGCTTTTAATGGAAGCAATAGTTTGATGAGGCTGCTGAACCTTTAACCGGGGATGAAGTGTATCATTGGTAGGAACATATTAATGTTGTCTTCAGGAAGAGAGAAAAATAAAAAGGGACAGTTGCAAAAAATATATGGAAAAATAGGTCCATCTTCTTTGATCTTCCATATTGGTCAAGTCTTGATGTTAGACATTGTTTTGATGTGATGCACATGGAGAAAAATATGTGTGATAGTTTGATTGGCACACTTCTAAATATTCTAGGAAAGACTAAAGATAGTAAGGTTTCCCGTCTTGATATGGACGTGATGGGTATAAAAAATAGTTGGCTCCAATAGAGAAAGGAAAAAGAACTTATTTGCCTCCAGCATGTCACACTCTATCTAAAAAGGAAAAGAAAATTTTCTGCGAGTATTTGCAAGGTATTAATGTTCTGCAACGTTACTCATCAAACATCAAGAAACTTGTATCAATGAAAGATCTCAAGTTTATTGGTTTAAAATCTCATGATTGTCATGTATTGGTGCAACAACTTCTATTAGTGGCTATCTGTGGGATCCTACCAAAGAATATGAGGGTAACTAACGAGATTTTGCTTATTCTTCAATTCCATATGTAATAAAGTTCTAGATTTCAAAAAATTAGATGAATTAGAAGAGGAGGTATCCATAATCTTGTGTCAATTGAGGATGTATTTTCCTCCATCAATTTTGACATTATGGTTCACTTACTTGTTCATCTCGTAAGAGAAATCAAATTTTGTGGTCCAATTTATTTAAGGTGGATGTATCCAATAGAGCGATACTTGAAGATCTTTAAAGGATATATAAAAGAATTAGCACCGACCGGAAGCATAGATTGTTAGAAGGTACATCACTGAAGAAGTTGTTGAGTTTTGTACAAACTATTTATCGGAAGTAGATTCTATAGGCATTCTGAAGTCTCTCCATGTTGATCTCACAAACAGAAGAGGTATTTAAGGTCTAAATGTTACGTCAGTAGCCCGGGATGTAGTTATTCAAGCGCATTTCTATATATTGAATAATATAAATGAAGTTCAACCTTTCATAGATACTTACAAAAGACTTTTGAGGAAAAAATATCCCTGAATGAGTGACAAGTTATTGTTGATTGAGCATAATAAGAGGTTCATAGATTGGTTTAATAAAAGTGTATCTAATGATCGTAGTACATCCGAGATATTCATCGTACATCCAAAATTTTGTGTCATTACTTGGACTGCATACAACATTGGTCATTATACCTTTTATACAAAATCAAAAGATGATCATAGTACAATGCAAAATAGTGGGGTTATGGTTGAAGCCGAATCAACGTATTTCTCTAGTTGGAAAGATAATAAACTTGTATTGGCAACTATCGTGTTTTATGGTGTCATTGATGAGATTTGGGGGATTTATTATGTTATTTTTAAAGTGGCTTTATTTAAATGCAAGTGGGTTCCCAATAATAGTAATGGTGTACACATTGATAACTTAGGATTCACCCGGGTCAACCTTGGCAAAGAATCTTTTATGACCCAACCATTCATCATGGCTACTCAAGCAAAACAAGTTTTCTATGTTACTGACCCATCGAATATATCGGGGAAATGGTCAATCGTACTCCAAGGAAAACACATTCCTCTTAGTGATGAAAGTCTTGATATTCCGTCCACATCTTCTTACACAACACAAGTTCCTACCTCATATGATGAAGTTGATGGAGATGTTGCCCATGCTATTCGAATCCATCATGGAAAAGGCATTTGGGAAAATTAACAGGTACACAATTTATTATTTATTCATAATGTATTCATGTATGTTATAGTTTCCAAGTATAATTTAATAACAAGTATAATTATTTGAAATTATAATTATTTAGAGTCAAAAAACTAAGAGACAAGACACCAAGAGACAAGATTGTGGTATGTAGGATGAATTATAGGTCTTTATGTAATGTGTAAATTGTAGATTATTTATTATGATAAATTGTAGGATGTTTGTGTATGGTACAATTAAATATGATACAATTATATGATATTATGAATATTCAGATAAATTTATCATAAACATGGGTTTTATTTTCTGCTGTGATATGGTGAACAATAATACACGTTAAAAAATGGGATGAATTATAAAAGCAGGATAATATCTGTTAATTATGTATAATATTTAACAACGATTATAGTCATAATAGTTATAATATCTCGTGCACTTTCTAGAAAAAAATAAATATCAACACGGTGGGTGCATTTGGGAATCGAACCCAGGACCATTAAATTTATCACAACGGAAGTTTGGAAAACCATTGTGATAAGGGGAACGCTTTCCAATTTATTACAACGGCTATTGGGCCATGATTGTAAGTATCATATATTCAACGACCCTCTACATAATAACGCCCGCACCCGCATTGTTATATATCTTTCCCATCCGTTGTTAATTAGGTTTTCCGTAGTAGTGTATTAGTTCAAATCTAAACAATCCTAGTTTACAACTTATCACCTAATCACTACCTTATGCAAATTCTACCTAGGAACCTACTAGATATGAGAACCCCCTCTCACTTCCCACAGTTAACTCAGTGACAATAACAAAAGACTATGAGTGATTGGCAATGAATAATGAATAATTAGTCAAACTCTATGTATCAATGTTGCAGCCCAAAATTTACCCTCTTGATTTAGGCTTATGTTTTATCATAATCATCATATTGCATTGCACTCATTTCTTTGTGATGGGATCAAAGTATTTTTGGTTATCATGTTCTCCTCAAGATGTGGAAGTTGATTATAATGACAAGTTGTTCAAGAAGAGCCTCATTACCTCAATAACTAGATATTTCAAGTACCATTAATCTCTCATGGTCCAGAATATCTCATTTGTCTCATTGTTTTATCAAGAGTTGAAGTTATACAAAGTTTTGAAGAAATTCATCTATCTCTATCATTTGAAGGAATTAGGGTTTTGACTTATTGTATGATTTGAAGGTTGTATAAGCCAATTTATTAGAGCATTATTTTCTTATTATCATTTGAGGCAACTTTGTTCAAAGAATTTCTCAAGAGGTCCAGTGGAATTAGGGTTTTGAGACCGAATCATCATCTCCTAGCATAGAAGGCAAAAACTAGGGTTTTGGATTTTAATAAGAAAATCTCTAATTTTTTAGGCAAGATTTAATTCCATGTTCCTCTAGATATTGGTAACTACTTATGATTGGAAGATTGAGCATCAATTTTGATTGGAAGTGGTTCAATTGATCAATTGGGGGTAAAACAATCATTTGATCAAAAGTAAACAAAAGTCAACAGTGACTAAGGAGATATTTGGTCAAAATGCAATTTAACATTCAATTTTTCATGTTGTATAGTCATTGATGAAGGAAAATTAAGAGAATTGTTGAATTTGAAGATGACTTGTCAAAGAAGTCATTTGAGTATTTGAAAAGTTTCTAAGTATGGAAATTCATAAGTACTAAACTTTGAAAATTCATAACTTCTTTATTTTTTATTGAATAAAGGAAAACTTTATATGGTTGGAAAGAGGAGAAAAATTTCTTCAACTTTATCCTTGTGGGTTCAAGTCCAAAAACTGAAAGGATAAGAAGTTCTTTAGCTTGGAATAATCTTGACACTTAGTGAATTTTCTAAATATGGGCACAAGGCATGGTTTCTTCAAGATCATTTTTGAGGTGTCAAATGAATTTAATTGAAAAAGTTGTCAATATCAAAATTGAAGTTACAAGTGTCCTATACGATTATTCCATTTGGTTCAGTATTGAGAGATATATTGGGTTTTAGACTTGAGGTCTTGAGAAGGAAAGATTGCTAGTAAGTTTGCATCCCAGGCCTGACGTTTCATCAAGTAGTTTGTGGTTTTACTCCTTGAAATATTCATTATTTTGGAAAACTTACATCATCAAAGATCAAGATCCATGTGTGATGAACAACTTTGCTTCAAGAATTGTTTCAAAATAGTCCTTACATTTCAAGATATGACCATGGGAAGTAGGCGACATGAAATTGAATTTTTTTTCCAGCACCAAAGCATGTCGCACGTGCACTAAGCCAACATTTCATCAAACATGTGATATGCATGCATTCATTATCATTTTACTCCTTGAAATATTCATTATTTTGAAAAATGTCCAACATAAAAGTTGGAGCTTGTCACGTTCTCTCCAACTTTGATTCAAAGTTTGTCTCATTTCGTGGACTATGAAGAGAGATACTATGAGTTAAAGTCATGGTAAGGTTTTGGTATTTTACATAGGTATTATATCAATATACTGGCCATCATTTTGAGGCTTTATCCACATATTTAGACTTTCTACTTATAACAGGCCTGGCAAGCACATGTATTGTTTCCATGATTACCCTAAATATCCAAACAAATAGGAATTTTCATGCATGCGCACATACTATCTTTCATGCTATATTAGGAAAGGTCCTTAAGTGGGATATACCGCATTCACGTACCAGCTAGCTTTCTTACCTCATTCATTTTATGCTTCCTAAAATGACTTCAAAACTGCATAATGATGCTCATGAACGCAACCCATATCATTTTTTTAACAACTTTCCATTTCGACCCTCAGAATGAAACTTCTTGTCCACTCTTCTTCGCTCTATATAAGATGCATCATATCTCTTTCATTAACACACTTTTCCTTCTGATCACATACTATAGAAAGTTTGATAAGAGAGAGAGAGGGAGTAGATCTAAAATTTGTTCTTCTTTCTTTAAGCAAGCTTTTTCCATTTTATTCAAGCTTTATTAATTTTTTCTTCCATTGGATGGTTTCTGAAGCTTCAAGCCAAGCACCTCTGGTTTTCTAGCTCTTTATTTCAGCTGAAGAATTTGCAGTTTTTCTTTGCAGGGTAAGAATTTTGTAACTTTTATCTTATGCTTGCATTCGTGATTTCATAGGTTATGTGATTTTGCATTCATGTTCATTGAAGCATTAGCTGGCCATACCTTATGTTTGAAGTATAAATTTTGTGAATCTGAATGGAAATCGTGTTCTACAAATTTTCTGTAAAGTGATAAATATGCGAGTTAGCGCTCAATTTTCCCCCTGATTTAGCATTTGTTTGATGAGGTTCTTGATACCATGTTGTAGATTTCCATGAGATATATGCTTTTTGTGTTTTTTAAATTTCGTTGAGACTGGAGCAAGATACGAGGTTCTGAATATCAATTGTTAAGACTGAAACATGTGATGTTATGGTTCTTCTTACAGATATTATGAGGTGTCATCCTCCGATTGAACATGCTCTTGGTTCCTTTTACAACGCCTTTTGTTTAAAATAGACGTAATAGATTATGTTCATTTTTAAATTTTAGCTTATTCTAATTGTTTTCTTCAATTTTTTTTAGTAGTTCATCAATCCAAAAATCACCAAAACAATTACACAAAATATTTTAATGAGTCTATTTCATCACCATATTTTTATTTTTGATTTTAGAAAGTCCGCGGTGCCTTAATTAAATTAATTGATTAAAGGTATCATTTCTTTAAAGACTTTTTGTTCATATAATGTGGTGATTTTATTTTGATCCTTCCATTAATTCTAAAAATCAACAAAAATATGATTAGGGTTCATTTCTACCTTAATTAATTTTAGGTAATTTTTAATCAAATTTATAAATGTTTTTGCATTGATTTTTAAATTATGGAAGCATAATGTCCATCTTTTAGAGTTTTCTTACTTATGCTTGAAACCTGATTTAATTTTTCAATTTCCTCCACTTGTAAAAATAATAAAAAAAATATCTTAGGATTCTTGGGAGTCTTAGGATCATAAAAATAACTTTTACCCCCTGTTTTACTAATTTTCATCAAATACTTTGCTTAAGGCGTCTAGTTTGGCGATTCCATTAACTAGCCTTAATAATTAAGGATAATTTGTATATCTCCTTCGCTTTCCAAGAACCCTAAGCATCTTTTCTGACTTTTAGAAGTCTTAAGGTTTATAGAATTGATTTGGTTTGGATTTATAAGTTTTCTTTCTATTTTTGATGCATTTTAGAAGTGAATGTGTCCATTTGATCTTGAAAAATTATGTTAAAGTCCTTTTGCTAACTTAAGAATATATTTGGGATCAGATTTTTGGACACATAATGATCATGGGATGCTTTAATATCACATAAACTTGGATTGGTTTTTATTATTCTATAAATTGTTGTTGATGATTCCTTGTTGATGCATTGTATGACATGGTTTTAAAAACCCTAATTTGAGATTGCTTTGAGCTTTGATTTACTTTCTTGCACAATGTTTGACTTTTAATTGATGCTTAAAGGAATGATAATCTTAGGGATAGTCTCCCAAAGACTTGAGATATGTTTGACCTCAATTGATCATGTTAAATTTCCTCTTTTAATGTGATCTTTTCTATACTTTTTTTGCTTGTATTGTGAGATATAAGGAATGCATTTATGCAATTCCTTGGGAATTCAATTCTCATTTTTTTTACTTCATTCTCCTGACATGTTTAGGGTCCTAAGATCAATTATATTGATATATCTAAGCTCCATAATTTTATTTGTTATGTTTGCTTTTGTGACTAATGTTTCAACTCTTTGTGATTTTGGTTTAAGTATTTGCCTTATGCATATCATCTCAATACCTTGGTTCCAATTTTACTTGAACCATTAATGTTTTATTTCTGACTTGGTTTTTTATATAGCCTTTAGTGTTATGCTCTTTGATTCATTGACTTGATTTGTTTTTAAGATCATCATGATGACCTAAAAGATCCAAATCTTCTTCCTTCTTCAAGTTTAGTTTGATGATGTTTTGTGGTGAGCCTTTAAGGCATATGATCCATATCTTTTCTTATTGTTTCATTACTGACTTGAATACTTTGTCCCCCATCTAACCATGTCATTATTTCATCTATCCCTTTCTTGCACCTCTTTCACTTTCAGAGTTTAGTTTAGGATTGATAATGACATTGTCTTGCACTATGATTAGATGTGATTTAGTAGAGGTACTTTAGAGATCTCATAGGTTGTTAGAGAACACTAACCCTATGTGTTTACTTCTGACCTCATCCTTACTTGACATGTCTTGTCATGATCACTTGACCACACACTTGTGTGCACTTCACTACACCATTTTGTTAGATACTAGTTTGACTGCTATGGAGTTTGTACCATGTTCTAAATGAATAATTGAGTTCATTATTAGCCATGATATATGATAATTGTATGACATGTCTATATTAACATTTATCTTCTTCACATTACCTTGTTAATACTAACCGCTTTGTTAAGTTGTGCAAGGTATTTCATGAGCTTTCATTGCTTTATGTTCCACTTTATTTATGGGATACAATATTGCTTTTGAGGCGATCTATCTTTTTTCTCATATCTATAGGATATATATATATTTTCACTATTGTATGCTTTTTCTGTTTGTGTTTGCCTTACATGATGTTTATGTAGTTGTGTCTGCTACACACCACTTGTGATTTATTTTCACATTGAGGCCTTGATGCTTATGTCTGACGACAGGACTTCTGATTTGTTTCTTTGTTGATGCTAGCTTGTTTGAAGATCTCTGGGTTTCGTTACTGTTTATTTGCTTTATTGCGGATTTATATCCGTTCGATACTTTCTCATCTGATTTACTATTTTTGCATTTTATTGCTTACTTAGGATTGGTAATCCATGCCACTAGGCAGGAAATTATAGAAGTACTCACTAGGAGGCCATGTATTTTTTTATTTAATATTTATGCTTGCATAGTGGGATGATAGTTTTAGGTCCTTTTATGGCAACCGTTCCTAAATCCTCATGAGTAAGCAAGTGGTGAGGGTTAGTAATCAACCCCTGTAGTCCCTTGTCTGTGTCGTTCCTATGCTCACTTTTTGAAAGTAAAAGCTCTGAACATGTGCCCAGGCTCCGAATGAGTCTAATCCCTATTAAGGCAAGTGAAAAGGGGTCCTGCAATCGGATCCCCACATTTTCTTTAGCTCGTGTTGACCAACATTGATGCTCGGTGTACGCATACACCTTGTCTTTTTCCCCATGATCTATCTTGCCCTGGTAATTAATATCGCGATTAAGAACCTATTATATTCCCACAATTTTATGGCTTGTTTGAATTGGTAGATTTACTCCCCTTGGCTATGGCTTGACCCTTGGTCTAATGCTTAGTTGCTTGTCTATGGCGGGAGCTACCATTTTACTATTTGGCCTATAAATTGTGGGTGTTACATATTCGAGTGATGCTCGAGCTTTTGTTTGTTCAGGTCTTTTTCCATCTATTTGTTTGATTTTTGTCACAGGATCTGTGCTGTTTTTCCATCTCCCTTTGGATGTTTCGTCATCCATTCTCGTACTTTATCTTATGACATTATGACTACTCTTACGTCTATTTTATGAGATATTTGCCATGCTCCCTTAAGATTGCTCGGATAGGATTAATCCGCGAGCTAGAAATTAGGATAATTATCCATGTATGTCCACTTAGGTACATATTTCCCTTTCAAAACTCAATCATAGATCCATCATTGTATGATAACATTAGGAATTAGATTCTAGATAGTCTCCCTTAGATGTTTTCTTTCTTTTTGCATCCTTGCATTTAAAACTAAAATTTTCTTTTCCCTTAAAACTAATAAAATACTCTCTAACAACTTAGACCCTTTCTTAAAGTAAAAAACACTAACCAACTACTTTCTTTTTTTCCAATCGGTTTTTCTCTTCTAAGAGCATGTTAGTTCCTTTCACTATATGTTGTAAGTCTCCAAAGGTCGAGCAACGGTGGAATGATTGAATTTTACATTGTTCAACTATAAAAAAATACAAATCAAAATATGGAAGCTAAGCTACGACACTCTAATTCCTTAAATGGGATACATAGGCATCTGGTCACGGGGCCCAGCCGAGCGAGCTTTGTAATTATTTCCTTCTTTTCCCGTGTTTTATCTTTTTCATTAATTCCCTCTTTGCGTATTTCTTTTTAGCTTTTAAGCTTTAAACATAGATTTTACACACACTTTGATTAGAACAAACATAAGTGGATCCCGTGGAGTACCACAAACGTGTGGGGTGCTAATACATTCCCTTCGCGTAACTGACTTCCTTACCCGATCTCTACGGTCACAAGACCGTGATTTCTCCCCGTTAGGTTTACTCGATGTTTATCTTTCCTTTTCGGCAAGATAAAAAGCATTTGATGGGGACTTCATTGATTTTAGTTATTAGATGACGGTTCGATCGGTTGTTTCAGCTGGCGACTTCACTGGGGATATAATGACCAATTCCTGGTCTATCCTTAGCAAGTCAGTCCTAGATTGTGTTTTGTTTCTTCTTTTTCTTTCGGTGTTTATTTTGTTTATTGCTTTCCAGCTTTGTTAGTGAGCTTTCATGCACTGCATTTTATTTTATTGTCTCCTATACTCTGGATACTACTGGTGTGTTGTTTCTTTGTTGGGTTGGGATAATACTTTTTGAGGTAAAAGTCCCATACCCAGGCCAGAGTCGTATACCACTAGGAACACCTGGGATTAGAGTGGAGAGTCATGACGGCTGATAGGCGTATGCCCTGACGTGTTTGATCATGAGAGCCACGATAAGAGTAGCCTTTTAATGGGGGTCTTGTTAATATCAAGTATGTTGTACGATGATAGTATTTTCAAGCAAACCTACGACTCTGATTTACCCTTGCCTTACCCCTGACCTATACTACACCCGTGAGTGTAGGAAGAAAGGATTCTTACAGGTAAAAATGGTGATGTTTGGTTTAGTCAGTAACTTTAAGATCTCATGGTTTCATTCTGGACTTCTTATCTTAGTTGTTTATTTTGGCCACTCAGCAGTGTCTAGTTTATTGGAGACCCTGATCCTGTCATTTTGCATCATACCATATTTATTTTTAAAAAAAAATGATGTAGAAAAAGTTAACTATCATATGCATGTTCATGTCAGGGTACATCAAGAGTAATTATCTGCACTGAAGATGGATAACAACATTGATAATGATAGGGAAGTTACCAGGCATACCTACGACTATAAGTTTTCTAGTATCGAAGTCCCACTTTTGAAGAATTTGAGCACTTTGTTGATGGCCGATAATTTGAGGAAGTTTGCTGACAGTTATGGCAGTCTGTTATGGTTTCTTGACATGCAATTGATCAGAGAGTTCTGTTGACCCTCCTGCAATCCTATGATCCTAGTTTGATATGTTTCACACTTCAGGATTATCAATTGGCCCCAATACTGGAAGAATATGCTTATCTTTTGAACTTGAAGATTAAAGACAACATACCTTCCGTCTACAAACCAGAGAGGATAAGAGAAGATTTCATCGCTGGTGCTCTTTATTTGAGTTTGAAGGAAGTGAAAGATAACTGGAAGCCTAATGATGGGGTTTATGGTTTTGACTTGGAATTCCTAGAGAAAAAAGCTAAGGATATGGTTGAAAGAGGAAATTGGGTCGCTTTCAATGCATCACTTGTTTCTATGATCTATGGTGTAGTCTTTTTTCCAAATAGGAAAGAGTTTGTGGATTGTGCTGTTATGTTTGTCTTCATGACCAAGGATCCTATACCAATACTTTTAGCAGACACTTATTATGGTATTCATTCAAGGCATAAGAAGAAAGGGGTTGTTAATATCTGTTTTCCTATGCTATACAAATGGTTCATGTTTCATCTTCCTATAAAGGGGTCGTTCGCAGACGTTGATGACTCATTTTCTTGGTCAAAAAGTCTAATCGCGCTTACTTCCTTTGAAATTAAATGGAATTATATCCCCGATGAAGGCCTGAATGTTATCACAAGCTGCGGGGATTTTCCCAATGTTCCACTCATAGGGACACAAGGGTGCATCAATTACAATCCTGTCTTGGCTTTCCGGTAATTGGGGTACGCTATGAATGATCGTCCCAAAGAGATAGAAATTACTGAGACAATGTATTTTGGAAAAGGAGAAAATCCAGAGTTATTGAAGATGATAGGAAATGATTGGAAAAAGTATTAACAAAAGATCCAGGGACTCAATCGGGAAGAAAATTGCAATTTCCAGAGCTCCTTATATTGAGTGGGTCAAGAAAAGAGCGGAGACTATTATGTTGCCTTTTAAAAGGGAGATTCCATTGCATGAACAACCACCTCTTGTTTTATCTGAATCAGTGCCTACTAAAGAGTACCAACAATTCCAAATTGAAAACATAGAGATTCGCCGGAAAGACCACGAGTCAAGGATGAAGCTTTATGAAACCATGGATGACAAATTAAACTTAACGCACAAACTCAAATTGGCCAGTGAATGGACTTTTAAAGTCAATAAAGCTAAGAAGAGGCCTGGGGCAGGAAATGATTCGGTTTCTACAGAGGATTACCAAAGAGAACTCAATGATGTAGAAAAGTGGCGCTTAGAATATGGAAAATTCCAAGTATCCATCAACAGAAACAAAGAAAAAGTTAAAGAATTAGAGGAGCAGCTTAAGAATGCCAAGTTAGATGGAGAATCAAAGGAAGATCAGATGACCAGAGTAATGATGGAAAATGCCAGGCTCTGAGACAAGATAAAGGAGATGGAAGATGTGCCTGTGCCTATACCTTTTCCTGAATGCAAGGAATGTGATCGCTTCCTAGAGCAATGTGTTATTTTGAAGGACAATTATTCCGGGAAGATGTGGTGATTGATAACTTTGCTCGTGGACGAGATCATGAGAGGACGAAGAATTTGTTCAAAGAGATCAAAGAGTGGAGTGAAGAATACTTCGGTAGGGGGACCATTATACTACACGAAGATTAAGGATCCATAACAGTGATGTTTTTTGATCACCACCAGTCATGTTGGATGGGATTGCTTATATTTCATTATGTACTTTGGCTCATTTTTGTATGAACTCATTTGATCCTAAGGACTATTATTACGAATGAAAAGTTTTTATCATTTCTTATTATTTGCACTTGTATCTTTTCTTATTATTTTCCTATCTCCCTTATCATGCTTGTTTGATATTCCTGATGGTTAACAAAGCTCTTGAATACCTAGAAATAACAAAACATATCATGCATATCATACACCTCATACATTACCGATTATCTCAGGACGATATTCTTATCTTGATTCTGCTTTTCTTATCCAGAGTTCAAGACGACTACTCACCGGTACTCAACCAGAAATAACTTTCCAAGACAGATGGAACAGGTCCAGGCTGAACTCACTAAAATGAGGGCCCAGATGGCCACTCATATGACCTAATTCATGTAGGTCATTATTAATGTGAATCACCGACATGATGAGTTGGATGCTCTCGTCAACAATCAGTACCGCAATCAGGAAGATGGTGGGAATGAAGGGCTTTATCAAGATATTAACGGACCTTCTGGAGATCCTTTTCTATGCATCGGTAATATGGGGAAGTTTCCTCCATCTCTAGGACCTCGTCTTAGGGGTAACCGAAGAGATAATCAGGGTCTAAGGAACTATCAGGAGAAAGACTATAACAATGATCATGATGAAGATCAGTTTTTTGTGCGGTGTTCTGAGCCAGAAGTTCAAGTTGAGGACAGAGGGTATCGGCTGTTGGAAGAATGACTAAAAGTTGTAGAAGGACAAGGAGTCCTTGGCAAGGATGCCAATGATCTCGGGCTGGTGTTGGGGGTGAAGGTTCCCCCTAAATTTAAACCTCTGGTGTTTGAAAAGTACAACAGTTTGTCATGTCCCATTACTCATGCTACTGCTTATTTCAGAAAGATGTCGGTTCATACCGAAGATCAAGGGATTTTAATTCATTACTTCTGGGATAGCCTCTAGAATGGTACATGAAGTTAGAAAAAACTCATATTTGATGCTGGAATGATCTTGCCCATGCTTTTGTCAAGAACTACCATTATAATATGGATGTGGCACCTAATCACACTTAGCTACAGAGTTTGGCACAGGGGCCAAAGGAATTATTCAAAGAGTATGCCCCATGGCGTGAATTGGCTGCAATGGTTCAACCTCCACTCATGGAGCGAGAACTCATTCATATGTTTATGATCACTCTGCAAGGGCCTTATTATGATCACATGATAGGAAGTGCTTCATCAGGATTTGCAAAATTAGTGATGGCTGGTGATAGGATTAAAGTGGGTTGGAAATTCGGAAATATTCAAGTTGGCAATTTCAGTGGTTCATTAGGAGGGGGTGGTAAGAAGTCGTGCAATGTTTACCCTAAGAAATAGGAGGGTGATACAAGTGCAGTGTATTATCATAGGGGAAGATGTGGAGATCGTCAGCACCAACAAGTCAATGTTGTTTCTATTCCTATTATACTTCCTCAACAACAAAGACAAAATTATGTTCCTCAACAGCATAGACAACAAGATGCTCCCCGTCACTATAATAACAATCAGCAGCAAAGACAGACAAGGAAGTTTGATCCCTTTCCAGTATCTCTTACTAAAACACCACACTATTTTATTGACTTAAAGTTAATCAATTTGAGAAATCCGCCTGCATCCACTGGAAGGCTCCCTGCTATTTTTAATGCTAACGCAAGATGTGAATTTCATTCTGGCCAAATTAGTCATTCTACTGACAACTGTTATGCATTGAAGTGCAAAGTGCAAGACTTGTTGGATGCTAAGGCAATTGAGTTTACTCCGGTGAATGGTCTGAATGTTGTTCAAGACCCATTGCCTACCCATGGAGGGGCTATTGTTAATATGATTGATGATAGTGGTGAGATGTTAAATTTAGTAAGGGATGTAGAACAAGTGACTACTTCATTGTTGTATGTCAAGAGGTATCTTCTTGACAACACTATCTTTCCTGGTTGTGCTTCAGACTGTGTCAAATGCAAAGAGAAACCAAAGGGCTATGAAGATTTGAAAGCTGGCATACAATTTCTGATGGATGAGGGTTCCCTTCAGTTCGATAGGAGACCAAGATTCCGAAAAGTTACTGAGGAAGATATCGTTGTGGTATCCATTCCTTACACTCATGTGCGTATTACTACTCCGTCTAGGGAACCTCCTTTGATGATTATAGTACCTGTTCCCATACCATATACTAGTGAGAAGGCCATCCCATAGCATTATGGTGATGATGTCTATTACCATGAGGTGAAACAAGAGACAAATCCCCGTCCTTCTGAGGAAGAACTTATTGAAAATAATGAAGCAGATGTTCATAACTTCTCTAGTGTTGGTCGAATAACCAGAAGCAGAAGAGTGTCTGTTCCCTCCATTGTACAAGATGTTGCAGATGCCTTAGCAAGGGAAACAGGCAAGCAGCAGGTGATGATTGGTAATCCGAGAGTTACTCCAGCTAGCGTGACTCAGTCAATTCCTGTGCCGGTAACTTCTTCAGCTCCTGATGAAGTTGAAGAGTTGATGTGAATTATCAGGAAGAGTGATTACAATATAATTGATTAGTTGAGTCATGCCCCTTCCAAGATGTCTATCTTGTCCTTATTGATTTATTCAGATCCCCACAGAAATGCTTTGATGAAACTGTTTAAAAATGCTTTCGTGCCACATGAGATAACAATTAATCAGTTTTAGAATGTCTGTGTTAACATATATGTAGAGAATGGTTTAGGCTTTACGTATTTTGATCTCCCTCCTGAGTGGCGCGACCATAATAAAGAACTGCATATTTCTATGGAGTGTAGAGAAACTGCTTTATCCTGGGTTTTGGTGGACACCGAGTCATCTTTGAATGTGTCTCCTAAGTCAGCTTTAATGAAGATTGATTATTCTGATCTTGAGTTGTGACCTAGTGATTTAATAGTTAAAGCTTTTGATGGGTCCCGAAGATTAGTGTTTAGAGAAGAGGACCTTCCTATTAAGGTTGGAACTCGTACTTTCACCGCTACATTTTTCATTATGGATATACATCCTGCATATTGTTGCTTGTTGAGTCGTCCATGGATTCATAAAGCAGGGGAAGTCACTTCTACTCTTCACCAGAAACTAAAGTACCATGCAGATGGAAATATGATAATTGTGTGCAGTGAAGAAGAGTATATTGTGAGTCATTTGATGTCATTTCTCTATGTTGAAGTTGAGGGTGAGATACATGAGACTCTTTTCTAAGATTTCAAGACAGTTCATACGATCAATATTTCTCCTCCAGAGCAGAAAAGGAAGCCGAAAACTTCTATGTCTTCTCTCAAGGATGCTAAAGCTGTGGTGGAGAATGGTAACCCTGAAGGTTGGGGTCAGGTGTCAGATGTTATCCCTAAGTCAGCAGAGTGTAGCTCCAAGAGCACCCAGTCTATCTACTCCCGTGAAGTTTTCCCGTCCTAGTGCTGATCAAGAAGGATACACCAATGCGGTTGGTAATGACGGGGATGGTAGCTACAACATTGAAGATTGGATTCGTCTAAGTATTCCAAGTCGAGAACTCAACAATTGGAATTCTGTGTATGTTGTCCAAGTTTCAAGCGCTGAGGAGTAATTTTCTTGTTTTATTTTATTATCATGTCACAATTCCTGTGCTCTGCCAAAGGCATAGTGGAATATTTGCGTAGGGCCACCATGTTTGTTTTCAAAAATTTATAATGAATAAAGGATATTTTTGCATTCAAATATTTTGTTCCCTTTTTTTTAATCTTATTTTTCTTTAAATGATGATGTTTCCTTTTCACACACTACCATTAAAACATCATTCATGCAGATGCACTTCCACCATGGATTCCATTGATAACAACTCTGCTATCGCTCACTATGACTTTGATAATCCAATCTACCAAGCCGAAGAGGAGGCATATGAAGATCGTGACCTCCCAGAAGAACTAGCAAGATTGTTGAAACAAGAGAAGAAGGTTATCCAGCCGAATCAAGAGTCAATCGAGGTGGTGAATGTTGGCACAAAAGAAGTAAGGAAAGAAGTCAAGATAGGGGCAGATCTCGAAGAAAGTATAAAGGCCAGATTGATTGAGCTGCTTCGAGAGTATTCAAATATTTTTGCTTGGTCTTATAAAGACATGTCAGGCTAGATACATATATCGTGGTACATCGTCTACTGCTCAAAGAATGGTGTCTTCCTGTCAAGCAAAATCTCCAAAGAACTCATCCATAGATGTCCAAAAAGATTAAAGAGGAAGTTCAGAAATAGTTGGATGCAAATTTCTTGAAAGTCATTAACTATCCTCAGTGAATTGCAAATATTGTACCTGTGCCTAAGAAGAATGGTAAGGTCAGGATGTGTGTGGACTATAAGGACTTGAATAGAGCAATCCCTAAACATGATTTTCCTCTTCCCCTTATTGATGTGTTGGTCAATAACACAACTCATTCTAAGGTGTTTTCCTTCATGGATGGTTATTCGAGCTATAATCAGATCAAGATGGGACCAGAGATGGATACGATAACATTTATCACGCCATGGGGAACCTTTTGCTATAAGGTTATTTCATTTGTGTTGAAGAACGCATGGGAAACGTGTCAGCGTGCCATGGTCACTCTCTTTCATGATATTATCCACAGAGAGATCGAGTTTTATGTGGATGATATGATTGCTAAGTCTGATACTGAAGAAGAACACCTTGTTCATCTAGAAAAACTATTCTAAAGATTGAGGAAGTTCCTTTTGAGGTTGGATCCAAATAAGTGCACCTTCGGGGTAAGATCCGACAAGTTGTTAGGCTTTATTGTAAGTGAAAAGCTATCGTGGTTGATCCTACTAAAGTAAAAGAAATATAAGAAATGCCTGAATTGAAAACAGAAAAAGAAGTCTGGGGTTTTTTGGGGAGGTTAAACTACATTTCTAGATTTATCTCTCATCTTACAGCCACATGTGAACCTTTGCTCAAATTGCTAAAGAAAAATCAAACGGCCAGTTGGAATGAAAATTGTCAAAAAGCATTCGATAAAATAAAATAATATTTACAGGAACCTTCGATACTCATGCCACCCGTGGAAGGAAAGCCATTGATCATCTATCTAACTATACTAGAAAACTCCATGGGTTGTGTCCTTAGTCAACACGACGAGACAGGAAAGATAGAATAGGCCATTTATTACTTAAGTAAGAAGTTTATAGAATGCGAGTGAAGGCACTCCTTGCTTGAAAAGACTTGTTGTGCACTTGCTTGGGCTGCCAAACGCTTGAGATATTATATGTTTACCCATACCACCTACTTGATATCTATAATGGATCCAATCAAGTACATTTTTGAGAAGCTATCTCTTACAGGCAGGGTAGCCTGTTGGCAGATGATACTCACCGAATACGATATCCAATACACTACATAAAAAGCAATCAAATGTAGTATATTGGTTGACCATCTTGCTCATCAACCCGTGGATGATAATGAGCCAATGAAGTTCGAGTTCCCAGATGAGGAAATCATGTATATCTGGGATTGCAATATCCATGGCCCAGACGAAGGACCCGAACCCGGATCGCGGTGGACGCCCGTGTTCGACGGTGCCTCTAATGCTATGGGAAATGGTATTGGAGTTGTTATTACCTCTCCTGAAGGATTCCACATTCCTTTCACAACTCATATTTATTTTGTTTCTACCAATAATATGGCTGAATATGAAGCTTGCATATATGGTATTGAAGCGGCGATTGATTTGAGAATCAAATAATTGAAAGTTTATGAAGACTCCAATCTTGTTATCAGCCAAATTAATGGAGATTGGGAGACTCGTCATCAGAAACAGATTCCCTATCATGGGAATGTTATGAAGTTGATTCCATACTTCAAAGAGATCACATTTGAACATAATTCTAAAGAAGAGAACAATCTAGTTGATGCATTGGCAACTCTGTCATCCATGTTAAAAGTTAAGTGAGCTAACAACACACCTTCCATTACCATCAGAAGGTTGGATGAGCCAGCATTTTATTTTGAATTCGAGTTGGAACTAGACAATAATACTTGGTTTCATGATATCAAAAGGTACCTTGAAACGCAAGAGTATCCTGAAGAAGCATTTGTCACAGACAAAAAAGTTTTTGAGAAGATTTTGGCCAAATTCTTCCTCAACAATGGTACACTATACAAGAGAAATCATGATGGTATGTTGCTCAGATGCATGGACAAGAATGAAGCAGCAAGAATCATTGAAGAGATACATGAGGGTGCCTTCGAGACTCATTCCAGTGGTCATACCATGGCCAAAAATATTTTGAGAGCTGGATACTATTGGTTTACCATGGAAACCGATTGTTATAACCATGCAAGAATTTGTCACAAATGCTAAATTTATGCTGACAAATTTCACGTGTCGCCCGTTCCTTTGAATGTCTTGACTTCTCCTTGCCCTTTGTAATATGGGACATTGATATGATTGGTAATATTGAACCAACTTCTTCAAACTGACATTGTTTCATTCTGGTTGCCATTGATTACTTTACCAAGGGGGTCGAAGCTGCATCTTATGCAAATGTTACCAAGCATGTGGTGGCTCGTTTCATCAAGCACAACATAATCTGTCCTTATGGGATTCCTGAAAAGATCATTAATGATAATGGATCTAATCTCAATAACAAGATGATGGCGGATATTTGTGAGTCCTTCAAGATAAAGCATCACATTTCTTCTTTGTATTGCCCAAAGATGAACGACACTGTTGAGGCTTCTAATAAGAATATCAAGAAGATTGTGTAGAAAATGGTGGTGACGTATAAAGATTGGCATGAGATATTTCCTTTCTCTTTGCATGGTTATCGTACCATTGTGCATACTTTGACTGGGGCAACCCCTTCTCGCTTGTTTATGGAATGGAAGTAGTTTTGCATGTGGAAGTCGGGATTCCTTCTCTAAGGATCATGAAAGATGTCGAGCTTGATGAAAGAGAATGGGTACAAAATCGGCTGGATCGGTTGGATCTCATTGACGAGAAAAGGTTGATGGTTGTGTGTCACAGTCAGGTATATCAGCAGAGGAAGAGGAAAGCCTTTGACAAGAGGGTGCAACCTCAATATTATAAACTAGGTGAACTTGTGCTAAAGAGGATAATTCTTCCTCAGGGTAATTCTAGGGGCAAGTGGACTCCAAATTATGAAGGATCGTTTGTAGTCAAGAAGGTTTTCTCTGGTGGAGCAATGATGCTATCAACCATGGATGGTGAAGACTTCCCACTGCTTGTGAATGCTGACATAGTTAAAAATACTTCACATAAAATAGACCCGCTGAGTTGACCGGCTCAGGCAAAAAGTGGCATCACGGCGAACCATAAAAAAGAATAAAAAGGTTCGTGCAAAAGTTAGGGATAAAAAAAGAAGAAATTAAAAGAATGAAAAAGAAAATAAGTACACCCACTAAGTTGAATACCTGAAAGGGAAGCTTAGGCAAAAACGGGTATCCCGGTGGATACAAACCCCGAAAGGGCGATTCAGGCAAAAGTTAGGGATTTAGAGCGAGTGACTACGTTCAACGTTGGATCCCAAATTTCAATTTCATCTACTATTACTATTCGTCACCTGGAAGTGGTTTGGAATCAGTTCAAGTATGTTTTATCAGAAAGCAAGGAGACGAGAGCGTTGAGGTTATAAGAGTTATAGCATAGTTGGAACATGATGGATATTCGCATTCACATTGCCATTTGTAAAAACTTTTTGTTTTAATTTTGAGATTACCTCTTTATAGGAATTTCTTCCTAATGTAAATGCCTTTCACATGCTAATTTTCAAATCAATAAAGATCCTCCTTTATCCAAATATGTACTCATAATTTTCTTTTACTGTTTTGTTTACAAAAACGTCCAATATTTTGATAAACATTTGTGTATAAACTTTGTTGGCTTTGCACAAACATGATAATTTAAGTTGCATTTTATTGATTTTAAAGTTGTTTAAAGTTTAGATAATAAATACGATTGTCATGCTATGCTTGGGGCACGTTTGATGTTCCTCTTGGTAAAACAATCATTTACTTGCTTGTGAGTGTTTCTTTTCTTCAAATTGATTCATTTCCTCGGGTAATGGAGAAGTTTTGCTTCTCCCCGGTTAGTGCCCATTTCACCAGGAAGAGAATCTAAAAGTGTATAAATATCTCTTGCCTAATATTTTCTCATATCCCCATCAAGGTTTCCTCGGGGATATATTTTGTTCAAGAATCCTCATTTCCTCAACAAAGCCATTTCTTTGAAAGTGCTTATTCAAACTCTCTCCTTAACCAGTAGATTTTAATCTTAGATGTTGATAGAGTAGAATATTCTATTGTGATTTCTTGGCCCAATGTTAAAAATCCTGGTAGGTTTCGTTCTAATTGAAGCACATCCTTATTCCCTAGTGGAGCTGAAGATTCTCGTATTTCCAGCAGTAGCATATTTTGTTGAGAATATCTCATTCCCGACAAGGGTTCTATTTGTAAGGTCTCTTACCCCCAGCATGGATCTTCATATCCTTGGAAGTATTAGGTTTCGTTATCCACAATGAGAAATTGACAAGATATCAAACAAAAAAGTCAGGTGGGTTTTGATTTCGCACATGCCTCATTTTATTAGTGCTCTCTCCAACAACGTCAAATATTCATTTGGCATTTCCTCGTAGATATTACAATTTTTATTTGATCTTCTCTAGCGGAATTTGCAATTCATTATTGCAAATTTTTATTAGGTTTCGGCCTGTGGTTATTGGTTTTTTCATTTCACCATTCCCTAGTAAAACATCTAAACATGCATCATTACATTGCATCCTCCAAAGTATAGTGTTTCCATTATCTTTTGAAATACTATTCCATAGGAAAATAATTCAAACATGCATCAAAACATAAGTCATTATTGTTTATGTATTCCCCAGTGAATCTACTAAAACTTTGGATTATATCCCCAATGAGGTCTTCATCCTCAATATCTCAGTATCACCCCATACAAATATCATGTTGATGTTAATCATTTGAATGGTTGAGTGTCTACTCTTGATTGTAGTTCAGTTTTACCCTGACACAGTTTTCTCAGTTTTAGTCTTTACTAACCTTGTTGGTTCATTACAATGTCTATTGATATACCTTTTGAATACTAGTTTCGTCCAGATATTTACTTTCAACAGGTTTTAGTAGTACGCCCTAATTACCTTGCTTTGGGTCGAGTTTTGAGTTTTGTGTCCTCACCCGCGCATGAAATCCAATTTTCGTTTTAGTACTCATCTAGTTTAGTTTTGTCTAACTAGTTATAATGAGTCGTGTGTCATCTCGTTTTGTTTTCATACCTTGGACTTCCATCAGTGTTTGATTACTGAATCCTTTATCGGTTTTAGTTTACCGAGTCTTTTTGCAGTGTTCGTTTAACTACGTCCTTGGTTGAAATGAGTCTCCTTTATTCCTTGGATATTAATCAGTTTTCATTTACTGTTTATCCATGGTCCGAGACTAGAAAGTGTTATGAGAAACGTGCGTTCTCATCATTTTCCTTTGGGTCGAGTCTTGATCTTGTTGCTTGTGCATGAAATCCAGTTTGTTTTACCATGGTACTCATCTAGTTTGTCTTGCCTAACTAGTTATTATGAGTCGATTGTCGTCTTGTGTTGTTTCTTTCCATGGACTCTTCTATCGGTGTTTTTGTTTACCGTGTCCTTGGTCGAAACCCATATCTCACTCTTTAGACGTCTATCAGTTTTTGATCACTGAACCTTTGACAATGTTTGTTTATTGTATTACGGCTTTTGTTTGATGTGTCATCGACTTGAGATGTCTCTTTTATACCTATTCGGGTTTTAGTCAGTTTTTGTTTACTGTTTACCCGTGGTAAGATACCACCAGGTGCACTGAGTAACATTCACACTCATCACTTTGCTATGGGTCGAGTTTTTCCTTGTTACCCGTGTGTGAAATCCAATTTGTTTTATCCTGGTACTCGTTTCTAGAAAGTTTTGATCTTCTAGTATTGTCGAGTTTTGTCTCATTTGATGTCATTCGTTGTATATTTATCATCTTTTGTTTACTAAGCCTTTAACAGTGTTCGATTAATGTACTTCATCTTTCTTTTGTTGTATCCTTGGTTGACCAGTCTCTTTTATACCTCTTCGGGTTTGTATCAGTTTTATTTATTGTTCACCCGTGGTCAAGACTAGCAGGTGCTCCTAGAATCACGCGCTCTAGCCACTTTTCCCCGCGTACTTTTCTAGAGTTTAGCTTTTCCTATTCTCTATGGTGTGAGTCTTATATCACCCTTTTTGTGGTCCGGTTTTATCCTGACACATTATTCTGAAGTTTAGTTTTATCTACTCTTCTAAGTTTGAGTTTTGTCTCAACTTTGTTAAAGTCTGCGTTACAGCTTCCTTCTGACGCATGTCTTTGAAGGGTCAATTTTCATTAGACCCTCTGCTTGCTAAATCCAATTTTGTTTGGTACCTTATAAGTCCCGCGTCTGCTGGAATTCTTTGACTTTGGGGGTTTCGCTTTTTATTTTCAAGAGTGTAAATTTTCGAGTTCTTTCGTATTCAATCATCTTCAACTCTGAACATTCGAAAGTTGTCGCTCTTCTCACTTATCAAGCTTAAGATTATTGAATAGGGGTAGATGTTGCACCCCAAAATTTACCCTCTTGATTTAGGCTTATGTTTCATCATAATCATCATATTGCATTGCAATTATTTCATTATGATGGGATTAAAGTTTTTTTGGTTATCAAGTTCTCCTCAAGATGTGGAAGTTGATTATATTGACAATTTGTTCAAGAAGAACCTCATTACTTTAACCACTGGATATTTCAAGTTCCATTAATCTCTCATGGCCCAGAATATCTCATTTGTCTCATTGGTTTATCAAGAGTTGAAGTTATGCAAACTTTTCAAGAAATTCATCTGTCTCTATCATCTGATGTAATTAGGGTTTTGACCTATTGTGTGATTTGAAGTTTGTCTAAGCCAATTTCTTCGAGAATTATCTTCTTAATATCATTTAAGGAAACTTTTTTCAAAGAATTTCTCAAGAGGTCCAGGGGAATTAGGGTTTTGAGACTGGATCATCATCTCCTAGCATAGAAGGCCAAAACTAGGGTTTTGGATTTAATCAGGAAATCTTTGATTTTTTGGCAAGATTTGATTCCATGTTCCTATACATGTTGGTAATTACTTATGATTGGATGATTGTGCATCAATTTTGATTGGAAGTGGTTCAATTGATCAATTGGGGGTAAAACAATCATTTGAGCAAAACTCAACAAAAGTCAAGAGTGACTAAGGAGATTTTTGGTCAAAATGCAATTCAACATTCAATTTTTCATGTTGTATAGTCATTGATGAAGCAAAATCAATAGAATTGTTGAATTTTAATATGAATTGTCAAAGAAGTCATTTGATTATTTGAAAAGTTTCTAAGCATGGAAAGTCATAAGTACTAAACTTTGAAAATCCATAACTTCTTCATTTTTTTTTGAAAAAATGCAAACTTTATATGGTCGGAAAGAGGAGAAAATGTTCTTCAACTTTGTCCTTGTGGGTTCAAGTTCAAAAAGTGAAAGGAGAAGAAGTTATTTAGCTTGGAATAATCTTGACACTTAGTGAATTTTCAAAATATGGGCACAAGGCATTGTTTCTTCATGATCATTTTTGAGGTGTCAGATGAATTTAATTAAAAAAGTTGTCAACATCAAAATTTATGTTTGAAGTGTCCTATACGATTTTGGTTCAAGAATTATTCCATTTGGTTCAGTATTCAGAGATATATTGGGTTTAGGACTTGAGGCCTTGAGAAGGCAATATTGCTAGTAAGTTTGCATCCCAGGCCTGGCGTTTCATCAAGCAGTCTGTGGGCATGCATTCATCATCATTGTACTTCTTGAAATATTCATTATTTTGGAAAATGTCCAACATCAAAGATCAAGATCCATGTGTGATGAACAACTTTGCTTCAAGAATTATTTCAAAATAGTCCTTACATTTCAAGATATGACCATGGGAAGTAGGCGACATGAAATTAAATTTTTGCCCAACACCAAAGCATGTCGCGTGCGCACTAAGCTAGAATTTCATCAAACATGTGATATGCACACATTCATCATCATTTTACTCCTTGAAATATTCATTATTTTAAAAAATGTCTAACATAAAAGTTGGAGCTTGTCACGTTCTCTCCAACTTTGATTTAAATTTTATCTCATTTCGTGGACTCTGGAGAGAGATGCAATGAGTTAAAGTCATGGCAAGGTTTTGGTATTTTACATAGGTAATATATCAGTATACTGGCCAACATTTTGAGACTTTATCCACATATTTGGAGTTTCTACTTACAACAGGCCAGGCACGTGCATGTATTGTTTCCATGATTACCAAAAATAGCCAAACAAATAGGAATTTTCATGCATGCACACCTACTATCTTTCATTCTATATTAGGAAAGGTCCTTAAGTTGGACAAACTGCATTCACGTGCCAGCTAGCTCTCTTATCTCATTCTTTTTTATGCTTCCTAAAACGACTTCAAAATTGCATAATGATGCTCATGAAATGCATCCCATATAATTTTTTTGACAGCTTTCCATTTCTACCCTCAGAATGAAACTTCTTGTCCACTCTTCCTCGCTCTATATAAGATGCATCATATCTCTTTCATTGACACGCTTTTCCTTCTGCTCACATACTAGAGAAAGTTTGACAAGAGAGAGAGAATAGATCTGAAAATTGTTCTTCTTTCTTCGAGTAAGCTTCTTCCATTTTTCTTCAAGCTTTATTCCTTTTTTCTTCCATTAGATCGTTTCTGAAGTTCAAGCCAAGCACCTCTGGTTTTCTAGCTCTTTATTTGAGCTCAAGAATTTGAATATTTTCTTTAAAAGGTAAGAATTATGTAACTTTCATCTTATGCTTGCGTTCATGATTTCATAGGTTATGTGGTTTTGCATTTGTGTTCACTGAAGTATTAGGTGGCCAAACCTTATGTTTAAAGTATTAATTGTGTGAATCTGAGTTAAAATCGTGTTCTGTAAATTTTCTGTAAAGTGAAAAATCCGTAAGTTGGCGTTCAATTTTCTCCCTGATTTAGCATTTGTTTGATGAGGTTGTTGATACCATGTTGTAGATCTCCATGAGATCTGCGCTTTTTGTGTTTATATGTTTGAATTCCGTTGAGACTTGAGCAAGATATGTGTTTTTGAATATCAATTGTTTAGACTGAAACATGTGATGTTAGGGTTTTTCTTACAAGGATGATGAGGTGTCATCCTCCGATTGAACATGCTCTTGAGTACTTTTACAACGTCTTTCGTTTAAAACAGATGTAATAGATTATGTTCATTTTTAAATTTTAGCTTATTCTAATTGTTTTCTTCAAATTTGTTTAGTAGTTTCATCAATCCAAAAATAAATAAAAAATTACAAAAAACATTTTAATGAGTCTATTTCATCATCGTATATTTATCTTTGATTTTAGAAATTTCGTGGTGCCTTAGTTAAATTAATTGATTAAAGGTATCATTTATTTAAATACTTTTTCTTCATATAATGTGCTGATTTCATTTTAATCCTTCCATTAATTCTAAAAATCAACAAGAATATGCCGAGGGTTCATATTTGCCTCAATTAATTTTTGGTAATTTTTAATCAATTTTATAATTTTTTTTGCATTGATTTTTAAATTATGGAAGCATAATGTCCATCTTTTAGAGTTTTCTTACTTATGCTTGAAACCTAATTTAATTTTTCAATTTCCTCCACTTGTAATAATCATAAAAATTTATCTTAGGGTTCTTGGGAGTCTTGGGATCATAAAAATAATTTTTACCCCATGTTTTCCTATTTTTTTATCAAATATTTATCTTAAGGCGTCTAGTTGGGAGATTCCATTAACTAGCCTTAATAGTTAAGGATCATTTGCATTCTCCTTAGCTTTCCAAGAACCCTAAGAATCCTTTCAGAATTTTAGAGGTCTTAAGGGTTATAAAATTGATTTGGTTTGGATTTATAAACTTTCTTTCTATTTTTGATGCATTTTTGAAGTGAATGTGGCTATTTGATCTTGAAAATTTGTGTTATAGTCCTTTTGTTGATTTAAGAATATATTTGGAATCGAATATTTGGACACATATTTATCATAGGGATGCTTCAAGATCACATCGACTTGGATTGATTTTTATTAGTCTATAAATTGTTGTTGATGATGCCTTGTTGATGCATTATATGGCATGGTTTCAAAAACCCTAATTTGAGATTTCTTTGACCTTTGATTTACTTTCTTGCATAATGTTTGACTTTTAATTAATGCTTAAAGGAATGATAATCTCAAGGATAATCTCCCAAAGACTTGAGAGACTTTTGACCTCAATTGATCATGTTAACTTTCCTCTTTTAATATGATCTTTTCTATTCTTTTTTTTGCTTGTATTGTGAGATATAAGGAATGCATTTATGCAATTCCTTGGGAATTCAATTATCATTTTTTTACTTCATTCTCCTGACATGTTTAGGGTCCTAAGATCAATTCTATTTATATATCTAAGCTCCCTAATTTTTATTTGTTATGTTTGCTTTTGTGACTAAAGTTTCAACACTTTATAATTATGGTTTAAGTATTTGCCTTATGCATATCAACAGAATACCTTGGTTCCAATTTTACTTGAACCATTAATGTTTTACTTATGACTTGGTTTTTTATATAGCCTTTCGTGCTATGCTCTTTGATTCATTGACTTGCATGTGATTGTAAGATCATAATGATGACCTCAAAGAGCCAAATCCTCTTCCTTCTTCAACTTTAGTTTGATGATGTTTTGTGGTGAGCCTATAAGGAATATGATCCATATCTTTTCTTATTGTTTCATTACTGACTTTAATGCTTTGACCCCCATCTAACCATGTCGTTCCTTCATCTATCCCTTTCTTGTACCTTTTTCACTTTCAGAGATTAGTTTAAGGTTGATAATGACATAGTCTTGCACTTATGATTATATGTGCTTTAGTAGAGGTACTTTAAGGATTTCGTAGGTTGTTAGAGAACACTAACCCTATGTGTTTACTTCTGACCTAATCCTTACCTGACATGTCTTTCAATGATCACTTGACCACACACTTGTGTGCACTTTACTACACCATTTTGTTGGATACTAGTTTGATTGCTATGCAGTTTGTACCATGTTCTAAATGACTAATTGAGTTCATTATTAGACATGATATATGATAAGTGTATGACATGTCTATATTCACATTTATCTCCTTCACATTACCTTGTTAATACTAATTATTTTGTTAAGTTGTGAAAGGTATTTCATGAGCTTCCATTGCTTTATATTCCACTTTATTTGTGGGATACAACTTTGCTTTTGAAGTGATCTATCTTGTTTCTCATATATATATATATATATATATATATATATATATATATATATATATATATATATATATATATATATATATATATATATATATATATATATATATATATATATATATATATATATATATATATATATATATATATATATATATATATATATATATATATATATATATATATATATATATATATATATATATATATATATATATATATATATATATATATATATATATATATATATATATATATATTGCACTATTATGTGCTTTGTCTGTTTGTGTTTGCCTTACGAGATGTTTATGTGGTTGTGTCTGCTACAAACCACTTGTGATTTATTTTCACATTGAGACTTTGATGTTTATGTCTGACGACATGACTTCTGATTTGTTTCTTTATTAATGCTAGCTTATTCAAATATCTTTGGGTTTCATTACTGTTTAGTTGCTTTATCACAAATTTATATTCGTTCGTACTTTCTCGTCCAATTTACTATTTCCGCATTTTACTGCTTACTTAGTTGGGAGTCCGTGCCACTTGGAAGACAATTCTAGAAGTCCTCACTAGGAGGCCATATATTTGCTTGTTTACTATTTTTTCTTGCATAGTGGGATGATGATTTTAATCCCTTTTATGGCAACCATTCCTAACTCCTCATGAGTAGGCAAGTGGAAAGGGTTAGTAATCTTCCTATGCATTCCCTCGTCTGTGTCGTTCCTATGCTCACTTTTTAGAAGTAGATTCTATGACCATATTCCCAAGATCCAAATGAGTCTAAGACTTATTAAGGCAAGTGAAAATGGGTCCTACAGTCGGGCCCTATGTTTTCTTTAGCTCGTGTTGACTGACACTGATGCTTGATGTAAGCATACACATTGTCTTTTCCCCCTAATCTTTCTTGCCATGGTAATTAATACCACATTTAATAACCTATTATATTCCCACAGTTTTATGGCTTAGTTAACTCGGGTGATTCGCTCCCCTTGGCTATGGCTTGACCCTTGGTCTGATGTTTCGTTGCTTGTCTATGGCGGGACCTACCCTTTTACTACTTGGCTTGTGACTTGTGGGTGTTTGATATTCGAGTGATGATCGAGCTTTTGTTTGTTCAGATGTTTTGCCATTTGTTTGTTTGATTTTTGTCACAGGATATGTGATGTTTTTCCATCTCCCTTTGGATGTTTCGTCATCCATTCTCGTACTCTCTCTTATGACAGTATGACCTCCCTTGTGTCTCTTTTATGAGATATTTTCCATGCTCCTTTAGGATTTCTCATATAGGATTAATCCTCGAGCTAGACATTAGGATAATTATCCATGTATGTTCATTTACGTAGATATTTCCCTTTCAAAACTCAACCATAGGGCCATCATTCTTTGATAACATTAGGAATTAGATTCTAGATAGTCTCCCTTAGATGTTTTATTTCTTTTTGCATCCTTAAAATTAAAACTTTCTTTTCCCTTAAAACTAATAAAAACACTCTCTAACAACTTAAACCCTTTCTTAAAGTAAAAAACACTAACCAACTACTTTCTTTTTTTCCAACCGGCTTTTCTCTTCTAAGAGCATGTTAGTTCCTTTCCACTACAGGTCGTAAGTCTCCAAAGGTCGATCAACGATGGAATGATTTAATTTACCATGGTTCAACTAAAAAACAAAAACATATCAAAACATGTGAGCCGAACTATGACGATCTGATTCCTTAAAAGGGATACGTAGGCATTTGGTCACGGGTCTCAGTCGAGCGAGCTTTCTAATTATTTACTTCTTTTCCGCGTGTTTTATCTTTTGCATGCATTCTCTCTTTGTGTCCTTCTTTTTAGCTTTTAAGCTTTACACATAGATTTTACACATCCTTAGATTAGAACAAACATAAGTGGATCTCGTGGAGTACCACAAACGTGTGGGGGTGCTAATACCTTCCCCTTACGTAACCGACTTCCTTACCCGATCTCTCAATCGCAAGACCGTTATTTCTCCCCTTCAGGTTTACTCGATGTTTACCTTTCCCTTTCGGAGGGATAAAAAAGTTTTGATGGCGACTTTATTGATTTTAATTATCAGATGACGGTTCAGCCGGTTGTTTCAATCAACATGATACACGAGTGACAAACATAAAAACACAATAATCTAAAAAGACTCCCAAACCTTAAGACTCTTGGAAAATAACGTTTCCATATTTTCACACTCTTCATTAGGTTTAGATTTTTCCTTTTAAAGACTTCAGCTTTCCATGGGCTTCGAATTCTCTACCCAATTCGTTGTAGATCCATAAGATAATGGCTGCACTAATCATGTAGAGAAATCTCCTTGAATCTTGGAACAAAACATCATAAGTTTCTAAATTATATTAACATCCAATTTTAGAAACTAATGTACAACTGGAGATAAAATCAATTGTTCCAAATAAAATCTTCTTGACCTGCATAAATAAGTGAGATGTATCCAAGAGAATCTCACAAAATTAAATCAAATCTGTCAAGAAAGTAATAGTATCTCCTACTATATCAGTTAGAAAAGATGTCACAACATCTTACTTAACATCTAGAGGCAACATCATCTGCTATAACAGTTGTCCAAGATATCATAACATCTTATCCAATATTTAGATGTGATATATGTTTTACGAAAATTGTTTCCAATCATAAAACCACAGAATTAACAATCTCCCCCTTTGGCAAATTTTGGCTAACACAACTTTTGCACAATAAACCTGGAGATAAGAAATAAAACCACAAAATAACATAACACAAGTTACATGTAAAGTTTGTACAAACTGCAAATAGAAAACATCATAGATAAATGCAGTAATAGAGAGACCTAACCTCACACGTAAAACAAACACAAGAAATATCTGGAGATTAGATGTCATGACACGTGGTCTGACATCACATTAACACGGCCTAAACAACTCCAATACAACACAACAAACTCAGCACCATAGCACACTGCTCAGCAACTTCAGACAGGTCCATTACTCCCCATGTCACACATAATCAATACTCCCCATCAAGGGAATATCCAAACATGAACTGTACAAATTCACGCATCAGAGGCACATACAATAGAAGAAAAATAAGCCTCTCAAAGAAAACTAAGAGAAACCAAGTTCTCCATAATTCTCCACATAACACTTTAGGAGACAAACAGAGTAACCAAAGTTCTCAACAAAAAAAACTTCAGGCGAGATGTCAGGACATCTGGGATGACATCATGCACACACACACACATCAGCAGTAGCAGCAAAATTAAATATCCTTAAGCACAAGCATGATAGACACTCATGCTCCCCTAAATAGTTGCATACATAGCAAGCAACAACAAAGACTACTCTCCCTAAGCAGTATTATCGTCCTATCACAATGTTAATGAACATGTCAAGACATTTGACATAAAATCAAGATGAGGATAATAAAACTTCTAAGTTAACACACTAACACTTTACTCCTTATTTTTAGCCAAAAATTGACCCAAAAAATAGAGTAAATGTACAATAAAATTGGAAGTACACAGGCATACAATCACAATCAACAGATGGAAGCCCAAAAAAGCAGTTGGACACAATCATTAGAATAAAAAAAGCTTATGGAAACACACAACTTGATCATCTTCAGGTGGTCTTCCATCTTTTACCCATGTCACACATCATTCTGCACTTCTTGTTATTGTCACATATTTTAGGAGTGTTGACACTGGACTTCCTTTCCACCATCTTAGAACATGTCTTCTTGAAACCAACATTTTGACCTTGCAGAGATATTTTGTTCCATCCCTTGATAGGGTTAATAGTAGCAAATAACTTTGGTATATCATGCATTAAAAAATAGAGGAAAGATACAATATCTGTTACATTCTTCTACACCTGTAATTGCTATAACTCCATAATAGTGCAAGTCCCGAACCCACAACTTATGTTCTCAAATTTATTTGCATATAAGGCTTTAGTAAACATAAAAGTCAGTTGTTCCTTAGTGTCTACATGCTCCAGAGTAACATCCTTGACTTCAACAATATTCTTGATGATATAATTATGATTGTCAGTGTTCTTGTTCCACCTATGTTGAATGAAATATTTGATCATATTCAGATCTTCACAATATAATGTCTTGACGTCCTTCTTGTGATTATATTCTTTCAACATCTGTTTCATCCACACTAGTTGAGAGAAACTTCTTCTTGTTTTAGCTTTAACTTTAACAGTAAACAAAGAAGCACATATTTGCTTCTTATTGAAACATGAAATCAAACTGTTTCTCAAAGAAAAACATCCATTAGAAGTGACTTTTATGAAATTTTGCACTATTAGAATATAACATACCATAAAAACATGTACCAATGATACATTTCAAGATTTTCTTCTCGTGAATAATAGGGCTCATATTAAATTCAAGTTTAGAGACAATACATGAATTTGATATTTATTCATTGCTTCCAATGGTGTCCACTTCTTTAATGTGTCCTGTAATGAGTTCCTTGGAATATTCTATTTTAATTATCTTATAGAGACCTTTGTTGACTTTAGAACTAACTAATTCAATGCTTGTGAAATCACAAATTACTTCTTTTTGTGACTCATCAGTCTGCACAAAATATGTTCCAACATTGTGTTCAACATCCATCTCTTTTTCAGTGATTGAATCATCAATCACCACACTTACGGATTCCATTGTAACTCTAGTTCTTGTGTTAAAAACTCTACAAGTTATGTTGATTGAAGAGTAACCCAGAAATATCCCTTCATCACTTACGGGATCCATCTTGCCTTGTTGATCTTTATTAGTAAAGACATAGAATTTACTTCCAAAGATGTGAAAGTATTTGATTGTAATCTTCCTTCCTTTCCATAACTCATAGAGAGTGGTTGAAGTGTCTTCCCTCAAAGTGGCCCTTTTATGAATATCGTTAATTCTCTATTTTATGGTTGGCATTATGTTTTGTAAAACTAATATAGGAGTAATATGTTAAATAGGATGTGTTAACCTGTTGGGAAGAACATGTTGAACAAAAAGTCCTATTTTATGACGAACATGTTGAGTTGAAATGTTTCAACATCTAGAACAAATAAGATGTCTTATGTAGGGTCATACGACATCGCACCTGAGCTGGGATGGACAATTAAATTCTATTATGTTTTAAGAGATGCAAAATATTTTGAGAATATTATGCTATCCTATGTGGCATTGTTTTATAGGTCTGGAAGATTCAAGTTATAATAAAAAATAATATTGAAGAATATTAACTTTCTAACTATGGACATAATTTAGGAAATATTTGCTTGAAGACCTATTTTATAGAAGAAGTTCCTGCTGAGTTGTAACAGTTTTTATGTTATGATTTGAAGCCCAAATCCAGATGGGAAAAAGGTTATAAATAGAAGCATTATAACCTAGAAATGCTACCATCCGTGAATAGAGAAGATGTAGTTATTAGGGTTGAGTCTGTGCTACTTTCTAGGAGAGTTGGTTTGTGTGATCCACTTGGGTTTTGAGTTGGACTGTCTTTCAGAGTTGTAATCTCTGTTATTATTCTCCTCGAAGCTTTTAAGCAAGAGATAGTATTGTTCTTGGAGGAAGCTTTTAAACAACTCTAAGTATTTTTCTTAGTCAAGAGTCTTGGCTAGTTATTGTCATGAAAATGTTTCTTCTGGTTTTGTGTCATGGAAGTTTGTCTTCCTGTTTTGATCCAATCATTGTCTCTGATTGATGAGGGAGTTCAGGAGGGCTAAATATCTAGGTGCGTCTTAGATAGAAAGTTAGCACAAGTATCGATTAAGTGACAAGTTGTAAACTTTGGACTAGTTTAGCTTCGAACTAATAATATTATAGTGGACTTTATCCCTAGCTTGGTATGCCCCAAGAGTAGGAGAGTTTCTTAGAACTAGGTTAACAATTTTGTGTGTTGTTTACGCTTTTTAGTACTTATTTGTATGTTTATACCTTGCCATTGTTGTTTGTTCGGATTTAGATGTCTTAATATGTTATAGGACATCTGAAGTCTGATATACCCGAATTTCAATTGGTATCAGAGCAGGCATCCTGTTCTATTTCTAGGGGAGATCTTAGAAATATATTTTCTGGTCATGGGCAAGGAAGGAGGTTGTTACTGAAAAGTTGTTTGAACTTGCATAGTTCACAATGTTGTTTGAATGGTACCTTGAAGTGGAGGATAGACTATTCGTGACAGGGTGTGTATTGGACTTGTTTGTTGTTATCAGGCCTGTAGCTTTGGTGGTGAGATGTTGTGTTGGGCTTGATTTATTTTCAAACCTAGGTTGTTTTATTTTCCCTTGGATTGTGGTGGTTATGTGCAAGGGTTTTATGTTATGTTAGAAGAATGTTGAAGGAGCTGGTATGTTTTGTGTTCCGCTGGATGGTATCTGATGTAACCTTGGTTATTCCTGGTGTCTCTGGTGGTGATATTTTAGTAAGGTTTTTTATTGGAAGGGCATTAGGGTTTGGTCTCCTCCGCAGGGTTATCATATGGTGTTGTGATATGTGGCAGATTTTTTTCGTCTTGTTAAAGTTGCCAAAGATACTTGAGGGTTATCTCAAGTCCACTCATAAAGGAATTTATCAATAAGTCTGATGAGAATTTGAAGTGATGATTGTCAATGGTGATCATATAAATCTGCACGAGTACTCCTAGTTTGTGGCTAGATAGGGAAAATGGTCATGACCCTGTTGTTTGCCGATGATGGTATAGAAGATGGAAGTCTATTGAAGACCTAGAAGGTGATCAAGGTATATTGTGTTTTTCTAGGATAAGTAAGGACTTCATAACCAATCTCAACAATGTGTTGATTGGGTAGAGGAAAGATGTTCTACCAGATGTTGGAACACCTCATCAACAATTTGAGCAGAATCCTGTTGGACAAAGGATTAACTTAGAAGATGCTTTGTGGGCTAAACATATATGTATTGATCACATATGTTTGGAACCTAGTCTTGTCTGGAAGAGCTGTTATAACAAATTTCCCCCCCTAATACTTCTCATCATCTCATATCACAATGCATCAAGACACACAGATTAGGTTTGTTTCTCTCTTTATCTTATCTTTAAGTTTTCTCTTGAGGGATTACCAAGCACCTTTATTTGTGTATCTTGTAGATGTGTTCTTCTAACTAACATCAATATGTGTATATATGTTGCTTTAAATGTTCATATTGTACGTGATCACAATTGCATTCATCTTACCATCTAATCTAGAGTTTGAGGGGTGATTCTCAATCAAATAGTTTCTAATGGATTGTAAGAGATAAATCTTCAAGGTCATTTCTATGGCATCAAATATTTGAGGTTCAAGGATCTCTCTCACTTTATTTAGGTCAAGATCTCCCCAAAGTTGGTGGTGAAATTCATCAAGAAGATTCGTAGGTTCATGTGTTTATTTCCATGTCTTCTTCAACAAGCTTCATTGGGACTTAAGCTCCATATTTCAGTGTGCTTCAAGAAAAAATCATTTCAAGGCCTCTTATGATTCATCATGCTTTATTTTGCCAATAAAGTTCAAAGAGATTCAAGTTTGGCTCAACAAGTTTGACCTAATTAAGCAAATACTAGATCCAGTGATCACAAGTGCATAACTCTCCCAATTCTCAACATTTTGAGTTGGTTCTTTTTTCTATGGATTCTTATCATCATAAACAACAACCTCTCTTCACATGACAAGATCCAATTGTGCAAGAAAGAACATTAAAAGTTGAAAGGGGTTTCATGTCATTTTGACACAATTTGAGTTAGGTTTATTAACTTCTAAGGACCATATCTTGCTCATTTTTTGATATTTTTGAGTGGTTCCAAACCATTATTCTCTTTAAAGGGTCCTTAACAAGCTCTCTTCAGAATTTTAAGGCTAATTTTGAATGAAAGATCACTAAAAGTTGAGAAAGATTATAAGTCTTCTTGAAAGGCCTTTGAATTTTAAGGTTTGACTTCAAATGATCATAACTTGGTCAATTTTTATCTCCTTGAACCCATTCTTTTTCCATAATAATCTTTTGTATTTCTACCACAACTTTGTTTTTATGTGCAAGACATGAGAATGCTTTGAAAGTGGTTTAAGAATTGAAAAGATTATAGGTCTTTTGTGAATTTCCCCAAATTTGTTCATCATCTTCCAAAGACCATAAATATCTCAATTCTTATGATTTTTGAGTGATTCTAATTCCACAATTCAATTTAATAGGTCTACTTCATGTCATCTTCAGACATCAAGAACAAATTTTAAGTGGAAACTCATTTAATTTTGAAGAACATTATAGGTCATTTTAAAGTTCAACACTTAGAAATATTTCTAAGTACACAAATATGTGTGTTTTTTACAATTTCAATTGATCATAACTTTTTGCTCATATCTCCAAATGATTTCTTTCTTGGAAAAATGTGAAGTTTATGGTGAGATCTTTCAAATTCTATAATAATAATCCTATAAATGTCCCTGAGTTGCTCGCACCATGGCTGCAAAGTCAGTACCTTGTGTGATACGGTGGGAGAACTGACTTGATTGTTTTGCGTTCGATCGTAAATGTTGTGGTTAGCAAGAGTCGCCACCGACTTTTTTTTATCCAAAAGGAAAGGTGAAAAAGCACAGGAAAGACCTTTGAGATTTTTTCTTGAGTTCGGGGGGTAGACTATGAAAAGGGAAGGTATTAGCACAC
Source organism: Vicia faba (assembly GCA_948472305.1). Taxonomy (NCBI): domain Eukaryota; kingdom Viridiplantae; phylum Streptophyta; class Magnoliopsida; order Fabales; family Fabaceae; genus Vicia; species Vicia faba. Next base: position 1,142,076,539 of record OX451737.1, read on the forward strand.
TTTTCATCCATGGTTTTCCATGGGCTCTTAGTTACTTGCTAGATCACTTGCTTTTGTTTTAAATTGTGTTTTGTGTGGTTTTGAAAGTATTTTGAAAAATAGGCCATCGTTTAGGAAATCTTTGTAATGATTCTCGTTCGTAAGAATGTATACAAAGATGTTGATCTTTTTTTGAAAATGTTTTCAATGTTTGTAAGATGTTTAAAAATGTGTAGGTGTTTGTTTTTGAAAATAGCAAGGATATTTGTTTTGAAATGGAGCAAGTAACTAAAAGTAATCTACCTACTCAAATGTCTTTCTTGTTCATTTTTCTTTTTCCTTGATATTGTTGTCTTACCATTGATTTGGTAAGCAATCCTATCTTTGGATGTGAACGGGACGGGCGTGGGTCATTGTATAGCCATGATTAGCAATGTTGCAAGGTATCTTAGCATTTTTTGAGGGACTAAGATCATTTTTGTAAGGCAACTTTGAATAGCGTCATCGAGGGACTATGATCTTGTATTTGTTGGTTTTTGCTAAGACACCTTACATGCGTAATATGGCCATTTTTGTAAGGCAACCAAGTGGGATAACCCTAGGGGTGTTTTATGTGCAAGTGTGTCATTTTCATGCTTGATTTTGTCTTGGATTAGGGTTTTCTATTTGATTGGTTTTACTTGCCATACAAACCCTAATTACTAGCATGTTATATAAAAGCGATAAATTGCGAAATTTAAATGTCCTACGCTATTAGAACACTTGTGAGAGGGGGGTATACAATTTATGAATGGAGATTGCAATAATATAAACCTAATTAGTCTATTACAACCAAATTGAATATGTACAAATATTGGAATAAATAATATACAAAAATGAATTAAATATGCAAAAGATATGTAAATGCCAAGAAGATTTTTTATTTGGTTTTTATGTGAAAAAAGTTTTAACCTAAACCTAATAAATAAATCAAGATTAACTCAAATCAATTAAGAAAAGAAATTATTTTTTAGAAATTATTTTTGAATAAACCCTAATTCTATTTGATTAAAAGAAAATAAATTTCTTTAAGAAAAAGTAAGTATTTTTGTATTTTTTGTCTCGAAAATAGTACATGGCATTATGAGGTATTTTGGTCCTTTTATATTAAAATAAATATTTAATGGGTATAAAGAGAAAAAAAATACATTAAACTAGTTCTAATTTAATTTACAAATTTAATTAATAAAAATGGATAATATATATAACTAAATAAAATATTTTTTGTGAGAAAAATAAAATAAAATAAGCTAAAATATAAATATATCATGTTTATATTTTTTATGATTTTTAATATTAAGAAAAATATATTTAAGAAAATAAAATGAAAACAAAATAAATGAATAAAATTATATGGGCCAGGGGTGTTATAAGCAATCAGGAGGTGAGTGTTAGAAAAAATCACAAAGCCTAAAGTTCAGAGGCCCACGCTACAAAGGGACAAAAAAAGGCAAAAAATGTGAGAAAATGCAAAAGGCAGGCGCTAAGGCTCGAACCCATGACCTATAGCATTTTTGCGCGTTGCCTTACCACTGGGATGGTTGTACATCCATTTATAGAAACACAAAGATAAATATATATTAGAAAACGCCCCCTGAAGGCAACTTCATCTTCAACCTTGAGCCACGGTCGGACCACCTCGATCTCTCTCATTTCTCCATGAAAATGGAAAGTCCAAACATGAAAATTATGGTGTTTCTTCCCACGAGTTCAACCATATAATTTATGTAAACTAACAATCAAAGATCAAAGCTAATTTTACTTTCCCTAATTTGAAACCTAATTTTTACAGAAATTTCAAATCCAAAATTCTCTATACACAGTTAATATAAATGAAAACTATGAACATGGTTAGTTTTAGTGCAAGGATATCTACATTTTTCTTTCACAAATCAGGACTAAAGGATGCTTGTATGAAGAGATAGAAGTTTGATTTTTTACGTATTTTAGTTGAGATCGTGAATGGAGTTTGAGCTAGTTATGAGAAGGCCTGAGGATCTGTTTAGCTTTCCTGGACCTCCCTGAGTGTATTCCAATCCTTATCTTGTCTCGAAAGTCCCTGAATCTCCCTATTCAAGTCAACCTGCAAGCTTGATATTTGAAAATGGTGGATGGAGGAGGAGGAGTTACAGTAAGGGAATAGGGGTCTGGATCACTTAGATGTGATGTATATTAAGTGTTTAGGTGGTTAAAACTCAAAACACACGAGTGGATTTGGAGATGGCTGAGTAAGGTTCAAAACTGTCAAGCTATGGCAGATTTTCAATGGCAAAGTGTTTGGGAGTGTTTCTGAGTCTTATCATTCGTCTCTTAGGTTGCAATACACTTGTGTATAAGTATGGAAGATGTTAGACATCAAGCTTTCTCATGATTTATGAGATATAGCATTTTGGCTCTATAACTTGCTTTTGAAGAAAAGTGAGGAGATAAGTCTCTAAGTTTGTACAAGCATGGTCTGGTTTGGTAGAGGCTTCAGGAAAGTTGCTTTTGGTTTTGGCTTTTCTTGTGTGCATAGAAAACAAGTGCAAGGCTCAAGAAGTGGAAAATTGCAAAAGTAGTGCTTTATCAAAATTGAAATGGCACCTTTGTGCCAAAAATGGAATGGTTCTTGTACAATGCATTCAATGCCTGGCTTAAAGCTTCCAACATATGTGAAAACATTTAATTATGGAGTGAGAAACAAGTTTGAGGCCTGAAAAGCAATGATTATGCATCCTAGGCTTGGATTTGAATTTTGTTCATAATGAAATGGCTTCAAATCAAAGTGACAAATCACCAACTTCATCTCTTCGATTCTCCCTACTCAAGAATGATCTCAAGAAGTTCTTGGACATTTTAAAAAGCTTGCAATGTGCTCTACAACTAATACTTGAATTGATTTTGAAAATCCCCTTTGTAACTATATGAAAAATTTCCATGAAGTTAGGTCAAAAATCTGCCTAACTAGGGCAAAATTTCACTGAGTTATTTTAGTTCATGAGCATGTATTCACAAAATTATTTCTTGAGATCCAAGCATTTTTAGAAGAAATTGTGTGAAGAAAAGTTTTATATTTCATGTAGATCTACAACTTTCATGTTGGAAGTTTCCTTTGAATCATCTTGTATCATGGTGAAAATTTGGCTCAAAGTTGTGAAAAAATAAGAAATTTTCTATACTTAGAAAATTTTCAACTTTTCAAAACAAAAAATTAATCCCTTGATTTCTTGATGAACAAGTTTCTAATTTTGACACGTTTTGATGAATTGTAATCTTTGGCATTTGATTTTGACCAAAAAGTCAAAGTTTGACTTTTCAGTATACGGTTGACTTTTGATCAGTTGACTGAAAAATTCATCTGTCAATCCAATGGGCTTGTAGTGTTTTGAACCATGTTATTAGGTCCAAATGATGCAATTGAACTCTTGAAATCATTCTTCAAACCATATGATCATTTGTTAGGTCAAAAATCAGAAATTGCCCCTTCTCAGTCAAAACCCTAATTTTGACCAATTTGCCCTTTTGATGATCTGATCAAATTTCTTGAGGAATTATGGTCGAAACTTGATCAAATGATATATATGAGCCTAAGATGTTGATGTGGATAAAAAAATTATGAGGTTTGACTTTAAATTGGCCATAGTTCACTTTGTCCCCAATACAATTGATTTTTAGGTCAACTGTTCAATTGATTGATCGAAAGTGTGATCTAAGGCTTGAAACTTGACATGGATAACCTTAGGGGTCCATAATGATCCTTGTAAGTCATATGAAGCATTGATAATCCAAACATACTTGTGCAAACCCAAACCCTAATTTTGGTCATCAGTGCATGAGGAGGTGTCTTGAGCTGGTCAAACCCTAATGCAGTGTTGAGTCCAAGAGATCTTGTAAGGAAAAATTTGATAAGTGAGAGGGAAAATTTTGGGGTACAACACCTTGGAAATAAATTTTTCTCTTGAAGTCAGAGTTTGATTTCCATAATGTGACCTCTAATCACTAATTTTGTGCGTGCTTTCCACTTAAACATGTTTAACCAAGTTGCTAAGGCTGGATTAAGGATTGAAACACAAGAATTAGCTGAGTTTTGACAACTAGCAAGTCACACTTTTGTCATGATCAAGGTGAACACGATTTCACTCAATTACTTATCATTCACCCTCTCTCAGCATTACATCACATTATCCTATAAATAGTAGCATCCTCTACTTAATTTTACAAGCTTTAGAGAGACAAAAAAACTCTATTGAACTCACTCCATAACTCATGATTCTGCAACTTGGAATTCAATTCTAAGGCATCTTTTGATCCAATTTCTTTGTTGATTCTTCATCCTTGAACTTCACTAAAGCTAACGGAATAAGAACCAAGCCTTGAGGTGCCCTAAATCGTGCTAGCCAAGTCAAGTTTCAGAGCTCTGAATTTGAAATTCAACAGGTAGATTCCTCCATCAATTCTATCCAAACTTGTTGCTACAATGTAGATCTCGTCACTTTGATACTGATTGCATCATTAGTTTTTAACTAGAAGTGAGTTCTACTCATGAACTTTCAAATCCCTTTCTAACTTTTTTCTTCTGTTTTCTTCAAATCGACTGAGCTACAATTTATATAAATTTTTCGCGAGGGTACCATTGAAATTGTCTTGAAGAGACGAAGCGAATGACACTGGTCCGGGCTTCTAATTTTACAATTTGTGGAACCTGTAATTCATGCGTCGCTGGAGGTCAAAGACAATGAAACGTCTTCCCTTCAACCAATCATGTCGCGCAACACATTTTTTCAAAATATGTTTTAAATAAATGATCTGGTGGTTTATTCACTAGTGACTATATCATGCACAATGCTCCAGATCCTTTGGATTTGAATACTAACGTGTTTTGACATTGATCCAATGGTCTACACATTTTTGGTTTTATTTTCATTTTCTGATTTTATATTTGATTTGTTTTAAACTTCTAAAACTCATAAAAAATTCATTTCAACTTCAAAAATTCTGAAAAAGTTCTTAAAAATACTTTTGATTTTTCTCTTTCTTATTTTTATTTTTTCACAATTTTATTTTGTGATTTGATATTTTTTATGATTTTTTAATTTATTTAACTTTTTTTAATTGTTTAAAAATACTTTTCTTGATTTGTAAATTATGGAAAAATTATGGAAGGATCCAATGACCTCTTGACAAATATTGGTGACCTCATTTTATTTTTATTTTTGATTTTACTATTTTTCACAAATTTAGGTTTATTTTGCTTATTTCTTTAAATTTTAAAAATAGTTTCTGACTTTAAAAATTTCTTAAATTTTTTTCAACACTTATTGACTCATGTTTGACCCCTGACTGTTTTTTTATAATTTTATTTGGTGTTTTATTATACTTTGTGTATTTTACCAATTATTTCTCTTTTGTTAATCATTTAAATATTGTTTTATTGAATATTGTTTTATTATTTTTTGTTTGGTCCTGATTTGGGTGTTATTTTGGGATAAATTCCTCAACCTCGTTGGATCTTGGGTGTTGATAGGTTGAAAAACCAAATTCACCAAAATGGATGAATGATGTTGATGATATTTGAAACCCTAATTTCATCTGATTCATCCCATTCCTCTTCATCTTATCCTTTTCTTACTTGTGCTACATATTGTTGGAGAATAGTTTATATATCATTTCTCTAACATGTGGTATATAGATTGCTATTGACCGACCTCAAAATAGGTGTGACTTCTACATAAGTCCACTTAGGATAGCTTAACATAGTGCTAAATTTGTCCCGATTTGAGAAATGACCATTCGCGGTCCAAACCTATGTTTGCAAGCCCAAGCTTGTTAATTCAAAACCTTTCATCCAATAACCTTGAGGTTCATTGTTAGGAGGATATGATCTTATCAATCCTCTAATTGACTTTCATGAACTTTGGTCTAAGTGAATCATTTATAGATTGTTGATCATATATGCTTGTCTCGAGAACATGAAATGAATGATATACTTTACAAAAAGCCAATGAAACTTGTTGTAGAGAAACTTTTATTTATCAATCTTCTAATGAGTTTTCAAATGCAAGTTTCAAGATGGTCATTCAACTAACCTCTAACTTCTAATTCATTAACAATTGACATTATTTTATGTTTTTACTCTGTGCTTTTCCTTTGTGCTTTTACTTTTCGCCTTTTATTTTTATGTCTTTACTTTTATGCACCATTTACTTTAGCATTTACATTTTATGCTATTATTTTATATTTTGCTCATTTGAGAATTTATCTTTATGTCTTTTTATTTTTGCTCACTTAAGCTTTCTTTTCTTTTTGAAGATAGTTAATAACCAACTTGAACATTAAAAAACTTTAAGGTTACTTGGACTATTTGGTTACTATCCTTGGCATAATGGAGTTGCAGACCTCTCAGACATAGGATTAGAAACCTTGATTACCCTTGGGACCTTGTGATTCTGTTGTTATTTTGTATGAAGTTATTGTGGTTTACCCTAAGATATTGGGTTGATTTTCTATGTGTGTAGGTTATTCTTATTATGTGCTTTCTTTGTGATTAATAATTACTCTGTATACAGCCGTTACTCTGCCAAATTTTTGTGAAGACTTAATTCATCCGAAGCTTCGTATTTCCGAGATGTTAAGTATCTTTGCTTGCTTAGTTTCAATCCAAAGGATGGGAATTGTACATTGAGTTCTTTATGTTAAGTGTTGGATTCTTGTCAATTAGATGGTTCTTTTCCTTAAATTTTACTTTGTACTATAGGATAGTCCCTTCATCTCCTCCCATCTTCTTTAATTTCAAAAATCTTCTTTCTCCTTTTCAAAACTCTTCTTGTTTTCTAACTTGAACCGCTTTTATAGTAAACTTGGACTTAGGTCCCTACATTTTCAAAAATCTTTTCTTAATCAAACTTTAATCAATTTAATCGTACTTTGACATTTTTGTTTTTGTGAGAAGACTAAAAGTCAATTAACCTCATTCAAACTATTTTGCCACTTTGGCTTCTTACTTTAAAAACTTTTTCTCAAAAGATTAGACTGTTGTCGATTCTTGTAGTGATGTGAATTACTATATTTCTATGATATGTAGTGAAGTGAGATATTTTTAACTTGGATATTGAGTCAGGCTTTTTGATTTTAAACTCCAGGCTATATCCTCCACTTTGAGATGATGAAAATTTTCCTTTCTCATGGTTGTGGGTAGGAAGTATATTTTCCACTCGGATGTGACGATGATGTCTCTTCTCTTAAACTTAACCAACACAACTATGTTTTAAAAATGTTGAGGTGAACTACGAGTACCCTGATACCCTATTGCACGGAAGATGGTACATAGGCACTAAAGATTCGCAATCATGGCGGGTGAAAAATTGTAAAAAAATACTTCTTTTCTCATCTCCGCCATCTATTTTTATATACACCATTTATTGCCAAAAATAAACATATTTTCAAAGAGGTTCCTGCAGATTACCGTAGATGTTTAAGGTGCTAATTCCTTCCCTTTTCATAACCAACCCATGTACCTAGATTCTCTCACCTCTCTTTTTGGTTTTATTCGCTCTTTTCCCATTCCTATGGAAACCATAAAGTGCGGTGGTGATTTTTATTTTATTTGTGCGAGTCAAGTCAATCCAATGGCTTAGTCTCAACATTTCTACTGCCACAGAAAAATGGCAACTCTGTTGGGGAAAGATCGGCCAAATGCTGGTCCATCTATAAGTTAGTTAAGCCTATCTTAGTTTATATTGTGTATGTGATATTATTGGTTGTATATATGTTTGTCTGGATTTTCCTGGTTTTCTGGGTGCTTGGTGATTACTCATAATTCCTCTACCTAGACATTGGCAAACTTAAGATAGGACGGGTGGTATAGTCATGTTAACTTTGAGGGAGGAATGCCAAAAAAGGATACATGAGATCCCCCACTCAGTAGAGGCCCCTTTAACTGTAGTATTCATTTACAGAGCAATCAGGAAAACATGTTACTTTCAACCTGGGAGCCTTCTAAAGCTGAGGACCGTAGAAAACTTAACTCATCTTGGCCTTTTAGGTGTAGTGTGGAAACTATGAAGGAGCAATTCAGAAGTGGTTGTCACGCGATACTACACTCGGACTAGTTTTTCTTGAGAATATTGTCGATTACTGAGTTAATTGGGACGTTGGTAATATCTGAAGGAAGGATGTAGACTCTAGGAACCTTTTAGAACCTTGTTCGGTAGGTCATAAACTATTATTCCTTACCTTATGGGTAGTACCCTTGACTTCATGCTCGTGACGTCAAACCTATGAACCCCCATGTTTGTGATCTTTTGTGTGATTGTTGTATCATGCATTCATGCACCCATGAGCATTCTATAAAATAGTTGACTCAAGGAATTTAAAGTTAACTTTGCAAATATCTCAGATACTTTTTGAACATGGGTTCTGAAAAAAGAAAGACTCGGAAGTACAATTTCGAGGATCCTAAGATAGAGGAACTGATGAGTTTGATTCCTGAGATTGAGAGCTCTATAAATTTCTGAAAGAAGTATGGATCTGTCAGCCTCTTATAAACCTTAAGATGAAGGAGGGTATTCTTTTTACATTAGTACAGTTCTATGATTTGTTGTGTTGGTGTTTTACTTTTTCTAATTATCACCTGATGCCCACACTGGAGGAGTATTCTTACTTACTTGGTTTACCTATTACTGATTGTGTTCCTTTTAACGGTTTAGAAGGAGAACCTAAGTCTCATGAAATTGATGCCATAAATCATTTGAAGAAGTATGAGATTGAGGCTAACATGGCAACCAATGGAGGAATCATGGGTTTACCTACTCAGTTTTTCTTGAAAAAAGCTCGTTATTTCCCCAAAATGAATAGTACAACTACTTTCGAGACTATCTTTGCTTTGCTTGCCTATGGGTTGTTCTTGTTTCCTAACATCGTGCCATTAGGATCTTTCTGGTTGGGAATCCACTCCCTATATTGCTAGGAGATACTTATTATTCCATCCATCTTCAGAAATTTTATCAGGGAGGGATGATCATTTATTACACACTGTTATTATATCATTGGTTTATTTCTCACTTACCTAAGACTGTTACTTTTTGGGATACCAAGAAGGAACCTCATTGGGCCCCAAAGATTATGGCTCTCACTCATTCTAACATTATTTGGTATCATCAGGCTTATTATGATGTGGAGATTATTGATAGTTGTGGTAGTTTCCCCAATGTTCCTCTTCTTGTACAAAGGGAGGAATTAATTACAATCTGGTTCTCGCACATCGTAAACTTGGATATCCAATAAGAGACAAGGCAAACAACATTCATCTGACTGGTTTATTTCACAAATAAGAAAAAAATCATAAGGAAGCTAAGAAATAGATTAAGAAGGCTTGGTGCCATATTCATAGAAAAAATAGAAAGGATTTGAGACCTAGAGGAGCTATTTCCTTGGAGCCTCATCTCCGTTGGGTACAAGCAAGATTGATTCAGTTGAAGATGCCCTATTCTCGTGAAGAATATATATCTAATTTGTTTATGACGACTACCCCTCCTCTCTTAGATGATGTGGAAGAACTTCAACTTTCCCTGGTTAGGATGCATCAAGAGAAGGAAGCATGGAAGAACACGTAACATACTTTGGAGGTGTCTTACTCAACAGAATTGAAAGAGAAGGATGACTTGATCGAGATTATTGAGAGTCGTGTTGTGGAGATTATGGAGAAGCAAGAGGATTTATTTTCCTCTAGAGCTCAGCCAGGTCCTGGTCACTCATTTTCTGATTCTGGTGGTTGGAAAGAAGTCAATGAGAAGTATGCAGAAGAGAATAAGTAGTTGAAGCCTCGGATTGCAAGACTCGTGGGAAAGCGTTAGTGTGTGGAGAGATCTTCATCAGCTTTGGCTCTTTAGGATTTTTAAATTCCGTCTTTATTCTCTTGTACTTATGATTATTGAAACTTGTACTAAAAGTTGTAATCCATTCCAAAATTATTGTTAAAATGAGAGCTTTCAGTATTTCCAAATGTGTTAGTACTTTAATATTTGCAATTGTTTATAATTTTTTAGGTTCCTATGATAAACACAAAATAAATCATATGCATTGCATATTTTAATATGGTGGGAGAAATAACTTTTTGGTTTTATCCAAAATGTGTAGATAGCTAGAGTCGCCACCGACTTTTCTTTTATCCAATATTAGGAAAGGTGAAAAGAACAGGAAAGACCTTGATAGATTTTGAGTTTGGGGGGTAGGTTATGAAAAGGTAAGGTGTTAGCACCCTCTTCATTCGTAGTTATCTACGGGCTCTTAATTTCTTAGCTCGCTTTGAAAACTTGCTTTGTGTGTTTCTGATTTATTTGAAAATAATTTGAAATCGCCAATGTAAGGTTGACTTTTTAATGACTCTTGTATCAGTCCTCAAGAATGCGTACAAAGTGTTTTGAAAATTTTTTTTTGAAAGTGATGTGCAAAAATGTTTTTTTTATAAAAATGTTGTGAGTGAGCGATTAACAGTCTTACCCACTCAAGATCATTCTTGTTATTTTCCTTCTCCTTTAGAGATAGTGCCATCCTTACCATTAGTTGGTAGGTAGCCCCATCTATTGGATGTAAAGGGACAATCGAAGGGTCAGCGTATGGTCAACGAAGGCAACAAATAAGGATACTTTAGCAATTTATACGAGGAACTAGGTCATTTTTCGTAGGCAACATCAAAGGGTCATCGAGGGACTATGATCTTTATACGAAGAGACTTTGCTAAAGTATCCCTATTTTCGAGGGACATGGCCATTATTCATAAGGCAACAAGAGAGGATACCCTAGAGGTACAAGTGTGAAGAATATATTGATTTAAGTTATTTAGTCTTGAGAATTAGGGTTTTCTATCGGTTGATTTTAGTCTTGCCATACAAACCCTAGTTACTAGCAATTGAATAAAAATATCAGACCAGAAAGTAAAATGTGGAATGTAAACCTAAGCTATTACATGACTTCGGGGCAGTTACATAAGTATAAAAATGTTGGAAATAAAACCTACACAATTGCATCTTGGGAGCAGATACATAATAGAGAAAAAGTGCGAGAAAATAAATCTAAGCTATTACAATTAAAGAGTGCAATCTATACACTTTTCTAAGAAAATAAATAGAAAAAAGAAAAAAGAAAATGTTTAGAAAAATGTTTGGATGTTATAAAACCTAAGTTTGTATTTTTTTATAGAAAATAATTTAAATTATAATAGTAATTAAAAATTTAATTCTTATTAGTTTTAATATTTAAGAAAATATTAATTAGCCTAATTAATTAATAAATAAAAAATATGTAAAAAATTGATTATTGATTAAAAGAACCCTAATTCTAATTAATTTTTATATTAAGAAAAATGTTAATTAATTTAATATATCATGAAAGTTAAATATTATTTAAAACCTAATCCTAATTTTTTAGTAAAAAATTTAGGTTAGTTTAATAATTGGTTAATTAAAAAAAAATAGGGTTAGAAAAGAGAAAAGGGAAAGAAATAAGGTTAAGACAAAAATAGAAAAAAAACTGCATGGGGTGTGTGTTAAACCCACGCCCTCCTGGATTTTTACTGCATCGCTTGTCACTAAGCCCATCCCTCGTTGGTGTTTGAGAATATGCGCTGCATAATATATGTGAAACCTACATTAATTCATCTCAGGAACACATTAGAATTGTTAGTTTCAATCAAAGCATCATGAATATTAAAAATGAATTTCATAAAAAAACATGAAACCAGAGATGCATGGAAGTGTTTGTTTTGGATGTGGAATTTCTTATAAAATGACTATGATCAACTACTTTGATCCTCAGGAAGCGATTGCTGGATTTGGTTTGGACTGAAAGTGCTCGGAATTTGGAATTTAATTGCTCACTTTTTCTTGAATTTTTGTGATTTCTTGAGACTTTCTTTGGAGGCAATTCCGTGATCTTGATGGTCTGAATGTGTTCTTTATTTATAGACCATGAATTAGGTCAACAAACATGAATCAAATCTTTGTATTTCATGACAAAATATTTGATTAGATTTTTTTGCATAGAAAGATATCTTTTTGAGCTCAATCTTGTGCCAAATCCAATATTCATGATCCCTCACAATTTTTTAGCATGATTATATGATATTAGACTCATTATTTGATTCAAAATAGATCCCCACACCTTGTATCATTTATTTGATTTATTTTGCTTTTAAATGACTAAAAATCAAAATCAAAAGAAATAAAAATCATAAAAATTAATGAATAGATTTAGGATTCTATTATGAGGTCAGGAACACGTTTGGACCTTTAAAGATAATCCCATTAGCCCAAAAATTCAAGTTTTCTCAATTTGGATTTCATGCATTTTCTCAAAATTGCCCATCTTGTGCAACTCATAACTCTCTTAATTTTTATCATATTAAGACGATCTTCAACTTTTTGGAAAGCTCAAGATGTCCCATACAACTCACATGTTGATTATATTTTCATTTTAAGCCTTTATCTTGATGTAAATTGCTTTGACAAAATGTGTCTTTTTGTTGACTTTTAAAATGACCTATAATGTTTTGGTCCATATCTCTCAAATGAAGCATTTATAGGCCTTGAGCTTAGAGAGACAAAGTTGTAAATAATTGAATTTACTTCAAAATGTGCTTTTTTTGATAATTTCATGATGAAGCATGTCAAAGTTATGCTTGGTCAAAGTTCAGTTTACTTCTCCTAAAGAAAACTCTAATTTAACAACTTTTGACTTTTGTTGAATCATGAGTCTTATTGATGGTTCATGTTCAACCTTTGATCAAATGATGAATGTGAGTTCAAAATGTTAATTTTGACCAAAAATATTGAGGTTTGACTGTAAGTTGACCACATTTGACTTTTTACCCAATACATGTGATTTTCAATCATCTGGACAATCGATTGAGCAAATTTGTGATTTAAGGCTTGAAACTTGACATGAGGATTATTTGAAGCATATAAGAAACCATGAAATCCACTTGGGGCATTAGAATTCAAATTTTCTCTGAGAAAACCAAAACCCTAATTGTAGGCCATTGCTTAGGAGAAGGGTTCATTTGATCAATTCTTTAGTAGTATTGAGTAGTTAAGCACCTTGAATCAAATTGTCTTTGAAAAATGGGAGGGAAAATTTTGGGTTTTAACACATATCATGCATCATTTTGCACATATTTTTGCATTCATGTCTTTCACATGTGTCTTACCGTGTTTCTCTACTTCAATAGTCGGCAAGTTGTCTCATCGTTATAATACTATAGCTAATTCCAGGAAGAAGATGGAAAATATTGAACAAGAGAATTGTGAGTTGTGTGAAGAAGTTAATTCTTTAAGGGTTGGTATGGCCAATCTGACTTCTTTAGTGGAATCGTTGGTGGTTGCTCAGAATCAGCCACACCATCCTCCTTCATCTCCCCGTGCCACTCAGCCACAACAAACGATTGTTGCTTCAGAAATTCCGTTAATTCCCATCTTTGTTACTCTAGTTACAGCTGTTCAATACCGTATGCCTCACGGTTACCCATGAGGAATGCATGAGAACTTTGTGCCATAAGTTTACAATCTTGCTGCTCAAGTTGCTCCATTTACTCAAACTACTGTAGATTCTGCACCTCCTGTAGTGCATGCTACTCTTGTTGCCAATAATGAGATTCATCATGTTGCCCCTCCTACAACAAAGGCTATGCATATTATTAATGATGAAGCTTACCATATTGATCCTCCACCAAGCGATAGTTTGGGCTTTTATGACTGATTGGATGATTTTCAGGATCAATTCAATGAAATGCAGAAAGAAGTGAGGGATCTCCGAGGGCAAGAGTTATTCGGACAGAATGTCAATGACCTATATGTAGTTCCTAATGTGAAAGTTCCAACAAAGTTCAAGGTGTCAGAATTTGAAAATTACAAGGGCAACTCTTTTTCCCATGACCACGTGGTGATGTTATCAGAAGGATATCCACTCATACTGATGACCAATATTTTCTTATTTGTTTCTTCTAGGATAGTTTCACCGCTGCTGCTTTAAAATGGTATATGAGATTAGACAGTAGCAACATCTGCACCTTCAATGACTTGGGTGAAGCTTTTGTGAAGTAGTATAAGTATAATATGTTTATGGCACCTGACCATAAGCAATTGAGAGAAACGGCTCAAAAGGATAAGGAGTCATTCAAAGAGTATGTGCATCATTGGTGCGAAGTTGCTGTTCAAGTGGTACCCCCAATGGGAGAACAAGAAATGACCATGGTCTTCCTAAAAACCCTTGGTTCATTTTATTATGAAAGGATGGTTGCTAGTGCACAAGGTGATTTCACTGATATGGTAAGTATGGGTGTCCGTCTAGAAGAAGCTGTTAGGGAAGGACAATTGACAAAATACGAAAGTTCTAGTGGAACAAAGAGATCATCATATGGGTTTTCTAGAAAGAAAGAAAGTGAAACAAATGATGTTTTTGAGGAAAGAAAGGTTAAACCTCCAAGAAGATGTTATCAGTACCAACAACAAGTTGCTTCTGTGACTCCAGTCGACAATGTAGCTCCAACTGATGTTGCCTATCAGAGAGCACCTTAACAAGGTAATCAAGGGAAAGGTCTGAAGACATAATCGTTTGATCATATTATGATGAGTTGTGCAGAATTGTTTCTGACTTTAAATTGGTGCAGACTAGGACTCCCCTACTATACCTTCACCTTTACCATGGTATTACAAGGAGGATCAGACTTGTGCTTTTCATCAAGGATCCCCATAGCACAACATTGAGAACTGCTACCCATTAAAGTTTGAAGTGTAGAAGATGGTAAGATTTGTTCTCCTGTCTTTTAAAGATGTTGGTTCTAATGTGAAGGATAATCCACTACCCAAACACGGAGGTGGAAGCACTGTAAATATGGTTGTTGGTTGTCCTGGAGACTTTAGGATTTTTGATATCAACCTAGTCAGAGGTGATTTAGTGAAGATGCATGTTGATCTCTATGAATTCATATATTATACACACGATCATGCGGGTTATAGTATTTGTAGTTTAGATATCCATGGATGTGAAAAAGTGAGAGCTGATCTTCAAGAAATGATGGATGAAGGTCTTATCCACATAATCAGACCAACGGATGAATATGAAGAATATGTGAATATGGTTTATGGATGTCCTGGTGAATTCCATATTTTTTATGTGAATTACATGAATGATGATCTGGTGCAGTTGCACGCTACATTTTGTCACATGGATGGCCAAGAGGTACATCGTTATGGGTTATGTCAGATCTGTTGTAGAGATTCATGTGGTTGTTCGGTTGTAAGAAGAGGTGTTTAATTAGTGTTAGATAATGGTACTATCCAGGTCGCAGGAAACATATATTACTATAATGGAGCTAATGTGATTGAAGATTACTCTGTTGAGACCATGTCTGATGATGAATATGTTTCTATTGATGAGTTCTTTTCTTCTGATGAAGGTATGATCTCTGATAATAATTATGTGATTCCTGAATATTCTAAAGAAGTAGGGGTGAATGTTATTGTACCATGTTTTGGTGACACCACTTCTGAAGAAATTCAGTACCACAACAAACCTGTTGTTGCTCCCGTGGTTATTTGTCTACATGGTCTTATCCCAAATGAATCAGACAAAGTTGTGCCTTATAAGTACAATGCAACTATTCTGGAAGATGGTGTATAAATTACTATCTAGCCTTTGTCCCATATTGAGAATATTGCTGAAGCTAGTCGTGTAACTCGCAATGGTCGTATCTTCTCCCCTACCTTTCCTGGAGATGTTAATTCAGGTAAGAAGATTATTGAGACTTATGTTGAGCCTAAGAAAGTGGAAGGAGAATCTAGTGGTGTTGCCTTGGAAAAAGAGGTTGATGATCTGTTAAAAATCATCAAGATGAGTGATTACAAGATTCTGGATCAGTTGTTGCAAACTCCATCTAAGATTTCCATTTTAGCCTTGTTGATGAACCCTTCTGCTCATCTAGAATCTCTGATGAGGGTGTTGGATCAGGATTTTTTTTGAAGGTGATATGTCTCTGGATCATTTCAACGGTGTTATGGGGAATATTACATCTTGTAACAATCTAAGCTTTTGTGATGATGAGTTGACTGATGAAGGAAGAAACCATAACATGGCTCTACATATATCTATGAATTATAAGAGTGACTCTTTTTCCAATGCGCTGATTGATAATGGATCTGATTTGAATGTTATACCAAGAAGTACACTCATGAAGCTTAAGCACCAAGGAACTCCCATGTTCCCTAGTGGCATTAAAGTAAAAGCTTTTGATGGTTTGATAAAGTCTATCACCGGAGAAGTGGATTTACCTATTCACATAGGTTTGCACTTATTCCATATTACCTTTCAAGTTATGAATATTGTCCCAGCTTATAGCTGTTTATTGGGACGACCTTGGATCCGTGAAGTAGGAGTTGTTACTTCAACCTTGCATCAGAAGCTGAAATTTGTTCGTGAAGGAAAGGTAGTCATTATGAACAGTGGGCAAGCTCTATTGATATCTCATTTGTATTCCTTTAGCATTGTAGAAGCTGACGAAGTCGCTGTTGGAACTCAATTCCAAGCTTTGTCCATTAATAATAAAAGGAGGATGAAAATTATGTCATCGCATTTAAGGATGCACAACAGGTAGTACAGAAGGGCCCTAGCAAGGTTTGGGGGAAAATTATTAATCCACCAGTGAACAGGAACGGGACTGGTTTGGGTTTTTCTATGAAGAAGGAAGTTGTGAAGCCGAAGGCCTCTTTGAGTAAATATCAAGACATATTTCACAGTGCAGGATATCTTCAACTAACTACTCCAAGTATCAATGCTATTCTCGAAGATGAGTCAGAGCAAGATATGTCGAACTTCGTGACACATGGAGTCAAAGTCCAGAATTGGATCACTGTTGATGTTCCTTCTTGTATTCATATTTCAAAGTATTTTGTTTTTTTAGTCTTTTCATTAATCTTTCACTCTTCCCAAGGTGGAAGTAGTGATTGTATGGGTGTATCTTTTATTTTGATTTTTAAGATCATTAATAAAAGTTGTTTTTGATTCCCAAATTATGCCTTTATTTTCTTCTTTTTCTTGGAAAATGGTAATCATAAAAAACCTTTCAAAATAAATAATAATTGTAAATAAATATGCATAATCACTTGTTACATGTGTCCGTTTCTAAAATCAATCATAAATCATATGTGCAGATTAATTAAAAAACCTGTTGAGTGCAATAACCCTGCACCATATCCCAACTTTGAATATCTTGTGTATATGGCTAAAGAAGAATATGATGAAATCCAAGAAGAGGTTTCACAGTTGCTTGAGCACAAGGAAAATACTATTCAGCCATATAAAGAGTCGTTGGAGACGACTAACTTGGGTTCAGAGGAAGATCCGAAAGAAGTCAAGATTGGGGCACTTCTTCAATCCGATGTAAAGAGCAGGTTGATTGAATTGTTGAAAGAGTATTTGGATATCTTTTCTTGGTCTTATCAAGATATGCCTAGTTTGGATACTGATATTGTGGAACACTATTTTCCGCTTAAGCCAGAATGTCCACCGATCAAGTAGAAGTTGCGAAGAACTCATCCTGACATGGCAATAAAGATTAAGGAAGAGGTTTTGAAATAGATTGATGTTGGTTTTCTTGTTACATCAGTGTACCCTTAGTGGATTTCCAATATTGTTTCAGTACCAAAGAGAGACAAAAATTCTGCATGTGCCTCGATTATAAAGATTTAAATAAAGCAAGCCTGAAAGATGATTTCCCATTGCCGCATATTGATATTTGGTTGAGAGTACAAAAAAATTCAAAGTGTTTTTGTTCATGGACAGATTTTCCAGATACAATCAAATTAGAATGGCTCCTGAGGACATGGAAAAAAAACATTTACCACACCCTAGGGAATATTTCATTACAGAGTGATGCCCTTCGGGTTGAAGAATGATGGTGCAACGTACCAGAGGGCTATGCCAACCCTATTCCATGATATGATGCATAAGGAAATTGATGTATATGTTGATGATATGATCGCCAAATCTCAGACTGAGGAAGGGAAAATATAAGACTTGTTGAAATTGTTTCAGCATTTGAGGAAGTATCGTCTCCGCTTGAATCCAAATAAGTGTACTTTTGGTGTTCGTTCAGGAAAATTGATAGGTTTCATTTTTAGCCAAAAAGGAATTGAAGTTGATCCTGATAAAGTTAAGGAAATTCAGGAAATGCCTGCACCAAGAACTGAAAAGCAAGTTAGAGGCTTCCTTGGACGTTTGAATTACATTTCCAGATTTATTTCCCATATGAATGCAACATGTGAACCAATATTCAAGTTGTTGAAAAAAGATCAAGGTTGCCTGTGGATGATGATTTCCAAAGGGCATTTGAAAGCATTAAGGAGTATTTACTTGAGCCTCCTATCTTTCTCCCTCCTGTTGAAGGAAAACCATTGATTATGTATCTGACTGTGTTAGATAATTCCATGGGTTGCATTTTGGGACAACAAGATGAAACATGAAAAAAAGAATATGTCGTTTACTATCTCAATAAGAAGTTCACTGATTGTGAGTCATGGTATCCTATGCTAGAAAAAATATGTTGTTCTTTGGCCTGGGAGGCAAAGCGATTGCAACAATATTTGTTGAATCATACTACTTGGTTGATTTCCAAAATGGATCCAATCAAGAATATTTTTGAAAAACCTACTCTTATTGGAAGAATTGTCTGTTGGCAGATTTTGTTGTTTGAATATGATATTAAATATCGTACTTAGAAGGATATTAAAGGTAGCGTGTTAGCAAAGTACCTTGCCCACCAATCGGTGGATGATTATCAGTCCATTAAATATGACTTCCCTGATGAGGACATGATGTTTTTGAAAGTAAAAGATTGTGACGAACCTTTTCCTGAGGAAGGTCCTGATCTTGAATCCCGATGGGGGGTAGTGTTTGATGGAGCCATAAATTCTTATGGAAAAGGAATTGGTGCCGTGATTATCACTTCCCATGGGTCACATATCCCTTTTTACTACAAGGTTGGCATTTTATTGTACCAATAATATGGAGGAGTGTGAAGCTTGTATTATAGGTCTTGAAAAGGCTATAAATCTCAGAATTAAAATTCTTGATGTATATGGTGATTCAACTTTGGTAATAAATCAGATCAAAGGAGAATGGAAGAGTCGTCACATTGGCTTGATTCCCTACAAATATTATGCAAGAATATTATTACCTTTCTTCAATAATGTTGAATTCCATCACATTCCCAGAGATGATCAGATGGCAGATGCTTTAGCCACTTTGGCTTTCATGTACCAAGTAAATGCTTGGAGCAATGTACCTCAACTCATAGTTTGACGTCTCGATAGACTAGCTCATGTGTTTGCTGCGGAGGGGACGTCATATGAAAAACCATGGTATTATGATATCAATCATTTTCTCCAGACTCAAGAATACTCGGTTGGTGCGTTGAACAAAGATATAAAGACATTGAGAAGGTTGGCAGGTAGCTTTTTCCTCAATGAAGATGTGTTATACAAAATAAATTATGACATGGTCTTACTCAGATGCGTGGATAGACACGAAGCATACATGTTAATGCATGAGATCCATGAAGGTTCCTTTGGTACCCATGCTAATGGACATTCAATGGAAAAGAAGATTCTTAGGGAAGGTTACTATTAGATGACAATGGAATCTGACTATTAGAAATTTGCCAATAAGTGTCAGATTTTTTGCTGACAAGATTCATGTGCCTCCAGCACTTCTTAGTGTTATTTCTTCCCTGTGGCCTTTTTCTATGTGGGGTATTGATATGATTGGAATTATTGAACCCAAGGCGTCGAATGGACATCGTTTCATCTTAGTGGCAATTTACTACTTCACTAAGTGGGTGAAAGCAGCTTCCTATGCTAATATAACCAAGCATGTGGTAGTACGATTTATCAAGAACAATCTTATATGTCAGTATGATGTGCCAAACGGGATTATCACCAACAAAGGCTCAAATTTGAAAAATAAGATAATGACAGAACTTTGTGAAGAATTCAAGATTGTCCATCACAATTCGTATCCTTACATGCCTAACATGAATGGAACTGTGGAAGCTGCTAATAAAAACATTAAGAAGATCATCCAGAAAATGGTTGTTACCTATAACAATTGGCATGAGATGCTCCATTTTTCTTTGCATGGTGTTGTAACCCAAAATTTTCCCTCCCATTTTCTTCAAGATATCTCCCAATGCTCCTAGGGTTTTCTATTGCTCAAGGCTACTCAAAGTTTGATCAGACAAATTCTCCTCCTAAGCAGTTGGCCTAAAATTAGGGTTTCACTTTTCTCAAGGAAATTTGAGCCTAAAATTCCTCAAGTGGATTTCATGGTTCCTCATATGTCTCAAGTAATGCTCATGACAAATTTCAAGCCTTGCATCACAAGTTTTCTCATTCAATTGCTCAAATGATTAATAATCAACTGTATTGGATAAAAAGTCAACTGTGGTCAACACACAGTAAAACTTCAACATTTATGGTCAACGTCAATATTCTTCATTTGATCAAGGGTTGATCATAATTCATCAAGAAAACTCCCAATTTACCAAAAGTCAAAAGTTACCAAATTAGGGTTTTTTTAAGGAGAAGTCAACTGAAATTTGACAAAGCATAACTTTCACATGCTTCATCAGATTTTTCTCAACCAAATATCATTTTGAAGGAAATTCAATTCTCTACAACTTTGTCTCTCTAAGCCCAAGTCCAAAAAATGCTTCATTTGAGAGATATGAGCCAAAACATTATAGGTCATTTCGAAAGCCAACAAAAAGACACTTTTTGTCAAAGCAATTTACATCAAGATAATGTCTTCAAATGAAAAAATTCAGAGGGGACATCTCGAGCTTTCCAAAAAGTCAAAGATCACCTTCAATTGATAAAAATTGAGAGAGTTATGATTGGTGCAAGTTGGGTAATTTTGAGAAAATGCATGAAACCTAAATTAATCAAACTTGAATTTTTGGGCTAATGGGCTTATCTTACAAGGTCCAAACATGTTTTAGACTTGATAGTAAATCTCTGAATCCATTCATACACCCATTTAATTTTTATTCCATTTATTTTGATTTTATTTATTTAAAATTTAAAATTTATTAAATAAAATCAAAAATTTTCATACAAAGGTCCAAGCCCGTTCTTCTTGACCTAATTTTCCTCTATATGTTCCACTCATTCAGACAAGAGATACACATCAAACCTTGCAAGAAAATCACCTCACAAAAACTTCAAAAATTGTCAAAACTAGGGAAAACTCCAAACCCTATTTGCAGACTCTCTCCAAGCAAGCCAGCTATTCCAATCGACCCCTGAGGCATTGTAGGGTAAGAATGGATCGATCTTGATGATCCAAATAGCCTGAAAATTGCATACATGCATCTTCGGGTTTTTTTTGTGTAAATTCACATTTTTGTTTTCATGTTACTTTTATGCATACTAACATTACTAATGTGCTTCTGAGATGTATTAGTACAGGATAGAGTCATTGCATGACTCCCATAATGCTCGGATGGAAGGTTGCCATGTTTGAACCGTTTTGCATTATCCCCTTTGTATCTCATCATACAGGAAAAATTAGTGAATACCAAGGCCACCATTGGATTCATAAGGGTTGATAATGGGGGGTAGGGTCCCTTTGGATCACTAACACTCTTTATTTTGTAGGTTTGGAAAAACACCCAGCCAGAGAAGACAATCAGAGTTAGGGCTCCGGCGCTTCTCTGGTCATCCTGATCAGTTTATATAATATATATTTATGTTTGATAAAACTAATGGATGTATGGTACCCTAGTGGTAGAAACGCACGCGTTAAGGCATTACTATACCGGGGCGTGAGTTTGATCCATGCCTTTTGCAAAATGTCTTTGTTTTTTTTCATATTTTTGCAGGTTTTATATATTATGAAGCATGTTGGTTTTCTTAACACCAACAGTAGCGTGGATTTATGGTAGAGGAAGCGCCTGTGAAACAAGAGGGCGTGGGTTCAACACCCACCCCTGGTATTTTTTTGTTTCTTTTTTACTAACCGTTTTTCTTTTCTTTTTTTCAATTATTTTCTAATTCTTTCAACTAACCCTAAATATTTTTTTAACCTAATATTTTTCTAGCACTAATTAAATTAGGATTAAAATTTTTTTATAACAATTAAATTTCATTTTTATTAATTAAATTAATTAAACTTTTTTTAAAAAAATATTAAAATCAATTAGAAATTTTAGGTTTATTAATTATATTTTATCAGTAAAAAGTATTTTTCTAAAAAAACATTGAAATATTTTTTCAAAATATTTTTCCTCTTGTATTTACTTTCTTAGATAAATGTATATGTCACGTGTTCCACATGTAATAATTAGATTTTCTTTTCTCTCACTTTTTCCCTTATTATGTAATTGCTTCGAGTATGTAATAGTTTTAGGGTTTACTTATGTATCTTTATTATGTAACTTCCCGAAAGCTTTGTAATCATTTTAGGTTTACGTTTCCGCCTTTACCTTCTGCTATTATATTTCTATGCAACTATTAGTAATTAAGGTTTGTATGGAATGATAAAATCAACCGATAGCAAAACCCTAATTTCAAGATAAATAACTGAACTGAACACACTTACACCTTTAGGGTAACCTCTCTTCAATGCCTTTCAGAATAATGGTCATGTCCCTCGAAAATAGGGATACTTTAGAAAAGTCCCTCAGAATAAAAGATCATAGTCCCTCGATGATCCTTCGATGTTGCCTACGAACAAATGATCTAGTCCCTCCGATAATTGCTAAAGTACCCTTATCAGTTGCCTTTAATGACCATACGACGGCCCTCGATTGTCCCTTCACATCCAATAGATGGGGCTACCTACCAATTAATTGTATGGATAGCACTATCTCTAAAGGAGAAGGAAAAGTACAAGAACAACCTTGAGTGGATAGGATACTTTAAATCGCTTGCTCACAATTTCTCAAAACATTTTCACATCATACTTTTCAAACAAATATTTAAAAAAAAAAACTTTGTACGCATTATCGAGGACTAATACAAGAATCATTACAAAGTTGGCCATACTTTGGATTTTTAAAATATTTTCAAACATCACAAAGCAAATTTTCAAAGTGAGCTAAGCGATTAAGAGCCCGTAGATGACTACGGATGAAAAGGGTGCTAACACCTTCCCTTTTTATAACTTACCCCCTGAACTCAAAATCTTCAAAGTATTTCCTGTTCTTTTCACCCATTCCTTATTGGATAAAAGAAAAGTTGGTGGAGACTCTTGCTATCTGTAACATTTGCGATAAAACACAAAACAAGTTAGTTCTCCCAACGTATTATAGAACTGTCGACTCTGTTGGGATAAACATAAAAGAGGGATTACCTTAGAGTCTTAGATCACTTTTACTTTCTTCATTAGCTTGCTTTGCTTGCTTTTACTTTAAGGGTTACTTGGGTTTATTTTCTTGCAAAGATACCAAACCTGGATCTAAGGATGCCTTAGGTAAGTAGCAATATATCATGGAAACTGTACGGCATAGACCGATATGGTTGAAGTGATGGCTATGTTAGTGTGACACTTTGGTTAGTACCGATGTTCCTGGAGTCATTCAAGGATTACATTAGGCTGTCACATGGTGTCATAAACACCAACTGACTATTAGAACCTTAATTGACCCATTTTAGCCATTAGAAGGTAGTGATATAACTGACTTTGGTGTAGTCCTGAGTTGGTTGATACTCGATGTTATGCTCTTTAAGATTCGACTTTTGGGATATTTTGGTGGCAAGTCAGTTGCCGTGCTAAAATAAAACCTGCAAGAAAGATCGGTGATATGAGATTCCTAGAACCCGGTTACTATTTTTAGGACAGGTTGAGCCAACTTGACTTCAATAGAGAAGGGTACTTACCTATGGACCCAATGCAAGCCTTTAAACCTAAGGCTCTTGCGTGATTTGTTTGTGTTTTATATTTATTCAAACATGACATCACAACATCATATCATCATAACGTAACATTATCACTAACCATTTCAAGGACCTATAAATTTATCTTTGTTCTTTGTTGTAGGTTATGGCCTCCACTCGCAGAAATACTGTCCGAATCAACTTTGTAAGGGTACCTTCCATGCTTAAGGAGTTAGTCTCAAAGGTTCTCAAAAACTCTCCATTCACCAAGAGGAATGGTTATCTACTCAGTTTGGTTACCTCAGGTTTTGAAGAAGACATGATGAGTGTTCTGTTGTAGTCATTTGATCCTAATCATCATTGGTTTACCTTCCCAGATTATCAGTTGGTACCCATAATGGAAGAGTTTTCTAAGCTACTTGGAGTACCTATTATTGATTAGATACCCTTCACCATTTTAGAGAAAGCGCCAAAACCTAAAGACATTGCAGCAGCCTTACACCTGTAGTTGTCATATATTGTATCTAATTGGGAAATAAGAAGTGGATTCAAGGGTATTCTTGTTAAATTTCTGATAGATAAGGCTTAGTTGTTTCTAGATGCTATGAGTTTTCATGCTTTTGAGGAAATCTTGACTTTGTTGATCTATGGTTTGGTACTAGACCAACTCATATATGTGAACGCCGTCAAAATATTTCTTACTCATAATCCTGTGCCTACTTTGCTTGGAGATATTTTTCCCTCCCTT
Source organism: Vicia faba (assembly GCA_948472305.1). Classification (NCBI taxonomy): domain Eukaryota; kingdom Viridiplantae; phylum Streptophyta; class Magnoliopsida; order Fabales; family Fabaceae; genus Vicia; species Vicia faba. The sequence goes on from OX451737.1 coordinate 1,142,101,205, forward strand.
CACACTCGTACTATAGGAAGAGAGGGACTCTCATGTGTTGCATACCTTTACTGTCCAGGTGGTTTATCTTGCACCTGCCTTCGAAGGATGATGTTACTCTCTCATTTAGATATTTATTGGTGTTCCCGATCTCAAGAGGACATCAATATTATTGACTGTAGTGGGGAATTCCCTAATGTGCCACTCCTTGGCATAAGGGGATGTATTACTTATAACCCTTATTTAGTTCTACATCAATTCAGTTATGCTCAAAGAGAAGGTCCATACGACATGCTTATCCAGGGTATTGTATTTGATTACGAGAATGATCCTCAAGGTTACCGTTAAAGGTTTATACGTACTCGGGGAATGGTGAATAATATATATAGAAAGACTTTGGGACACAAAAACTCCATCCTCTTGGTGCCCTACCTCAGATGGGTGTGATCTCGTGCTCAAAACCTTATAATGCCATATCCTTCCGTCCTACCAGTAATTATGGAGCCAGTTGTTAAAGGAGATATTCCTCATACCATTTTTCACCACGATATGCCTACTGACTTTGAAGAACTACATAAGTCATGGATTCAACTCAAGGAAGAAAGGGATACCTTTGAGACTCAGTTATATGCTAGTGAGAAGAAAGTATTAGAGCTGACGAAACGACTCCTCGAAGAGCAGAGCCTTAATGCATATGTCAACACAAAGAGGAAGCTTCCATGGGAGACTTAATACCTTAGGCCTTAGGAGATTTATAATTTAACTATCTTGTTTTCATTGTAAGCCTAAAACACAGTTATATTTTGAACTTACTACTAATTTTTTTATTTCCTTTTTTGTTTAACAAATTTAAACCCACGAGGTCCTTGAAAACATCGCATATACATCCACATACCATACATATCATTACATAACAGGTTTCCAAGATAGGTTTTCTCATCTTCTTGTTGTTTATTTCACTAAAAGATGGCTCTCGAACAAACAATCAAAGATCTTCAGGCCCATAATGCTCATTTCCAACAAATGTTCCTGAACATAACCAAGGGGCAGGAAGAATTGAAGAAACTAATCACCAAAGAGAGAAATAAAAAGACTAGAAAGCTAGTCGTTATCCTCGACATGGGAAGAAGGTGGATAGGTCCTCCCAAGTGAGCTCAAGACTGTGATATCCCATCAAACGAAGATGAAAACTAGGGTGAAGATGGTAAAACTGTGAAAGCTGAGAAAGGAAGCAACCTTGGTTCTGACCAATATTCTGATGCAGAAGAAGAAGAAGAAGAAGACTATTCCGATGAACAACATCCTCTTGCTGATGAAAAGTACAAACAACTAGAAGACCGTTTAAATGCTATGGAGATCTAGAGAGTGCCTGGGTTGGATTTTGAAGAGCTGGGTTTAGTCTCAGAGTTGTCATTCCTTATAAATTCAAGCCCCATACTTTTGCAAAGTATGATAGTGTGTTTTGCCCTAAGCTTCATTTGAGGTCTTGTGTCTGAATGATTCAAACACAAACTGTTGATAGGAAGTTATGGGTGCATTTCTTACAAGAAAGATTGTCGAGAACACAATTGGAACGATTCTATCAACTAAAAGGGACCAATATCCGTACTTGGGAGGATTTGGTTGCTACATTCTACAAACAATACCAATACAATGTTGATCTTGCACCAACCCGTGTGCAACTATATAGTATGACCATGGGCTCGAACGAAGGCTTCAAAGAGTATTCTCAGAAATGGAGAGATCTAGTGGGATAGGTTCAACCTCCCTTGTCTGATAGGGAATTTATTGACATGTTTATGGGAACTTTGACAGGTCCTTTCTTCAATCATTTGATCGAAAGCTCTTCGCCGGGTTCACTGAGTTGATATTAACAGGGGAACATGTTGAAGGTGGTATCATAAGCGGAAAAATTCAAGTGGTTGCATCTTCAAGTACTTTGAAGAAGACTTTCAATAGAAATAAAGAAGCTAATGTTGTGTATGGCCAGGGTCGTGGAAGAGGTGACGGAAACCAATCTGTGGGGGATGTACTATTCTCTAATATCGCACCAACACAATATCAACAAGGTAATCAATGCAGGTCGGACACACCCAGGAGACAATTTACCAAGATCAATATGTTGTTGTCTCAGGAATTACAACACTTGTTGAAGAAGGAGTTGATTATGTTGAGAGATCCTCCTATGAATCCCAACACCTCCTCTCCTCGGTAAAATCCTAATGTAACGTGTGCTTATCATTCCAATAGTCTCGGACATGACATAAATAGCTGTTGGGCTCTGAAAAATAAGATTAAGGTTATGATTCTCAACGTGATTACTGCACTCATGCCTAAGCACGACAAATGAATTAATGTTATTGATGATTTTTCTTATGTTTTCTCTATAAGTGACTTGATTACTCCCCTGATAATTATTAATAAGAATTTGTTGCAAGCCATGTTATTTCTGGGTTGCATTGAAAGATGCTACTGCTGTGCAGCCTAATCCAATGGCTGCAAACTGTTGAGAGAAGGTATTCAACGTCTAATGGATAACCATATAATTCTAGTTGAGAAGATTCCTTCTATGGATAATTTGTTTCAATACTTATAGTTTGAAGACATGTATGTAATTTCCAGAACTCCTGAAGAATTACTTCCAAAGGGCCTGTGAAGATTACGGTCGAACCTAGAGTTTCTCCTTTGATCATCACCGCACCTGGACCAATTTCATATTCCTCTAACAAGGCCATCCCCTAGAATTATGGATTTTATGTTTACTACCATGGTGTTAAGAAAGAACCATTGGTTGTCAAAAGTGAAGACACTTGAGTTATTGATCCCAATGTTGACAATATTATCGGGACCAGTAAGGTTACCTAAAGTAGAAGGGTTTTCTCTGTAGAAATCTCTCCGAAAATTGTAGCTACACCAGTTCGGGTTACTTCTATGGAGTCAACTACTGATACTCGAGGCAAAGAACAAATGACTGACTCCATCCTGACTGAGGCACCAAAAGAGGTTATTGTTGAAGATGCTTCCAAGCAAGAGATGGGGGAAGTACTGAAGATTATTCAAAAGAGTGACTACAATATTGTTGAACAACTAGGGCAAACTCCCTCTAAGATATCCATGTTATCTCTGTTGTTGTGCTCCGAAGCCTATGCTCAGGCTTTGGTCAAGTTCTTGAAATCTGCACATGTACCGTAAGAAATCTCTGCTGACCAATTCGAAAATTATGTTGCTAGCCTGATTACTGATAATGGGCTAGGATTTTCTGACGCATACGTAACTCTCGGAGGAAGCAACCATAACAAGGTCCTACATGTCTCTATTGAGTGCAGGGGCAGTACCTTAGCTCGTGTGTTAGTTGACATGAGTTCCTCGTTGAATGTTTTACCGATGGGTGCTCTAGACAGGCTTGACTGTGAAGAGGTTGTACTGAAACCCAGTGACATTGTGGTCAGAGCCTTTAATGGTTCAAAGAGCATGATGCACAAAGAGGTGGATCTCCCGATTAAAGTAGGTTCACAGGTCTTCGACTCCACCTTCTATAGGATGGATATTCGTCCTTCCTATTAATGTTTACTTGGACGCCCTTGGATTCACGGGGCAGGCGTTGTTACTTCTACATTGCACCAGAAGTTGAAATATCCCGTGAAAGAAACATTGTTATAGTTTGTGATGAAGAAGAGTACATGGTGAGTCACTTGAACTCCTTTAAGTATGTTGATATGGACGACGAATTCATCGAGACTCCCTACAAGACCTTTGAAGTTATTCCTCGAACAATTACTGTTACTGAAGACGTTTCTGTAATTCCTAAGGTTACCAGGGTTCCATCCAGAATGGCTTTTCTGAAAGACGCTAGAGCTGTGGTAGAAGAAGGTGGTTGCACTACTTGGGGTAAGCTTCCCGACATTCCTTAGAAGTCTGACAAATTTGGTTTGGATTTTATTTCAGAGGCTTAGAGGACTGTTCGTCGTGCTCGTGCTAGGAGACGACCATTCCGCATCAACAACAACAAAGTCAATGCCGTAGAAGATGCTGATAGCGACTATGACCTAGACAATTGGATTTTTCCTCCCACCGGCAACGGGCTCAGCAATTGGAAGACTGAAGACGTTATACCAATTTCCATTAGTCAGGAATAAATGTTGTTTTCTGTTTTATTACTTTCATGTTTTTGATTATGTAATTTTAAAACAATAACTTTAATCCTCGTGCCTTACTCGAGGCACAATGGTCCACTTGTTAGGGTTGTCATTTTTCATTCATATATTTTCATTCAATAAATCATTGGACGTTTGCATTCAAATTTTGCACTCTTTGTCTTTATTTTACTTTATTGCTTTCAAAATAGCTATGCGTTCTTACACACACCCACGCGATAAATAGCATATCCATATCCACTCTAGATCCCATTGATAATAATTCTGCTATTGCCAATTATGACTTCGAAAATCCGATCTACCAAAACAAAGACGAAGGTGAGGAAGATTATGAAGTACCTGGAGAACATCCTAGACTATTAATGCAGGAAGAAAGAGCCATACAACCGCATAAAGAGCTAGTCGAGATTGTGAACTTGGGTACTGAAGAAGACAAGAAAGAAGTCAAGATAGGTGCCAACCTAGAAGAAAGTGTCAAAAACAGATTAATCTACATGTTGCATGACTATGTTGAGATTTTTGCTTGGTCATACGAAGACATGCCAAGGCTTGATATTGATATTGTGGTTCACCATCTACCAATGAAAGAAGGTTGTTCTCCAATAAAGAAGAAGGTTCATCATATGCTTCCCGATATGTCAGAAAAGATCAAAGTTGAGGTTATGAAACAGTTTAATGCAGGTTTCTTAGCTGTTACGTCCTATCCTCAGTGGGGTAAAAATGTGGTGCCAGTATCTAAGAAGGATGGCAAATTGCGTATGTGTGTAGATTATAGGGATCTAAATAAGGCAAGCTCCAAAGATGACTTTCTACTTCTGCATATTGATGTTTTGGTTAACAAACCACTCATCATAAAGTATTTTCCTTCATGGATGGTTTCTATGGTTATAATCAAATCAAGATGGCAGCTGAAGACATAAAGAAGACTACCTTTTTCGCACAGTGGGGCACTTTCTGTTACAACGTTATGCCTTTTGGTTTGAAGAACGTTGGCGCAACATATTAGTGTGCTATGATAGTTTTGTTACATGAAATGATCCATTATGAGATAGAGGTTTACGTTGATGCCATGATATCCAGGTCTTAGACTGAAGAAGAACATTTTGATCACCTACACAAGCTGTTTGAGAGATTAATGAAGTACAAGTTGAGATTGAATCCAAATAACTGCACCTTTGGGGTAAGATCCGATAAACTCCTAGGTTTCATCATTAGTAGTAAAGGTATTGATGTTGACCCCGCCATGGTTAAAGCCATTCAAGAAATGCCGGCCCCCCGTACTAAGAAGGAAGTAAGAGGTTTCCTGGGACGACTGAACTACATTTCTAGATTCATTTCCCATTTGACTGCTACTTGTGAGCCAATCTTCAAGTTGTTAAAGAAAGATCAAGTAGTGAAGTGGAACGACGATTGTCAGATAGCTTTTGACAAAACCAAGGAGTACCTCCAAGAACCTATAATTCTAATACCTCCAGTTGAAGGAAGACCCATGATCATGTACTTAACAGTGTTAGAGAACTCAATGGGGTGTGTACTGGGGAAGCATGACGAGTCTGGTCGAAAAGTGTATGCAATATACTACCTTAGCAAAAAGTTTACCGACTATGAAACAAGAAACTCACTGGTCGAGAAAACTTGCTTCCCTTTGGCATGGGCTGCTCGCTGACTAAGACAGTATATGTTGATCTCTAAGATGGATCTGATAAAATACATATTCGAGAAGCCTGCTCTATCCGGAAGAATAACAAGATGGAAAATGGTCTTGACAGAATACTGCTGTACCCCAATTTTTACCCCTAAGATTCATCTATCATCTCATACCATCACAATTTGTTGCACCCCAAAATTTTCCCTCCCATATTTCTCAAAATATTTCAAGAAAGATCCTCAAGTTGCTCAAGGTAGTCCAAGGGTTGGCCAGGCAAGCTCTCTCCTAAGGCAGTCTACCCCAAATTAGGGTTTCATGTTGCATAAAGATACTTGAGTCCAAGGGATCCCAAATTCTCAACATTGTCCTAATACGTTCTCAAGATCATCCATGTCAAGTTTCAAGCCTTGCAGAGGAAGTTTGCTCAGTCAATTGCTCAAAGGCCTGAAAGTCGACTATGCTAGGGCAAAAGTCAATTGTGGCCCACATACAGTCAAACTTCAAGATTTTTGGTCAAAATCCTCATCTTGAAGTATATTTAATCATTTTATCAAGGGTTGATCATGATTCATCAAGGATTGCTCATAATTCATCAAGATTCAAAAGTTGCTAAATTAGGGTTTTATAGGAAAAGTCAACTCAACTTTGACCAAGCATAACTTTCTCATACTTTATGAGAAATGATCCATCCAAAGCTCATTTTGAATAGGATGCAATTCCCTACAATCCATATTCATCTCCCAAGTTCAAAATATGTACCCACAAGAAGTTGTGAATTTGGACATTATAGGTCATTTTGAAAAGTCAACAAAAATACCTTTTTTGACAAAGCTTCATACATGAGCATGGAATATCAAATTGAGATGAGAACAAAAGTTTTGCTTAGAGGACATCTCAAGATTTCTAAAAAGTCCAAGAACACCGCCAAAGAGTTAAAATTGAGGAAGTTATGCATTGTTGAAGTTGACCTTTTTTGCAAAATTGCCAAAAGTCAACTATCCCTAAAACATCAAATTTTGCCAAATGGGCCTAATATTTTTCACTTGTTTTGAGTTGGAATCATAGTCCACGAGCTCTAGCCCTTGCCACTTGTCCTTATCATGTTTTTATTATTTATTTAGATTTTTATTTGAATTAATTAAATTTAAATCAAAACAAATCATATAAAATCCAAAATGTTGAAAACAAAAGATTTTATGCTTGTTTCAGGTTTTATTATACAGCTAGCAAACATTCAAAATCGTATCAAGGCATGGTGTGAACAAAAGGATTGAAATAGGCCAATTTTGGAAAGTTTTCAAAGTGTATCAAATCACAATCCAAATCATTGAAGGAGGAAGATTGAATACAGCTTATCAACCCTAATACATTGCTTGGTACATATAGAGTGCGTGCAGACTCAAAAACAAGGTTAGAAACAGGCACAGCAAGCAAAGCAACATTTGAAAAAAATCAAGAAAAGTGTAAGATCGAATTCCTATTTCCAGGCATCCTCAAGGCCTTCTAGCCATCCCAATCGATTCCTGGGAGTGTCAGCAAGCTAAAGCAATCAAGAACCAAGCCGTTCTAGTCCCAAATCGCACTGTAAGTCAGCCACGATACCTCTCTTTTCTTGAAATCGAATCTCATGATATAGGAATTGTTATGATGAATTAATCATATATTTTTGATCCATGAGACATATTCAAACTTTCTGTATGGTTTAATTGCACTTTCATGGCTTGTATGGAGTTTCACCATTGTTAGGGTTTACGAGCTCAATTTGGGATTTCTGTATATAAGCAAAATTGGGCCATAAAAGGGCCACCAATGTAACCAGCAGGACCAGACAAATTCAATCATGGATTTGTTTTTCATTTATCATGTTTGTGCTTGATTTTAGAAGTGACGGGGCCTATAGCGACGGACGTTGTCTGTAGGTAAAGGTTTCCAAACCTTTTAGCCACGGAGAGAGGAAGGAGACGACTGTGTGTCACCACCCCACTGGCCCATTCAAATTTTCTGCGCACATTTTTTTGTTTCCTCCACTAACACGCTTTTTTGTATATTATTGTTATTTCTTATCCTATGTACAACAAAAACAAATGGTGCAGTGGAAGCCAGGCAGCGCTTAAGGCATTAGAAGGCTTGAGGTCAGGGATTCGACCCCTGCCTCCAACATTTGGTATTTTTCTAATTTTCTTTTAGGTTATCCAGCGTGCTTACCCACTAGGGATCCACCATACGTCATCATCATCAATCATGCCAAGTGGCCAGATGGCCCAATCTGATGGCCATCTAGGAGGGAGCACCATGAGCCAAGTCAAACGCATTACACTGGATCTCAAAGGTCAACATGGACCTCACTCAAATAGGCCCATATCTGACTATTCACACCCCTCAAAATTGCTATCCAGGCCCAATTTTCTTTCTCTATACTATTTATTTATTATTCTTTTATTTATTTTATTTAACTTATTTAATTTATTTACTAACCAAAAATTATTTTCTTTTTTATCAAAAATCACCAAAAATATTATTTTTCACCAATTAGATTTAGGTTTATTTTTATCAATAAATTAATTAAATTAATTAGGTTTGATTAATTTAGATAACTTTAATTTATTTTGTACATAATTAAAAATAATTAGAATAAATAGGTTTTATTACTAACTTAATTATATTTTATTTCTTCTCCTAAAATAACCAAAAAAACCAAAAATAAGTCATGTAATTATTTTTATTAGTTAATTTAATTAACTAATTATTTTCATATTTAATTTAGAAAAACTTAATTCCTTTCTTTAAAAAAATATTAAAAACAACAAAAAATTTTTTTTTCTTTTTAGGAGGTGAAATTCTGGCTGCAGATACTCAATGTCACGTTCAATGTTATGACACCGTATCTGACTTACTATATGACAGTAAATACAAAAGCAATAAAGAACACAGTCAATTGTTTACCCAGTTCAGTGTGCAACAACACCTACTCTGGGGGCTACCAAGCCAGGGAAAAAATCCACTATAAGAGATGTTAATTCAGGATAAACCAACCAGTTTATCTCCTTCACTTAAGACCTACCCAATGCAATTCCAATCTAAGTACAACTTAAACCTGAGTTCCTACTCACTCCCCCTCAATCACAGCAGTGATACATAAACCAATTTGACTTAAGAATTGATGAAGACACTCTTCAAAAACAAACACTTAATTAAGCTTCACAGCTTTTTAATCAAGCAACACAATCACTCGTGCTTCACAGCTTTGAGTGATACACACAGCTAACTTGACTCTGCTTCACAGCTTTAGTCAAGGAACATTCAAACACTCTTGCTTCAAAGCTTTGAGTGCTACACAACCCTTACAATTAGAAACCTATTCCAAGTCACTTATCACAATGATAATTGCTTGGAGTACAATAATCAAATCTATACAGATTACAAATGATCTTCTGATCAATAAAAAGGGATACGTTGAAAAACAGCAGCTCTGTTGAATATATAGCAGCTGCAACTTCAGTTAGGGTTTCCACAAAAACCTAGGGTTAATTCCGTTTGACCTAAAGACCAGGTCACAGGGCTTTATTAACCAGGTTAGGGTTGAGCTAGGTTACCCCTCAGAAAACGCAGGATTCTGTTCAGGAAAGACTGAGTTATTTTCCTGAAAAAACTCAGACTTATCCAACCTGCAAACCTGTTAGTTCAGAACAGGATGTCATAACATCTGTTATGACATCTGAGAAAACCTGTCTACTGATTTAGCAAAATGTGATCATTTTGCAAAATGCTCAGATACACATTTATAAACATTAGTACTTGAATTACAATATTTTTCTGCAAAGGTACCTAATGAGTCAGTACAAACTAAACTAGAATGTTATGACATCAGTCATGACATTCACACATACACTTGGGATTTACCAAAAATGCAAGCCAATACCTAAACACCTACAAACTCCCCCTTTGGCAGATTTTTGGCTAAAGACCCTAAACAATCAGAGATAGATAGCAGCAGAAATAAGTGACAGCAGAAAAATAGAATGTCAAGTACTAATTAAGCAAGTACCAAAATATTCTCCCCCTCTTTATCCACAAATGGGCCAAAGATACATGTTCATAAAATTATACAGTTATCCAAAACAAAATAATAAGAGCAGCAGCAGAAAACAACTGAATACACTTCCAAACTCCACCAGATATCAGCACCAACCAGCAACACCACCAAACAGCAACCAACCTTCAAGCACTGTCATCAGACTCAGAGGAGCTAGTTTCTTCAATGTTGAGATGACCTTCAGCTTCTACACCTTCTTCCCTTCTGTTTTCTTCAGCTTCCTCCTTTTCTAGCCTGGCAATTAGAATTTCTAGGGTCCTTTTTCTAGCATCCAGCTCTTTGCAAGTTTCTTTTAACACAGCTATGACATCTGATGTCTTGGACTGGGTCTTCACAGACGATGTCTCAGCTGATGTTATGACAATGTCTGGAGCATGAGATCCCTGAAACAGTTTGTAGTGCAAGCCAATGGCAGGAGCTCTCTTGCAGACTGTATCTCTTGCCACAAGGATATCAGGGTATTGTGCAAGGATGATTCCACAAAGGAGGGAGGGAAAGGCAATTGGTCCTTTGACAGCATAACTGCCAGCATGCTTTAAAGTTTGTTCAAAGATGTACCTGCCATAGTCAAAAGCAGTCTTGGTTCCCACAGCATAAATAAATCTCCCCAATCCTGTGGAGATAGTTGATTTATGATTTGTAGGCACCCAGTTGGCTGCACCTATTTTATGCAAGATGGCAAATTTCATGCTGAGTTTACTAGCATTCAGCTTGCCTTTCAAGGGCCAGCACTTTACTTGCCTGGCTGTGATGGTTTGACAAACTTCATTGTCAGTTGCCTCCAGATCAGGACAGTCCTCATTTGTTCTTCCAAGAAACTTGTTGATTTCTGATGGAGAGAACTTGACCCTTCTTCCTCTAACAAAAACACTTTCAAAGTCAGCTGACCTTCCATCAGCACAATCATTAGACAAGTTCACTACAAACTCCTTGACCAGATTTTCATAACATTTGTTAAACTTTATCACTGTCTTCATTAGTCCAGCATTCTTGATCAGGTCCATGATGTCTTTGCACTCCAAGGCATCATTGTTGAGTTCTCTCTCTAAGGCTATTCTCTTTAAGCAAACATACTTCCATCTGTTTGCATTGTCAGGATGATGAAAAGAGATGTTGTATGTTGGCACTTCAGGAACTCTAGCAATTTTGCTGGAGGGGAGCTTCCTTTTGATAGGAGTTTCTTCAATATCAATCTCAAATTCTGATTCCTCATCAGAATCAGAAGATTCAGGTTCTTTTCTCTTCTTAGAGATTGGTTGTCTGGCAGTATGCACCTGGGCCTTCTTCCTTTTTGTCTGAATACTTTTCTCAGCCATGCCTTTAGCCTTGGATTTCTTAGCATTAGGTTTATCATTCTGACTACTTTTTCTTTTCATCAATCTCCTAGCTATGCTAGGGTTCACATTAGCAATCAGATCATTATCTGAGTAATCCTCATCCACATCAATGATAGGTGGATCAGCAGCCTTTTCTGAAGGGTTCTGAATGTTGTCTTTTTGTGTCACAACATTCTCAGTGACATCTACATTCTCAGAAACTTCCACATTTGGACTTTCTGATTGATTTAAAGGGACAGAAATTCCCGGTACAGATTGGTTTCCACTCAGTATACTAGTCACCAGCCTAGCAATAGCTTGATGAACTTGAACTGATCCTTCTCTATTTGGTACAGAAGAAGAAGGATGAGAAGAATTACCAGAGGCTGTAGCTTGAGCTCTTCCTGCATGTCTGGTTCTGAGCTTTTTGACTTTGGCTGGATCAGTTGCCATCTCTCTGAGAGGAGTGACCTCAAGAAATTCAGATTCTATGCATGTGGTGATTGCCCTATAATCTTGGTCAGATGATGACGATGATGAGGATGACGAAGTCGCCATGGTTGAAGACGATGTCTGAGACATTTTGATTGAATTTGAGTAATGGTAGCAGTTTGAGAAAAATCTTTGATTGAGAGGAGGAAACAGGTTGCAAGGACGAGAGAGGTAGGGGGTAAAAGGGAGTCTCTTCAACTTCTTAAAGATTTTGAAGGAATTGTGAAAGTATATGATTAACCCACTAAAAATAGACTTAATAAAGTTAACTCCTTCAGCCCTTGTTTTAAGCAAAATTAATTGCTATAATTTCTCATGTTGGTAAATACCCATCCTGCCCCTCAAGTTTACAACAAGAGCCTTGGTAGAAGAATCAGTCAGCTGAAGCATAAAGATACCATGTTCCAGTTTAAATGCCTTCTTCTTTACAGGGTCAATGTGCTTGTTCCTGTTATGCTGAATAGGCTTTAAAGAAATATTGACTGTATTCAGATTGTCACAACACAATGTCACAACATCTTGTGAGACATTGTACTCAGTGAGCATCTGTTTTGACCAGATATTTTGAGAACATGTATTCCATGCAGCAACTATTTCCGCACAGAGTTGGGAAGGCATTCTTTTGATATGAATCACAGTTCTGGTTGATTCTTGAATGATTTTCTTTTTGTCCAGTCCATTTTGATGGAGAGAAGAGACTTCAAGCCTCATTTCTTCAGGGAAACAGAATTTATTAGACTTGTTATTTCCAACATCCCTGTCAAGATAACTTATGGTTCTGACAACACATCCTTCTTCACGTTTATTTGCCACATCACAGCCATTATCAACCTGTAGTTTTGGAGTCCTTCTGACTGCTTTCATAGAGGTAGCTCTGGTAATTGGACATATAGTGGAGTTATCAGTGTTCTCAGGCTGCCACAAGTAGCAGTTGTCTTTGGATATGATTCCTCTCATTACAACTTCTTGTTTTTCATTAATTACTAGACATTCAGATTTTGAGAAGTTGACCTTGAGTCCTAGATCACATAGTTGACTGATGCTAATGAGATTAGCAGTCAACCTTTTTACCAGCAGTACATTATTCAGACTTGGAACTCCAGGGCAGTCCAAATTACCAGCTCCTTTGACTTCACCTTTAGCACCATCTCCAAAGGTCACAAAACTGGTGGTGTGAGGCTCAACATTATTGAGGAGATTTTTGATTCCAGTCATGTGTCTGGAACATCCACTGTCAAAGTACCAGCCTTCCTTTGCAGAGACCCTCAGGGAAGTGTGGGCTATCAGGGCAGTAGCCTTTTTCTTCCATTTAGGAGCATGTGGTACCTTTTTAGATTTAGGTTTGACACTTGAGTTCTGATTAGGGTATCCATGCAATCTGAAGCAAAAAGGTTTTATGTGGCCATATCTCCCACAATGATGACATCTCCATCTTTGGTATTTTTTCTTCATGTATTTCTGATGTTGAGAGTTATGTTGAGACATCTGCTTTGACAATTGTTTAGCATGCCTGATCTTCTTGTCTGCACCAGATTTCTTAGCTTCCACAAATCCTAGACCAGATTTGTTTCCCACATTTTGTCCAACTTGAAGAATCTCTTCCAATTTATCTGATCCATTTGTCAACATCTTGACAGATTTTGTCATTTGGTTCAGTTGTGAGTTCAGTAATTGAACTTCCCCTTCTAGGTGACTTATAGTTTCAAGATCTGCCTTTTTTTCAGCCTCCAGCTTTATAATGAGTTTTGATTGTTTCTCATTCTGCACACATACTTCAGCACTTTTGATACACAATTTCTTGTAGGTATCAGCCAGTTCTTCAAATGTCACTTCTTCATCACTAGTGTCACTGTCAGAGGTACAAACACTAGTTAGAGCAGTAACTAGTTTGGCAGATTCTTCTTCAGAATTACTTTCTGAATCATAGTCAGACCAAGTAACAGTCATTCCTTTCTTTTGTTTCTTAAGAAAGGTAGGACATTCCGCTCGAATATGTCCATATCCTTCACATCCATGGCATTGAATACCTCTGCCTTGGTTTCCCTTATCTTCTGACCTTGGTCTTCTGCTGGAACTGTCAATGTCAGAGGGAATGTTATGAACATTAGACCTTGACTTTGGATCCATTCTTTTGATGAGTTTGTTGAACTGTCTTCCAAGCATGGCAATAGCTTCTGAAAAATTTTCTTCTTCATCCTCCTTGTTTTCAACATCAGTGTTGGATACAAGTGCTATGCTTTTGTTCTTCTTGTCACCATTATCAGTGATCCCCATCTCAAAAGTCTGAAGAGACCCAATAAGTTCATCCACTTTCAACTTGCTGATGTCCTGGGCTTCCTCTATGGCAGTTACCTTCATTGCAAATCTTTTAGGCAAGGATCTGAGAATCTTCCTTACCAGTTTTTCTTCTGACATCTTTTCTCCCAGTGCCCCTGAGGTGTTGGCAATCTCCAAGATGTTCATGTGAAACTCATGAATGGTTTCATCTTCCATCATTTTTAGATTCTCAAACTTGGTGGTCAACATCTGAAGCCTTGACATTTTTACTTTGGAAGTGCCCTCATGAGTAGTTTTGAGAGTGTCCCAAACTTCCTTGGCCAGTTCATATTGATGTACTAGTCTGAAGATGTTTCTATCAATTCCATTGAACAAGGCATTTAAAGCTTTTGAATTACCCAGAGCTAAATCATCTTCTTCTTTACTCCAATCTTCCTTAGGCTTCAGACTGATTGTCCCATCTTTCTCAGTTATGGTGGGATGAATCCATCCTTTGTCAGTAGCTCTCCAAGCCTTTTTGTCCAGAGATTTTAGGAAGGCAATCATACGAGGTTTCCAGTAGTTATAATTAGTTCCATCCAGAATGGATGGTCTATTTCCAAAAACTCCTTCTTTGTCCATAGTGCCAGAAAGTGATATCCCTAGATCTCACCCAGTAATACAGGCAGGGTGCCTGCTCTGATGCCAATTGAAATTCTGGCTGCAGATACTCAATGTCACGTTCAATGTTATGACACCGTATCTGACTTACTATATGACAGTAAATACAAAAGTAATAAAGAACACAGTCAATTGTTTACCCAGTTCAGTGTGCAACAACACCTACTCTGGGGGCTACCAAGCCAGGGAGGAAATCCACTATAAGAGATGTTAATTCAGGAATAAACCAACCAGTTTATCTCCTTCACTTAAGACCTACCCAAAGCAATTCCAATCTAAGTACAACTTAAACCTGAGTTCCTACTCACTCCCCCTCAATCACAACAGTGATACATAAACAAATTTGACTTAAGAATTAATGAAGACACTCTTCAAAAACAAACACTTGATTAAGCTTCATAGCTTTTTAATCAAGCAACACAATCACTCGTGCTTCACAGCTTTGAGTGATACACACAGCTAACTTGACTCTGCTTCACAGCTTTAGTCAAGGAACATTCAAACACTCTTGCTTCAAAGCTTTGAGTGCTACACAACCCTTACAATTAGAAACCTATTCCAAGTCACTTATCACAATGATAATTTCTTGGAGTACAATAATCAAATCTATACAGATTACAAATGATCTTCTGATCAATAAAAAGGGATACGTTGAAAAACAGCAGCTCTGTTGAATATATAGCAGCTGCAACTTCAGTTAGGGTTTCCACAAAAACCTAGGGTTAATTCCGTTTGACCTAAAGACCAGGTCACAGGGCTTTATTAACCAGGTTAGGGTTGAGCTAGGTTACCCCTCAGAAAACGCAGGATTCTGTTCAGGAAAGACTGAGTTATTTTCCTGAAAAAACTCAGACTTATCCAACCTGCAAACCTGTTAGTTCAGAACAGGATGTCATAACATCTGTTATGACATCTGAGAAAACCTGTCTACTGATTTAGCAAAATGTGATCATTTTGCAAAATGCTCAGATACACATTTATAAACATTAGTACTTGAATTACAATATTTTTCTGCAAAGGTACCTAATGAGTCAGTACAAACTAAACTAGAATGTTATGACATCAGTCATGACATTCACACATACACTTGGGATTTACCAAAAATGCAAGCCAATACCTAAACACCTACAGGAGGGTCAAAACCCTAGTTTCTCGTCGATCTAATTTTCATCGCGCGCTTTATTATTTTTTACCCAATTATTGTATCTGCTCACAGTTTGTAATAGTTTTAATTAGGACCTTTACTTTTCATTGCTTTATTTTCAAAGGGTTTGTTTTTGGCTATGTAAATACTCGAAGCCTTGTAATAGCGTAGTTTAATTTCCACATTTTAAATTCCGCAAATTATTAACTGTTAGATGTATGATAATAGGATGCATGACAAGAATGTATGAGTAATTTTAAAACAGTTAGATCACCCTAAATGTGCAAAGATAAATAAACTGAAATTGAATCACTCGCACATGCGCACTCCTAGGGTATACTCCCACTTGGTTGCCTTCGGTAAATGGTTATTGAGTATAGGATACTTTAGTGGTTATCCTCTTGTCTAAACAAAGATCAAAGTCCCGATTCGGAAAAGTTGCCTCAGAATGGTTGCCTCGGAATTGTTGCCTCGAACAATTGATCTAAGACATTAGGCTTATTACTAAGACATCCTAACATTGCTTTATTGACCGTACGTCCCTTTCGAATTGACCCTCAAAACTCCAACGACGATGCTACCTACTCACTAATAGGGGGATAGCGTTGTCTAAAGGAAACAAGCATAGAACAATTCTTTTTTCGAGTAGGTAGATTAGTTCTTAGATACTTGCTCATTCCAAACAAAATTTTCACACTTACACTCGTTTACAAACAAAGTTTTCAAAAACACTTCATTACACTCTTGAAGACAGAAGCAAGAGTTAAATCGAAGTCAAAACAAAAAAACTTTTCAAAACCCACAAACACAAAGAATTTTTTTTTGAAAATGATGAGCAAGTACCTAAGAGCCCGTAGATAACTACAAATAGAAAGCGTGCTAATACCTTCCCTTTCTAGAATCTACCCCCCGTACTCAAAAATATCTCGAAAAAAGGAATTTCTATGCTTTTTTCCTTTTCTTGTTGGATAAAATAAAAGTCGGTGGCGACTCTTGCTTACCGCGACATTTTGCGAAAACAAACGCAAAACACAAACCAGCATAAAATTCCTTAACGAAATAGGGAAACCACGTCCCGGTTCTGGCCACTGTATCACAGAATTGGCGACTCTGCTGGGGAGAACATAATAAGTGGGGTGTACCTTAGGAATAGTTCATTATATTGTTTTCAATTGTTTGATCTATTTGCTTTATCTTTGTGGGCTTTGTATCGGAGTTACTATAGATCCTAACCCGGATCTGGGCATACCTTTTAGGTAAGTAGCAATAGACTATGAGGGAACTATACGACGTGGACCGATACGGTTGAAGCATTAGCTACGTTGGTGTGACACATTAGTTGGTACCGATATCCCTTGTGGAGGAACAAGGAGATTATGGGGCTGCTAATGGGTCATTAATCATCAACTGACCTTAGAACCTATAATTTACCAACTTGGACATATAAAAGTAGCAGTATGCTACACTCATTGAGACCATATCTCGCGATGATTACGGCCGCAAGAAAAGGTTACTAAACTGGAATTATGACCGATCGAGGATGGTCAGTGATATTGAGAACCTCTAGAACCCGCTTACTATTACTAGGACATGTTGAATAAACTAAACTGAAAGAGGGTAATACCTAAACTCCATGCTAGCCTGAAATTTAAGGGCTATTGTGTGACTTGTTTGCCCTTACCATGTTTTCTATCTGTGATACCTGTGGTGTGTTTTTATCATGACATCATGCATCATGACATCGCATGCATATTTCATTAGACTAACCATTTCCAATACCGAGGGGATTCATCTTTGTTCTGTTTTGCAGATCATGGCATCTATGTGCAGAAATACCATTCGGATCAACTTCGTACAGATACCTGCTCAGCTTAGAGAGTTGGTTTCAAAGATTCCTGATGCTTCTTCCTTTGTTAGAAGACATGGTCATCTCCTTACCTTGGTCACTTCAAAAACTGGATGAGCAAATGATGAGTGTCCTGTTCCAGTTCTTTAACCCGTTGCATCACTGTTTCACCTTCCCGGACTATCAGTTGGTCCCTACTTTGGAGGAGTTCTCTGATTTACTTGGCATATATATTCTAGAGCAGACACCCTTTACAGGTTTGAAGATAGCTCCTAGGCCAGAGGATATTGCTTCAGCCCTACATCTGACAAAGGTTGATGTAATGTCTAACTGGGAGATTCAGAGTGTTGTTAAAGGCTTCCTGGCTAAGTTCTTGATTGATCAAGCTCAACAATTCTGGGATAGTTTAGACTTTCAAGCATTTGAAGACATCCTGGCACTCCTCATCTATGGCCTGGTTCTGTTCCCAAATTTAGATTCTTTTGTCGACGTGAATGCAGTTAAGATCTTCATGTCCCGTAACCCAGTGCCTACTCTCTTAGGTGATATTCTACATGCTCTTTATATCCGTACTGCTCGGAAAAGGGGAACTGTCATGTGTTGTGCACCGCTGCTGGCGAGGTGGTTTATTTCTCACCTCCCCAAATCTGTATTGAAGAATGAGGAAGGTATGGGTTGGGCTTACAGAATCATGTCCCTCGCTCATACAGACATCATTTGGAGTACTAAAGACATGGAAGAGGTAGTTGTCATTGATCGGTGTGGGGAATACCCCAATGTTCCATTGCTTGAAATTAGAGGAGGGATAACCTATAATCCTTGTTTGGCCTTACGATAGTTTGGACGAGCTCGAAGGGACGGTCCTCATGAGTTGCTGCTTCCAGACATTGTCTTTGACTTCATAGGGGTGGTTGAGGGACATCGCCGCAGATTTATACGAGCTTAGGACAGGGTCAACCGGTCTGATCCACATGAGCTAGGAATGAAGACTTCTCTCCCGATGCAACCATACCACCATTGGGTTCGAGCCCGTGCTCAAAAGATGGGGATGCCATATGAAGCCGTTTTGCCGGTGATTGTAGACCGTACTGATGAAGAAGGGGTTCCTTATACGGTCCTCCATCCATACATGCCTACTGATATTGGGGTATTAAAGAGATCTTGGATCTAGTTAAGGGAAGAAAGGGATACTTACAAAGAGAAGTATCATGAACAGGAACGGAAGATCCTGAAGCTTACAAGGCAGCTGGAAACTGAGAGGACAATCAACGATTATGTCAGCACGAAAGGAAAACGACCATGGGAATTTTGATGTCTTTTACTATTTCTAGTTTAGATTTGCTTTTCAGTATTTCTTTTGTAACACATTAAAGGCATTTAAACATTGTTTCAAGTTTTAATCTAATAAAAGTGTGTTTATTTTGGTTTACAAATTTGAATCTCCCTAAGTCTTTGAAATCATTTCATACGCATTCCATTCCCATGCACCTTATTACAGGTACCCTTACAGGTTTCTCATCTTCTTCGCTATTTATTTCAGCACAACATGTCTTCTGAAACACCTACTGATCAAGCCATAAAGGCTCTGCAAGCTCAGAATGCTCAGTTCTTGGAAATGTTCTTGAACCTGGCCAAGGGGCAGAAATATTTGAAGACTCTTATCTTGAAAGACAAGAAGAAGAAGAAGAAGAAGAAGAAGAAGAAGAAGGTCCTCCTGAATATGGGTCACAAATTTGGGAACAGGTTGCGAGAGGAAGTTGATTTGTCTCACTCATCTGGAGGAGGAGAGAATCAAGAATAAAGGAAGGGTCCTAGCCCTGTGGTTTTAGATAATGGCATTGATTTTGATGAAGATTAGTATCCTCTTGCCGAGGATAGATATAAACAACTTGAAGACCGGCTAAGTGCAATGGAGATCCAGAAGATACCTGGGTTGGACTTCGAAGATTTGGGTTTGGCATCTGGGGTGGTGATCCCACACAAGTTTAAAGCTCCTGTCTTTGCTAAGTATGATGGGGTCTCCTGCCCAAAGTTACACCTCCGCTCGTATGTCAGAAAGATTCAACCATATACTGCTGATATGAACCTCTGGGTTCATTTCTTTCAAGATAGTCTGTCAGGGACTCAACTTGAATGGTTCTACCAACTGGAAGGAGCTAACGTCCGCAACTGGGAGGATCTTGCTACTGCTTTTTTCAAGCAATACCAGTATAATGCCGACCTTGCTCCCACGCGTACCCAACTTTAGGGTATGTCTATGGGTGCGAGCGAAGGTTTTAAGGAATACGCTCAGAAATGGAGAGATCTCGCTGGAAGAGTACAACCCCCTCTAGCTGATAGGGAGTTGGTGGATATGTTTCTTAGGACTTTGTCTGGTCCGTACTTCAATCATTTGATTGGTAGTTCATCGTCTGGGTTTACTGAATTGATTATGACCGGGGAGAGAGTTAAGGCCAGTGTCAAGAGCGGAAAGATACAGAAGGGTGCTTCGGCAAGTACAAAGAAGAAGCCTTTCAAGAAGGAATCTAGTGCAGTTTACAGCTCGAGGAGCCAAAATCGACCTGAACACCGCCAAGCAGTTAATGCGGTGGTAATATCAAGACCAACTGTTGCCCCACAATGCAACACTCAGCAAAGAGCAGAGAGGCCTCAGAGACAGTTTACTCGGCTCAGTATGACTCTATCTCAAATTCTGCCACAGTTGTTGAAGACCAACCTGGTGACCCTGAGGGAAGCTCCAAAGAATCCCTGTACTACATCACCGTTGTATAATCCAAATGCCCGTTGTGCTTATCACTCCGATAGCCCAGGGCATGACACAAACAACTGCTGGGCTTTGAAGAATAAAGTACAGGATCTGATTGAAGCTAAGGAGATCGAGTTTGAAGCGCCAGAAAAGCCTAATGTTATAACGGCTCATATGCCAAAACATGATGCGGGACTAAATGCACTTGAGGATGATGATGAAGAGTACGATATTGACAGATGGATTTACCCGACTACCGATGGTGGATTAAGCAATTGGACGACGAAGGACTTCGTATCCATTTCTTTTATTACACAGTAATAAGACTTTTGTTTTGAGTTTGTAACATACAATTTGAAACTTTACGGCCCGGTGCCTTGCCCGAGACACCGTGGCTTTGTTTGAGGGCTTATTATGTGTAATTTCCATATATCATCAATAAAAGTATTGGATGTTTTTCTTGCATTACAAATTTTGCGCTCTTTGTTTTTCTTTTCTATCTCGCAAAACAACTATTTGTCTTAAACACACTCACATATACAGGTCTACATCCATTATGGATCCCACTGATAACGACTCTGCTACTGCCAGTTATGACTTAGAAAGTCCGATCAACAAAGTCGAGGACGAAGGTGAGGATGATTGCGAAGTTCCTGGTGAACTTGCTAGACTGTTACTTCAGGAAGAGAGGGCCATACAGCCGCATGAAGAGCCAGTGGAAACAGTAAATCTGGGTACAGAGGTAGACAAGAAAGAGGTCAAGATCGGTGAAAATCCGGAGCCTAGTGTTAAGCAACGGTTGATATATATGTTGCGTGACTATGTTGAGATCTTTTCCTGGTCCTATAAAGATATGCCTGGGTTGGATACCGATATTGTAGTTCATCGCTTGCCAACTAAGGAAGACTGTCCTCCAGTGAAACAGAAAGTTCGCTGAGTGCGCCCAGAGATGTCTGAGAAAATCAAGGCTGAGGTTATGAAACAGTTTGATGCCGGTTTTCTAGCAGTTACTTCTTACCCGTAGTGGGTTTCCAACGTGGTTCCGGTGCCGAAGAAAGATGGTAAGGTTTGAATGTGTGTTGACTATAGGGATCTGAACAGGGCTAGCCCCAAGGATGATTTCCCTCTGCCTCATATCGATGTTCTGGTTGAAAACACTGCACAACATAAGGTCTTCTCCTTTATGGATGGTTTCTCTGGTTACAATCAGATTAAGATGGCTCCCGAGGATATGGAGAAGACAACATTTGTTACTCAATGGGGTACCTTTTGCTACAAGGTTATGCCGTTCGGATTGAAGAATGCTGAGGCAACGTATCAGCGCGCCATGGTCGCTTTGTTCCACGACATGATTCATCATGAGATTGAGGTATACGTTGACGACATGATTGCAAGGTCCCAGACTGAAGAGGAACATCTTGGCCATCTCCAGAAGTTATTTGACAGGTTGAAATTATACAGACTGAGGCTAAATCCGAACAAGTTCACCTTCGGAGTGAGGTCTGGTAAGCTGCTGGGTTTCGTCGTTAGTGATAAAGTTATTCAAGTGGATCCTGCAAAGGTGAAGGCTATACAGGAAATTCCAGCTCCCCGAACAGAAAAAGAAGTCAGAGGCTTTTTGGGACGTCTGAACTATATTGCCCGATTTATCTCACACCTAACTGCTACTTGTGAACCAATCTTCAAGCTACTGAAGAAAGATCAAGTGGTAAGATGAAACGATGAATGTCAGGCCACTTTCGAAAGGATCAAGGAATATCTCCAAGATCCACCTATTCTGATGCCCCCAGTTGAAGGGAGACCTTTGATTTTATACTTGACAGTACTCGACAATTCAATGGGGTGTGTGCTGGGGCAGCATGACGAGTCTGGCCGAAAAGAGCATGCTATTTATTACCTTAGCAAAAAGTTTACCGACTGTGAGACCCGATACTCACTGCTTGAGAAAACTTGTTGCGCTTTAGCATGGGCTGCTCGCCGGCTGAGAAAGTATATGCTGGCTCTCACTACTCTATTGATATCAAAGATGGATCCAATCAAGTATATCTTCGAAAAGCCTGCCTTGTCTGGAAGAATAGCGAGATGGCAGATGATCTTGACTGAATACGACATCCAATACACGACCCAAAAAGCAATCAAGGGAAGTGTGTTGGCAGATAATTTGGCACATCAGGCCGTGGATGATTACCAATATATGAACTTTGAGTTTCCAGATGAGAACATCATGTTGGTGACTGACTGTGAAACACCTGGACCGGATGAAGGACCTGAGAAGGGATCCCGATGGTCTATATACTTTGACGGAGATTCAAACGCTTTGTGTAATGACATTGGTGCCGTGATCATATCTCCTGAAGGATGTCATACTCCATTCACCGCCCGATTATGTTTTAACTGCACCAACAATATGGCGGAGTATGAAGCATGCATCATGGGTCTTCGAGCAACAATTGACCTAAGGGTTAAGTTCTTAAGTGTATTCAGAGATTTCGCTCTCGTGATCAGTCAGATCAAAGGCGAGTAGGATACAAAGCACCCAAATCTTATTCCTTACAAAGAGTATGTGTTTACGTTGCTTCCGCACTTCGAGGAGATAACCTTTGAACACTTCCCCAGAGAGGAGAATCAGTTAGCGGACGCACTAGCTACAATGTCTTCTATGTTCAAGGTCAGGTGGAACAATGAAGCTCCCCAGATTACCATTGAGAGGTTGGACGAACCTACACATTGCTGTGACATTGAGACTGAAGAGGTAACAGAAAAACCCTGGTTCCACGAGGTGAAAAAGGGATCTTGAGGCTCAAGAATACCCCGAGGGTGCATCTGTTAATGATAAGAAGTTCTTGAGGAGGTTTGCGGAGAAGTTCTTCATCAGTAATGGTATCCTTTATAAGCGTAACCATGACTCGACCTTACTGCGATGTGTGGATAAGAATGAGGTAGAAAGGATTATGGTAGAGTTGCATGAAGGTAATTTCGGAACTCATTCCAGTGGACACACCATGGCAAAGAAAATCCTACGGGCAGGATATTATTGGTCCACCATGGAAGCCGACTATTATCAGCATTCTCGAACTTGTCATAAGTGCCAAGTCTATGTTGATAAGGTGCACATACCTCCAGTACCTCTGAACGTCTTGACAGCTCCTTGGCCTTTTGCAATGTGGGGCATCGATATGATTGGTGAGATCAGACCTACTGCGTCTAACGGGCATTGTTTCATCTTGGTAGCAATGAATTACTTTATGAAGTGGGTTGAAGCAGCTTCCTTTGCTACAATGACCAAGAACGTCGTGGCACGGTTTATTCGGCACAATCTAATCTGTCGATACGGTGTATGAGAGAGGATCATTACGGACAATGGTACAAATCTCAATAATAAGATGATCACCGAGCTCTGCAAACAGTTCAAAATACAGCATCACAACTCTTCTCCTTACTGGCCGAAGATGAATGGGGCTGTTGAAGCGGCTAATAAGAACATCAAGAAGATTGTGTAGAAGATGACGATGACATAAAAAGATTGGCACGAGATGTTACCATTTGCTCTTCATGGATACCGTACCTCAGTGCGGATGTCAATAGGGGCAACACCCTATTCCTTGGTATATGGCATAGAGGCAGTCTTGCCCATTGAAGTTCAAATACCCTCTCTTTGGATTATGAAGGGTGCAGGTTTGAGCGAAGATGACTGAATCCAGACCCGACTTGATCAGCTGAACTTAATCGACGAAAAGAGACTTACTGCTATTTGTCATGGTCAAACGTATCAAAAACGGATGATCAAGGCATTTAACAAGAAAGTCAGACGACAAGAGTATCAAGTTGGGGATCTGGTGATCAAGCGCATCATACTGCCACAAGGGGATCCTAGGGGCAAATGGACCCCTACTTACGAAGGGCCATTTGTGGTTAAGAACATTTTCTCAGGAGGAGCTATGATTCTAACCACTGTGGATGGTGACGACCTTCCTCACCCCGTCAATGCAGACATAGTGAAAAAAATACTACGCATGATCAAAGACCCGCTAGGTTGACTGGCCTAGGCAAAAATAAGGGCTTCCCGGCAAACTAAAAGGGTTCGGGAAAAAATAAGGGATGAAAATGAAAAAAAACTATACACCCAGCAAGTCGAAAACCTGAAAAGGCGGCTTGGGAAAAAAAAGGGTATCCCGGTGGACTGAAAACCCGAAAGGGCAGTCCAGGCAAATATTAGGGATCAAAGCGTAATACTATGTCTCATTGGATCACCTTGCTATCAGACTTCAGTATTGACTATCAAGCTCGGATGGCACTAATCAATCTGATCTACCTTCAACCAAGTAGCAAAGTGATGAGACGCTCGAGGATATAAAGGCAATAGCAGAGTTGGAACCCAGTGGGATTATTCACATAGCTGTTTTTCTTTGTTTTTCATAAATTGTGTAAATTCTGTTATTCGGCGGTGTTCTCTTACTAGGACGTCAGCCTCTTGTACAAAAACGCCTACTTACAGGCTAATTTCAAAATCAATACAATTCATTTTCACAAATAAATTTCAAATTATTTTCCTTTTCTGTTTTGTTTTGCAAGAACATCCAATGGTTCATTTTTTATATATGCATTTGACATTAATTGCTGCTCATGAATATTTACATGCAAAACAAAAGACGATTACTCGTAATATCAGAGACAGGGGCAAATAAGAATTGTCCAGACCTTACAGTTGCTCTATCCACCAGGTACAAGGATAGATTTAGCTGAAGAATATGACTAAGGTACATTCACTCCCCACAGAGTAGGAAAAAGACAATAATGTTAACTCTCCCCAGCTGAGGCTCACAACCGCGAATGAGTTGGCAATATTCTCCCCAAGCAGAGTTTATCCATCATTAGCAATAGAAAATTATCCCCAGCGGAGTCTGGAAAATCTTCCCCAGTGGAGTTTGGAGAATCATCCCCAGTAGGCTCTGGAAGTTTGTCCCCAGTAGAGTCCAAAAGATTATTTCCAGTGAAGTCGTAACTGGAAGATCATCGCCAACAGAGTTCATTCCTTTTACAACCAGAAACTCAATTCCCAACAAGGCTCATTACCACCAGCAACGGTAATTCATCCCCAACTGAATTTATCAGCGGAATCCTTAACACCTCCCCACAGAGTCATTTCCTTGTTAGTTTATTCCCCAGCGGAGCCATCCTCACATGCAGGTTTATTCTCACAAATATCTTCATTCACTATCCCCAGCGGAAACGAAGAATTCAACTCTTTTCTCCAGCAACAATCCGAGATTTATTTTCCCTAGCTAAAAACATCACATTTCCATACATCATGACACATGCATATACGCATCATACATCACAATCTCATTTATTTTGAGAACATCATTACCTGATATATATCATGCATTACATGCAGCTAACCTTTCCCTTTCAGGAAAAATACAATCAAATTCTCACTAAAGCAAGCTATGAAGCCCGGATTCGACCGGACAATAGTTTAAATCCTCAGCAAGCCGTGAAACCCGGATAACAGCTCAACAAGTTATTGTGAAGCCTGGATTACGACCTGACAATAATACAAGTTCCTGTGAAACCTGAATTACGACCAGATAGAGGTTAAAGACACTGTGAAGGTTGGATTTTAACCAGATAACAGTAAGGGATACTGTGCAACTTGGATTACGACCAAATAGCAGTTCTCCTGGCCAGATACTATGAAGCTCGGATTACGACCGGATGTTAGTTGGCCCAAAGCCAAAGGGAAGCCCGGATTATGACCAGATAGCCATTCGATCTCTTCTGAAGACTGGATTACAACCAAATAAGAAATAAAGTGTTTTGAAGACTGGATTACGACCAGATAAGAAATAAAGTATTGTGAAGCCTGGATTACGACCAGACAGTAGTACGGAACACCATGAAGCCTGGATTATGACCGGATAACGATAAAAGGACTAAATC
Organism: Vicia faba; assembly: GCA_948472305.1. NCBI lineage: Eukaryota > Viridiplantae > Streptophyta > Magnoliopsida > Fabales > Fabaceae > Vicia > Vicia faba. The sequence continues at coordinate 1,142,127,500 of OX451737.1, forward strand.
CTGGATTGCGACCAGATAGCCGTACAAGACCCTGCGAAGTTTAGATTTCGACCGAATAGCAGTTTACCTGGACAGTTACTAAGAAGCCCGGAGTCGACCGGATATTAGTGTGGCATAAATTCAAGTTAAAGCCTGGGTTACGACCAAATAACATTTGAATTCCTTCCGAAACCTGGATTACGATCAGATAAGAATTAAGAAGTTGCGAAACCTGGGTTACGACCGGATAGCAAGTTTAATCTCATCTCCCCAGTAAGTCTGTAAAGCCTAGATTGCAACCAGATAACAATCGGTCTTATTACTATGAAGCCTGGACCACGACCAGATAACATTTCATTTTCATCTCCTCGACTAAGAGACAGTTCCTCAGTAGAATAACGGATGATCGAAGTTCCTAAAATTCAAATTGAGATGACTCACCAGCAGAATAACGGGCGACGAAGCTCCTAAAATTCTATTTCTCTCAAGACAGAGATCAGCATTCCCCAGCGGAATTTTCCTCAACAACAGGTATACAAGCTCTCGCTAAGGAATCTCTTATGTGATCGACACTCCTTCAGATGGCATCTTTAAGCCCATCCCCTCGTCATAAATTTCCAAATGTCATCTGTAAGGCCATTCCCGATATCGCAAGACGAACACCACTTCATGCGAGTGCAAATTTCTGGGCACTCTAGTGTTCAATCATCTTCCACCTTCGGATCACGAAAGGCACGAAAGCCAATCTACATCCTCAGGTTTAAGAAGATTGAACAGGGACCGCTGTTGCACCCCAAAATTTTCCCTCCCATATTTCTCAAAATATTTCAAGAAAGATCCTCAAGTTGCTCAAGGTAGTCCAAGGGTTGGCCAGACAAGCTCTCTCCAAAGGCAGTCTACCCCAAATTAGGGTTTCATGTTGCATCAATATACTTGATTCCAAGGGATTCCAAATGCTCAACATTGTCCTAATATGTTCTCAAGATCATCCATGTCAAGTTCCAAGCCTTGTAGAGGAAGTTTGCTCAGTCAATTGCTCAAAGGCCTGAAAGTCGACTGTGCTAGGGCAAAAGTCAATTGTGGCCCACATATAGTCAAACTTCAAGATTTTTGGTCAACATCCTCATCTTGAAGTATATTTCATCATTTTATCAAGGGTTGATCATGATTCATCAAGGATTGCTCATAATTCATGAAGATTCAAAAGTTGCTAAATTAGGGTTTTGCAGGAAAAGTCAACTCAACTTTGACCAAGCATAAATTTCTCATACTTTATGAGAAATGACCCATCCAAAGCTCATTTTGAAGAGGATGCAATTACCTACAATCCATATTGAGCTCCCAAGTTCAAAATATGTACCCACAAGAAGTTATGAATTTGGACATTATAGGTCATTTTGAAAAGTCAACAAAAACACCTTTTTTGTCAAAGCTTCATACATGAGAATGGAATATCAAATTGATATGATACCAAAAGGGTTGCTTATAGGACATCTCAAGCTTTCTAAAAAGTCCAAGAACACCTCCAAATAGTCAAAATTGAGGAAGTTATGTATTGGTGAAGTTGAGCTTTTTTGCAAAATTGCCAAAAGTCAACTATCCCTAAAACTTCAAATTTTGCCAAATGGGCCCGATCTTTTTCACTTGTTTTGAGTTGGCAACATAGTCCACGAGCTCTAGCCCTTTCCATTTGTCGTTATCATGTTTTTATTATTTATTTTTATTTTTATTTGAATTAATTCAATTTAAATCAAAACAAATCATATAAAATCCAAAATATTGAAAACAAAAGATTTTATGCTTGTTTCAGGTTTTATTATACAGCTAGCAAACATTCAAAATCGTATCAAGGCATGGTGTGAACAAAAGGATTTAAATAGGCCAATTTTGGAAAGTTTTCAAACTGTATCAAATCACAATCCAAATCATTGAAGGAGGAAGATTGAATACAACTTATCAACCCTAATACATTGCTTGGTACATATAGAGTGCGTGCAGACTCAAAAACAAGGTTAGAATCAGACGCAGCAAGCAAAGCAACATTTGAAAAAAATCAAGAAAAGTGTAAGATTGAATTCCTATTTCCAGGCATCCTCAAGGCCTTCTAGCCATCCAAATCGATTCTTGGGAGTGTCAGCAAGCTAAAGCAATCAAGAACCAAGTTGTTTCAGTCCCAAATTGCACTGTAAGTCAGCAACGATACCTCTCTTTTCTTGAAATCGAATCTCATGATATAGGCATTGTTAGGATGAATTAATCATATATTATTGATCCATGAGACATATGCAAACTTTATGTATGTTTTAATTGTATTTTTATGGCTTGTATGGAGTTTCACCATTGTTAAGGTTTACGAGCTCAATTTGGGATTTATATATATAAGCAAAATTGGGCCATAAAAGGGCCACCAATGTAACCAGCAGGACCAGACGAATTCAATCATGGCTTTGTTTTTCATTTATCATGTTTGTGCTTGATTTTAGAAGTGATAGGGGCTATAGCGACGAACATTGTTCGTAGGTAAAAGTTTCCAAACCTTTTAGCCACAGAGAGAGGAAGGAGACGACTGCGTGTCACCACCCCACTGGCCCATTCAAATTTTTTGTGCGCATTTTTTTGTTTCCTCCACTAACACGCTTTTTTTGTACATTATTGTTATTTCTTATCCTATGTACAACAAAAACAAATGGTGCAGTGGCAGCCAGGCAGCGCTTAAGGCATTAGGAGGCTTGAGGTCAGGGGTTTGACCCCTGCCTCTAACATTTGGTATTTTTCTAATTTTCTTTCAGGTTATCCAGCGTGCTTACCCCCAGGGATCCACCATACGTCCTCATCATCAATCATGCCAAGTGGCCAGATGGCCCAATCTGATGGCCATCCAGAAGGGAGCACCATGAGCCAAGTCAAACGCATCACACTGGATCTCAAAGGTCAACATGGACCTCACTCAAATGGGCCCAGATCTGACTATTCACACCACTCAAAATTGCTATCCAGGCTCAATTTTCTTTCTCTATACGATTTTTTTTTATTCTTTTATTTATTTTATTTAACTTATTTAATTTATTTACTAACCAAAAATTATTTTCTTTTTTATCAAAAATCACCAAAAACATTATTTTTCACCAATTAGATTTAGGTTTATTATTATCAATAAATTAACTAATTTAATTAGGTTTGATTAATTTAGATAACTTTAATTTATTTTGTACATAATTAAAAATAATTAGAATAAATAGGTTTTATTACTAACTTAATTATATTTTATTTCTTTTCCTAAAATAACCAAAATAACCAAAAATAAGTCATGTAATTATTTTTATTAGTTAATTTAATTAACTAATTATTTTCATATTTAATTTAGAAAAACTTAATTCTTTTCTTTAAAAAAATATTAAAGACAACAAAAAAACTTTTTTTTTTCTTTTTAGGAGGGTCAAAACCCTAGTTTCTCGTCGATCTAATTTTCATCGCGCGCTTTATTATTTTTTACCCAATTATTGTATCTGCTCACAATTTGTAATAGTTTTAATTAGGAACTTTACTTTTCATTGCTTTATTTTCAAAGGGTTTGTTTTTTGCTATGTAAATACCCGAAGCCTTGTAATAGCGTAGTTTAATTTCCGCATTTTAAATTCCGCAAATTATTAACTGTTAGATGTATGATAATAGGATGCATGACAAGAATGTATGACTAATTTTAAAACAGTTAGATCACCCTAAATGTGCAAAGATAAATAAACTGAAACTGAATCACTGGCACATGCGCACTCCTAGGGTATACTCCCACTTGGTTGCCTTCGGTAAACGGTCATTGAGTATAGGATACTTTAGTGGTCATCCTCTTGTCTAAACAAATATCAAAGTCCCGATTCAGAAAAGTTGCCTCAGAATGGTTGCCTCGGAATTGTTACCTCGAACAATTGATCTAAGACGTTAGGGTTATTACTAAGACGTCCTAACATTGCTTTAGTGACCGTATGTCCCTTTCGAATTGACCCTCAAAACTCCAACAACGATGCTACCTACTCACTAATAGTGGGATAACGTTGTTTAAAGGAAACAAGCATAGAACGATTCTTTTCTCGAGTAGGTAGATTAGTTCTTAGATACTTGCTCATTCCAAACAAAATTTTCAAACTTACACTCCTTTACAAACAAATTTTTCAAAAACACTTCATTACACTCTTGAAGACAGAAGCAAGAGTTAAATTGAAGTCAAAACAAAAAAACTTTTCAAAACCCACAAACACAAAGAAAATAATTTTGAAAATGATGAGCAAGTACCTAAGAGCCCGTAGATAACTACGGATAGAAAGTGTGCTAATACCCCCCTTTCTATAATCTACCCCCCGTACTCAGAAATATCTCGAAAAAGGAATTTTTCTGTGCTTTTTTCCTTTCCTTGTTGGATAAAATAAAAGTTGGTGTCGACTCTTGCTTACCGCGACATTTTGCAAAAACAAACGCAAAACGTAAACCAGCATAAAATTCCTTAACAAAATAGGGAAACCATGTCCCGGTTCTGGCCACCGTATCACACAATGCAACAAGATCACACACTAGGGTTTGGTTCTTCTCCTTATCTTTAACTTTTCTCATGGGGAATCACCAAGCACCTTGGCTTGTATTTTGTGATCATCTATGTTTTGTATTGATTAACTTTTTACTAATAAATACAATGTATGTTTGCCCTAATTATGGATATCGTAGGTGAAAGCAACACCTTCTAGCAGGTTAATCCACAGGTTCATGAGTTGTTTCCATGCCTTCTTCAACAAAGCTCAATTTAGATCCAAGCTTCATTATTTAAGATATTTTGAAATAACATCATGAAAAAGCCTATTATGATTCATCATGCTTCAAGTTGTCAAAAATAGTTTAAAGGTACAAGGGTTGATTGAAGAAGTTTGACCTAGTTGGACAAGTTTTTGATTTCTTAATCACAAGTGCATATCTCACTCAATTCTCAATATTTGGAAGTGGTTATGGTTGCTATGGTTTCTCATTACCATCCTTAACAACTTCTATTTATAAGACAAAAGTATTTGTGTAAGAAGGATTGTCAAAATTGAAGAGGTTTCCTGAGGCATTTTGTTGCTCTATGAGCTAGGGTTTTGAACTTGTAAAGGCCATATCTTGCTCATCTTTTGGTATTTTTGAGTGATTCCAAAAAACATGCTTCTCTTCAAAGGGTTATAAATAATTGACTTCAAAAGTATCAAGAAAATTTTGTGTGGAAGATACCTAATGATGAAGAAAGATTACAAGTCCTCTAAACAAACCATCAAATTCCCATACATGACATCAAAAGATCATAACTTGGTCAATTTTTATCACCTTCAACCCATTACTTCTCCATATGGATCTTAAATATGTGAACTTCAACCCTTATTTTAAGTGTAAAGTGTGAAAATGAATGGAAGATGCCCTAAGGATGCAAAAGATTATAGGTCATTTTATGAATTTTTGCCAATTTCAACAAGTCATAACTTTCTAAAAATGTCATTCAAGAGATCTACTTCATGCCATCTTTTTTGGTTAAGAGAAGATTTCAAATGGAAGGCCATGATTGGATGTAAGACATTACAAGTCATTTTTGAAGAAAAAACTTGACATTTTTCTAAGTACAAAAGTCAACCTCTTGTTCTCAACTTTGACTCATCACAACTTTCAGCTCAAGCATCCATTTGATCCCATTCTTTGCACATTGTAAAGATTATGATCTCATCTTTCGGACGCAACAATGATCAAGTCTCAAGGTTTCCTAAATCATGCACACGGTTGATTTGAATATGGTACCTTGAAACTGATGTTTTCTCCAAATTCAGAATTTGAAATCCTTGATTTAGATTCTAAACACATTTTTTGCGTGCTTTTGCTTATGAACATGTTTAGTGAACCTCCAGAAGTGATTAACATATTAAAACACAAGGTTTGGATGAGTTTTGATCAAATTACAAGTCACACTTTTCTTGTTTATAACTTCACACGATTTCCCTCCAAACTTCATCATTTCACACGCTTGAGCATCCAATCAGCCTCCCTTATAAATAGAGGATCATCCCTAATTCATTTTCTGAAGCTTAGAGAGCCAGAATCACTTGCCAAACTTCCTCTTGAACTCAATTTTCTGCAACTTCTAATTTTCTCTTACAACCTTTCTCAATCAGTTTTCTTTGTCAATTCACCTTCTTTGAATATCATTGAAGTTAACAGAAGAAGAATTAAGCTCTAAGACTTCCTAAATCGTGCTAGCCAAGTACAGTTTCAGAGATCTGCAACTTAACTTCAATAGGTAGATTCCTTCACCAATTCTCTCAAACTTCCATAATGTTATGAACATCTCATCTTCCTGATTCTAGTCACGACACTTGTTTTCGACTGGAATTAAGTTTTGGCAATGAAATTTCAAATACTTTTGCAAAACTTATTTTCAAAAACGACTGACCAACAATTTAAATAAATTTTTCCCAAAGGTACCATTGGAATCGTCTTAAAGAGACGAAGTGAATGGTACCAGTATCGTGTCCTAATTTTACAGTTGCTAGAAGCTTCAGATTCATTGGCTGGAGGTTGAAGATGATCAACGTGTCATCTATCAACCAATGAAGGCATGCCACACATTTTTCAAAATCTGATTTAAATAAATTATTCCATGCTTTATTCAGTAAAGACCATGATATGCACAACGCGTCTGATCCATTGGATTAGCTTACTAACACGTTTTGACTCTCATCGATTGGTCCATATTTTTTTGACTTTATTTTATTTTCTGATTTTTTATATTAAATTTGTTTTAAACTTCAAAAAATCATAGAAAATTCATTTTTACTTTAAAAAAAATGTAAAAAATACAATTTTATTTTGTGTTTTGATAGTTTTTATAATTTTTCACTTTATTTGAATTGTTTTAAATGTTTAAAAATAATTTTCTTAATTTTTAATTTCTGAAAAAAATTATGGAAGGATCCAATGACCTTTTGACAAATATTTGTGACATCATTTTATTTTTATTTCTGACTTTACTCTGTTTCACATTTTTTGGTTTGTTTTGCATATTTCTTTTAATTTTAAAAATAGTTTCTGGCCTTAAAAAATTACCAATAATTTTGTATAAATATTTGAGCTCATTTATGATTTTTCTATAGTCTTAGTTGATTTTTCTTGGATGTTTTGAATACAATTTCTATTTTCCCCCTTATTTTCATTAAAAAATCATTTTAAAAATCATTTTTCTTTATTTTTAAAATACTATTTTATTTTTTAATATATTCTGGCTGATCTTGGACTATGAAATTCTGGTCATAAACTTTATTAACATCATTAGATTCATGGTGTTGAGTTTGACTCCACATAAAATGGATTAATAATTTTAATAATAGTTTGATTAAATTTTTGGTTCAAATATGGTTTAATTCTTACCCCATCCCTCTTCATCTCATCCCCTTCGTATTGTACTAAATATTATTGGAGAATGATTTCCATATCATTTCTCAAAATATATGGTACATAGATTGCTATTGACCGACCTCAAAATTGGTGTGACTTCTATATAAGTCCACTTACGATTGCTTAACATAGTGCTAAATTTTGTCCTGATATTGAGAAAATGATCATTTGTGGCCCAAACCAATGTTTGTAAGCCCAAGTATGTTAATTTGAACCATTTGATCCAATAACCTTTAGATTCATTGTTAGGAGGCTTTGGTCCTACCAATTCTCAAATGAATTTTCATCAATTTTGGTCAAATTGGATCACTTAACCATCATTGATCATTTATTGTTGCCTTGAGATTTAAATGAATGATATACTTGACAAAAAGCAAATGCAACTTGTTGTTGAGAGGCTTTGATTTTATCAATCTTCTAATGAGTTCCAAATACAAGTTTCAAGATGGTCATTCAACTAACCACTACTTCCTAACAATTAACTTTATTTTATGCTTTTACTTTATGTTTTTACTTTAAGCACATTTATTTTAGCATTTACATTTCATGCTATTTTAATCTTTGCTCACTTGAGTATTTACTTTTTATGTCATTTTTGTTTTTCTCATTTGAGTTTTCATTTTATTTTTGAAGATACCTAATAATCAACTTGAGCCATAAAAAACTTTAATGTCACTTAGACTACTTGGTTACTATCCTTTGCATTATGGAGTTGTGGACTTCTTGGACTTAGGATTAGAAGTTGTGACCTACTTAGACAACTTGTGACCTCAACTGTTATTTTGTCTGGAGTTTTTGGGGTTTACCCCAAGACATTGGATTGTTTGTTTGTTTGTTTTGTGTGCAGGTTATTTTGATTACACACTTTATTTGTGATCAGGAATTCATCTATATACAGTCGTTACTCTGCCTAATTTTTGTGAAGACTTAATACAATTAAAGCTTGGTTTTATTAAGAGGTTTAATATCTTTGCTTGTATGGTTTCAATCCAAAGGATGAGAATTCTACATTGACTCATTGTGTCAAGTGTTGGCTTCCTGTTTGTTAGACAATTCCTTTCCCTAGCTTTTACCTTATGCTTTAGGATAGTCCCTTCATCTCCTCCCACCTTCTTTAATTTCAAAAATATTCTCCATCCTTTTCAAAACTATTTTTGTTTTCTAAACTCGAACTGCTTTCATAATAAACTTGGACTTAGGTCCATGCACTTTCAAAAATATTTTCTTAATCAAACTTTAATCTACTTAATAATACCTTGACATTTTTGTGAGAAGAATAAAAATCAATCAAAATATTTTTTCCACTTTGGCTTTTTATCTTAAACTTTTTCTCAAAAGATTAGACCCTTGTCAATCCTTATAGTGATGCGAGCTACTATACTTCTATGATATATAGTGAAGCGAGATATTTTCCACTTGGGTGTTGAGCGAGACTTTGTTGATTTGAAAATCCAAGCCATATCCTCCACTTTGAAATGACACAAATTCTCCTTTCTCATAATCGTTGGTAGTAAGTATGTTCTTCAACTCAGATAAGAAGATGATGTCTTGTCTCTTAAAATTAACCAACACACTTGTGTTTTAAATTTTTAAAAGATGAACTATGATTACCCTGATCCCCTATTACACGGAAGGTGGTACGTAGGCACTAAAGGTTCACAACTGCGGAGGGTGCAAAAATCATAAAAAATACTTCTTTCCTCATCCCCACAATCCATTTTTGTATACAACATTTATAGCCAAAATACACAGATTTTCAAAGAGGTTCTTGCGGAGTACCATAGATGTTTATGGTGATAATACCTTCCCTTTGCATAACCAACCCCCGAACTTAGATTTTATCCTCCTCTTTTGGGTTATTCTCTCTTTTCCCATTCCTCTAAAAACAATAAATTACGGTGGCGATTTTTTATTTGATCTGTGCGAGTCAAGCCAATCCAATGGCTTAGTATCAACATTTCTACCGCTAAAGAAAAAATGGTGACTTCATTGGGGAAAGATTGACCCCTTACTGGTCCATCCCTAAGTGGGTTTAGTCTATCTTTGTTTGTCTAAATATGTGTTATTATATGTTGTATTGTATATGTTGTATATATGTTTGTCTGGATTTTACAGGGTTTTAGGGTGCTTGGTAATTTCTCATAACTCCTTTACCCGGACTTGGGAAAACTTAAGATAAGACGGGAGGTATATTCATGTTAACTTTGAGGGAGTAATCCCAAAAAAGGAGGCATGATATCCCCCACTCAGTGGAGGGCCCTTTGACTGTAGTATCATTTACCGAGTAATCGAGAAGACGTGCCGCTTTCGACCTGGGAGCCTGCTGAAACTGGGGACCGTAGAGACTTTAACCCATCTTGGCCTCTTAGGCGTAGTGCGAAAGCTATGACGGAGTAATCCGGAAATAGTTGTCACGCGATATTATGCTCAGACTGTAATCTCAACCCTCAACTCAACTTTAGTTTTGATGAAAGACAAACAAGCTAGTTTGATGAAAGACAAACAAGCATTATGGCAAGAAGGAAAAGAAGTGAAATTAACTTAAAGCATCATTCACTCAAAGCTTCAAGGATCATGGCAAGCAATCAAGTATATCAATTCTCAATTGAACTACATTGATTAGAAATGCTCAAAAATGATATACACACTTGCCACAACACTTCACTTATATTTCAAAAAAAAATTTTAGTTTTTCTCTGCTGTAAATCGATTAACATCTTGTGTAAATCGATTTACACATGCTTTTTCAAAAAACTGATTGTCTCTGCCAGCAATCGATTTACATTTTGTGTAAATCGATTGATCACAGAACAAACTGAATTTTTAACTCTTGTAAATCGATTTACACAACATGCTAATCGATTTACACTTCAAATTTTTTGAAATTCTGAACGTTACAAACCTGTGCAATCGATTTGCATCTTATGTTAATCGATTTACACATTGAAAATTTTGAAAAATCTGAACTGGTTTCAAGATATCCTTCACACCTTTTCTCCAATAGTTGCATGATAAAACATTGCATCTTATCAAGTTTTTCAAACAGAAAAGTGTCCATTTGGAAAGGTATCTTGATTACTATATATTACAAAATCTTTCAAATCATAAACAACTCTTCTCTTATGCAATAAAATCTGGACATTGTAATATATTCAAACTTCATATTTCTTAACTTTTAAGAACAAAGATTTTCTGCACTTTCACACACATAAAGAACAGAAATCTTTGAGCATTATCTAACCATTGTGTTACAGTTTGAATTGCTTACAAGAGAAGAAAGAAGAAACTTCAAAGAAGTCACTCTATATGATCAACATCTTTCAAGAAATCATACTTCATAAAATTTTACAAAGTGTAACTTATTTCCAGGATTGTTGGAATTAAGTATTAGATTACTTTTGTTCCTTGTTGTCCATTGTTGGAAACAAGAGGTATCTTTTGAGAGGATTGTTCTCATTAGACTTATTGGAAATCCAAGAGGGTGTTCTTGGTATTTGTTAGGTTCTTTAGTTGATAAGACTAGGAAGAGTCTTGTAAAAGTTCTAACAAAATAGTAAAATCTCTTGCGTGTTTGCAAGGGGACTGGACGTACTTCCGGGGTGTGGAAGGAACCAGGATAAATCTCCGTGTCTCTTTACTTTCTGCACTTTATAGTTTTCAAAGCACTAAATCAAAACCAGAAAGTATAAAATAAGTCAAAAATCGACCACCACCTAATTCACCCCCCCCCCCCCCCCTCTTGGGCGCAATCTTAAACTTACAATTGGTATCAGAGCAGGTTATAGGTAACCTGCTCCTAGAGATCCAGAATAGCTTCCGCAAATCATCAACCCGTTTTCAGAGATGGTGGTAGTAACAACAAGCCTCCTCTATTCTGTGGTGAATATTTTGACTTTTGGGAAATACGCATGAAGGTGCATTTAGAAGAACAAGGAGAGGAAGTATGGGATGCTGTTGAAAATGGTCCATTTATCCCGGTAACGGTAATCAATGCCGTTGGCTCTTCAAAGCCTAAAACTGCATGGGACGACGATGATAAAAAGAAAGTTCTCTATGACAAAAAGGCAATAAACCTTCTTCAAGGTGCACTTAGCATGGATGAATTCTTCCGTGTCTCGGCATGCAAAACAGCGAAAGAAATATGGGATACCTTGGTAGAAACTCATGAAGGAACCGCTGAAGTTAAAAGATCAAGATTAAATACTTTGAGTCAAGAATACGAACTATTCAGAATGTAGCCCCGAGAATCAATCCTCGACTTGCAGAAAAGATTTGTACACTTGATAAATCATTTGAAATCACTAGGTAAGACTTTAACTAATGATGAACTTAATCTTAAAGTGCTTAGATCTTTATCCAGGGAATGGCAACCAAAAGTGACAGCAATATCCGAGAAGAAGAATCTATCCACAATGACTTCTGCCACTTTGTTCGGAAAACTTCAAGAATATGAGACAGAACTTGCAAGACTCGAAAATCATGAAATCCAAGTAAAAGACTCAAAAGACATGGCTCTGAATACAAGGATAAAAAATCATGATAGCAATCAAGAGGATGAATACACTAGTAGTGAAGATGATGATCTTATCAAGAAGATTGAAAAGGTTCTACGAAAAGAAAGAAAAAGAGAAGCACCAACAAGGAAGGTTATATGCTTTGAATGTGGAGAAAAGGGACATGTTAAAAGTGAATGTCCTACACTTGAAAAGAAGAAGAAATATTTCAAGAGAAATAAAGATAAAAAGTCAAAGAAAGCATATATAGCATGGGAAAGTTCATCTTCCGATTCCAAAAACAATCAACGTGCAAATCTAGCATTGATGGTCTCACACCACTCCGATGATGAAGAAAATGAGGTTAGTAATGAATTTTCTCTTTCTGATAGTGATGCACAAGGTGCTATAGATGAACTATTGAATGAATGCAAAATTCTGTATAAAACCATTTCATCACAAAAGAAACAAATTTCATCCTTAGAAGAAAAATATGTTTCATTGGAAAAAGATTTCAAAGAAGAAAAACAAAAGTCAAGTGATGAACAAAAACAGAATTTTGTATGCAAAAATTGTGATTCACTCTCTTTCCAAATTGTCCAATTAAAAAGTGTCATTGAAAGATATGAAAAAGGGAAAATTAGATTGGAAGGTGTTCTTAACTAACAAATATACTCCAATGATAAAAGTGGACTTGGATATTCAAAGTTCTCAAAACCAAGTTATAACAAAACTATCTTTGTTAAGGAAAGTGATCAATCTTCCAAAGAGAAAGTGAACAAACCTAAAATAGTTCGTCACTATCCGAAAAAGAAAACATTTCCTAAGAAGAAATCTTATCCTTCTAGATATAGAAGTAACTTTGAACCTACTTGTTTTTATTGTGGTATTAAAGGCCATACACCTAATGCTTGCTATGTTAGAAACTTTAGTATGGAAAGTGGGCATTATGTGTGGGTTAAGAAAGGAACTAACTATGATGGACCCAAAGCACATTGGGTACCAAATCAAACTTAATTTGTTTTGTAGGTATGCTTGAAGACCACATACAATATTTTGTATCTTGATAGTGGTTGTTCAAAGCATATGATGGGAGACATACACTAACTTTCATATCCATTGAAGATGTACTTTATGTTGAAGAACAAAAGACAACTTCTAAGTACAAGTCAACTTTGTGACAAAGGCTTCAACATCATGTTTTGATGAAGATAACTACTATGTGCTTTTATCAAAGGATGATAAAAAGTATCATGAAGCAATATGGCTATGGTTAAAGCTTTCAAAATTATTATATGTATTTTTGTCCATTTTTTATTGCATCATTCCCTTCTTTTTGATAATGTCAAAGGGGGAAAAGGATGTGATAGCACTTTATGGTTGTTTGTTTTCATTGTCTTTACAGGGAAAGCTTTCAAATCTTTTTCTCCATAGGGGGAGAAATCTTCTCAGGGGGAGAAAACACATTTTGCTCAAATTCTGAACAACTCATAAAGAAAGATGGTTTATCATCATCAAAAAGGGGGAGAATGTAATCTCAAGCCTCAACTAAACTTTAGTTTTGATGAAAGACAAATAATATAGTTTGATGAAAGACAAACAAGCATTATGGAAAGAAGGAAAAGAAGTGAAATTAACTTAAAGCATCATTCACTCAAAGCTTCAAGGATCATGGCAAGCAATTAAGTATATCAATTCTCAATTGAACTACATTGATTAGAAATGCTCAAAAATGATATACACACTTGCCACAACACTTCACTTATATTTCAAAACAAATTTTTAGTTTTTCTCTGCTGTAAATCGATTAACATCTTGTGTAAATCGATTTACACATGTTTTTTCAAAAAAATGATTGTCTCTGCCAGCAATCGATTTACATGTTGTGTAAATCGATTGATCACAGAACAAACTGAATTTTTAACTCTTGTAAATCGATTTACACAACATGCTAATCGATTTACACTTCAAATTTTTTGAAATTCTGAATGTTACAAACCCGTGCAATTGATTTGCATCTTATGTTAATCGATTTACACATTGAAAATTTTGAAAAATCTGAACTGGTTTCAAGATATCCTTCACACCTTTTCTTCAATAGTTGCATGATAAAACATTGCATCTTATCAAGTTTTTCAAACAGAAAAGTGTCCATTTGGAAAGGTATCTTGATTACTATATATTACAAAATCTTTCAAATCATAAACAACTCTTCTCTTATGCAATAAAATCTGGACATTGTAATATATTCAAACTTCATATTTCTTAACTTTTAAGAACAAAGATTTTCTGCACTTTCACACACATAAAGAACAGAAATCTTTGAGCATTATCTAACCATTGTGTTACAGTTTGAATTGATTACAAGAGAAGAAAGAAGAAACTTCAAAGAAGTCACTCTATGTGATCAACATCTTTCAAGAAATCATACTTCATAAAATTTTACAAAGTGTAACTTATTTCCAGGATTGTTGGAATTAAGTATTAGATTACTTTTGTTCCTTGTTGTCCATTGTTGGAAACAAGAGGTATCTTTTGAGAGGATTGTTCTCATTAGACTTATTGGAAATCCAAGAGGGTGTTCTTGGTATTTGTTAGGTTCTTTAGTTGATAAGACTAGGAAGAGTCTTGTAAAAGTTCTAACAAAATAGTAAAATCTCTTGTGTGTTTGCAAGGGGACTGGACGTACTTCCGGGGTGTGGAAGGAACCAGGATAAATCTCCGTGTCTCTTTACTTTCTGCACTTTACAGTTTTCAAAGCACTAAATCAAAACCAGAAAGTATAAAATAAGTCAAAAATCGACCACCACCTAATTCACCCCCCCTCTTAGGCGCAATCTTAAACTTACACAGACGAGTTTTTCTTGAGAATATTGCTAATTACCGAGTCAATCAGGAAGTTAGTAATATCATAAGGAAGGATGTAGACAATGGGAACCTCTTAGAACCTTGTTCGGAAGGTGATAAACTTTTAGAACATACCTTATTGGTAGTACCTTCAACCTCATGGTCGTGACATTGAACCTATGAACTCTATGTTTGTGATCTTGTGTGTGATTGTTGCATCATGCATTCATGCACCCATGAGCATCCTGTAAAACTTTTTTTTAAGGGACTTAAAGTTGACTCTTTGTGAATATCTCATGTACATCTTGACTATGGATTTTGGAAAAATAAAGACTAAGAAGTACAGTTTCAAAGATTCCAAGATATAAGAGTTGATGAGTCTGATTCTCGAGATTGAGAGTTCTGCAGATTTTTAGAGGAAGTATGGGTCCATCATTTATCTTATGAAGCTCAAAATGAAGGAGGGCATTCTGTCGACTTTGGTCCAGTTCTATGATTTGATGTATCGATGCCTTACTTTCCATGATTATCAGTTGATGCCTACATTAGAGGAGTACTCTTATCTGCTAGGTTTACCTATTACCGATCGCGTTCCTTTTACTGGTTTGAAGGGGGAGCCAATATCCCACAAGATTGCTGCTTTGATCCATTTAGGGAAGTATGAGGTTGAAGTACACATGACTACCAAAGGAAGGATTAGAGGATTACCAACTCAATTCTTATTGGAGAAAGGTTTCTATTTTTCCAGGATGAAGAGTATGGTTGCCTTTGAGGCTATCTTTCCTCTACTTACTCATGGATTGTTCTTATTTCCCAATATTGATAAATTCGGTGATATTAATGCCATCAGAATATTTATGATTGGGAACCCAATCCCTACATTATTGGGTTATGCTTATCACTCCATTCATCTTCGATATTCTTATCATGGAGGGATGATCATTTTATGCACGCCTTTGTTGTATCAGTGGTTTATTTCTCACTTACCTCGATTCAATGCTTCTTGGGATGTCAGGAAGGAACCTCATTAGGCTCCAAAGATTATGGCCCTCACTCATTCAGATATTTTTTGGTATCATCGGCCTTATTATGATGTGGAGATTATCGATAGTTGTGGTAGTTTCCCCAATGTACCTCTTCTTGGTACAAAGGGTGGAGTTAACTACAACCCTGTTCTTGCACGACGACAGCTTGGATATCCAATGAGGGATAAGCCAAATAGTATTCATCTGAGTGGTTTCTTACTGAAAGAGGGGGAAGCTCATAAGGAAGCTAAAGAGGAGATTTCGAAGGCTTGGCGTCATATTCATAAGAAGGGTAGAAAGGACTTGGGACCTAGAGGGGTTGTTTCTTTGGAGCCTTATCTTCAGTGGGTACAAACAAGAGCTATTCAGTTGAATATGTCCTATTCCCGAGAAGCACCCATGCCTAATATGTTTGTGAAGACCACTTCTCCTTTGTTATACGATATGGAAGAACTTCAGCTTGCCTTAGTCAGGATGTAGAAGGAAAAGGAAGCTTGGAAGAATAAGTGCCAGACTCTAGAGGTGTCCTACCAAGAAGACCTAAAGGAGAAAGACGATTTGATCGAGATTCTTGAGAGTCGTGCTATAGAGACGATGGAAAGGAGAGATGATTTATTTTCCTCTAAGCCTCAACCATACCTTAGTTGCTCACCTCCTAACTCTGATAATTGGAAAGAGGTCGCCAACAGGTATGTGGAAGAGAACCAGAGGTTTAAGGCTCAGATTGCAAGACTCCCAAGGAAGCGTCAACGTGAAGAGTGATCTCCATCAACTTTGCTTTATAGGGTTTTTAGACTTTATATTCATCTTGTAATTAGGATTATTGAAACATGTAATAAAAAGTGTAATCTGTTTTGAAGTTATTATAATGAGATTTTCAGTATTTCAAATGTGTTATTTGTAAAATTGTCTATAAATCTTTGAGTTCCTTGAAATTTCAATAATAAAATAAACAATATGCATTTCATATCATGCATCATATTTTACATACTTCTTGCATTTTTATAGCATAACCAGGTGTCTTACCGAGCTTCTTTACTTTGTTCAGCAAGTTGTCTCATCAATACAATACTCGAGCTAATTTTAGAAGGAAAATGAATAATCTAGAACAAGAGAATCCTGAGCTGTGCAAAGAAGATTCTGCTCTGAAGGCCGGTATACCCAATCTCACTGCTCTAATGTAATCTTTGGTGGCTGCTTAGAATCAACCATCATATGCTCATCCTCAACAGACATTAGTTACTACCGAAGCTTCGACTGTTCCTATTTCTACTACTCCAAATGTTGTTGTTCATAATCGCTTGCCTCGGGGTTATTCGTGGGGAATTCCATAGAAATTTATGCCAGAATGTTATAATACGGATCCTCAAGTTGCTCCTCTTTCTCCAGCTGCTGCTGTTTCTACACCTCATGTGTTGCATATTACTCCTGCTGCTAGAAATGAGAATCACTATGTTGCACCTCCCTATGTGGTACAATTTGTTAATGATGAAGTGTATCACCTTATTCCTCCACCAAGTGAAAGTTTGGGTTTCTATGATCGAATGGACGATTTTTAGGATTAGTTTGATATGATGCAGAAAGAGTTGAAGGCCCTCAAAGGAAAAGAACTGTTTAGGCAAAATGTGAATGATATGTGTTTGGTTCCGAATGTGAAAATACTTACAAAGTTCAAAGTACCAGAGTTAGAAAAGTACAAGGGAAACACTTGTCCTCGTGCTTACTTAGTGATATATGTAAGGAGAATGTCTACTCATACAGATGATCAACGCCTGATAGTTAATTTCTTTCAAGATAGTTTGACCGGTGCAACATTGAAATGGTACATGAGCCTGGACAGTGCCAACATTCATAATTTCAATGACTTGGGAGAAGCGTTTATCAGACATTACAAATACAATGTGGACATGGCGCCTGACTGTGATCAACTCAGGGACATGGTCCAGAAGGACAAGGAGTCATTTAAGGAATATGCATAGAGATGGCGTGAAGTAGCCGCCTAGGTGATTCCTCTAATGGAAGAAAAAGAGATGACAAAGATTTTTCTCAAGACACTAGGTGCATTCTATTATGAAAGAATAGTGGCGAGCGCACCCAGTGATTTTACCGAGATGGTGGGAATGGGCGTTTGTTTGGAAGAAGCTGTAAGAGAAGGTCGTTTGACAAGAAGTTAAAATTCCGGTAGTGTGAAGAAACCATCGTATGAGTTTGCTAAAAAGAAAGAAGAAGAGGCAAACATTGTTATTCAAGAAAGAAGGGTAAATCCTCCTAGAAGAAATCATCAACACCATCAACATGTTGCCTCAGTAACTCCAGTTGTTAATACAGCTCCGACTACAGTCGCTTATCAAAGACCAGCCCCTCAAGGAAATCAAGGGAAGAATCAGAGGATAGAGACTTTTGACTCTATCTCCATCAGTTATACATAGTTACTCCCGGAATCGATCCAGAAAAAGGTGGTCCAGACTAGGCCACCCCCTTCTATACCATCACCTTTACCTTGGTACTACAAGGAAGATTAGACATGCGCTTTCCATCAGGGTTCACTAGGGCATAATGTGGAAAACTGTTATCCTCTGAAGTCCGAGGTACAGAAAATGGTGAGGTCTTGCCTTTTGTCCTTCAAATATGTCAACCCGAATGTAAAAGATAATCATTTGACAAAGCATGGAGGAACGAATGCTGTTAACATGGTTGCTAGTTGTCCAGTGGACTTCCATATTTATGATATCAACTTGGTCAGAGGAGACTTGGTAAAAATGCATGCAAACCTTTGTGAGTTTATTTATGATACGCATGACCAGGCCTAGGGCAGAATATGAGGAGGAAGTAAAAATGGTCTTTGGATGTCCGAGAGAGTTACAAATCTTTGATTGATGATCTGGCATATGGAAGGTCAGGTAGTGCACCACTATGGATCTTGTCGGGGTTGTTCCATTGTAAGAAGAGGTATTCAATTGTTATTGGATAATGGCACTATCATGGTGTCAGGCCAAAGAGATGATTACCATGTGATTAATGCAATTGAATATTGTTTGGCTAAAACGGTGTCAGGTGATGAATATGCTTCTGCGGATGAATTCTTTTCTTCACATGAAGATATGATCTCCAGCGATGACTCTGCAATGCCCAATTATTCTGAGGAGGGGGTGAACGTAATTGTGCCTTATTTTAATGATTCTTCCCCTGTTGAAATTGAATACTGTAGCAAGTCAGTTGTTTCCCCAATGGTGATTTGCTTGCCAGGGCCCATTCCTTACAAATCAAACAAAGTTGTACCGTACAAGTACAATGTTACTATTTTTGAGGATGGTGTGGAAGTTCCCATCCAGGCATTGTCTAGCATCGAGAATATTACTGAGACTGGTAGAGTGACCCGTAGTGGTTGTGTATTTTCACTGGTTGTTCAGGGAAATGATAATGCTGGTAAGAAAATTGTGGAAAGTGCTGAGAATAAGAAAACTGTAGGGGAGTCCAGTGGTGATACCCTAGAAAATGAGGTGGATGATATTTTAAAGATTATCAAAATGAGCGACTATAAAATTTTAGATCAACTATTGCAGACCCTTTCAAAGATATTTATCCTAGCATTATTGATGAATTCTACTTCTCATAGAGAATCTTAATGCGGGTGTTGGACCAAGCCTTCATGGATTATGACATGCAGTTAGATTAATTCAGGATTGTGGTAGGTAATATTACATCTTGTAATAACCTAAGCTTTTGCGGTGATGAATTGTCGGACGAGGGGAGGAATCACAATTTGGCTCTCCACATATCCATGAATTGTAAAAATGATTCGTTGTCAAATGTGTTGATTAATAATAGGTCCGCCTTAAATTTTATACCGAAGAGAGGGCTAATGAAGTTGAAATATCAAGGGGCTCCCATGCACCTAAGTGGTATTATTGTAAAAGCCTTTGATGGATCAAGGAAGTCAGTTATTTGGGAAGTGGATATGTGTATTTACATATGCCCACATCCTTTCTAGCTCACTTTCTAAGTCATAGATATTGTGTCTGCATACAGTTGTTTATTGGTACGGCCATGGATACATGAGGCAGGGGTTGTCACTTTAACTCTACACCAAAAGCTGAAGTTCATTCATGAAGGAAAAGTGGTTATTATAAATGGAGAGCAAGTATTGCTAATTTCTCATCTATCATTTTTCAGTGTTGTATAAGAAGATGAAGCTGCTGTTGGAACACAGTTCCAAGCTTTGTCCGTTGATAACGTGAGAGAGAATAAGAATTTTATGGCTTCATACCAAGATGCTCAGCAGGTTGTGCATAATGGCCCTAGGAAAGTATGGGGACAGATTGTTGATCTGCTGGAGAACAAGAACAGGGTTGGTTTAGGATTCTCAGTGAAGAATGGAAAAGTTGAGACCTTGAATTCAAAGTCTACTGTGAGCAGCTATCAGGATATTTTCCACAGTGGAGGTTACCTCCATCCAACTATTTCTGGAATCAATGCTATTATGGAGAATGAAGAAGAGTAGGAAATGCCGAATTATGTGACGCCTGGAGTCAGAGTCCAGAATTGGGTCACTATTGATGTTCCCACTTGCATCCATGTCTCAAAGTAATTTGTTTTTGTTTATCTTTGCAAAATGCTTTCACTCTGCACAAGGTGAAAGTTAATATTGTACGAGCTTATCTGTTTGCTTTGCTCATTAAAATCATAAATAAAAGTTGTCTTTGATTCACAAATTGTGTCTTTATTTTCTTCTTTTTCTTTGAAAATAGTAATAAAAAAAACCCTTTTTGGAATAAATAATAACTGAAAATAAATATGCATAATCACTTGATACATGTGTCAGTTTTTAAAAGAAATCATAAATCACATGTGTAGATTAATTAATAAACTCGTTGAATACAATGACCTCGCACCCTCTCCCAACTTTTGAATATCCTGTGTATGGGGCCGAAGAAGAAGAATATGATGACATTCCAGAAGAGGTTTCACGGTTGCTCAAGCGCGAGTAGAGTTCCATTTAGCCGTATAAAGAGTCATTGGAGACCATCAATTTGGGTTTAGAGAAAGAGCCAAAGGAAGTCAAGATTGGAACATTGTTGCATCTCGACATGAAGAGCAGGTTGGCTGAATTGTTGAAAGAATATGTGAACATCTTTGCTTAGTTATACCAAGATATGCCTGGTTTAGATACTAATATTATGGAGCATCATTTTCCGTTGAAAGCCAGAGTGCCCTCCATTCAAGCAAAAATTGCAAAGAACTCACCCTGATATGGAAGTGTAAATTAAAGAGGAAGTATTAAAGCAGATTAATGCCTGTTTTCTTATGACATCAGTGTATCCTCAATGGATTGCAAATAATGTCCCTGTACCAAAGAAAGACGAAAAAGTTTTCATGTGCATTGATTATAGAGATTTAAATAAATCTAGTCCAAAAGACGATTTTCCATTACCATATATTGATATGTTGGTTGATAGTACAACAAAATTCAAAGTATTCGCGTTCATGGACGAATTTTTCGGATACAATCAAATAAGAATGGCTCATGAGGACATGGAAAAAAAAACGTTTATCACACCCTGGGGAACATTCTGTTACAGAGTGATGCCATACGGGTTGAAGAACTCTGGTGCAACGTACCAGAGGGTTATGGCAACCCTATTCCATGATTTGATGCACAAGGAAATTGAGGTACATGTTGATGATTTGAATTCCAAATTACAGACTGAAGAAGGGCATGTAGAGGATTTGTTGAAGTTGTTTCAGCGTTTGAGGAAGTATCGTCTCTGTTTGAATCCAAACAAATGCACCTTCGGTGTTCGATCAGGGAAGTTGTTAGGTTTCAGTTCTAGCCAAAAAGGAATTGAAGTTGACCCTGATAAAGTCAAAGAAATTAAAGAAATGCCTGCACCAAGAACTGAAAAGCAAGTTAGAGGCTTCCTTGGATGTCTAAATTACATTTCCAAATTCATTTCCCATATAACAGCAACGTGTGAAAGGATCTTTAAGTTGTTAAAGAAAGATCAAGGTTGTGTGTGGACAGATGATTGTCAAAGGGCATTTGAAAGTATTAAAGAATGTCTTCTTAAACCTTCTATCTTGCTCCCTCCCGTTGAAGGAAGATCATTAATCATGTATTCGATAGTGTTAGACAATTCTATGGGCTGTACTTTGGGACAACAAGATGAAACAGGGAAGAAGGAATATGCCATTTATCATCTCAGCAAGAAGTTTACTGACTGTGAGTCGATGTATTCTATGCTGAAAAGACATGTTGTGCTCTGGCCCGGGGGGCAAAGCGGATGCGAAAATATATGTTAAATCATACCACTTGGTTGATATCCAAAATGGATCCAATCAAGTATATTTTTAAAAAGCCTGCTCTTCCTGGAAGAATTACCCGTTGGCAGATGTTGTTGTCTGAATATGATATTGAATACCGTACTCAAAAGGCTATAAAAAGCAGTGTGTTAACGGATTATCTTGCTCACTAGTCGGTTGATGATTATCGGTCTATTAAATATGATTTCCCCGATGAAGATGTTATGTTTCTGAAAGCGAAATATTATGATGAACCTTTTCCTGGGGAAGGTCCTAATCCTGAATCCTGGTGGGATATGGTATTTGATGGAGTTGTGAACTCTTACAGAAAAGGAATCAGCAATGTGATTATCACTCCACATGGATCACACATTCCTTTTACTGCAAGGATAACATTTGATTGTACCAATAATATGGCGGAGTTTGAGGCTTGTATCATGGGTCTCGAGGAAGCCATTGATCTCAAAATAAAATTTCTAGATGTATATGGTGATTCAACTTTGGTAGTTAACTAGATTAAAGGATAATGGGATACTCGTCACCATGGATTGATCTCTTACAAAAACTATGCTATAATAATATTACCCTTCACTAACAAAGTTGAATTCCATCATATACCCAGAGATAAAAATCAGACGGCAGATGCTTTGGCGACTTTGGCTTCTATGTATCAAATGAATACTTGGAATGATGTGCCTCGTATCACATTGCGACATTTGGATAGACCGGCTCATGTGTTTACAACAGAGGGAGTGGTAGATGAAAAACCTTGGTATTATGATATCAAGCATTTTCTACAGACTCGGGAATACTCGGTTGGTGTGTCAAATAAAGATAGAAAGACCTTGAGAAGGTTGGCAAGTAGCTTTTTCCTCAATGAAGATGTGCTATACAAAATAAATTATGACATGGTCTTTCTCAGATGTGTGGGTAGACACGAAGTAGACATGTTGATGCATGAGGTCCATGAAGGTTCCTTTGGTACTCATGCCAATGGACATTCGATGGAGAAGAAGATGCTTAGGGCAGGTTACTATTGGCTGACAATGGAATCTAACTATTATAAATTTGCAACGAAGTGCCATAAATTCCAGATTTATGCTGGAAAAACCCATGTGCCTCCGCATGGCCCTTCTCTATATGGGGTATTGACATGATTGGAATGATTTAACCCAAGGTGTCAAATGGACATCGTTTCATTTTAGTGGAAATTAACTACTTCACCAAATGGGTGGAAGCAACTTCATATGCTAATGTCACTAAGCATGTGGTAGTGCGCTTTATCATGAATAATCTCATATGTCTGTATGGTGTGCCAAGCAGCATTATCACCGACAACAGATCAAATTTAAATAATAAGATGATGACAGAACTTTGCAAAGAATTCAAGATTTTCCATCACAATTCATCTCCCTACAAGCCAAAGATGGATGGGGTTGTTGAAGCTGCTAATAAGAACATCAAGAAGATCATTCAGAAAATGGTTGTCACTTATAAAGACTGGCATGAGATGCTCCCTTTTGCTTTACATGGGCATCAAACATATGTCCACACTTCAATAGGGGAAACCCCGTTCTCTCTTTTCTATGGAATGGAAGCAGTTATCCCCGTTGAGGTTGAGATTCCCTCTTAACGCGTGATAATGCAAACCAAGTTATCATAGGCTGAATGGGTCCAGAACAGGTTTGACCAGTTGTATTTGATTAAAGAGAAACTAATGATGGCCTTGTGCATGGTCAGTTATACTAGAAGAGAATGAAGAAAGCTTTTGACAAGAAGGTCAAGCATCATGAATTCAGATAAGGCGACCTCGTACTCAGGAAGATCATGTCTTTTAACGCTGATTCTAGGGGAAAGTGGACTCCCAATTTTGAAGGCCCATGCATTGTCAAGAAAGCCTTCTCTGGTGGTGCATTGATTCTTGAAACTATGGATGGCAAAGAGTTCCCACGTCCTATGAATGCTGATGCAGTCAAGAAATACTTCGCCTAAAGAAATAAAAGAATAGCTCGCTAAGTTAAAAACCCGAAAGGGCGGCTTAGGAAAAAAAAGCGTCTCGGTAGGATGAAAACCCAAAAGGGTGGTCTAGAAAAAATTTAGAGACACAATTAAAATAAAATTTTCCCGGTAGGTTGAAATTCGCGAGGGAAACCTAGGAAAAAGTTAGGGATTTCTTGGCAAGTAATTGCGTTAGACAAGACTTGATCATTGAAGCAATAATCTTCTTGGATTGTCATCACACTTCAATTGAAGCCTCTGCTCAGGAGTTCAATGTTGTTAGGGAGAATAGTGGTTGATGTATCTCAGTGTATCTTTTCCATGTATTTACCATTTTCCAAACTTTATAATCATCCATGGAGTCACGCCATTTGCGGACTACCATTCTATTAATAAAGTTTGAGCCTTTATCCAATTTTTTATAGTTCCTATTCTATTATGTTTACAAAATTTAATTTATTATTGATAGTAATTTTCAAAACAAAAGGACTTATTAATAAAAAGGTTTTTGAAAAGAATTCACAAATTACTTTTTACTTCAGATTTTGTGATTCAAGTGGAACAAAAGTTGTGATTCCAAGGTTGGACGAACTTTGAAACTTTGAAAAATTCCCCAAGAGATGTCCCGGGATTAATCTTGCTTATATATGCATGATCCTCTTGTGTTCCATCCCTTGGATAGTTTAATTTCATACCAATTGATATATGATGAGATGTTCGGCCTATAATCCCATTTTCTCCAGTTAAGTCTTGGTCCACATTTTTTCTCCAAGTTGGTTATATGGTGTTGGATTTGTGTAGTTTGATACCTTTATCCTAGATTCTCCAGTCAGGACTTGACACAAATATTTTTTAACTGAGTAGCCATACAAGGGATGTATCTTTTCTAAGAAACATTTAGACAACTGTCAAATTTTTGGGTTTTCATTTGTCATGTGCTGAGTTTGATTTAAAATCCCCATAACTTTGACTTCATGGCGCATTGTTAACTTCTTAGATCCCCAAACGAAGCAAAGATGATGATTCTCTCTAAAAGTTGTTATCCCCATGAAGTTTCATAATTTCTCCCCAGAGAAGTTTGCATAACCATTACTCTTGATATTGAAGATTATATTTGGGCTCCCCCCTCCCCCGATGATGTGGTGTTGTTTTCCCAAACAAAGTCGGTTTGGTATCCCCAGTTGAAGTCTAGACAATTTGACATTGTCTTCCCTAGTGAATTCTATATGATATTCCCCGTTGAAGCTAGGGGAGGGTGTTATTTCCTTGCAACTGTATTGGTTTATTGCTATCATATTATGTTGTGATTATTTTCAAGCCATGTTTCTTCCCAGTGAAGTTAAGTCGTGAAGTAGGAATTCGTTTCTTCAGTTAGTGCTTACTCTCTTAGGGAATCCTCATCATGGATGTGATTTAGTCGAGTGTTGACTTTACCCAAGTTGGTTTTGTCTGGTTATTCCCAGTTTTGTATGTCTATTTTGTCAACATATACATGATAACATTCATACATACATCATGCATAACTAAATTAAAATTCTTTGCTCATTTGCATTCATTGATGTTTTTTTTGTCAACCTTAAGCGGAAAATGTATATCCTTTCAATTTCCCCATTAATTTGTTCCTCGTGGAAGAATTTTGCTTTAGCCATCCTATACAGTTCATCATCTGGATGGAATGTGATCCCTATTGGAGTTTATTCCTTATTGGCTGGTGTTTCACTCCGGTTTGTTCCTGGTTTGAATGTTGGTCCCCAACATCATTACTATTTTGATTTCTGAAGGCTTTGAGCCTTGGATTGAGAATGTGAAGTTATTTTGCACATGAAGACTTTATCACTTCAGCAGGAATATATTAGCACTTCCGTAACATTATCATAATCCTCTTTGTAAACAGCAAGTGACAGGTCTCTTTATTTGAGCAACTTGTTCTTCCCCGGTAAGTCTTTAAATGCCAAAGAAGACTTTGTACTCTGATGGATGGTATTCTCGTAATTATGGGAGATAGTTCGTTGTTGAGGTTTTACTCTGATGGATGGTAGTCTCGTCATTATGTCAGATAGTTCATTGTTGAGATATTTTACTCCAATGAATGGTAGTCTCGTCATTATGCGAGATAGTTTGTAGTTGAGATATTTCACTCTGATGAATGGTAGTCTCTTCATTATGTGAGATAGTTCGTTATTGAGATGTTTTACTTTGATGAATGGTAGTCTTGTCATTATGGAAGGTAGTTCGTTGTTGATATGTTTTACTCTGATGGATGCTAGTCTCGTCATTATGGAAGTTAGTTCATTGTTGATATGTTTTACTCCAATGAATGGTAGTCTCTTCATTATGGGAGATAGTTCGTTGTTGAGATGTTTTACTCTGATACATGGTAGTCTCGTTATTATGGGAGATAGTTTATTGTTGAGGTTTTACTCCAATGGATGGTAGTCTCGTCATTATGAGAGATAGTTCATTATTGAGATGTTTTACTACGATGAATGGTAGTCTCGTCATTATGGGAGATAAATTTTTGTTGATGTTTTACTCTGATGGATGGTAGTCTCGTCATTATGGGAGATAGTTTATTGTTGAGGTTTTACTCCAATGGATGGTAGTCTCGTCATTATGGGAGATAGTTCGTTGTTGAGATGTTTTACTCCGATGAATTATAGTCTCTACATTTTGGGAGATAGTTTGTTGTTGAGTTTTTACTCCAATGGATGGAAGTCTTGTCATTATGGAAGATAACTTGTTGTTGAGATTTGTACTCCGATGGATGGTAGTCTCGTCATTATGGGAGATATTTCTTCGTTGAGATTCACCTTACTCTAATATAGTTACTTTTGTCCCCAGTTGTGAGTGTTAATGTCAATCATATGTTTCCACTCATAAGTAATGATGTCAATGATTTGTTACCGACCCTAATATTAGAATTTACTGGCATTATCTTACCACTTCTATTTGCATCCTTCAGGTCCTTAATTTTCGATTCCTGCTGAGTTGATGTTACTTTTTTGTTATCCCCTTTAGAGGTGTGTAGTTTACACTTATATGTCGATCATTGTCATCCATTGCTTTTTCCTCATTATTTGAGTTAGTGATTCATTATATCCTATTTAGGTTTACCCCAGTAAAGTTGAGTCTTTTGTTCCCCAGCGATTTATTTTCCTCGTTGGACTCTCTTTTTGATCTATTCTTTTTATTTTCTGCTTCCCCGATGGTGTTTTGTGTCACCTTTGAAGTTGGTCATTTGCATTCATAATCATAAGTATTACATGACACGTTAGGGTAAAAAATAGGGCTTGTTTTATATTTAAGTATCTTCAATCACGCCGAGATTAAGATTTTAACCTTCGTATCTCCGGATAAAAGACAATTAAATAAGGGCATGTGTTATACCCCAATTTCCCCCTAATATTTCTCACCATCTCATGTCACAATTCATTAAGACACACACATTAGGTTTGTTTCTATCTTTATCTTATCATTAAGTTTGCTTTCAAGGGATTACCTAGAACCTTGAATTTTGTATCCTGTACATGTGTTCTTTTAACTAACATGAATATGTGTATATATGTTCCTTTAAATGTTCATATTGTAGGTGATCAAAATTGCATTCATCTTACCATCTAATCTTGAGTTTGCAGGGTGATTCTCAATCAAATGGTTTTCTAATGGATTCCAAGAGCTCAATCTTCAAAGTCGTGTCTATGGCATCAAATATTTGAGGTTCAATGAGCTCTTTCACTTTATTTAGGTCAAGATCTCCCCAAATTTGGTGGTGGAATTCATCAAGAAGATTCATAGGTGCATGTGTTTATTTCCATACCTTCTTCAACAAGCTTCATTGAGACTTAAGCTTCATATTTGAGTGTGCTTCAAGAAAACATAATTTCAAGGCCTATTATGATTTCATCATGCTTTATTTTTCCAATAAAGTTAAAAGAGATTCAAGGTTGGCTCAACAAGTTTGACCTAATTGAGAAAATACTAGATTCAGTGATCACAAGTGCATAACTCTATCAATTTTCAACATTTTGAGTTGGTTCTTTTTTCTATCTATTCTTATCCTCATCAACAACAACTTCTATTCGCATGGCAAGATCTAACTATGCAAGAAAAATCGTTAAAAGTTGAAAGGGGTTTCAAGTCATTTTGACACTTTCTGAGTTAGGGTTTGTTGACTTCTAAGGATCATATATTACTCATTTGTTTGATATTTTTGAGTGTTTTCAAAGCCATTATTCTCTTTATATGGTCCTTAACAAGATCTCTTCATAAGTCTAAAGCTAATTTTGAATAGAAGATCACTAAAAGTTGAAAAAGATTACAAGTCTCCTTGAAAGGCCTTTGAATTTTAGGGTTTGACTTCAAATGATCATAACTTGGTAAATTTTTATCTCCTTGAGCCCATTCTTTTTCCATAATAATCCTTGGTATGTCTATACAACTTTTGTTTATGTGCAAGACTTGAGAATGCTTGGAAAGTGGTTGGATAATTGAAAAGATTATAGGCCTTTTGTGAATTTCCCCAAATTTGTTCATCATCTTCCAAAGACCATAACTCTCTCAATTTTTATGATTTTTGAGTGATCTCAATTCCAAAATTCATTTCAATAGGTCTACGTCATGTCATCTTCAAATATCAAGACCAAACTTTGAGTGGAAAGTCATTTAATTTTGAAAAACATTATAGGTCATTTTGAAGTTCAACACTTAGAAATATTTCTAAGTACAAAAATTCGTGTGTTTTTCACAATTTCAATTGGTCATAACTTTTTTCTAAGATCTACAAATGATGTCTTTCTTGGCACAATGTGAAGTTTGTGGTGAGATATTTCAAATTCTTCAAGAATCATCCCATAAAGATCCCTGAGTTGCTTGCACCATGGCTGTAAAGTCAGTACCTTGGAACTAAAGTTTTCTCTTGATGTCAACATTTGATTTCTATAATGTGACATCTAATCACCAATTTTGTGAGTGCTTTCCACTTAAACATGTTTTACCAAGTTGCTAAGGAAAGATTAAAGATTTAAACGCAAGAATTAGCTGAGTTTTGACCACTTGCAAGTCACACTTTTGTCATGATCAGGGTGCACACGATTTCACTCAATTACTTATCATTCACCCTATCTCAGTATTGAAGCACATTCTCATATAAATTGAGACCGCCTCTACTTCATTTTACAAGCTTTAGAGATCCAAAGAACCTCTGTTGAACTCTCTCCATAACTCATAATTCTGCAACTTCGAATTCAATTCTAAAGCACCTTTCGATCCAATTTCTTTGCTGATTCTTTATCCTTGAACTTCATTGAAGCTAACAGAATAAAAATCAAGCCTTGAGGTGCTCGGGATCGTGCTAGCCAAGTCAAGTTTCAAACCTCTAAATTTGAACTTCAAGATTTGGTTCTACAATATTATCTATGAGCTTTGATGATAACAAATGAGTATGTTTGTCTGAACAATTTTGTTATACTAATGGTTATTATTTTTGAGTACTTAACAAACAGGCTCTGCTTCTGATGGATGGCTTGGCCAAGACATTAGAAGAGAATTAGTTCTGCTTCTACCCTACATAATTTCTGTTGAACAATAGTAAGACACTCCAGAAGGCTCTAAGGTGTAAGCTCTGATATTTGTTTAAAGGAACCAGTCAGAAGATCTGAAGACAAAAGTTGCTACTTAAGTACAGATGTTGAAGACTCATGTTTCTAAAGACAACGGGTTGTAAAGAAACTGCCAGAAGATCTGAAGACAGAAGTTTCTACTCAAGTCCATATGCTAAAGACTCAAGTTTCTAAAGACCCAAATTTAAAAATATAAGGGTTCTAAATACCAAGTACTAAGATTCTGAAGACGCAGTTCTAAAGATTCCAAAGACTTGACGTTCTAAAGACCCTAGGCTCCAAGAAAAGGTTCTCACAACCAAGTGCTGAAGACTCTAAAGAGGCAGTTCTGAAGACTCTGAAGACTTGAAGTTATGATGACCTTGTGTTATGTTTTCGATTCTAAACTCATGCTCGCAGAAACCTCTGAAGTGCAGAAGGAAAGAAGATAACATTAAAGTGGTACAAATAGTACATGGTACAATCAATAAATCATTCCACTACCATGATAGGATGGGTGCATCACACGATCTTGTCCCCCATGTTATTGTTCAAGCTGCCAATGTTTCAGGAAATCCTAAGAGTACCCCTCAACGAATATATTACTTTATTGGTTATATAAAGGCTTGAAGACTAATAGAAAAGTTGCTAATCAATGAAATATTCATGCGTAAATGTTGTTCATAGCTTTCACTTTCTTAAGTCACTGTTCTTAAAATAGTTTACATATTCAACTTTTTAGAAGCAATACTTTTGTAAACAAAACTTGTGTTCAAACGGTTGTTTGATTTTCCTTAAGGGACCGGGTAGGTCTGTATTCTTATGAAGTCTAGGACTTACGAGTTTTAGAGGTTTCAATCACTTGTGGGTAGCTTATATATTGTAATAATCAGGTTGATTATTATTTGATATTCCTTAAGGGACCGGGTAGGTTTGTATCCTTAAGAAGTCTTTGACTTGCGGGTCTTAGAAGTTGTTAGTCACTTGCGAGTATCTTGTGTGAAAATTGTAATCAGTTTGGCTATAGTGAATTAAGTCCTTGATTGAGTGAGGTGAAATCACCTTGGCGGGTGGACTATACTAGCTTGATAATTTTAAAGTGAACTAGTATAAATATACACTGTTCTTTACTTCCTGTTCTTACTTATTGTTATTATCAAGAGTGAAGATTAAAAGGATTTTAACTTAAAGGGGAATATTTTTAAGGAAATTGTTTGTTTTTAAAACCCAATTCAAACCCCTCCTTTCTTGTGTTTTCACATCTTCAATTGGTATCAGAGCTCCGGTTATGAGGAGTTAAAAAGTTTGAATTTTTATCAACAGTTAACAGTGTCCAGTATCGATCCAGTGTGTGTGAAAAACCAATGGCTACATCTACTTCCACTATTGATAATATGGATAATGATAGAGATCACTATAGTTCAAAACCTTCTATGTTTGATGGGGAGAAATTTTACTATTGAAAGGATAGAATAAAAAGTTATTTTCTGGCATATGACTTGGATCTATGGGATTTGGTAGTTGATGGCTACACTCACCCAGTAGATGATAAAGGTCACAAGATTGCAAGAAGTGAAATGACATAAGCACAAAAGAAAATATGTAGAAACCACTACAAAGCATGAACCATTCTTATAAGTGCTATTTCATACAATGAATATGAGAAAATCACAGATAGATAGACTATAAAGTCTATCTTTGATTCTCTTCAGATGACACATGAAGGCAATGCACATGTAAAAGAAACAAAGGCTCTGGCCTTAATTCAAAAATATGAAGTCTTTAAGATGGAAGACGGTGAATCTGTGGAAACAATGTTTTCAAGATTCCAGATTCTTATGGCAGGACTTAAGGTTCTGAATAAAGGTTACTCCAACATAGATCATGTTAAAAAGATTATTAGAAGTCTACCTGTCAAATGGAGACCAATGGTAATTGCTTTAAAATTGGAAAAGAATCTTAACAACACCTCTATTGAGGAGCTGATTAGCTCTTTAAGAAGTCATGAAATAGAGCTGGAACAAGATGAACCTCAGAAGAGGGTACAATTATTTTCTCTAAAGTCTACTTCTTAGAAAACCAAGGCTTATCAAGCTAAGGAAGAATCAGAAGAACTTGAAGAAGATTCAGATGATGATGAACTCTCACTGATATGCAGAAGAATAAGTCAAATCTGGAAGCACAGACAAAGATAGTTCATAGGTCAACGAAGGACATATGAAAGAGGTGAATCCACTTCTGGCCAGAGGAATGCTTCTGGAAAAGAAGTTACTTGCTTTGAATGCAACGAGCCTGGACATTACAAAAATGATTGTCCAAAGCTTAAGAAAGACAAGATGCCTAAGAAGGCTTACAAAGCTAAAAAGGGTCTCATAGAAACATGGGATGATTTAGAATCAGAAGGTGAAGATAGTGATGAAGAGCATGCAAACATGGCATTCATGGCCATGACGAGTAAGAGAGAAGCAACGTCAGAAGAGGAACTGACACTCAACTATGAGTCAGACTCTAATGACGACAAAGATATACTTTCTTCCTTATCTCATTCTGAACTTGAAATCGGTTTATCTGAATTAATGAAAAGGTATAAATCTCTTCTAAGTAAACAAAAAATCTTGAAAAAGAGTTTTGTACCTACTTCTGAGAACACTACTATAGATGAGCAAAATATTTCTGACTTAAATGAAAAACTATTTGTTTTAGAAAAATGAAACATCTCTCTGAAAAGTAAAATGTCTAGATTAGAAGAAAAGATTTTATCTAACACATTTGTTACTGACGAATTAATCAAATATGATAGAGCTTTTCAACACTTCCTTGCTAAAAGCATATATAGAAGCAAAATGTCTTTAATGATCTATGGTGTTAGTAGAAATGGAAGTAGAGGCTTGGGATATTCAGAACCATCAAAGAAAATTGATAAGATTCTGAATGACAAACCAAAACCTCTTTATGAACATTTCGTGCGTGTTGACACATAATTGAAATGTCCAAAACAACAAGGTTCTGATACTACTGTAGCACAAACACACACATGGAAGGAAACTTCTAAACCAAAGTATCATGCACAAATTTCACATGATTATCCAGTTGCACAAAAGTTCAAAGGTGTCATAAATTTTGTAACTTCTAACAAGAGAGGACCCAAAAAATGGGTACCCAAAGATTAGATAATTTATGATGTGGATGTTCTTGATGGCGCAACATAAACACCAATTATGGCACCTAGACAATGGATGCTTGCAACACATTATGGGCGAAAGGAATATGTTCCAAGAATTGGAACTTAAGTCTGGAGGCGTGGATAGTTTCAGAGGCAACCAAAAAAGAAAGATTATTGGCTCTGAAGTTCCTGTAATCCAATATGCTATTGTCAGAACAAGACCAAACTTTAAATCTTCTGGAGAAATGCTTCTGAGTCCTAATGATCTCACTTATGCCAGCTCATCTTCTGAATAAAGTATGGAGTCTAAAAATTGTCTAAAGAATCAATTGATAGACTATTAGACTTCTATGAGTAATGTTTCTATTCTCTTTAAATCTTACTACTTCTATTTCTTTCATAACCTCAGTAATCAGAAAATGTTTCAATCAGAAATGTCTTTGATTAGATGGAAGTCTTTATCCTTACGAAGTCTTTGACTTGCGAGTCTTAGAAACTGTTAGTCACTTTCGGGTAGCTTGTGCAAATTGTAATAAATTTGGTTATATTGAATTAAGTCCCCGATTGAGTGAGGCGAAATCACCTTGGCAGGTGGACTAGACTAGCTTGATAATTTTTAAGTTAACTAGTATAAACATACATTGTTCTTTACTTCATGTTCTTTCTTATTATTATTATCAAGAGTGGAGATTAAAAGGATTTCAACTTAAAGGGGAGTATTTTTAAAGAAACTTTTTTGTTTTTAAAATCCAATTCAGACCCCCTTTCTTCTGTTTTTAACACATTCAGATTCCTCCATTAATTCTCTCCAAACTTGTTGCTACAATGTAGCTCTCATCACTCTGATATTGATTGCATCATTAGTTTTTAATTAGAAGTTAGTTTTACTCATGAATTTTCAAATCCCATTCCAACTTTTTTCTTCTGATTTTTTTCAAATCGATTGAGCTACAATTTAAATAAATTTTTTGCGAGGGTACCATTGAAATCGTCTTGAAGAGGCGAGGCGAATGACACCGATTTGAGCTTCTAATTTTATAGTTCGTGGAACATTTATTTCATGCGTGGCTGGAGGTTGAAGACGATGACATGTTGTCCCTTCAGTCAATCATGTCGCGCCACACATTTTTTCAAAATATGTTTTAAATAAATGATCTGGTGGTTTATTCACTAATGTCCATATCATGCACAGTGCGGCAGATCCTCTGAATTTGATTACTAATGTGTTATGACTTTGATCCAATGGTCTGCATCTTTTTTATTTTATTTTCATTTTATGATTTTATATTTTATTTGTTTTAAACATCAAAAATTCATAAAAAATTCATTTCAACTTCAAAAATTCTGAAAAAGTTCTTAAAGATTCTTTTGATTTTTCTGTTTCTGATATTTATTTTTTTAAAATTTTATTTTATGATTTGTTATTTTTTATGAGTTTTCACTTTATTTAACTTATTTTAATTGTTTAAAAGACTTTTCTAGATTTTTAAATTGTGGAAAATTTTTTGAAGGATCCAATGACATCTTGACAAATATTGGTGACCTCATTTTATTTTTATTTTTTATTTTACTTTTCTTTTTAAATTTTGGTTTCTTTTGCTTATTTCTTTAAATTTTAAAAATATTTTCTGCCTTTAAAAAATTCTTAAAATTTTTGTCAACACTTATTGACTCATGTTTGACCTCTGGCTATTTTTTTAGGATTATTATTTGGTGATTTAATATATTTTGTGTATTTTGCCAATTATTTCCCTTTTATTAATCATTTAAATATTATTTTATTGAATATTAGTTTATTATTTTTGTTTGGTCCTGATTTGGGTGTTATTTTGGGATAAATTCCTTAACCTCATTCGATATTGGGTGCTGATATGTTGAAAAAACCAAATTCACCAAAATGGATGAACGATGTTGATGATATTTGAAACCCTAATCGTATCTGATATATCCCCTCCCTCTTTATCTTATTCCTTTCTTACTTCGCTACATGTTGTTGGATAATAATTTATATATCATTTCTATAACATGTGGTACATAGATTGCTATTGAACGACCTCAAAATAGTTGTGACTTCTACATAAATCCACTTATGATTGCTTAACATAACACTAAATTTGTCTCGCTTCGAGAAATGATCATTCGTGGCCCAAACCTATGGTTGCAAGCCCAAGCATGTTAATTCGAAACCTTTCATCCAATAACCTTGAGGTGCATTGGTAGAAAGCTTTGATCTTATCAATCCTCTAATGGACTTTCATGAACTTTAGTCTAAGTGAATCATTTAAACACCGTTGATCATATATGCTTGCCTTTAGAACTTGAAATGAATGATATACTTGACAAAAAGCAAATGAAACTTTTTATTGAGAAGCTTTGATTTTATCAATCTTCTAATGAGTTTTCAAATGCAAGTTTCAAGATGGTCATTCAACTAACCTCTAAATTCTAATTCATTAACAATTGACTTTATTTTGTGTTTTTACTTTGTGCTTTGACTTTGTGCTTTAACTTTTTGCCTTTTATTTTTATGCCTTTACTTTTATACACCATTTACTTTAACATTTACATTTCATGTTATTTTTTATCTTTTTCTCATTTGAGCATTTATCTTGATGTCTTTTTATTTTTGCTTACTTGAGCTTTCTTTTCTTTTTGAAGATACTAAATAACCAACTTGAACATTAAAAAACTTTAAGGTTACTTGGACTACTTAGTTACTATCCTTGGCATCATGGAGTTATGGACCTCTTGGACTAAGGATTAGAAGCCTTGATTACCCTTGGAACCTTGTGATTATGTTGTTATTTTGTCTGAAGTTCTTGGGGTTTATCCTAAGACATTAGGTTGATTTTCTTTGTGTATAGGTTATTCTGATTATTTTCTTTATCTGTGATTGAGAATTAGTCTATATATAGTTGTTACTCTGTCCAATTTTTTCGAAGACTTAATTCATCTGAATCTTGGTATTCCTGAGAGGTTTAATATCTTTGCTTGCTTGGTTTTAATCCAAAGGATGAGAATTCTATATTGACTTCTTTATGTAAAGTGTTGGCTTCTTGTTAGTAGATGATTCTACTCATTAGCTTTTACCTTGTGCTTTAGGATATCCCCTTCATCTCCTACCATCTTCTTTAATTTCAAAAACATTCTTTCTCCTTTTCAAAACTCTTCTTGCTTTCTAACTTGAACCGCTTTCATAATAAACTTGGACTTAGGTCCATACATTTTCGAAAATATTTTCTTAATCAAAATTTAATCAATTTAATTGTACTTTGACATTTTTTTGTGATAAGACTAAAAGTCAATTAACCTCATTCAAACCATTTTTCCACTTTGGCTGATTACTTTAAAAAAAAATCTCAAAAGATTAGACTCTTGTCGATTCTTGTAGTGATGCGAACTACTTTACTTCTACAATATGTAGTGAAGTGAGATATTTTCCACTCGGGTGTTGAGTAAGGCTTTGTTGATTTTAAAATCCTCTACTTTAAGATGATGCAAATTCTCCTTTCTCATAATTGCGGGTAGCAAGTATGTTTTCCACTCGGATGTGACGATGACGTCTTTTCTCTTTAAATTAACTAACACACATGTGTTTTAAAACTTTTGAGGTGAACTACGAGTACCCTGACCCCGTATTGCACGGAAGGTGGTACATAGGCACTGAAGGTTCACAACTGCGGAGGGTGCAAAATTGTAAAAAAATATTTCTTTCCTAATCTCCACCATCTATTTTTGTATACACCATTTATAGAGAAAAATACACAGTTTTTCAAAGAGGTTCCTACAGAGTACCGTAGATATTTAGGGTGCTAATACCTTCCATTTTAATAACCAACCCTTGTACCTAGATTATCTCCCCTCTCTTTTTGGGTTTATTTTCTCTTTTCCCATTTCTCTGGAAAAAATAAAGCATGGTGGCGATTTTTATTTGATTTGGGAAAGTAAAGTCAATCCAATGGCTTAGTCTCAACATTTGTACCACCGCATGAGGCATCTGGGGTGTTATATTATAACTCATTAGATTAGTTTACTTCTGATCTAAGTGAGATGGAATGTGGAGGTTGGGATTTATTTTCCCGTGGAGGCTTGTTAAAGGTATCTCAACCATATCCTTTATATGCAGATATCAATCTCAATTGGAAAGGACATTCTCTTTGATATCTGGAGGATCCTTCTGATCAAAGGAGCCAAATTCAGGGAATCTTGTTTGTGGCCATATAACATATTCAGTTTGAGAGGAGTAATTTGTGTGTACCAACCACATGATGTGCAGCTATTAGAGGGGAGAATGTATAATTACCTTAGGAGTTCTTAGAAGTTTATAAGGGGGAGTCCTTAATTTGAAGCTGGAAGAACTTGAAGAAATTAACGGTGTTTAAATGATCAACGGTGTTTAAATGATTCACTTAGACTAAAGTTCATGAAAGTCCATTAGAGGATTGATAAGATCAAAGCTTTCTACCAATGCACCTCAAGGTTATTGGATGAAAGGTTTCGAATTAACATGCTTGGGCTTGCAACCATAGGTTTGGGCCACGAATGATCATTTCTCGAAGCGAGACAAATTTAGTGTTATGTTAAGCAATCATAAGTGGATTTATGTAGAAGTCACAACTATTTTGAGGTCGTTCAATAGCAATCTATGTACCACATGTTATAGAAATGATATATAAATTATTATCCAACAACATGTAGCGAAGTAAGAAAGGAATAAGATAAAGAGGGAGGGGATATATCAGATACGATTAGGGTTTCAAATATCATCAACATCGTTCATCCATTTTGGTGAATTTGGTTTTTTCAACATATCAGCACCCAATATCGAATGAGGTTAAGGAATTTATCCCAAAATAACACCCAAATCAGGACCAAACAAAAATAATAAACTAATATTCAATAAAATAATATTTAAATGATTAATAAAAGGGAAATAATTGGCAAAATACACAAAATATATTAAATCACCAAATAATAATCCTAAAAAAATAGCCAGAGGTCAAACATGAGTCAATAAGTGTTGACAAAAATTTTAAGAATTTTTTAAAGGCAGAAACTATTTTTAAAATTTAAAGAAATAAGCAAAAGAAACCAAAATTTAAAAAGAAAAGTAAAATAAAAAATAAAAATAAAATGAGGGGACCAAAATAAAATGAGAATTTATTTTTCTTAATATGTTTCGTGATGTTTCTCATAAACATGATGGAGGTTATTTACTCACACTTGATATCATTATCAAGTCTATGAGAGCATGGAACTCTTGTTCTGTTGAGGTGAAAGGTCTATCAAGGGATTATGAGAATTGGAGATATATCAACCTGAGTTAAGTGGTTGATTGTTGTCTACACTTTTAGAGTATCATCCAAACCACCTATGATAAGCATTTCAGATTTGTGTCTGGAATAAAGAGAAGGTGTTGTTTCTGGGACCAAAGGATTATGGTTACCTGTTGTCTGCATGAGAAGTTTCTCCTTAAGCATGGGTTCAGTTATGTGGTGTCCTCACATGATGGAACATTTATTTTTCAAGGATTAAAGGGCATCCTTGTCTTTTGGAAGATTGGGAGAATTATACTTAGTTTGAATTGTCTGCTTGTGGCGTATAATGATCAGTCAATGCCATGTTTGTTGAAGTCTTCTCCAGATACAAGTTAGAGGGAATCTCCTCTCTAGGTACAGAAGAATGGCATCTAACACCTCAAAGTTAGACAAAAGGTCTGGACATTATGCTTATGAGAAGAAACTTTCTTGAGGTGTGTATGCTCTGCAGGTATTTTGATCTGGTCCTGAAGGTTGATCAGCTACTGATGGTTGATCCTCTTATGTCCCTTACAATGTTTCTATATGGACTACTACAAATGTTGTTTCCATAACTGTATTTAAGGGTGAAATCCATATGACTGGGAGTGATGTCTGAATAAGATGTTAGAACATCATCTCAGGTGTTTATAGTTTCATAGAAGGAAGTTGTTTTAAAGATCATGGGGTGACTATTATTGATAACCATTGGATTCCAAAAATAGAATGCTTGGCTACGGTAGAGTATGAAGTCTAGTCTCTGACCAAGTCTGGAGTCATATGAATATATGGCATGACTATTTGTCATGATGAAGAATCTTCTTTTGCTAGGAATGTGAAGAATGATGTCAGATTAAAAAGTTCTAACATTTGTGGAAATGGAGCATTATTTGTTGTTTGAGGAAATTTACTTATGATGGCAAATACCTTGATGGGAGTTGGGTATTAGTATGATCTGGTGAAGATGTGCATGTGACTGATGGTAAATACCTTGACGAAAGCTGGATACTTATCTGATGTATGGATGCGAATCTACTTTCTGAACTATTGGTTCAAAAATTGTTTGAGAGTTTATTTCTCTCTATGAAATCCAGATGTTTTTGATAACCTGAATGAGCTGCAGAAAGTGTAATCATTTAATATATTCTTATGTTGTTTAGGAGCTTCTTGAAGGACGTCTCTGCATAATGAGTCCTTTGAATGATGTTTTAAGAACCATGGTGTTTGGGTTATGTGTTATGTAGTTGATGTCCTAAATGATGTTGTAAAATCATGGTTGGTTGTGTTTGGAAGATAATTGGGTTTTGGAATATGGAGTTTGATGCTCAAGCATTGTTGTCAATGGTGGCAGTTTTGACTATGAGGATTAGAATATATAAATTATGATCCTGTCTACAGTAGTATGCTTGATGAACGCATGACTACTGTGCTGAAGACCCCACTAGTATCAACAGTTACTAGTGGATATAAGGGCAGAAGAATGTTATCAGATACTGAGGTATAATCTGATTAGGATATTTTTAAGTTGTTTTCTTCTGCTGCAGTTTACTCTACAAGAGATTAGGTATGTCTAAATCTTTGTGAAGCTTTTTAAGAAAACTGAGAATTTATGGAGAAGTAGTTTATTTTTTAGCAAGGAAACTATGTGTTTTGACTTGTGATTGATGCCAAACCAAGTATGCATGACAACCCAAAGGTCATGATACTGTATGGATTTGAGAGGACACGTTTCAGTCATGTCCTTGTTAAGATGGAGAAGTCAAAGGGCTTGGATGTGCTCTCGAGGAGCTAGGGGATCTGGTGTGTTTTCACAAGGGTGTGAATATGTTCAGTAGATATGTGAAGTTATGGTCCTTCAATATGAACATGTGAGAATCTTAATGTCTTTTATTCTGGCGCTGAAGTGGTTATGTTCAGAAAGAGTATTTTTTATCCATGACAGGGGGAGTTAGTACTTGTCTATGGGATATTGCTGCAACGATGCAAATTTTTGAAGCTTGTCTATGTTATGATGTAAGACAACATATTATGACATTTGGCCGATGAATGTCGTTATGGTTTATGATCATTAACGGTGCATTGTTGCTTCTAGCTTTGTGAAGCTAGTTATTTGAATCATGTGCACACATGTTTCTTGGGAGGAGTCTGAAGGGTAGTTTTGTTTGTATCTGAGAGAATTTATTTTTCTCTGCAGTGTTTTGGAAGGACTCTATCAGAGGTTTTGGTTGAATGTGATTTTTCACATGTAATGGTCTTGATATTTTGATTTGTGGAGTATATGTAAAGACTAGTGGAAGACATTATGTTTATG
The DNA here is from genome assembly GCA_948472305.1 of Vicia faba. Taxonomy (NCBI): domain Eukaryota; kingdom Viridiplantae; phylum Streptophyta; class Magnoliopsida; order Fabales; family Fabaceae; genus Vicia; species Vicia faba. Next base: position 1,142,167,962 of record OX451737.1, read on the forward strand.
CTTCAGATCATAATATTTCTGTGAAACGTCACGTTTGAAGATGTGTTCTTAGTTTGAGGGGGAGTGTACACCAAATGACCTCAGGAAATTCTTCCCAAATTATCCTTAGAGGGATGTAATGGATTGGTTTGGGCTGCTTTGAAAATCTTGGATATGATGTTCTGATATTGATCAGACTGAGTATATTACTTGTCCTTGCTGCCTTTGTCATATTATAGCTAAAAATGGATAGAGAATATGTGTTGGATAGTCATGAAGATGTCCTATTGTTTGGTATGTGTTGGACTATCATGAAGAATTCCTATTGTTGATGTTGTGACATCATGTGTGAAGACTGAAGACTATCACAAGTGAAAGCAGACTGTGCTTGCTATAGTGTTTTCTATTTTTATGGTTGTTGTTGATTTGTATTATTTAGCCTTTGTTTTTTATGGTTCTCATTTGTGTATGCAAAGGTTATGTAAATTACTTTTAGCCAGAATAAGTCAAAGGGGGAGATTGTTAATTCTCTATTTTAGGGTTGGCATTCTGTTTGATAAAACTAATATAATAACAATATGTTAAATATGATGTGTTAACAAGTTGGGAAGAACATGTTGAACAAGAAGTCTTATTTTATGGATAGCATGTTGAGTTGAAATGTTTCAACATCTGGAGCAACATGTCAGATAAGACTTCCTATGTAGGGTCATACAACATCGCGCCTGAGTTGGGCTGGATAGTTGGATTCTGTTATGTTTTAACAGATGCATAATATTCTAGGAATATTATGCTATCCTATGTAGCGCTGTTTTATAGGTCTAGAAGATTCAAGTCAGAATCAATAAGAATATTAAAGAATATTGACTTTCTAATTATGGAGATAAATTAGGAAATATTTGCTTGAAGGCCTATTTTGTAGCAGAAGTTTCTATCGAGTTGTAATAGCTGATATGCTGTGATTTCAAGCCTAAATTCAATTGGAAAAAGGTTATAAATAGAAGCATTATAACCTAGAAAAAGGTATTAGGCGTGAATAGAAAATAAGTAGTTATTCAGGTTGAGTATGTGTCACTCTGTAGGAGAGTTGGTTTGTGTGATCCACTCGGGTTGTGAGTTGGATTGTGTTACAGAGTTCTAATCTCTATTATTGTTCTCCTTGCAGCTTTTAAGAAAGAGGTAGTATTGTTCTTGGAGGAAGCCTTTGAGAAACTCTAAGTATTTTTCTTAGTCAAGAGTCTTGGCTATGTATTGTCATGGAAATGTGTCTTCTGGTTTTGCATCATGGAAGTGTGTCTTACTGTTTTGATCCAATCAATGTCTGTGATTGATGAAGAAGTTGAGGAGGGACTCATATCTAGGTGTGTCTTAGATAGAAAGTTAGAACGGGGTAGTGATTAAGTGAGAAGTTGTAAACTTGGGACTAGTTTAACTTCGAATTGATACTATTATAGTGGACTTTATCCCTGAGTTGGTATGCCCCCCGAGTAGGAGAGTTGCTCCGAATTGGGTTAGCAATTATGTGTGTTGTTTATGCTTTTCAGTACTGTTTTGTATGTTTATACTTTTCCATTGTTGTTAGTTCAGATTCAGATGTCTCGACATGTCATAGGACATCTGAAGCCTGATATACTAGAATTTCAAACATAACATGCAGTATTCATAGCTTCAACCCAAAATTGCAATGGCAATTGCTTACATGAAGCATGACTGTGGTTAATTCTTATATAGCCCTGGTCTTTTGCTCAACAATTCCATCTTGCTTAGAAGTGATGGAAAAATAAAATTTATGACTGAAATCCTTAGAAGCACAAAATTCAGAGAATTTAGCATTCTCAAACTCCTTATCATGGTCACTTCTAACCTTGACAATCATACTATTTTTCTCTTCTTGAATACTTTGACACATCTTTGAAGATTTCAAAGGTGACTGATTTTTTTCTAAGAAAGTTCACCCATGTAAACCCTGAAATTTCATTTATAACCACATAAACATATCTCTTTCCACCCAAGTTTTCTACCTGCATTGGTCCCATTAAATCCATGTGAAGAAGTTCCAACACTTTAGAAGAATTTGATGTTGCAACATTGGGTGTGATATCTTGGTATGTTTCCTAATCTCACACTCACCACAAACTTTCCTTTCATCAACCTTGAGTTCTAGAGTTCCTCTAATATCTCCTTCAGATATGATTTACTTCATTCTTTTTAGATGAAGATGTCCAAGCTTCTGGTGCCATAACTCCACTTCATCCTCCTTGGTTATTAAACCTTATTTGAGGTTCCCACAGATAACAATTGTCTTTAGACATTATACCTTTCATCAGAACAACATCTTTATCATTTGTTACTAAACGTTATGACTTTGAGAAATTGACTAACAATCCTTGGTCACATAATTGACTAATGCTGATAAGATTAGAAGTTAGTCCTTTACAAGAAGAACATCTTCTAGAATAAGAGACCCATCACACAACAATTTTCCAACTCCCTTAATTTCACCTTTGAATCCATCACTAAATCTGGCAGAACCTGTGGCTGAGACCTGATACCCATAAACAACTCCAGAACCCATGTCATATGTCTAGAGCATCCACTATTAAAGTACTAGTTTTCTCTAGTTGAAGCTAACATCCTTATCTTTAGAACTTCTCTTTTTACTCACTTGATTAATACTTGAATGAGCTAAATACTTTTGAACTCCATACAATTTGTAACAAAAAGGCTTTATGACCATACTCACCATAGTAATGACATCTACAAGTTGAAGATTTGGTTTTAGTTGGAGTTTAATTATATCTTCCAGGATGTTGTAACATGTGGGTGGACATGGTGATCATCTTCCATTTTTCTGAAGGAGTGAGTTTTTCTGCAAACCTCTTCTTTTGTTTATTATCAGATGGATAATTAACTCTTGTATCTTTAACCTCTTTCATCATATCAGTTCCATTTTTATCCTTCTAGAAGAATTTGTCATTTTAACAAGCTTGGAATTTAAGAGAGTTATCTCACTTTGTAGATGAGATACAGTACATAAAAGTTCCTTCTTTTCGTTCTCCAATTCAGCTATAATCTTTTTCTGATTTTCCTCTGTCTTATGACTTTCTTCACACCTGTCACAAGTTTCTTTATAGGATACATCCATATCTTCATATAGAACATTTTTATCACAAGATTCCCCCTCATCTACCCATCTTTTGGTGAGAGCAGTCACACGTTTGAAAGTCTCAGAGTTAGGATCATCTTTCAACTCTTCATCATCAGACCAAGATACATAAATTCCTTTTTTATGTTTCTTGAGATATGTGGGAAATTCTAGCCTAATATGACCAAATCCTTCACAGTCAAAACATTGAAGACCTTTACTTTGATTGGACTTCTCTTCTATTCTGATATTTTTTTTAAAATCATCATTATTATTAATGTCACACGAGATGTTCTTGACATTTGGTCTTCCTCTTCTGTCCATTCTCTTCAAAATTATGTTGAATTGCTTCCCAAGTAATACAATGATATTTGATAACCCTTCCTCAGTATCCAAATCAACTTGACCCTTTTTATCTTCAGTATTGGATACAAAAGCTATGCTTTTGTTCTTCTTCTCAACTTTGTCACCTATAGCCATATCAAAAGTTTAAAGTGACCCAACAATTTCATCAACCCTCATGTTGTTGATGTCATGAGCTTCTTCAATGGTTGTTAACTTCATGTCAAATCTCTTAGATAGAGACTTGAGAATATTTCTAATAAGCTTTTCTTCCAATATATTTTCTCCCAAGGTACTATATGCATTTTCTATTTCAAGAAAATTCACATGGAGATCCTGATTGCTTTCATCATCATTCATCTTTAGGTTCTCAAATCTGGTAGTGAGAAGTTGAAGTCTGAACATCTTCATTTTGGATGTTCCTTCATGAGTTGTCTTGAGGATTTCCCAAGCATCTTTAGCTATAGAACATGAATTTATTAACCTGGAAACATTCTTGTCCACTCCATTGAGTAGAGTATTCAAAGCTTTGGAATTTCTAAGAGCTAATTCATCTTCCTTCTTAGACCAATCTTTTTCTAACGTCAAAGACTCATTCTCGTCTTTGTCTTTCACAACAGGATGATTCCATCCTTTCAAAACATCCTTCCAAGATTTTTTGTCCATGGATTTCAGAAAAGCTACCTTTATAACCTTCCAATATTCATAATTTGCAGCATCTAACAGAGGTGGTCTGTTATTGTATCTTCATTCCTATTCCATAGTAGCTGAAAATAATCTCCCTGGAGCTCACGCAAAAACAGAACAGGGTGCCTGCTCTGATACCAATTGAAATTCTAGCACTCTCAATTTAGATGTTAAGACAGATGTCACAACACCAAAACACAATGTCATGACAGATGTTAAGATGTCATGTTCTTGGTATAGGAATTTACAGAAGATATGAATTATGCTGAAAGTAAATTGTAGAACATAAATAACTCAGTCAATTATTAACCCAACTCGGTGCAACATCACCTACTCTGGGGGCATCCAATCCAGGAAGGAAGTCCACTATGATATTATTATTTCAAAGCTAAACAACCCTAGTTTAAAACTTATCATATAATTACCACCTCATGCAACTTCTACCTAGGAACCTCCTAGATATGAGAACCCCCTCTCACATCCCACAGTCACCTAAGTGACAATAACAAAAGACTAGAATAGAAGACCACACTTTCAATTAAACACATTCCACTCTTTGCTTAAAAGCTCATGAGTGATTGGAAATGAACAATCAGTCAAACTCTATGTATCAACATGATACATGAGTGACATACACAAAAACAAAATACTCTAAAAAGGCACCCAAACCCTAAGACTCTTGTAAAATAACTTCTCCTTATTTTTCACACTATTCATTAGGTTTAGGTTTTTCATTTTAAAAACTTCAGTTGTCCATCGGCTTCAAATTCGCTACCCAATTTGTTGTAGATCCACAAGCCGATGGATGCACCAATTATGAAGAAAAATCTCCTTGAATCTTGTGAAAAAATATCATAAGTTTCCTAAATTTTCTCAACATCCATTTTTAGAAACTAACATACAGCTGGAGATAAAATCAACTGTTCCAAATAAAATCTTCTTGACCTGTATAAATAAGTGAGGTGTATCCAAGAGAATCTCACAAAATCAAATCAAATCTTTCAAGAAAGTAACATCATCTCCTGCTATATCAGTTGGCAAAGATGTCACAACATCTTGCTCATCATCTGGAGGCAGCAACATCTACTATAACATTTGTTCAAGATTTCACTACACTTGTCCAACATCTGGTTGTGATACATGTTTTACCAAAATTATTGCCAATCATTAAATCAAAGAACTACTATTTGACTTTTATGGGGATTTAACTCAACCAAAGGTATGTTTCCTTCCCTACCTTCAAGTTATAGCCTAGTTCGAGGCAATCGTGTTTAAGGCTCCACCGCTTGTGATCTCGAGTAGATAGCTACCCAATTGAGGGTGTGCCTAGTGCATCATTGTACATGTTTCTTTTGAAACTACATGTATGGCTATGTTAGAATTCATCCATGTTCTAATTTTTCTTAAAAATAAACTCAAAATATAGTGAAAAATCTTTTTTATTATTCAATTAAAGGACATTTCTTTCTCGAGGCCTTCGCCATTCAACAATTATTTAAACTAGGGATGATTTAGTTGAAATATATTTTCAACTATGTGGTGTTTGAGTTCCTTAGGACCAGCTCACCAGATAAATTTTGAAAGGAATACGTTGTGTTGTTAATGCTAATTCTAGTTCAGTACAGTCTTTCACAATTAGGTGTGACTTTACCATCTAATTGTTTTTTCCTCTAATGTCATATGTTTGCATCATAAGATCACCAGGTTGGAATCTCTAGATAATGATGTTGTGCGCCAGGAAGTATCATCGTAAATTTCTTTTGGTTATTACTAACACTAATGTAAACATCTTCTCCCTCCGTCCCATATTATAAGAGAAATTAACTTTTTAGATTCATTGAATAATTTATGTATCTAGTCAATATATAGACTAGATAAATTAATTATTCAATGAATTTAAAAAAATGAATTTCTCTTATAATATGGGACAGAGGGAGTATATCTTATGGTAGTGTGTTTGTAGTTCTACCAACACTTTATATATGAAGTACAATATGATCTGAATAAAGTCTGCTTCTCAGATAAGGACGACACTAACTTCTTTGACATGCATGGCTAGGGATATGAATAAGGTCTCCCCACTGGCTGGTCTAGATAAAACATGTGGGGCAGTGAGCATCTAGTTATCATCCCTTTCTTCATGGTCAGAGTCTCATTTTTAAAATATTTTTCTCACTTGTTTGGGATTGCTTAAATGACTCTCTTTGTTAAGTAAAAACCAAAGAGTTTGATAGCTCTGACCCCAAAGGTCACTTTTTGTGTTAAGTCTCATATTATATTATCAGAAAAATTTGAACATGGTAGCAATGTGTTCATAATGATGCTCCTCTTATTTTAATGTTATGATCATGTCGTCCATGTATACTTCAAACGTGTTGTTGGTTCCTTGTTAAAGATTTTATTCATCATTCTCTAGTACGTTCCACCTGTGTTTTTCAATTTGAATAGCATTGGGTTGTATTGGTAGTTGGAATTATCCATTATGAAAGTAACTTTTCTATTTGTCATCATTGTGGATAAGGATCTGGTTTCACCCTGAGTATGCGTCTATGAATGATAACAGTTTGAATCTGGCGGAACTAATCACCAATTTGTCAATGTTGGGTCAGTTTAGTCAATACATATCCTCCATTTTCTAGATGCTTTTTTATTTATTTAGGACAACATTAATTACCCATTCAGTGTAACTCACTCCAAAAATAATGTTTTCATGGAGTAATCCTCAGTCTGTGTTCTTGAGGGACTGTGGACTTCTCTTTTGGGCCATGTATCTGGTGGAACGGCCAATATTCAACTGGTGACAAGCCACACTAGATTCAATGTCGAGCATTTCATTCAGAGAAGTCAAGAAGAGTTTGGAATTAACCCTTAGGCATTTGAAGATCCTTTTTTACCAAAATTGATAAGTTGGCTCCTACTCGGATGATCCTGGCCAGATTTTTGTCAAGTTGTACTTGTTAATTATATATTTTTATGATTGGCATTAATTTTGGTAAAACAAATTTGACAAAAACATAATAAAAAGGGTGTTCTAAACTTGAAATGAGAAAATGTTGGACACGATGTCCTATTTATATTATCTGATATCTTATTTGTTACAGCTGTTCACTTGGATTTATTATGTTTTAACAGATCCTGAATATTCTGGGAATATTAGGATATTATATGTGTCTTCCAAGACTGAAGAATCATAGACTCTATGTGTATTTATAAGATTAATTTGTTTCATTAAATATTGATACATTTTAGGAAACAACTCATTGAAGTCCTACTTTTATACAGAAGCTTCTGCTAATTTTCTACAACAGATCATCTGCATTTTTGAAGCCCAAATCATGTCCATTAGAGGTTTAAAAAGAAGGCTTCAACCCTAATATATGTGGGGAATTTATTGTGTCTTTTAGTAAGAATTTAAGGTTTGTGTTCTTGTGAATTGTGAGCCACTCTTGTATTGTTTAATATTTGAGTTGGACTGTTAGTTGAGTTGTTATTGTTAATCATTCTTAAGCTTTTAAGCATTGAATGATTTTGTGTCATTGAAGTGTGTCTTTAGTAACTTTCTAAGTTTTAGAGTTTTTCATCTCTGTTGTGATTGAAAGGGATTTGAGAATGGTCTCATACCTAGGTGAGTCTTAGGTAGAAGTTAGGCACGATTAGTGATTAGGTGAATAAATTTTAAACTGGTGATAGTTTGTTGTGGGTCTACAAATTGATATTATTTAGTGAACTTCCTCCCTGGCTTGTTAGCCACCAAACATAGGTGTTGTTATACACCGAACTGGGTTAACAACTCTGTGTGTTTTTTATTGTTATGTTCTGTTTTAATTTATATACCATGTCATTGTGTTTATGTTCAGAGATTAGTGGTTTGACATCTCGTAGGACATCTGAGATCTGACTACCAGAATTTCAATTGGTATCAGAGCCTGCATCCTGCTCTGTATCTGGGTGAAATTCAGGGAAGATACTTTCTGGTATAATGAACAAGGAAGGAGGATTTGTGAACATGCCACCCATTCTTGATGGAACAAATTATGACTATTGGAAAGCTCGCATAATGGCTTTTATTAAATCCATGGACATCAAGGCTTGAAAATATGTTGTCAAAGGATGGGATCCACCAATGGCTAAAGATATGGATGGGAAGATTACTGATGTTCTGAAGGCTAAGGAAGAATAGAATGATGAAGATGATAAATTAGTTTAGGGAAACTCCAGAGCATTTAATTCCCTATTCAATGGAGTGGACAATAACATCTTCAGGCTGATAAGGAATTGTAATGTTGTTAAAGAAGCTTGGGAGATTTTGAAGACTGCTGATGAAGGAACCTCTAAGGTGAAGATGTCAAGACTTCAACTTCTAACTACCATGTTTGAGAACTTAAGACTGAAGGAGGATGAGAGTATTCATGACTTTCTCATGAATATTATTGAGATAGCAAATTCCTCAAGTGTCATGAGGGGGAAGATTTCAGAAGCTAAGATGGTGGGAAAAATTCTTCGATCTCTCCCAAAGAAGTTTGACATAAAGGTGACTGATATTGAAGAAACCCAAGATATAAAAAATATGAAGGTTGATGAGCTTATGGGATCTTTTCATACCTTTGAATTAGATATTAGTGAAAAGTTTGAAAAGAAGAAAAGTATTGCCTTTGTCTCCAATACTGAAGACTTAGAAGATGAATGTGACTTGGATACAAATGAAGGAATATCTAAAGCTCTTGTGTTACTTGGAAGAAAATTCAACAAAGTGATGAAGAATATGGACTGGAAGTCAAGTCAAATGTCAAGAACAAGTCATTTGACATCAACAAAAAACAGGATTTTGGGAGAAGGCCCAAAACTGAAGAAGAGACTAACCAAGGAAAAGGAGTCCAATGTCATGAATGTGAAGACTTTGGACAAATAAGAGCTGAGTGTCCCACTTATCTCAAGAAGTAGAATAAAGGTTTATTTGTGTCACGGTCAGAAGATGATTCTGAAAGTGATCATGAAGAGGAATCTACCTAACAGTTTACTGCCTTGACTGGACTTTATGATTCTGGTGAAGAATTAGATTGTGAAGAACTAACCTTTGAAGAACTTGCTACTTCTTACAAGGAGCGTTGTCTAAGAAGTGAAGAGGTGTGAAAACTAAGGGAAAAGCAAAAGAAAACTACTTAACTACAGACTGGAAAAGTGGAACATCTGTCTATTATCTGTGATCTGGAAGCTGAGAAAGTGAAGAACTTGTCCACCGTCTTTGGCCTGAAGGGTGAAGTTATTTTGCTCAAATCTCAAATTTACAATATGACTAAGTCTGTGAGAATGCTTAACAACAGCTCATATGTGTTAGATGAGATTCTTCAAACTGGTAAGAATGTTGGAAATGTCAGAGGTATTGGGTATGATAATTAAGCTGTGAAGAATAAAGGAAAAGGGCCTGGAAAAAAGTTTGTCAAAGAAAAAGCGAAGTAGGAACAGGTGATGTCAAATCAAATGTCCCAACATTAGCAAATACATTAGAAAAATCACTCAGGAAACAAGACTCAACTTTAGAGATGTCATTATTGTGGAAGGTTTTGTCATATAAAACCCTTTTGCTACAGGTTATATGGCTATCCCAAATATGATGCACAACCAACAAGAGAACGTGTATTTGTTAAAGCTAAGAATAAGTGGATCCCCAGAAAAGGTACTTCTAGATTCATAGGTCACCCCTCACTCAGATTCTCTTCCAGAGAAGATTGGTACTTTTATAATGGTTTGTTCTAGACACATGACTATTGTCAAGAAGTTCTTGGTGGACATTAAACCATATTCCACTAGTTATGTGATAACACGAAATTGTATCGTTTATTTTCCATGAAATTTACCCGTTCTGTATTATTTTGACCCGATTAACTCCCGAATATTTCGAGTTTGTCATTACTTTTTGCAGGTATTCATAACTCAGCTCAAAACAGAAGAAAACATGAAACAATGCAAGAAAGCATCAAAAGAACAAAAGAAAAAAGACAAATTTGTCAAAGAATTACATTTTTGTAGCTGTGACGGTCGTAATAGAGCTGCCACGACCGTAAGCCATCTTGAAGCGTGTTACGACCGTAACACATTGGCCACGACCATAACACGGGGAAACACCAAACCTGCTCGTAACGCCTCAGTGACGAACGTAACGCGTATATCAGTTATTTGAAAGTGCAGAACGTGGGAAAGAAAAACAGAAGGAGTTTTCAAACTCCTTATTTCTCTCCAGTCAAACTCCACGTTCACCACTTCTTCCTCAACTACCCACGTTCCTACATTTGTGGAGATTTTTAAGAAAAGCTTCGTTACAAGTCTTCAAGCCAACTGCCAAATTCATTCTTCTATAAATACCTCAACATTCAACGTTAGAAGCACAGAGATTTTTACAGTTTACTTGTGCGGAAGCTCTGCCGAAATCAAAAACGATTATTCCTTCAGTTATTATTTTACTGCACTCATTTATTTCCGTTCTTTTAATTTCATTGCCCAAGTAATAATTTCCAACATCAGGAGATTATTATTATAGTTTAGGATTTATTATTCAAGCCTCAGAATTTGTCATATTACCGATACCAAGTCCGAGTTTCCGAATTGTGGAAGAGGTATTGAAGTATTGGCTTTATTTTCAGGTTTCTATTTTGCAATTGTATTACATACCTTTTTATTAATTAATGCATGTTTAATTTATTATTTATAATGTCCAATCTATATTTGTTTGTTTTTATTTCCAGTACGTTCATTATAATTTATATGGCTAGCTAAACCTTTAGTGTCGGTATGAGATAGTAAGAGACATTAGGCATCTGATCAAACTTAGGCTAAAACTTTAATCAACTTAACTCTGGTTATAACTTTTTATGCTTAATAATAAAACCTTTGTTACGAAAGTAAGAAGAGTAAATAGGTTAGATAGAGACCACGAAAGTGTGAGGTTTTTAACCGGATAGCTAAAGTTAGGCATTTGATTTAAATACAGTGAAAGCGCTTTAAACCAAATTAGAATTAATTAAGTTTCCAAAAAATACTTCTAAACACTTATAGGCTAGCGAAAGCAGGTATAGGGCTTTAGACGTATAATCCGAGATAAGACCATGAAAGTGTGAGTTGAGGGTTTTTAAATTGACTAATTCTACAGATAAACCAAGTTGACTATCCTTATACGCCTAGGTCCGATTAGATCCTTTAGGTCGACTCTATTGCATACCGACCATTTCATTTTATAATTACTTTAAAATCAATTAATTTATCTTCCTTAATCTTCCCAAAACCAACGTGACAATTTCCGCCTTAGCTAAACCAACCTGTTTTACAACACTAGAGTGATTACAAAGTCCCTGTGGATTCGACAATCTTTTATTACTACCGCGATAGGCTGTGCGCTTGCAGTTAAGATACCGTTAGACATTAGGTCGATCGCAGACAACATCAAGTTTTTGGCGCCGTTGCCGGGGACTTTAGTTTAGTCACTAGTGTAATCTGAAAACAACGCTGTCTAGACTAAGGCAACTTTTTATATTTCCCTCTGTTGTATGCCAAACACTCGTTCACAAAACGAGCCTTTGCATTTACAAATTAATGATATCGAGCGTTACTTAAGATTAAGATGCCGAATTCAAGAATACCGATCTCTCAACAATCTTCCTCCGACTAAAATTCCTGATATCCCATTATCGGAATCTATCGAAGAATCGACAATGGCTGACGTACCAAATCCACCTCGCGCTCTTAAGGACTACGCAGTTCCTTCGCAAGAGGAGCCTCACAACAGCATTGCCGCCCCTGCTATCGCTCGAAACGATTTCGAGCTGAAACCTTCGCTTCTATCCGCCGTTCAGCAGAACCAATTTTCTGGATCTCCTACTGACGACCCTAACCTACATTTGTCAGTGTTTTTGCAGTACGCAGACATTGTAAAAGCGAATGGTGTAAACCCCGAGGCGATACGATTGCGCCTATTTCCTTTTTCTTTAAGAGACAGAGCCCGAGCCTGGCTTCAATCCCTTCCTTCAAATTCAATCACCACATGGGATGAATTGAAAAAAGTCTTCTTGGCTAGATATTTCCCACCAAGCAAAACAGATATGCTTAGAGCTAACATCAACGGTTTTAGACAAAAAGACAACGAATCACTTTTCGAAGCATGGGAACGTTACAAGGACATGATTAGACTCTGTCCTCATCATGGTTTAGAAGAATGGCTAATCATTCATACGTTTTATAACGGTCTGTTGTATAACACAAGAATGACTATAGACGCCGCTGCTGGTGGCGCATTGATGGATAAACCATATGCCGAAGCAAATCAACTTATCGAAAGCATGGCCCAGAACCACTATCAATGGGGAAGCGAAAGAGCTAATGTGGAGAAATCCCAAACCAAAGGTGGAATGTCTGAAGTGAATATCCTGGACCAAGTCAATGCTAAAGTGGAAGCTCTTACCCAAAAGCTAGAAAACTTTACCACTGCTCCTGCAGCTACCGTGGCTGCAGTTGTCCAAACTTGCGATCTATGTGGTCTTCAATCACATCTTTCTCCAGAATGCCCACTTCTAACAGGAGTTCCAGCTGAACAAGCAAACTATGTACAAGGGAATCCTTATAGCAATACCTATAACCCAGGCTGGAAAAATCATTTGAACTTTTCATACAAAAATAACAACGCGTTATACGCGCCTGTACAAACTCCTGCCACACCACCCGGTTATCGAAAAGCTATCCCAAATCATCCTGGTAATGGACCTAATGCTCCTAGGAAATCTAACCTAGAAATCATGATTGAACACTTCGTTGCTTCCCAAGCTCAGACTAATAAAGATGTTATGAATCAAAATCTACATACTAATGAGCAGATAAAACAATTAGCTAGCAAGGTTGATGCTTTAGCCACCCATAACAAGATGCTTGAGACGCAAATTTCACAAGTGGCTCAACAACAAGCACCTACTGCGGCACCAGCCGGAATTTTTCCTGGTCAACCACAGCCCAACCCGAAAGGACATGCTAATGTTGTGATACTGAGAAGTGGAAAAGAACTCGACGGACCTGTTGACCCGAGACTAGAAAATCCAGCCATGTACCAAAAGCAGAGCGAGCCGCCTGAACAAGCCAATGAACCTAGAGAAAAAGAAAAGGAAAGCGAAACGCAAGAGGCAGTGGAGCAAGAGAAGCCTTATGTACCTCCACCACCTTATAAACCACCAACCCCGTATCCTCAGAGACTTACAAATTCCAAAATGATGGGCCAGTTCAAGAAATTCGTTGAACTTCTGAAACAACTCAATATAACAATACCTTTTACAGAAGCCATCACTCAGATGCCCTCGTACGCTAAATTTCTTAAGGAAATCCTATCCAATAAGAAGAAGATAGAGGATAACGAGACAGTTACACTCACTGCCGAGTGTAGCACGATCATTCAAAATAATATGCCTCCTAAGCTAAAAGACCCAGGTAGTTTCTCTATACCTTGTAATATTGGAAAATTTGTCATAGACAAAGCTCTATGTGACTTAGGAGCAAGCATTAGTGTCATGCCCTTATCTATCTGCAAAAAGCTAGAGATGGGAGAACTCAGACCCACGAAAACGTCCGTCCAATTAGCCGACCGATCGGTTAAATACCCTGTAGGTATACTGGAAAGCGTTCCAGTTAGAATAGGTCAATTCTATATCCCTACCGATTTCATCATCATGGACATAACCGAGGACTCAGTTACCCCTATCATACTAGGAAGACCATTCCTAGCCACCGTCGGAGCTATAATTGATGTAAAGAAGGGCAGATTAACATTCAAAGTCGGAGAGGAAAAAGTGGAATTCATCCTCACTCAATTTCTACAAGCACCCGCCATGAATGACACATGTTATTTACTCGATATTATAGACGAGTGCGTGAGAGAAATGGAAGTTGAACAAACCACATATTCGGAAATAATGAAAATTGAAACCCTTCTGATATTCGAAGACGACAATTGGCGAGAACCATATAAAGATGATAGTCTAAGCGAAAGTCTAGCACTTACACCCGATCATATGCCATGTCCCAAGAAACCAAAACTAGAATTGAAAGTTCTACCTAAAAATCTACGATACGAATTCCTTGATACTGAACAAACTCGACCTGTAATAGTGAATTCCAGTTTAGGAACGCTCGAAACTCAGAAACTTTTAGACGTTCTAAGGAAATACCCTATTGCGTTAGGTTACAACATATCAGACTTAAAAGGAATTTGTCCTTCAATTTATATGCACCGTATTCTATTAGAAGAGGATTGCAAAACCTCTTGAGAACCTCAAAGAAGAATCAATCTGATTCTAAGCACTGTAGTCAGAGATGAAATCAAAAAGCTAATGGAAGCTGGAATTATATACCCGATCTCCGACAGTAAATGGGTTAGCCCAGTGCATGTTGTATTTAAGAAAGGTGGTGTCACTGTCGTGAAAAACGCACAAGGCGAATCAATAACACAAAGAGTAGTTAGTGGATACAGAGTGTGCATTGATTATCGAAAACTGAACAAAGCTACTCGGAAGGACCATTTTCCTTTACCCTTTATTGATCAAATGTTAGAACGATTAGCCAAACACTCCTATTTCTGCTATTTAGACGGTTATTCCGGATTTTTCCAAATCCCGATTCACCCTGATGATCAAGAGAAGACTACATTCACGTGTCCCTATGGAACGTTCGCGTACAGACGAATGCCATTTGGATTATGTAATGCTCCCGCAACTTTCCAACGATGTATGATGGCCATCTTCGCGGATTTCATTGACGACATCATGGAAGTGTTTATGGACGACTTCTCTGTGTGTGGACAAAGCTTTGAAGGATGTCTATCCAATTTAGAAAGTATTTTAGAACGATGTGTGAAAGTAAACCTTGTGCTCAACTGGGAAAAATGCCATTTCATGGTCAGAGAAGGAATCGTACTTGGACATGTGATTTCTAATAAAGGAATTGAAGTTGATAAAGCTAAGATAGAAGTGATTAAAGAACTCCAACCACCAAAGACCATTCGAGAGATACGAAGTTTTCTAGGACACGCCGGTTTTTACCGACGCTTTATTAAAGATTTCTCGAAAATTACAAAACCACTTATCGGTCTATTAATGAAGGATGCTGAGTTCATATTCGATGACGATTGTCTTCAAGCTTTTGAAACCCTTAAAGCCGCACTTATTTCTGCACCAATCATGCAACCGCCCGATTGGAGGTTACCTTTCGAAATCATGTGCGATGCAAATGATTACGCTGTCGGCGCAGTTCTTGGACAAAGGAAAGATAAGAAACTTCACGCAATTTACTACGCCAGCAGAATGCTAGACTCAGCTCAGATGAACTACGCCACCACAGAAAAAGAACTCTTAGCCGTTGTCTTCACGCTTGACAAATTCCGTTCTTACCTTGTAGGAGCAAAAATCATCATTTACACGGACCACGCTGCTATCAGATATTTACTTGCCAAGAAAGATGCAAAACCCAGACTCCTCCGATGGATCTTACTTTTACAAGAATTCGACTTGGAAATTAAAGATAAGAAAGGAACCGAAAACGTCGTAGCGGATCATTTATCCCGTTTAGAAGGTATAAAACCCGAACAAGTGCCAATTAACGACAATTTTCCGTATGAACATCTGATAGCACATATGATAAGCGACCTAGCTCAATTGAATTTAAATAAACCAGAAGCTAAAGAAGTCGTGGAAGCCATCGACATGACCATAGGATTGCCTTGGTATGCTGACATCGTTAATTATTTAGCTGTCGGAGCGCTTCCACCTGACTTAACTTACCAACAGAAAAAGAAATTCTTCCATGATCTCAAGAGTTACTATTGGGACGAACCACTTTTATTTAAACGAGGACCTGATGGAATTTTCCGCCGGTGTATACCCGACGAAGAAATAGAAAACGTCATTTCCCATTTTCATTCATCTCCTTATGGCGGACATACTAGCACCTCTAAAACGTGTGCCAAAATTCTCCAAGCCGGCCTTTTCTGGCCTAACCTATGGAAGGATATCCACATCGCCGTTAAAAACTGTGATCGATGCCAACGCACCGGTAATATCTCAAGACGTGATGAAATGCCTCAGAAAGGAATACTTGAAGTTGAAATCTTTGATGTTTGGGGAATAGATTTTATGGGACCTTTTCCATCTTCTTTTGGAAACAAGTTTATACTCGTCGTTGTCGATTACGTTTCAAAATGGATCGAGGCAATAGCTTCTCCTACAAACGACACACGAGTAGTGATAAAGCTTTTCAAGAATATAATTTTCCCGCGTTTTGGTGTTCCCCGACTTGTTATCAGTGACGGTGGATCTCATTTTATTTCGAAGATATTTGATAAATTACTATCTAAATATGGAGTGAAACACCGCGTAGCAACACCTTATCATCCGCAAACTAGCGGACAAGTCGATGTTTCGAACAGAGAGATTAATCAAATATTAGAAAAAACCGTCGTGATATCTCGAAAATATTAGTCATCCAAGCTTAATGAAGCTTTATGGGCTTATAGGACGGCTTACAAGACTCCTATCGGAACTACACCTTTCAAACTTGTTTACGGAAAATCATGTCATCTCCCGGTAGAATTAGAGCATAAAGCTTATTGGGCGATTAAGACACTCAATATTAATTACACTGCTGCTGGCGAGAAACGAATCCTCGATTTACATGAACTGGAAGAATTAAGACTAGACGCTTACGAAAACGCCAAAATATACAAAGAACGAACTAAAAAATGGCACGATCAGCGTTTATCGCGGAAAGAATTTAGTGTGGGAGATGCTGTACTTTTATTTAATTCTAGACTTAGACTCTTCCCTGGAAAACTTAAATCTAGATGGTCCGGTCCTTTCGAAATTACAAGAGTTTTTCCTAGCGGAGCGGTAGAAATCAAGGATAGAAATAGCGCCCCGTTTATTGTAAACGGGCAGCGGTTAAAACAATATCATCATATAGATAATAGAGAATATACGAATAAGCTTAAACTCGTAGAACTGCTACCTATTTCTCCCGACTAATCTTTCACTAAGTATTTCATCAGGCTTATGACGTTAAAAACAGCGCTTCATGGGAGGCAACCCATTTTATTTGTTTTTACCTGCTATTCTGTTTGTATTATTTGATTTTGCTTGCTATATAAGTATTTTTCATTTTTTTAAAACTTTTATGAAACTGCTGCTGATTTCAAAACAATTTTACTTGCCACAGGATTTCTGAATAGTCTTTTTCTCTTTACTTTCTCCTCTACTCTGTTTCCCCGCTTTCTTTTTGCTATGGCTCCTCCACAGAACTTTATGGAAACCACCTTTAGAGGTAGAAACCAACGAAGAAGATTTGAGGCTTTGTCTCAGCGAGACATCAGTTTAACCCTGTATCACGACGAACCCACTATGGACTCTTTAGGCATTACTGACAGTGTGTACTACATGTTTAACCAGTTGGGATGGGAGAAAGCCCACCTGAAAAATAGGTTTGTCACTTACCGAGAGCTTACCCTTGAGTTCTTGAGTTCTCTAGTTCACATCCCTGAACACGGTGTTGGAGCCCGAAAAGGAATCATTACCTTCAGACTTTTTGATATTGAGTTCACCTATAACCATAGGGACTTAGCTGCTTTATTAGGATTCCCCAGCGGACCCTTAGCTTTTACTACCCCTGAGGCCGATATATTGGATTTTGAGCTGGATTACTTCTGGGGTACTTTAACCGGAAACTATCACCCCGACCCAGAAAGTATGGATAACAATGAGATACATAACCCATCCATCTGTTATTTCCATAGGATTCTTGCCCACACTCTGTTTGGAAAAGAACAAAATCAAAATGCTGTATCCAAGGATGAACTATCTCTGCTTTATTGTATGAACCTAGGACGCCCTGTCAATGTTGTCCCACTCCTGATGAAGACCTTTACCCGCATTAGTGAGAACCATAATGTTCCTGTCAGTATGGGAGGATTAGTTACAATGATTGCACATGCTCTTGGACCTCGTTGCCAACTTAATAACTGTGCACCATTTGGATCAATTAGGCCTATGAATATTGATTTCTGTTTCAACAACCGGATAATAGGAAATTTAGGCCCTGCACCTTATGATTACCTGATCAGAGACGAAGTTGTTACTCTTTTTACCCTCCCGAACCATGCCCGAATAAGTGTCCACAACCGTGAAAATTGGTTGTACGAATTGAATCCACCCGACCATACTTCGACACCAGAAACACCACAATCATATTTTGTTGCTAATAATTTCATGTCTGAAAACGAAACAGATCCTGAAACTCCTCTTGGTTACCATGACTTTACAAATATGGCTAAAGCACAAGTAGCCCCTGACCAAGGAGAATATACTACACAATTAAACACCATTCTGACCACTTTGGATGCTTATAAAACTGACATTGATGGAATAAAGAATGAATTGAAGACTATGCGTTTGGATCTTATTGGTTTAACTGACATCTCGATGGAGCAATTCTATAACATCACCCAAGCTTTGGAAATATTAAAAGAAAAGATTGGATGAAGCAGTTTTTAGTTTCTTAGTTTTTCAGTTTTTCAGTTTTTCAATTCTTTGTTTTTAGATTTTTTCCATTCTGCTTTGTTCCTAGGTAGTTTCAATTTTTTGTTAAGTTACTGCATTTCAATTTACAAGTCATTTATTTTCTGTCAAAAAGAACAAGTTACTCAATTTGAAGTAATGCAATTGTTTGTTTTCAATTTTAAACTTACAATCATTATGCTGCTTATAATGTTTTATGGTTTTCTACTCTATTGCGAATTATATATGTTGGATTATATGTTTAATAAATTAATGTTGTGTTTATGTTGGAATGCCTGAGATGTTCTGCCTGCTATAAAAATATATACTCTGTGTAATTGTGTTCTGTTCTGTAAAAAAAAATTTTGCAAAATTCGTAGCTGCCACGATCGTCATCCATCCCCCACGACCGTAACGCGCCTTTCAGAGCATTACGCTCGTCAGCCAGGTGTTACGACCGTAACACGGGCTACATCAGTAACCCTGTTAGCAGAACGTTCCCTTTTCCTGAACCTTTCTCTCTTCTTCTTCCATAACTCCCCATTAACCCCATTCAACCCACCATTAATCCCTATCAATTTTCAAACTTCCATTATCTCCTTCCACCATATATACATCCATTACCCGTATCATCTTCTCATTCTCTCATTCACCAACAACAACCATTCTCACTCAAACACTCTTGCATGCAAATGGCGAACAATCTCCAACCCATTCCTGGCATTACCCTACGAAATGGCGAAGCAGGTGAAACTCAGCGCACACGGTTCCTGAAATTCCAACGCCGAGGCATCCATCCTACGAGGTTCGTCGACACTGACTGCCTCCGAAACCTCGGGTTACTTGAAAGTGTCCAACACCTACTACAGAATGTCAACCTTTGGACCCTATGTAGCCAGCCACAACCAACGTACGAGAATCTCACCCTTGAGTTTCTCAGTTCATTTTGCTACATCACTCCAAACGGCCCAAGAAATCAACTTACCGGTGTGGTAAGGTTCCGCATTTTCAGCACCGAATACGAATTCCCTCAGAATGCATTCGGTCGCCTGCTAGACTTCTGTACGGATGAAGGCGCTCACCTACGTGTGCCTGACACTTTTCATGAGGAATCCTTCAACCTTTGGCATAGCTTGACCAATAATCGGGCTGATTCATACGATCACCTCAATGCCACCCAAATCCACAACCCCGCCATTCGCTACTTCCACCGCATCTTGTCCAACACAATCTTTGCAAGGGATAGTAACCACAAGCTCAACTCCAAGGAGTTATTTTTCATGCATTGTGCATTCTCGGGTCAGAAAATTAATGCCGCACCTTTCCTCCTGGCTCATATTCACTCCATTTGCACCAGAGGTGGCAAACCTTTCTATTTCAGAGGGCTTGTCACTTCTCTTGCTTTAGCACTAAACCATGGTGACACCCTTGTTCATCTGCCATCCCGACCACCGGTTCTACTTACTTTGGATCATTGCAAATCGGCCCACCTCGTCCACGAGCGGGACGACGGAAGATTCCATCCAGTGATACAAAACCGAGTTTACACTAACATTGTTTTGCCTTGCAGGGACCGAATCGACCCTCAGAACCGAGCCAACTGGATATTTAACCCTGAAGGCCCTGCTGCTGCTCAAGAAGAACCTCATGTCGGCCCCGCTGATGAGATGCAGGAAGAACTGGATCGAGCTGTTCCCGCGCCTGACATTCCTGAGTCATCCTCTTCTGCACCACCTCCTTTTACTATGGAGGACGTCCTTAGAGCCCTCCATCAGCAAAATCAAATGGCTGTAGCTCTTGAAAGAAAGAATCAGAAGCGTTTCGACGCCTTACATCAGTAAAATGTCCAAATCTTGAGTGGTCAACGCTCGACGAATGAAAGGCTTGATGAAGTGTTATGCGAGCTTAATGCTTTAAGGATGGATGTTACATATCTTGGACCCCAAGACACTGACCCTGAAGCTACTCCTTCCAGAAGGTCACGAACCCGAAGCCGCCGTGGTCGCCAGTAGTTTTTCCTTTTCTTGTTATTTTCCTTGTTTTTCCGATGTATTTTTCATTTAACCTCGCCATTATATCATAACATTGAGACAATGTTTGATATAGTGTGGGAGGAGCACTGCATTCTTAATTTCAGAACGAGTAATTTCATTTCTATTTCAGTTATATTTCGTTATTTCATTTTCTCCCCGTTTTATTTAGCCATACCAAAATTTTTCGCCTTTTATATTCGCATAACCGTTAGTTACCTACTTTAACTGAAATCTTAGTTAGAAGGCCGAGAGAGATCCAACGAGAACTATACGATTATGACGCCTTCGACTCTCTACTTACGCGAATCGTCTCCATTTTCGTTATACTGATACTTTGAGTTTCAAGTCTTAAATTAGCCCCTAGTAGTTTATATTAGCAGTCGGCACCAGTCTTAACACAATCCACGTGGAAAGTCGATGAACATAAGTGGATGATCTTGCAAATTGCTTTAAAAAGAATGTTACATGCTTTAAGGAAATAGATATTGCACCAATTAAATTGGGCGATCCTCACCCGATCGTTTAATCCAACGGATGCAAAAGCTTCTACTAAGTAACATGAGAATCCATTGTCTAGGTGGTTCGGAAGCATCTGGTACTGAACTCGGTAGGGCATCTGATCAAACTTAGGCTAAAACTTTAATCAACTTAACTCTGGTTATAACTTTTTATGCTTAATAATAAAACCTTTGTTACGAAAGTAAGAAGAGTAAATAGGTTAGATCGAGACCATGAAAGTGTGAGGTTTTTAACCGGATAGCTAAAGTTAGGCATTTGATTTAAATACAGTGAAAGCGCTTTAAACCAAATTAGAAATAATTAAGTTTCCAAAAAATACTTCTAAACACTTATAGGCTAGCGAAAGCAGGTATAGGGCTTTAGACGTATAATCCGAGATAAGACCATGAAAGTGTGAGTTGAGGGTTTTTAAACTGACTAATTCTACAGATAAATCAAGTTGACTATCCTTATACGCCTAGGTCCGATTAGATCCTTTAGGTCGACTTTATTGCATACCGACCATTTCATTTTATAATTACTTTAAAATCAATTAATTTATCTTCCTTAATCTTCCCAAAACCAACGTGACAATTTCCGCCTTAGCTAAACCAACCTGTTTTACAACACTAGAGTGATTACAAAGTCCCTGTGGATTCGACAATCTTTTATTACTACCGTGATAGGCTGTGCGCTTGCAGTTAAGATACCGTTAGACATTAGGTCGATCGCAGACACATCATTATGCCACTTTTGGAGATGGGTAAAATGGTGAAAAAAGGGTGTTGGAAAGTTGGATAGTACACGACTGCCTAATCTTAATGATATATTGTTTGTTAAAGGATTAACTGCTAATTTGATAAGTATTAGTAAACTATCTGACCAAGGTCTCAAATTTAACTTTACTAAATCTGAATGTCTGGTAACAAATGGGAAGGATGAAGTTGTTATGAAGGGAGCTATATCAAAAGACAATTGCTACCTATGGTCTCCTTAAGAAACAAACTTTTCCCAAAAATTTATAATGTGTGAAGATGAGGAAGTAAATTTATGCCATAAAAAGATGGGATATTTGAATATGAAGAAGAAGAGTCTGTCTAATGAAGTTGGCATTTGTATTCACAAGTTTAATATTGAAGAAGGCAAAATTTAGGTTCTAGAGTTACTCCCTATGGAGTTAATGGAACTTATGCAGGTTGAAAGTCTTAAAAAAGGGAGTATGCCTATGATGTTGATAATTCAACTAAAGAGGAGAATTTCATAGACAATGTTGAAATATCAATTCTCATAAGTGATGTTTCTGAAAATGTGATAGTTTCTAAACCTGCATATGGTAAATCAACTAAAGATTCAACAATGAAAGGTACCTCCATCAGAGTTCAAAAGGAGCATAGTAAGGATCCAATCACTAGGAATCCAAATGAAGTATGGAATCTTGTACCTAGGTTAGAAGGCATCAATGTAATAGGAACTAAATGGGTGTATAAAAACAAGTCTGATAACTATGGTGTGGTTACCAGAAGAAAAAAAAGCTAGGTTTGTAGTTAAAAGGTACACTAAAATTGAGGGAGTGAACTATGATGGAACTTAAGCACCTGTGGCAAGATTGGAATCTATCAGATTGTTACTTGGTGTAGCATGCCATTTGAAGTTCAATCGTTTCAAGATCAATGTTAAAAATGTCTTCTTGAATAAATATGTGACTAAAGAAACAAAGGAGGGCATTGATAAATCTTGGGTGTCAAAAAGAAAAGTCGAAAGCTCATGAGTATTGATGACACTGTGTTTGGAGAGATGTCAAAAGAAATGGTGCAACATTTTGATGAACAAGTGTTGACTGAGTATAATGTTACACACGATGTCTTTACATTATTGTGTGATAACTTGAGCGTTGGTATTAACATTTCTAAACATTCAATTTAGCATAGTAGGACTAAGTGTTGTACCCCAATTTCCCCCCCTAAGATCCCTTCATCATACCATGTTGGTTTATTCACAACAAGATTACACTAGGATTCTTGGTTCCCCTCCCTATCATTTAGCTTTGCTCTTTTTGAGGAATTACCAAGCACCTTGACTTGTTTTATTTTGTGATCATGAATATTTTGCTTAGATTTTTATTTTATTAATAAAATGCAATGTGGGTTTGCCTTACTTGTTAATAATGTAGGTAAAGGCTATGAGGTTTAGCAAGTTGCTCCATGGGTTCATGAGTTTATTTCCATGCCCTAGTCAACATATCTTGAGGAGTTCAAACCTCACCATTGAAGTTGTTTTGGAAGAAATGGAATGACAAGGCCTATTTTGGTTCAACATATTTCAAAGTTATCAAAATTGATTCAAAAGTACAAGGGGGTTGACGGAAGAAATTGTCATGATTGGACAAGGTCCTGTTCCTATTAGTCACAAGAGCAAATTTCTCTCAAATTTCAAGATATGGAAGTGGTTTTAGTGGCTATGAGTCCTTATCATCATCCTCAACAACTTCTATTCACAAATAAAGAATGTTTTCACAAGAAGTTTGTTCAAACTTGTCAAAGTTCCTCAAAGCATTCTCTTGATCTAAGAGGCTAGAGTTTTGAACTTCAAAGGAGAATATCTTGCTCACCTTTTGGTATTTTTGAGTGATTCCAAATACATCTTTCTCTTAAAAGAGTTACCAACAAATCACTTCAAAAGTTCTTAGGATTTTTCATGTGGAAAGAACTTGGTGAAGAAGAAAGATTACAAGTCATCCAGATAAATCCCCAATTTTCCATATGTGACTTCAAATGGTCATAACTTGGTCAATTTTTATCACCTTGAGTCCATTATTTTTCCATGATGATTTTAAAGATGTTTACTTTTTGCCTTCTTTTATGTTCAAAGTGATAAAATAGATGGAAGTTTCCTTAAGAATGCAAAAGATTATAGGTCATTTCATGATTTTTGGCCAAATTCTACAAGTCATAACTTGCTCATTTTTTGGATATTTTGATTGGTTCAAATTTCAAAATGTCATTCAAGAGAACTACGTCATTCCATCTTTTTTGGTCAAGAGAAAATTCTAAGTGGAAGGCCATGTTTAGATACAAAAGATTATAGGTCATTTTTGAAGAAGAATTTGAAATATTTCTAAGTATGGAAAGTCAACTCTTTTTCTTAAACTTTGACTCCATGTAACTTTCAGCTCAAGCATCCATTTGATTCCATTCTTTTTCCATTGCAAAGCTTGTAACCTCATCTTTCCAAAGCATCAAGAATTACGCCCTAAGACCCCTTGAGTTGGAAATGCCATGGATTTGAATTTGGTAACTTGAAACTGAATTTTTCACAAAGTCAGGATTTTGAAATCTTTATTTTGGCTTCTAATCACAAGTTTTCCACGTGTTTTTGTTTCTAAACATGATTAGAGAATTTCCAGAAGTGATTAGCATCATGAAACACACGATTTAGCTGAGTTTTGATCAAAATTGAGTCACACTTTCTTCATGATGCAGACCCACACGAATTCCCTCCAAAATGCATCATTCACTCTTCCTTTTGATCCCACTTGCTTCCTTATAAATAGAGGGTCATCCCCCGTCCATTTTCCAAAGCTTAGAGAGCCAAGAACACCCTGCCAAAACTTCACACGAACCCACTTTTGTTGAATTCAGTTTTTGAAATGTAAGCTTCCTTTTCCAAAATTCTTTGTGCATTCATCATCCTTGAGTATCATACAAACTCTCCAGCACTTAAACCAATCATAACGACCCATAATTCAAGCTACAGAAGTCCAGTTTCAGAGCTTCTTACTTGAACTTTGAAAAGTTAGAATTCTCCACCATTTAGATCCAAATCAAACACTAATCTGTTCTACTCCTTTGTCTGATTCTAATGATGCTTACAATTTTTAAATCCATTGAAAATTGAGAGAGAAATCCCAAATTGAAAGTGCTCGCTATTTTATGAGTTTTTGATTCATAGCTCTCTCCATACCTTATATAAATTTGGCACGATGGTTGTGTTAGAATCGTCTAGAAGAGACGAGTTCAATGATGCTAGCCAGGGATCCTAATTTTTACATTTGAAGGATCTCAAAAAATCCCCATTGCAGGGTGTCTGGAGGTTGAAGACGATGACATGTCTCGTCTCAGCCAATTATAGTGTGCCAAGCATTTTAATTTCATTGGTTGCCCTTTTTCTGATCCCATGTGTATTTCACTAAGGTCCATATCAAGCACAACGCGTCTGGTCCATTGGATTAGCTTACTAACACGTTTTGACTATGATCTGATGGTCCACATCTTTTTGATTTTATTTTATTTTCTGATTTTATATTTTATTTGATTAAATTTTCAAAAGTTCATAACTCTTTTATTTTTTATCCAAAAATTATGAAAAAGTTCACAAAAATACTTTGAATTATTTGTGATCTCATGAATATTTTTTCACATTTTTACTTTAACATTTGGTATTTTTTATATTTTTTGTATTATTTGCTTTCTTATAATTACTTAAAAAATACTTTTTGATATTTTTTAATTCTGAAAAAATTCATAAATATTATTTTGCATATTTTTGACTTTCTTAAAATTTTATGGAATTTTATGTTGAGGTTTACTATTTTTTGTTCTATTTTATGTTTGTTTTAGAAATTTTAAAATAGTTTAAAAATAGTTTCTATTTTTAAAAAAATACCAAATTTTTTATAAAAATATTTGGATCCATTTCTGATTTTTCTATGGCCTTATTTTTCATTTCTTGATTAATTTGAACATAATTGATATTTTTCCTCATTATTTTCTATTTTTAAACATTTTTAAACCGTCTTATTGTATATATTAAATATATTATTATTTTGTGATTATTTTCTGGCTGTCTTGAGTTGATTTTTTTATCATGACTTTATTAACATCATTAGATCTTAGGTGTTGAGTTCAACTCCACCAAAATGGATGAATGATTTTAATAATAGTTTGATTAAATTTTTAATTTAAAAGTGGTTTGTTCCTCTTTTTTCCCTAATCCTCTACATCTCATCCCCTTTTTATTGCACTAAGTGTTGTTGGAGCATGATCTCTATATCATTTCTCAAAATAAATGGTGCATAGATTGCTATTGATCGGTCTCAAAATATGTGCGACTTCTATATAAGTCCACTTACGATTGCTTAACATAGCACTAAATTTTGTCCCGATTCGAATAAATGATCATTCGTGGTCCACACTTATGATTGCAAGCCCAAGTATGTTAATTTGATCTCTTTGATCCAATAACCTTGAGATTCATTGTGTGGAGGCTTTGGTTCTACCAATCCTCTAATGGATCTACAACACCTTTGGTCAACGCAGATCACTTAAACATCGTTGATCATCAAATGGTACTTATAAGAATTCCAAATGGATGATATACTTGACAAAAAGAAAATGCAACTTGTTGTGTGGAGGCTTTGGTTCTACCAATCCTAGAATGAGTTCCAAATGTAAGTTTCAAGATGGTCATCCAACTAACCACTAATTATTGACTTGTTTTATCTTATGCTTTTATTCTTTTTATGCTTTATGTACTATTTATTTTTTTTAGCATTTACATTTCATGCCATTTTCATCTTTTCTCATTTGAGCATTTATTTTCTTGTCATTTTTACTTTGCTCACTTGAGCTTTTCTTTTACTTTCTTAAGATACTTAATAATAAACATAAACCCTAAAAAATGCTTAATGGTACTTGGACTATTTGGTTACTATCCTTGTCATTATGGAGCATGGGACTTTTTCTTGGACTTAGGATTAGAAGCCTTGGCCTATCTTGGAGACCTTGTGATCTTATTTGATTACTTTGTCTGGAGTTCTTGAGGTTTACCTCAAGACATTGGGTTACTTGTTTGTTTTTGTGTGCAGGTTTTTGTGATTACATTCTCTGTTTGTAATCTGGAATTCACCCGTATACAGCCGTTACTCTGCCCAATTTTTGTGAAGATTTAATACACTTGAAGAGGTCTAGTATCTTTGCTCGCTAGGTTTCAATCCAAAGAATGGGAATTATATCTTGGCTCATAATGTCAAGCTTTGACTTCTTGTTGGTTAGATGGTCCTTATCCTTAGCTTTTACTTTATGCTTTAGGATAGTCCCTTCTTCTCCTCCCCATTTTCATTAATTTCAAAAATATTCTCCCTCCTTTTGAAAACCCTTATTGTTTTGAAACTTGAAACACTTTCATAATAAACTTGGACCTAGTTCCATGCATTTTCAAAATCTTTTCATAAATAAACTTCAATGAACTTAACAATACCTTGACATTTTTTTGTGAGAAGACTAAAAGTCAGTCAATCTCATTTCAAACCATTTTGCCACTTTGGCTTTTATCTTTAAATTTTTCTCAAAAGATTAGACTCTTGTCAATCCTTGTAGTGATGCAAACAACTATCCTTCTATAATATGTAGTGAAGTGAGATATTTTCCACTTGGGTATCGAGTGAGGCATTATTAATTTTAAGATCCAAGCCATATCCTCCACTTTGAGATGATGCAAATTCTCATTTCTCATGATTGTGGGTAGTAAGTATGTTTTCCACACGGACAATGACGATGATGTCTTATCTCTTAAAATTAATCAACACACTTGCGTTTCAAATTTTAAAAGAGGAACTACATGTACCCTGATCCCCTATTGCACGAAAGGTGGTACGTAGGCACTAAAGGTTCGCAACTTGCCGCGGGTGCAAAAATCATAAAAAATATATTTCTCTTCTCACCTCCACTATCCATTTTATATACAACACATTTTTATAGCCAAAATATATAGATTTTTTCAAAGAGGTTCCTGCGAAGTACCATAGATGTTTAGGGTGCTAATACCTTCCCTTTTCATAACCAACCCCCTTACCTTGAATCTTTCCCCCTCTTGTTGGGTTATTCGCTCTTTTTCCATTCCTTTGGAAACAATAAAACACGGTGGCGATTTTATTTTGATTTGTATAAAGTCTAGTCAATCCAATGGCTTAGTCTTGAACATTTCTACCGCTACAGAAAAATGGCGACTTCATTGGGGAAAGATTGACCTCTTGCTGGTCCATCCCTAAGTGGGTTGAGCCTATCTTTGTTTATATTTGTATATGTGCTATTGTTGTTTATGTGTTATATTTTGTATATATGTTTGTTTGGATTTTCCTGGTTTTCAAGGTGCTTGGTGATTACTCATAAGTCTTATACCCGGACTTGGGCAAAGTTTAAGATAGGACGGGCGGTATAGTCATGTTAACTTTGAGGGAGTAATCCCAAAAAAGGAGGCATGAGATCCCCCACTCAGTGGAGGCCCCTTTGACTGTAGTGCCGTTTATCGAGTAATCGGGAAGATGTACTACTTTCGACCTGGGAGCCTGCTGAAACTGAGGACCGTAGAATACCAAACCCATCTTGGACTTTTAGGTGTAGTGCAGAAGCTATGACGGAGTAATGGAAATAGTTGTCACGCGATACTACACTCGAACGAGTCTTTCTTGAGAATATTACTAATTACAGAGTTAATTGGGAAGTTGGTAATATCCGAAGGAAGGATGTAGACTCTGGGAACCTCTAGAACCTTGTTTGGCAGGTGATAACTTTTTATACCAACACCTTATGGGTAGTACCTTCGACTTCATGCTCGTGACGTTGAACCTAGGAACCCTATATGTGTGATCTTGTGTGTGATTGTTGCATCATGCATCCATGCACTCATAAGCATATTTTGAAGAAAACTATTTCAAGGGATTTAAAGGTTGACTATTTTTGAATATCTCAGGTACTATTAACCATGGATTCTGGAAAGAGAAAGACCGGGAAATACAATTTCAAGGATCCCGAGATAGATAAGTTGGTCAGTCTAATTCCAGAGATCGAATGTTCTGCAGACTTTCGGAAGAAATATAGATCCATTATTCTTCTCATGAAGCTGAAGATGAAGGAGGTTATTCTCTCGACCTTGGTCTAGTTCTATGATCCAGTGTATCAATGCTTTACTTTTCCCGATTATCAGTTGATGCCTACACTGGAGGAGTATTCTTATATATTGGATTTACCTGTTACCGATCGTGTTCCTCTTACTGGTTTAGAGGGTGAGCCAAAACCACATGAGATTGTTGCTTTGATTCATCTGGGGAAGTCTGAGGTGGAAGCCCATATGACTACTAAAGGAGGGATTAGAGGATTACGAACTCAGTTCTTATTGGAGAAAGCTCGTTACTTTTCCAGAATGAAGAGTACGGTTGCTTTTGAGGCCATCTTTGCTCTACTTGCTTACAGATTGTTCTTATTTCCTAATGTGGACAAGTTTGTCGACATTAACGCTATCAGGATTTTCATGATTGGAAACCCGGTTCCTACACTGTTGGGTGATGCTTATTACTCTGTTCATCTTCGGAATTCTTATCATGGGGGGATGATTATCTGTTGCAATCCTTTGTTGTACCAGTGGTTCATCTCTCATATGCCTCAGTCTGATGCTTTTTGGGATATCAAGAAGGAACCCCGTTGGGCTCCTAAGATCATGGCACTTACTCACTCAGATATTGATTGGTATCATCGAGCTTACCAGGATGTGGAGATTATTGATAGTTGTGGTAGTTTCCCCAATGTACCTCTTCTTGGTACAAAGGGAGGAATTAACTATAACCATGTTATCCGATGAGGGATAAACCGAATAGTATTTGTGATCAGTGGGAATAGAACTGACTGTTTTGAAATGCTGGTTCGCGTTTTGCGTTGTTTACGCAAAATGTCGCGGTAAGCAAGATTCGCCACCGTCTTTTATTTTATCCAACAAGGAAAGGACAAAAGCACAGAAAAATTCCTTTTTGAGATATTTCTAGGGTTTGGGAGGTAGATTATAGAAAGGGAAGGTGTTAGCACCCTTTCTATCTGTGGTTATCCACGGGCTCTTAGGTACTTGCTCATTGTGTTTTCAAAAGTTTGCTTTTCTTTGTGTTTGTGGGTTTGAAAAGAGTTTTTGTTTGAAAGGAGTGTAAGTGCGAAAAGTTTTGTTTTGTTTTTAAAAGGAGCAAGTACTTAAGAACCATCTACCTACTCGAAAAGGGAATTAAATTGTGCAAATGTCCTTTAGACAATGCTAGCCCACTATTTATGAGTAGGTAGTATCGTCGTTGGAGTTTTAAGGGTCAATTCGATTAAGGGACATGTGGTCACTAAAGCAATGTTAGGACGCCTTAGCGGTAACCCTAATGTCTTAGATCATCTTTTCCGAGTCAACCGTTTCGAGGCAACTTATGATCTTTGGACAAGAGGACGACCTCTAAAACTTCCTATACTTAATGACCACGTTCGAGGCAACCAAGTGAGGTGTACCCTAAGAGTGCGCATGTGCGAGTGTGTAATTTCGATTAATTTTATCTGTACATGTCATGGGTGAGATATGTTGCTTTTAAGTTCATACATTAGATCTTGTCATGCATGCCCTATTTGTCAAACATCTAACAATTAATAGTTACAGAATTTAAATTGCGGAAATTAAATCTAAACTATTACAAGGCGTCGGGTATTTACATCGCCAAAAACAACCCTTTAAATTTAAATTGAGGAAAATAAAATAAAGCGATAAATAATTAAAGTCCTAATTAAAAACTATTACATACCGGAAGCAATTACAATATTGGAAATATGGATCGCGTGCGAAAAATTAAGACGGCGCATTTTTTAGGGTTTTGACCCTTTTTATTAAAGAAAAGATTTTTGCTTATTTATGAATTAAATGGGATTAAATTAAATGAACAATTAAATTAAATTAAATAATGAAAATATTTTTTGGATTTTTTGAGTTTTTAAGGAAATAAAATAAAATTGATTAAAAATATTAAAAACCTAATTCTACATTAGTTTTAATTTATTGCAAAAAATATTAAATGTTTAAACCTATTTAAAACTAAGTTAATTAATTAATATTTATTTACAAAAATAAAATAATGAAATTAATAATAAAAATAATATTTTTTGTTTTCTGATTTTATGAAGAAAGTTATTATTTGGTTAGTTTTAAATGATAAAAATAAAAATAATAAAACAAATAAAAAAGAAAAATATAAAAAGGATAGAGATAACCCAATGGGGGTGTGGGCCTGATTTGGAGGTGAATCTGGCAACTTGAGGCCCATTTACACGCAAGCCTGTTTTGACTTTCATCATTCCACGCGTATGCATTGACTGGAGAATATGGTGGACTTGCAGTTTTGGCCATTGGATTTGATCTGAATCCATTTGGCAAGCGTTGGATTGGTGATGTATGGTACGTTGTACGCCTGGGAATGCATGGAATCACCTGGATAAAAATTGCAACAAATATTGGGGGGACCTGGGATTCGAACCCAGGTCCCATAGGACTTTGTACAATCGCACTAACCACCACGCCACTGTGTTTATTTTGTTATGGGATTAGGTGACAATCATTATATTGGAAAACAGAGCAAATGTCTGGAAAATAAAAAAAAATAGCGTGAGATTTAAAATTGTCCAATGAAGACAAGCCACGTCTTCGTCTTCTTCAACAAAACCTGTATTTTTTCCTGCGGATTTAAATCCGCAGCAAAATCCATGGATCGATCCTAAAACAATCTCTAGGCAATGGAAACGAATTTTGGGATCACCATCTTACTTGTCTCTCCCCCCTGAGTCCATTTATACCCATTGTTGGTCTTGATTTTTCCTGTAAAACGAATGCCCAAATACAAGTCTCCAAAACCCTAGGTTCGGGTATAGCGATATAGCTCATGAAAACAAAATTAAATGATACATAAAGTTCAGAAATTGAATGGCAAGCACGATTATACAAAAAATTTGGCAAAAAGATGCAAGAACATGGATTCACGATTTCATGTTCAGAGCTATGTTCAAGACGAATTACAGGGCATTTCAGGCAATGAGAGGGCTTGGTTCTGATTGCTATAGCTTCAGGGGATTGCAAACAAGAACACCACGTTGAGATTTTGGATTGGATTGACCTCGAAGTATGATTTCAGTTTCAAGATTTTCAAGCTTTTTTTCAAGTTTTGTTTGGCCGTTTTTGCAACTTTCAGGTCGTGTCCTTGTGTGCTCTAGCTTGTGTGAGTATATTAGAAGCAATTAGGTTAAAAATTGGGCCTTGAATCCTTGTGAATTGATGACTTTGGATATGATATGATTCCTCCATTAAAGGCCTTCAAATTCTTTCCAAATCCAAGATTTTGTGCATGATATGGCTTGGCACGAATTTGATTGTGTTCATGATGTTAATTGAAAGTTGTATCAATCAAAAAGATCACAAGTTATTAATATTGAGATTTTATTTTGATTTAAATTGATTAAAAATGAATTAAACCAATAAAAATCAAATAAAATAGAAAAATTAATAATTGGTCATGAAATTGAAGATAGGACACGTGTGTGGTGTGACAAGATCAAATCAAGTGGGGAAAAGTGGGACCTTTTGACAAAATTTGAAGTTTTGGGGATAGTTGACTTTTGGCAATTTTGGAAAAATTCCCAACTTCAACAATGCATAACTTCTTCAATTTTGAACTTTTGGAGGTTTTCTTTGACTTTTTAGAAACCCTGAGATGTCCTCTAACCAACCCTTTTGGTCTTATCTCATTTTGATATTCCATGCTCAAGTTATAAGCTTTGGAAAAAAAGGTGTTTTTGTTGACTTCCAAAAATGACCTATAATGTCCAGATTTGTAACTTTTTGTGAGTGCATTTATTTATCTTGGGGTGTGAAGATGGATTGTAGAAAATTTCATCCTCTTCAAAATGAGCTTTGGATGGATCATTTCTCATAAAGTATGACAAAGTTATGCTTTGTCAAAGTTGAGTTGACTTTTCCTATAAAAACCCTAATTTAGCAACTTTTGAATCTTGATGAATCTTGAGCAATCCTTGATGAATCATGATCAACCCTTGATCAAATGATGAATTATCCTTCAAAAATGAGAATGTTGATAAAAAATCTTGAGGTTTGACTATTTGTAGGTCATAGTTGAATTTTGCCCTAGCACAGTCGATTTTTGGACCTCCTGAGCAATTGACTGACCAAACTTTCTCTACAAGGTTTGAAATTTGACATGGATGAACTTGAGAACATATTATGACATTGGGTAGAATTTGAGGCCATTTGGAAGTAAGTACCTTGATGCAACACAAAACCCTAATTTTTAATTGACTGCCTTAGGAGGTGATTTGACTGTCCAACTCTTGAGCTAACTTGAGCCACTTGAAGATTATTCTTGACATGTCTTGAGAAATATGGGAGGGCAAATTTTGGGGAACAACAGTTGACCCTGTTCAATTTTCTTCAACCTGAGGATATATATTGGCTTTCGAGCCTTTCGTGATCCGAACGTGGCAGATAATTGAACACTAGAGTCCCCAGAAATTTGCACTCGCATGGTGTAGTATCAGCATTGTGATGTCGGGAATGGGCTTACAGATGCCATTTGGAGATTGTTGGTAGGAGGATGGGCTTACAGATGCCATCTGCATGAGTGTCGATCGCATAAGAGATTCCTTAGCGAGAAATTGCATACTTGTGGTTTGTAGAAGATTCCGCTGGGGAAGTCTAACTTTTGTTGAGATTTAGGAACTTTCTTGTACTTCAACTGAGAGAATGCCTCGGCTGAGTCTTAAGAACCTGTCCATAATTCAATTGGGGGGGAAACATCTTCATCAAGATCTAGGAATTATCTGGTCTTCAACGTAGTATACCGTTGAGATTAGAGAACTCGTCCACACTATGACGGAGGAAAACATCAAGATCTAGGAACTGAATAGTGCTCAACGTAGTATACCATTGAGGTTATAGCACTCGTCCACACTTTGACATAGGGAAACATCTTCATCAAGATCTAGGAACTGACTGGTCTTCAACGTAGTATACCATTGAAATTAGAGAACTCGTCCACACTATGACGAAGGAAAGCATCAAGATCTAGGAACTGACTAGTGCTCAACGTAGTATACCGTTGAGGTTATAGCACTCGTCCACACTTTGACATAGGGAAACATCTTCATCAAGATCTAGGAACTGTCTGGTCTTCAACGTAGTATACCGTTGAAATTAGAGAACTCGTCCACACTATGACGGAGGAAAGCATCAAGATCTAGGAACTGACTAGTGCTCAACGTAGTATACCATTGAGGTTATAGCACTCGTCCACACTATGACATAGGGAAACATCTTCATCAAGATCTAGGAACTGTCTGGTCTTCAACGTAGTATACCGTTGAAATTAGAGAACTCGTCCACACTATGACAGAGCAAAACATCAAGATCTAGGAACTGACTAGTGCTCAACATAGTATACCGTTGAGGTTATAGCACTCGTCCATACTATGACGTAGGGAAACATCTTCATCAAGATCTAGGAACTGTCTGGTCTTCAACATAGTATACCGTTGAGATTATAGAACTCGTCCACACTATGACGGAGGAAAACATCAAGATCTAGGAACTGACGAGTGCTCAACATAGTATACCGTTGAGGTTATAGCACTCGTCCACACTATGACGTAGGGAAACATCTTCATCAAGATCTAGGAACTGTCTGGTCTTCAACGTAGTATACCATTTAAATTAGAGAACTCGTCCACACTATGACGGAGGAAAACATCAAGATCTAGGAACTGACTAGTGCTCAACGTAGTATACCATTGAGGTTATAGCACTCGTCCACACTATGACGTAGGGAAACATCTTCATCAAGATCTAAGAATTGTCTGGTCTTCAACGTAGTATACCGTTGAGATTATAGAACTCGTCCACACTATGACGGAGGAAAACATCAAGATCTAGGAACTGACTAGTGCTCAACGTAGTATACCTTTGATGTTATAGCACTCGTCCACACTATGACGTAGGGAAACATCTTTATCAAGATCTAGGAACTGTCTGGTCTTCAACGTAGTATACCGTTGAAATTAGAGAACTCGTCCACACTATGACGGAGGAAAACATCAAGATCTAGGAACTGACTAGTGCTCAACGTAGTATACCGTTGAGGTTATAGCACTCGTCCACACTATGACGTAGGGAAACATCTTCATCAATATCTAGGAACTGTCTGGTCTTCAACATAGTATACCGTTGAGATTGCAGAACTCGTCCACACTTTGACGGAGGAAAATTGTCTTCTTTGACTGGTGGTCTCTATTGACGTAGTTGAGAATTTAACTGCATCTTTCCTAAAAGGTGAAGGTCAGTCATATGCAATGCATGATATGGATCAAGCAATGATGTTCTCAACATAAATGAGATAGTATGGTATAATGCGTATATGCATGTATCATGATGTATGAAAAGGTGATGTTTTAGCTGGGGAAAATAAATCCTGGAGCTGCTGGAGAATAGAGTTGGATTCTTCGTTTCCGCTGGGGATGATGAACGAAGATGATAAACTTACAAGAGAGTATAACTCCGTTTGGGAATAAACTGATGAAGACATTACTCCGAGGGGAATTACTCTGTGGGGAAGAGATGCTCTACTGAGGATTTTAACGATAAACTCCACTGGGGATTCCGTTGATAAGCTCTGTTGGAGATTTCAATGATGAGCTCCGCTGGGGATGGATTACCGTTGCTGGTGATATTGAATCTGTTGAGGATTGAACTCCTGTTCGGGGAAAGAAAGAACTTCGTTGAGGATGATCTTTCAGTTGCAACTTGCTAGGAATAATCCTGTTAGACTCTTGTGGGGATACTCCTCTGAATTTGGATGGGAAGATTTATTTTGTACTTTGCAGGGGATAAGCTTCCAGAGTCTACTGGGGATGATGATTCAACTCCGTTGGGATATCTTTTTTTCTCAGACCATGCTGGGGAAATATTGACTTCACTGGGGGTATCTTGCATTCTGCCGGGGAACATTCTTATACTCCGTGGAGGAATTTTAAGACTGTCGGGGATACTCTTATGCTTGCTGGAGAATATTCTTATACTCCGATGGGGAATATTAAGACCTTCTGGGGATACCAAGCCTTCTTAGGGCTGATGGTATACTAACTCTTCTTGGGGAGAGTATTGTTGATTCGTCCATAGTTGCAAGTCTAAGCTGAGAGAGCTATCATTATTGTCTTACTCTGCGGGGAGTGAAAGTATCTTAGCCATATTCTTCAGCTGAATATATACCTTGGTACCTGGTGGACTGATCAACTTGTACAGTTCGAAAAAATCTTATTTGCCCCTATTTTTGCGGGAGAAGGTTCCTGCGGAGGCCCTGTGGATCGAGTATTATCCCCACCTATGAGGTTCTTGGTATCTTTCGGCCAAAATGACAAGTCTTCTTCTGGTAGGCCAGTGACGATATGACGAGATATAGTCGTACGCTTTGATCCCTAATTTTTGCCTAGACCGCCCTTTCGGGTTTTCAGTCCACCGGGATACCCTTTTTTGCCCAAGCCGCCTTTTCAGGTTTTCGACTTGCCGGGTGTACAAATTTTTCATTTTCATCCCTTATTTTTGCCCGAACCCTTTTGGTTCGCCGGGAAGCCCTTATTTTTGCCTTGGCCAGTTAACCTAGCGGGTCTTTGATTCACGCGCGGTATTTTCTGACTATGTTCATGCCCTCAGGATGCAGAGAGGTGTCACTGTCGGTAGTGTTGTGTTGCCATACTACCAGAAGATCTTCGTTTGATCATGCAAGATTCGTTGCTGGAATTCATGTCCAATGCCCAATTGATTCTGATGGAGATTTGCCCCTGGCTATTTGGCATTTTGAGAGATTCCTTGAATCTTGACTTAACTGCCCCAGATGATGGACAATGCTCATGTCGTGCCCCTTGGTTGGAAGTTTTTTTCCACTTGAGGTGATCCTTTTTATTGAGAAGGTTTTTGTTCACTGGATATTCGTCGTGTAAATTTCTCTGTTGTTTGAACAAATAGTCATATGCAAACAATGTTATTTTAAGAATGCAAAGCTTATGTCTGTCTTGAAGTTTTTGAAAATGCAGTTTTCAATAAAACAAGCGAATTTTTGTAAAATGTGATGTCAACTCAGGATTTTACAGCGAGCCCTACAGGAGTCAGGATACCTTTTGTAACAGTATGCTTTCGAACTAACCCATGCTTCAGCTAGGACTTTTAATGGTTATAACATGGCCTGGTTCACGGTTTAAGAAACAAAGGATAAAGGCTCAAAATTTATTTGTACCCACCCGCTCTTCGTGATGTTCTTCGATCCTAAACTTAGCTAATCGTGCATTTAGATCTTGTTTGAGTATTTGCTCTGATATTACAGTGATGGTTCGGATACTGACAGTTTATTTTGAACAAGCAATCATTTTTGTTGAGAGTTTGTAGGATCTCTTTCTTTTTGGTTTTTATTATCCCTGTTTTTTGCCTGAACTGTTTCTTTTTGTGATTACAGTCAGCGGGATGCCCCAGTTTTTCTTAAGTCTCCTTCACAGGTTTTCACTTATTGGGCTTTTATTTTGAGAGATAATGACTGCCTATCCTTACGATTATACAGAACCAACACCGTATTTTGTTTCGGAAGGACTTCTTTGATGCCATTCATTGTGCACCTGGATCAACTGAGAAAACTACCCTGCCCCGGATTGTGATTAAGGGTTTTAATTTGTGAAGAAAAAAAACTCCAACTTTTTTGGCTCAAACGGGTTGACTAGGGATTATCTTCCTTATAATTCCATTGTTTAGGATTTGAAACAATACCTGTACCTCGTCAGCGGGGTCTGTTCAAAAGCATATTGTAGAGATTTTGATATAATTTCTGTCATCCTCCCTCTAAAGGCTTAGAAATTTTTTTTAATTGGGAGTTGATCATCACAAAAAATGAAAGCAATTTGAATATAGTGAAATACGAATGGATTGATTCAAAACAGACATATGCAATGCATTGGTAAAGTAATAAAGTTTGACATGAATAAATGTTCGAACAGTCAAAAGAAAATTACAGCTTGAAAATTCTAATGAGCAAAAGCCTCTTAGTTCGAACTAGTCATTTCAGGTGGAGAACCCTCAGAGGAAGATTTTCACCTCACCATCCGGCATGAATTCCAGCACTCTTCTGTCAATCAAGTCTTGGATCTTGTTTTTCAAAGCCCAACAGTCGTCGGTGTCATGTCCAAGACTATAGGAGTGGTATACACAAAATTCGTCGGGGTGATAGCCAGGAGCAGAGGTATTGGGATTCCAGAGAGGATCCTTTAAAGGAATCAGATTGACCTCTAACAAGCGTTTTAGTATTAAAGATGATGGTATATCAGTCTCAGAGAAATGTCTTCCAGATGTATTTTGCTTACGCCGATTACCCCGTTGACATTGGCGGGGTTGTTGCTGGGCTTGTGACCCTGAAGCAAGCTGGGGAGCTTTTCCCTTATCTTCTTGTCTCAAAGGAGGTTGAATGATGACTTGATCTTCAACCCTAGTTGTTTGCTCCACTTGGTTATTTTGAAGTAGTTTGTTGACGAGGACCCTGAGCTCTTCTTGTCTTTGGGCCAGGTCTTGAATGAGAGTCATCTGGCCCACCAGTTGTCCCATCATCTGGATCTTCATTGTTGCCAACTCAATTTGTAGCCCTTCCAACTGATCATTCCTGATGCCGCCTGGATTCCCTTGGACTAACCCCC
Source organism: Vicia faba (assembly GCA_948472305.1). Lineage (NCBI taxonomy): Eukaryota > Viridiplantae > Streptophyta > Magnoliopsida > Fabales > Fabaceae > Vicia > Vicia faba. Next base: position 1,142,206,780 of record OX451737.1, read on the forward strand.
TTGTGAGGAGAGCTTTTATTTCTTCTTGCCCATGGGATAGGTTCAATAACATTTCTTGAAGTTGAGCATTTTGAGCCTGGATATCTTCGACAGTTCTCTCTAGGGCCATCTCTACTGAAATAAACAGTAGGATAATAAGGAAACCTGAAAGGGAAAACCTGTCATGATGTGAATGCATGTTATGTGGATGCATGTTTTCAAGAATCTCTCGGGGTAAACAAGAAACTTGTTAGAATTTGAATTTTGCAGCTTTGATTGAAGAAACTTCATGTTGTTAAGAGTCCTTCTTCAAGAGTTAAGCTCACCATATCGAGTGGGTCATAGCCCCTGACTCCAGTTATCGTGTTTTGATTTCTAGACAACCTTGGCTAGAGGAAAATAAATCCCTTTGCCCCTTGCTAGACCTCTGATTTACCATAACCTGCATCATAGACCCTTGAGATCCTTGAAATGGTTAAGGAAATGTTAAGGCATGATGTTATGATGTGTATGCTATGCGTTTAAGCAAAAGTGTCAGGTGATGTAAGTAAACCCTGCAATAAATCCAAATTATTGGATAAGGACTGTAAATAAAACCTGCAAGGAACTCATGTTGTCAGATAACAAGAATGTGCAAGTAGTTCAAGTTTGAAGGCACACAAGTCACACATATAGCCTTAAGTTTAGGCTGGCATGGAGTTTAGGCATTACCCTCTGTGATCGGTGGATATGGAACTGACTGTTTAACGCTGGTTCACGAAATGTCGCGGAAGCAAGAGTCGCCACCGTCTTTTATTTTCTCCAAATGGAAAGGACAAAAGCACAGAAAAATTCCTTATAGAGATTGCTCTCGGTTCGGGAGGTAGATTATAGAAAGGGAAGGTGTTAGCACCCTTTCTATCCATGGTTATCCATGGGCTCTTAGATACTTGCTCACTTGTGTTTTCAAAATGGTTTGTTTGCTTTTCAACTGTGGGTTTTAAAAAAAGTTTCTTTGAAAATTCCAGTTCGACTCTTGTATCGGTCCTCAAGAGTGTTTGAAAAGTTGCTTTCGAAAGCTTTTTGAAAATGTGTCGGTGTGAAAAGTATTTTTGAATTTGTTTTGAAATTAGAGCAAGTATCTAGAGTCGTCTACCTACCCTAAGGAATTCTTCTGTGTAAATGTCCTTTAAAGTAGTGTCATCCCACCATTGAGAGGTAGGTAGCACCACCGTTGGAGGTGTTCAGGTCAATTCGAAGGTTCGGGACATGGTGATCACCAGAGCAATGGGAAGACACCTTAGAAGCTACCCTCATGCCAGGTTCCCGGATCATGAGGACTTACTAAGACATCCTCTACTCGACGATCACCTTTCGAGGCAAGGCAACAGTGAGGCGTACCCTAGGGTTGGTGTGTGATTTGTGTGTCATGTTCATTTGCATTTATCTTGTCATGTCATAGGTGATCTACGCGTTTGTTTTTTATTTTTGTCATTCATTCTTGCATGCATTTATTAACAGTTAAAAAGATGCGGAAATTAAAAGTTCTAAACTATTACAAAGGCGCAGGTCCACATCGCCAAAATAAATCCAGGACCCGATTTGACAGAAAATAAAGGAAAGTGCGGGAAATATAAAATGTCCGAATTACATGGCTTTGGGAGAATTACATTAATATTATAAGAAAAAGAAATAAAACACGCGAATTGAATTAAAATTGAAAGCGAGGGCGTTGGACCCTTTTTAATGAAATTAAATTATTATTAACAAATTAATTAAAATAAAATAAAAAAGAAATTATTTTTTGAGGTTTTTTGTATTTATGGTCTTTTATGTGAATTAAATGAAATTAATTAATTAATCCTAATTCTAGTTATTTTTAATTTATTAAGAAAATATGAAAATTACCTAAGATTAAACCTAATTAATTAATGCAATTTGTTTATAAAAATAAATAATTAAGAATTAATAATTAATATGGTGAAAAGAGGAAAAAAAAGATGAAAAATGCTTGAAACCCTAATTCTACCAATTTTTTAAGTTTATTGAAAAATATTAAGTTTAAGAATAAAACTAAATTAATTAATGATTTTTTATTTACAAAATATTAAAATAAAATATATTAGTTTTTGTCTTTTCTGATTTTTTTGTTATTTTTATATTTTATGAAAATAATTAATTTAAGGAATGATAAAAAAAAGAAATAATTGAAATAGATAAAAAATAAGAAAGAAAAGAATTGTAAAACCTTGGGGGGTTCTGTCCCCAATTGGAGGTTTTATTCAGTAATTCAGGCCCACTTGTCTATGGCCTCATTTGACTTTTATGCTGGCGTGTGTACGCGTGGACTGATGCACATCATGGTCTCTGAATCCTGGCCTTTGGTTGAATGCAGTGGGATAGGTGGCACGCTTGAGTGAGGAGCGTATGGTGATCTTCAGGGCATGAGCTACATGGGAAGATGTTATGAAAAATATTATTGAAACCAAATGCCTTGCCAATGGAACCAAACGCGCGCTTTGTTTATAATGTAACTAACAAACAATATCAATCAAAACGTGAGTTAGTGGACTTTTTTAGCGCGAAATTTAAATGAACCAATTGCTGTCTTACACTTCATCATCTTCTTCATCGTTTGCATTTTCCTGAAACATAAAAAAGGGTTAGCGGGGGTTTTAAACCCCCCCAAAATGTGCACTTTTCCAAAATAGTGATTAGGCCATATGGCCACATAAATTAGGCGCGAGGGGTGTTTTCAAATCGTCCAAGCTCCCTGATTTCAACCATGGTATTAAGGTGTTCTGATTTTACAATATTCAGAAACGCCCAATTTCAAGTTTGAAGAACCCTAGCGTCCTTTAATGGTGATTCTTCATATAACGCATGAAAACTCAATTAAAGCACACAGTTAGCTTCAGAATCAATTAATTAGTATGAATCAGTAAAGAAAACACATAAAAAATGCATAAAATTCATGATACGATTATGGATATTTTCGTGAAAAGTTTGACTCTGATATACCAATTCCTTGAGTATGGGACAATATTCTTGATTGGAATAGTCTCCTGGTAACCTTGGTAAGCTAATGGAATGGTTATTTGATCTTGAAAAGCCTTGCGATCGTGATTTCAGTTCTTGAGTTTTTTCACAAAAAATGCAAAAGTGTTTCTTCAATTCTGGCGCAGCTGGTAGGTCCTTTGGAATAGGGTTTGCATGAGTATATATGTGTGAATGATTAGGGTTCAATTTTTGGTCCAAAGAATCAATGAATTGATGGAGAGAATATTTGATTTTCCATACATATATTTTCAATCTTTTTCATGCATATTTGCTTCAAATCATGTCCAATTACCATGATTCTTTCCAAATCTGATCATGCACGAAATCTTGAGGCTATTTCATGTATAAAAAGATTTGATTGCATTGGTTTGGTATTTTCCACATATTTATTTTAATTAAATGAATTATTGGCAATTAAAAATTCAAATAAATAAATAAAAATGATGAAAAACTTCCCTTTGGGACAAATGGTCGTGCACATGCCTTGGATGATGAATCTTGGAAGAAAATGTGGCCCATTAGCATTTTTAAGACATTTGAAGCAATGTTGACTTTTCAAAATATCCAAAAATTTCCCAACTTCCACAAGGCATATCTTGCTCAATTTTTAAGATTTGCTCATGTTCTTGGACATTTTGGAAAGGTATTGAAGTCCTCTAACCAATTCCTTTGGTCCCATGTCATTTTGATTTACCAATATCAAGTTATGGCCTTTGACTTAAAGTCCCTTTTTGTTGACTTTTGAAAATGACCTATAATGTTGAAATTGATAACTTTTTGTGAGAGAATTTCTTGGACTTGAAGTGTGAAGAAGAGTTGTAGGAAATGTATTTATTTTCACAATGAGCTTTGGATGGAATTTTTCTGATAATCCATGTGAAAGTTATGCCTTGGTCAAGTTATAGTTGACTTTTTCAACTGTCCAAATATGGAAACTTTTGCATCTTGAGACTTCTTGAGCCAAGCTTTGAGAATCATGATCAAGAATTGATCAAATGATGTTTGTGGCTTCAAAATGAGATGTTGACCAAAAATTTGAACTTTTGACTGTCAAATGACCATTTTGCCCCTACAGTTGACTGTAGTGCAATTAGGGTTTTTGATTGTGCAATTTTGTGCTGTAAGTCTTGAAACTTGGTAAGATGATGCTTGACCATGTTTATAGGCATGTGGGACTTGATTGGACCCTTGGAAACTTCACTTTCTTTGTCAGAACCAAAACCCTAGTTTTGACTGTTAGGAGGCCCTTGAACTGTGCAACCCTTGGGGAATTTTGAAGCATGCTCTTTGCAAATTTTGAAGAATATGGGAGGGAAAATTTTAGGGTACAACAGTTGCCCCTGTTCAATCTTCTTAGACCTGAGGATGCAGATTGGCTGACGTGCCTTTCATAATCTGAAGGTGGAAGATGATTGAACACTAGAGTGCCCAGAAATTTGCGCTCACATAGTAGCAGTGTGATGGTGGAATGGGCTTTTAGATGCCATTTGGAGATTGATGGATAGGATGATGGGCTTATAGATTCCATCTGGATGTTGATCGTGTAAGAGATTCCTTAGCGAGAACTTGCGTACCTGCAAAAGAAAAATGATTACCTGACCTGTTACAGGAGCTGGTCTTCCAATTCTTTGTATAGAGGTGCCCTGACTGGTTACAGGAGCTGGATCTGGAGCTTCAAACGGCGATGAATGAACCAGGGATGGTTACTACCTCAACAGGAACGGTGAGAGAACCTTGGATGATTACTATCTCAACAGGAACGCTGAGAGAATCTGGGGATGATTACTACCTCCGCAGTAACGGGGAGAGAACCATAGGCGACTTCAACCTCAACAGTATCATTGAGAGAATCTTGGACGACTTCAACCTCAACAGTAACGCTGAGAGAATCTGGGGACGATTACTACCTCCGCAGTAATGGGGAGAGAACCATAGGCGACTTCAACCTCAACAGTAATCATTGAGAGAATCTTGGGCGACTTCAACCTCAACAGTAATCATTGAGAGAATCTTGGGCGACTTCAACCTCAACAGTAATCATTGAGAGAATCTTGGGCGACTTCAACCTCAACAGTAATCATTGAGAGAATCTTGGGCGACTTCAACCTCAACAGTAATCATTGAGAGAATCTTGGGCGACTTCAACCTCAACAGTAATCATTGAGAGAATCTTGGGCGACTTCAACCTCAACAGTAATCATTGAGAGAATCTTGGGCGACTTCAACCTCAACAGTAATCATTGAGAGAATCTTGGGCGACTTCAACCTCAACAGTAATCATTGAGAGAATCTTGGGCGACTTCAACCTCAACAGTAATCATTGAGAGAATCTTGGGCGACTTGAACCTCAACAGTAATCATTGAGAGAATCTTGGGCGACTTGAACCTCAACAGTAATCATTGAGAGAATCTTGGGCGATTACTACCTCAACAGTAATCATTGAGAGAATCTTGGGCGACTTCAACCTCAACAGTAATCATTGAGAGAATCTTGGGCGACTTCAACCTCAACAGTAATCATTGAGAGAATCTTGGTGTGATTACTACCTCCGCAGTAACGGGGAGAGAACCATAGGCGACTATAACCTCAACAGTATCATTGAGAGAATCTTGGATATCTTCTACTGAGTCTTCATCAGGAAAATCTGTTAGGGGTCGATTTAGTTGGACTAGAGAAGGCCTTTGACTGGGTAAGAAACAGGAAAATCTTAGGGTCGATTTAACTGAACCGGTCTAGGTCTTGAAATCTTCAACTGGATAAGAAACAGGGAGATCTTAGGGTTGATCTGACTGAACCAGAGAAGGCCTTTGACTGGATAAGAAACAGAAAAATCTTAGGGTCGATTTAACTGAACCGGTCTAGGTCTTGAAATGTCTTCAACTGGATAAGAAACAGAGAGATCTTAGGGTCGATCTGACTGAACCAGAGAAGGCCTTGGACTGGATAAGAAATAGTAAAATCTTAGGGTCGATTTAACTGAACCGGTCTAGGTCTTGAAATAGCTGAGAACTTAACTGGATCTTTCCTGAAAGGTAAAGGTCAGTCATATGCAATGCATGATATGATTCAAGCAATGATGTTCTCAACATAAATGAGATTTGTGAGATATGATGCATAGATGCATGCTATAATGTATGAAAATATGACGTTTATGAACATATGTTTTCGTCTTAGGAAAATAAATCCTTGACGGGTGCCGGGAAGTCACTCCTGGGCTGATACTGAAGAATAGATTTTGTTTCCGCTGGGGATGATAGTTGCAAGAATACCAGTAGGAGAAGATAACTCCGTTGGGGAATAAACTTGGCGAATGGATTACTCTGCGGGGAGAAAAGTACTCTAACGATCTTGCTGGGAAACCATACTCTGTGGGGAGAGAGGTACTTTGTTGAGCTATTGATAATAACTTGCTGGGGATACCCTTGTTGCGTTGGAAGTGTTAATAGACTTCGCTGGGGATAAGAAGACTTCGTCGAGGACGCTCTTTCCATGGCTTTTGGCTGAGGATAACCCAGTTATATCCTGGTAGGGAAATAACTCTTTGAATAAAGCTGGGGAATGCGTTCGTGCTCTGCGATGGATAAGCTTCCAGAATCTACTAGGGATAAGCTTACTGCTTGGGGAGATGGATTCCAACTTTTCCTGGGGAAATTGGGTTGGACTCTCCTGGGGAAAATTTTGAACTGTATCGGGAGTAACTCCACTGAATGTTTGATATACCGCCGGGGAACAATCTTTAGACCAAGATTGCCGGGGATGCTTGTTAAGAATGCATACATATTGCTGGGGAATGTTGAGATCTGCTGGAGAATACCCAACTTCCCTAAGGCTGATGATAGCTTTACTTGGGGAGAGTGCACTGACTTACTGACTCACTCTCTGGGGAATTAAGGTGTCTTGGTTGTTCTTCAGCTGAACTCACCTTGGTACCTTGGAGGACAGAACAATTAGATTGCTTAAACAACTCTTTATTGCCCCTGTTTCTAATGTGGAAGAGGAAGACCTGTGAGGTGCTGGTAGTTGTTGATGGACCCCCTTTCTTCTGGTAGACAAGTGACAAGATGACGGGACATAGTCGTACGCTTTGATCCCTAACTTTTGCCTGGACCGCCCTTTCGGGTTTTCAGTCCACCGGGATACCCTTTTTTGCCCAAGCCGCCTTTTCAGGTTTTCGACTTGCCGGGTGTACAGATTTTTTCATTTTCATCCCTTATTTTTGCCCGAACCCTTTTGGTTCGTCGGGAAGCCCTTATTTTTGCCTAGGTATGTCAACCTAGCGGGTCTTTGATTTTGCGTAGTATTTTTTTTCGACTATGTCCACGCTCTCAGAATGTAGGGAGATGCCCCTGTCAGTAGTGTTTTGTCATGCCCCAGCAGATGTTTCATCAGGCCAGATTCGTTGCTGGGGTGCCCCAAGTGACTCGGGCGGAGATTTGCCCCAGGTTATTTGACCTTTGAGAGATTCTCCAAATCTTGATTGGACTGCCCCAGATAGTAGACCATGGTCATGTTTGCCCCTTGATTGGAAGTGCTTTTGTTCATCAGGTATTCATCGTGCGAATTTCCCTGATGTTCAAACAAATAGTCATATGCAAACAATGTTATATCAAAAATGCAAAGCTTATGTCTGTCTTGAAGATTTTTAAAATGCATTCTTTTTCATAAAACAAGTGAATGTTTGTAAAACGTGATGTCAACTCCTTATTTACCGTAGGCCTTAAGGAGTCAGGATACCTTTCGTAACAGTATGCTTTCGAACTAACCCATGCTTCAGCTAGGACTTTTAAGGGTTATAACGTGGCCTGGTTCATGGTTTAAGAAACAAAGGATAAAGGCTCAAATTATTTGTACCCACCCGCTCTTCGTGATGTTCTTCAAACCTAAACTCAGCTGATCGTGCGTTAGACCTTGTTTGAATCTTTGCTTTGATTTTCCGGTGTTGATTCGGATGTTAATAACTTATTTTGAATAGGCAGTCATTTTCTTTTGTCGTTGGGGGTTTGTAGGACCTCTTCCTTTTTTGATTTTGTTTATCCCTATTTTTTTGCCTGAGCTGTTTCCCTTTTTTTGGAATTACAGTCAGCGGGATGCCCCAGTTTTGTAAGTCTCCTTCATGGGTTTTGACTTATTGGGTTTTGATTTTGAGAGTTAATGACTGCCTGTCCGTATGATTGTTCGGAACCATCACTGTCTTTCTTTTTTTTATAAGGATCCATTTGATGCCGTTCGTTGTGCACTTGGATCGACTGAGAGAACTACCCTGCCCCAGGTTATGATAAAGGGTTTTAATTTTCGAAAAGAAAAACTCCTACTTCTTTGGCTCAGAGGGGTTGACGAGGGATTATCATCCTTATAACTCCAGTGTTTAGGGATTGAAACAATGCCTGTACCTCATCAGCGGGGTCTGTTCAAAAGCATACTGTAGATTGCGGTATCGTTTTCGTCATCCTCCCTCAAGAGGCTTAGAATTATTAATCGAGCGTTGATCATCAGAAAAAATATGAAAATAATTTGCATATAGTGAATACGAATATATGGCTTCAAAACAGACATATGCGATGCATTAATGAAATAACAACGTTTAATATGAGCAAATGTTCGAACAAAAGACAATTACAACTTGAAAATCCTAATGAACAAAAGTCTCTTCATCTCAGGGCTTGTTACTTCAACTGGTGCATCCGATAGGGATGGCAGGAGCATTCAGCTTGGCCCATCTGGGTGAAATCCACTGCTCTTTCCTCGATCAGGTCTTGGATCCTATTCTTCAGAGCCCAACAGTCGTCGGTGTCATGGCCCGGACTGCCAGAGTGGTATGCACATCTTTCCTTAGACTTGTATTTTGGGGAGGCTGTGTTGAGATTCTTAGGAGGGTCCCTTAACGTCACCAGATTCAACCTCAACAATTGTTGTAAAGCTTGAGACGGTGACACGTTGAGCTGGGTGAACTGCCTTTTAGGCTTGTCTGGTTTGCTCTGATCAGTCCGTTGTTCTGGGCGAGGTCGTTGTTGGACCTGTGAAGTAGTAGCAGCTTGGAGATGCCCAAACCTTTGACTTCTTGGAAGTTGATTAATGACCGGGTCCCTGACTTGGGCTGGTTGCTTCATGTCTTGATGAAGCTGACTGATCATGGCCCTCAGCTCTCCTTGCTCCTGAGCTAAACTTTGGATGAGAGCCCTTTGCCCCAGCATCTTGGTTTTCAATGTGTCTACCTCAGCTTGTAGACGTTTCAGCCGTTCGTCTTTGTCGTCCTCAGCCTTGTTCCTGACTAAAGTCCCCGTGAGAAGAGTCCTCAACTCCTCCTACCCCTTGGATAAATTCAGGAGGATTTCCCCGAGCTGAGTCTCTTGAGCAAGAAGGTCCTGGTTATCTTGTTGGGAAGCCATTGCTGAAATAAACAGCGAAGACGGGTAAGTGACCTGCAACAAGGATAACTGTTATACAATGATGTGTATGATATGCATGCAATGTTTTCAAGGACCTCGCGGGGTAAACAAGAAAATTGTTAGAGTTTGCATTTTGTAGCTTGATTGAAGGAACTGCATATTATTGAGAGTCCTTCTTCAAAGGGTCAAAGGCTCACCATATCCAGTGGGTCATAGCCTCTGACTTTAGTCATCATGTCTGGTTTTGGTTTCCAAACAACCTTGATTAGGGGAACCTTCTTCAGGAGTCAAGGCTCACCATATCAAGTGGGTCATAGCCCCTGACTTTAGTCATCATGTCTGGTCTGGATTTCCAAACAACCTTGATTAAGGGAACCTTCTTCAAGAGTCAAGGCTCACCATATCAAGTGGGTCATAGCCCCTGACAACCCTGGCTAGAGGAAAATAAATCCTCTTTGCCCCTTGCTAGATGTTTTGGTTCGTCATGACCTGCACCACAGACCTTTGAGATCCTTGAAATGGGTTAGGACGTATGCAGGATGTATGCAATGGTATGATGTCATGGTATGCATGGAGTAATGTAGGTAACCCTGTTATGAGCCCCAATTAAGGACTACAAACCAAAACCTGCAAGAAACTCAAGTAAAACCTGTCATGAGTCCCAATTAAGGACTATCAACAAAACCTGCAAGAAACTTAGTAAACCCTGTTATGAGTCCCAATTAAGGACTATAAACAAAACCTGCAAGAAACTCAAGTGTCAGATAACAAGCATGCAAGTAGTCAAGTTGAAAAGCACACAAGTCACACAAGAGAAACCCTTAGAGTTTAGGCCAGCATGGGGTCTGGGTATTACCCTCTTGAAGTTGGTGGGCTCAACCTGTCCTATTAGAGGTAACCGGGTTCTAAGGGTCCCAATATCACTGGATTGCTTTCATTGTCATCGTTTCGATTTAGCCACTGAACTGGCGACCGAAATATTCCAGGAAAGCAACCCTCAATTGAGTGTAGTATCGAGTATCAACCAACCTCGGACTGCACCAAATTCAGTTATCTCACTACCCTAAAGAGGCCAAGATAGTTCAATTAAGGTTCCTAAGGTCAGTTGATGCTTCACGACACCACGCGGAGGCCCCGTACTCTCCTTGACTGAACTCAAGGGTTACCGGTACACACCAAAGTGCCACATCAATGTAGCAGACTGTTTCAACCATGTCGGTATACCCCGCACAGTTCCATCACAGCCTTGTTGCTACTTTCTAAGAAGGTATCCCCAGATCCGGGTTAGGGTCTATAGAACTCCCAAGACAATACCCACAATAATAAAGCAAACAGTTCAGACAATGGAAAACACAAGTGATCTTAGTCCTAAGGTACACCTCACTTTATAAATATCCCCAGCAGAGTCGCCAGTTCTGTGATCGGTGGATCAGGAACTGACTGTTTAACGCTGGTTCGCGAAATGTCACGGAAGCAAGAGTCGCCACCGTCTTTTATTTTCTCCAAATGGAAAGGACAAAAGCACAGAAAAATTCCTTATAGAGATTGCTCTCGGTTCGGGAGGTAGATTATAGAAAGGGAAGGTGTTAGCACCCTTTCTATCCATGGTTATCCATGGGCTCTTAGATACTTGCTCACTTGTGTTTTCAAAATGGTTTGTTTGCTTTTCAACTGTGGGTTTTAAAAAAAGTTTCTTTGAAAATTCCAGTTCGACTCTTGTATCGGTCCTCAAGAGTGTTTGAAAAGTTGCTTTCGAAAGCTTTTTGAAAATGTGTCGGTGTGAAAAGTATTTTTGAATTTGTTTTGAAATTAGAGCAAGTATCTAGAGTCGTCTACCTACCCTAAGGAATTCGTCTGTGTAAATGTCCTTTAAAGTAGTGCCATCCCACTATTGAGAGGTAGGTAGCACCACCGTTGGAGGTGTTCGGGTCAATTCGAATGTTCGGGACATGGTGATCACCAGAGCAATGGGAAGACACCTTAGAAGCTACCCTCATGCCAGGTTCCCGGATCATGAGGACTTACTAAGACATCCTCTACTCGATGATCACCTTTCGAGGCAAGGCAACAGTGAGGCGTACCCTAGGGGTGGTGTGTGATTTGTGTGTCATGTTCATTTGCATTTATCTTGTCATGTCATAGGTGATCTACGCGTTTGTTTTTTATTTTTGTCATTCATTCTTGCATGCATTTATTAACAGTTAAAAAGATGCGGAAATTAAAAGTTCTAAACTATTACAAAGGCGCGGGTCCACATCGCCAAAATAAATCCAGGACCCGATTTGACAGAAAATAAAGGAAAGTGCGGGAAATATAAAATGTCCGAATTACATGGCTTTGGGAGAATTACATTAATATTATAAGAAAAAGAAATAAAACGCGCGAATTGAATTAAAATTGAAAGCGAGGGCGTTGGACCCTTTTTAATAAAATTAAATTATTATTAACAAATTAATTAAAATAAAATAAAAAAGAAATTATTTTTTGAGGTTTTTTGTATTTATGGTCTTTTATGTGAATTAAATGAAATTAATTAATTAATCCTAATTCTAGTTATTTTTAATTTATTAAGAAAATATGAAAATTACCTAAGATTAAACCTAATTAATTAATGCAATTTGTTTATAAAAATAAATAATTAAGAATTAATAATTAATATGGTGAAAAGAGGAAAAAAAAGATGAAAAATGCTTGAAACCCTAATTCTACCAATTTTTTAAGTTTATTGAAAAATATTAAGTTTAAGAATAAAACTAAATTAATTAATGATTTTTTATTTACAAAATATTAAAATAAAATATATTAGTTTTTGTCTTTTCTGATTTTTTTGTTATTTTTATATTTTATGAAAATAATTAATTTAAGGAATGATAAAAAAAGAAATAATTGAAATAGATAAAAAATAAGAAAGAAAAGAATTGTAAAACCTTGGGGGGTTCTGTCCCCAATTGGAGGTTTTATTCAGTAATTCAGGCCCACTTGTCTATGGCCTCATTTGACTTTTATGCTGGCGTGTGTACGCGTGGACTGATGCACATCATGGTCTCTGAATCCTGGCCTTTGGTTGAATGCAGTGGGATAGGTGGCACGCTTGAGTGAGGAGCGTATGGTGATCTTCAGGGCATGAGCTACATGGGAAGATGTTATGAAAAATATTATTGAAAGGGAAGGGGACCTGGGATTCGAACCCAGGTCCCAGGGATTACCAACCAAATGCCTTGCCAATGGAACCAAACGCGCGCTTTGTTTATAATGTAACTAACAAACAATATCAATCAAAACGTGAGTTAGTGGACTTTTTTAGCGCGAAATTTAAATGAACCAATTGCTGTCTTACACTTCATCATCTTCTTCATCGTTTGCATTTTCCTGAAACATAAAAAAGGGTTAGCGGGGGTTTTAAACCCCCCCAAAATGTGCACTTTTCCAAAATAGTGATTAGGCCATATGGCCACATAAATTAGGCGCGAGGGGTGTTTTCAAATCGTCCAAGCTCCCTGATTTCAACCATGGTATTAAGGTGTTCTGATTTTACAATATTCAGAAATGCCCAATTTCAAGTTTGAAGAACCCTAGCGTCCTTTAATGGTGATTCTTCATATAACGCATGAAAACTCAATTAAAGCACACAGTTAGCTTCAGAATCAATTAATTAGTATGAATCAGTAAAGAAAACACATAAAAAATGCATAAAATTCATGATACGATTATGGATATTTTCGTGAAAAGTTTGACTCTGATATACCAATTCCTTGAGTATGGGACAATATTCTTGATTGGAATAGTCTCCTGGTAACCTTGGTAAGCTAATGGAATGGTTATTTGATCTTGAAAAGCCTTGCGATCGTGATTTTAGTTCTTGAGTTTTTTCACAAAAAATGCAAAAGTGTTTCTTCAATTCTGGCGCAGCTGGGAGGTCCTTTGGAATAGGGTTTGCATGAGTATATATGTGTGAATGATTAGGGTTCAATTTTTGGTCCAAAGAATCAATGAATTGATGGAGAGAATATTTGATTTTCCATGCATATATTTTCAATCTTTTTCATGCATATTTTCTTCAAATCATGTCCAATTACCATGATTCTTTCCAAATCTGATCATGCACGAAATCTTGAGGCTATTTCATGTATAAAAAGATTTGATTGCATTGGTTTGGTATTTTCCACATATTTATTTTAATTAAATGAATTATTGGCAATTAAAAATTCAAATAAATAAATAAAAATGATGAAAAACTTCCCTTTGGGCCAAATGGTCGTGCACATGCCTTGGATGATGAATCTTGGAAGAAAATGTGGCCCATTAGCATTTTTAAGACATTTGAAGCAATGTTGACTTTTCAAAATATCCAAACATTTCCCAACTTCCACAAGGCATATCTTGCTCAATTTTTAAGCTTTGCTCATGTTCTTGGACATTTTGGAAAGGTCTTGAAGTCCTCTAACCAATTCCTTTGGTCCCATGTCATTTTGATTTACCAATCTCAAGTTATGGCCTTTGACTTAAAGTCCCTTTTTGTTGACTTTTGAAAATGACCTATAATGTTGAAATTGATAAATTTTTGTGAGAGCATTTCTTGGACTTGAAGTGTGAAGAAGAGTTGTAGGAAATGTCTTTATTTTAACAATGAGCTTTGGATGGAATTTTTCTGATAATCCATGTGAAAGTTATGCCTTGGTAAAGTTATAGTTGACTTTTTCAACTGTCCAAATATGGAAACTTTTGCATCTTGAGACTTCTTGAGCCAAGCTTTGAGAATCATGATCAAGCATTGATCAAATGATGTTTGTGGCTTCAAAATGAGATGTTGACCAAAAATTTGAACTTTTGACTGTCAAATGACCATTTTGCCCCTACAGTTGACTGTAGTGCAATTAGGGTTTTTGACTGTGCAATTTTGTGCTGTAAGTCTTGAAACTTGGTATGATAATGCTTGACCATGTTTATAGGCATGTGGGACTTGATTGGACCCTTGGAAACTTCACTTTCTTTGTCAGAACCAAAACCCTAGTTTTGACTGTTAGGAGGCCCTTGAACTGTGCAACCCTTGGGGAATTTTGAAGCATGCTCTTTGCAAATTTTGAAGAATATGGGAGGGAAAATTTTGGGGTACAACACCCTCTTTCAGTTTAGTTGGTTTAAACCTGTCCTAAAAATAGTAACCGGGTTCTAGAGGATCTCAATATCACTGACTACCCTCAATCGGTCATAATTCCAGTTTAGCAACCTTTTCTTGCGGCCGGAATCATCGCAAGAGTTTAGTCTCAATGAGTGTATCATACTGCTATTGTTCTATGGCCAAGTTAGTCAATTTAAGGTTCTAAGGTCAGTTGGTGCTTAATGACCCCTTAGAAGACCCATATTCTCCTCGTTCCAACACAAGGGATATCGGTACAGACTAAAGTGCCACACCAACATAGCTACTGCTTCAACCGTGTCGGTCTATGCCGAACAGTTCCCTCACAGTTTATTGCTACTTACCTAAAGGGTATCCCCAGATCCGGGTTAGAATCTATAGAACTCCGATAGAAACCCACAAATGTAAATCATACAAAGTATACAATTGAAAACACAATGATGTAATCCTAAGGTACACCTCACTTATAATAGTCCCCAGCAGAGTCGCCAGTTCTGTGATCGGTGGGAATAGAACTGACTGTTTTGAAATGCTGGTACGCGTTTTGCGTTGTTTTCGCAAAATGTCGCGGTAAGCAAGAGTCGCCACCGTCTTTTATTTTATCCAACAAGGAAAGGACAAAAGCACAGAAAAATTCCTTTTTGAGATATTTCTCGGGTTCGGGAAGTAGATTATAGAAAGGGAAGGTGTGAGCACCCTTTCTATCCGTGGTTATCCACGGGCTCTTAGGTACTTGCTCATTGTGTTTTCAAAAGTTTGCTTTTCTTTGTGTTTGTGGGTTTGAAAGAGTTTTTGTTTGAAAGGAGTGTAAGTGCGAAAAGTTTTGTTTTGTTTTTAAAAGGAGCAAGTACTTAAAAACCATCTACCTACTCGAAAAGGGAATTAAACTGTGCAAATGTCCTTTAGACAATGCTAGCCCACTATTGATGAGTAGGTAGCACCGTCGTTGGAGTTTTAAGGGTCAATTCGATTAAGGGACATGTGGTCACTAAAGAAATGTTAGGACGCCTTAGCGGTAACCCTAATGTCTTAGATCATCTTTTCCGAGGCAACTTATGATCTTTGGACAAGAGGACGACCTGTAAAACTTCCTATACTTAATGATTACGTTCGGGGCAACCAAGTGAGGTGTACCCTAAGAGTGCGCATGTGCGAGTGTGTTATTTCGATTAATTTTATCTGTACATGTCATGGGTGAGCTATGTTGCTTTTAAGTTCATACATTGGATCTTGTCATGCATGCCCTATTTGTCAAACATCTAACAATTAATAGTTGCGGAATTTAAATTGTGGAAATTAAATCTAAACTATTACAAGGCGTCGGGTATTTACATCGCCAAAAACAACCCTTGAAATTTAAATTGAGGAAAATAAAATAAAGCGATAAATAATTAAAGTCAAATTAAAAACTATTACATACCGGAAGCAATTACAATATTGGAAATATGGATCGCGTGCGAAAAATTAAGACGGCGCATTTTTTAGGGTTTTGACCCTTTTTATTAAAGAAAAGATTTTTGCTTATTTATTAATTAAATGGGATTAAATTAAATGAACAATTAAATTAAATTAAATAATGAAAATATTTTTTGGATTTTTTGAGTTTTAAGGAAATAAAATAAAATTGATTTAAAATATTAAAAACCTAATTCTACATTAGTTTTAATTTATTGCAAAAAATATTAAATGTTTAAACCTATTTAAAACTAAGTTAATTAATTAATATTTATTTACAAAAATAAAATAATGAAATTAATAATAAAAATAATATTTTTTGTTTTCTGATTTTATGAAGAAAATTATTATTTGGTTAGTTTTAAATGATAAAAATAAAAATAATAAAACAAATAAATAAGAAAAAATATAAAAATGATAGAGATAACCCAATGGGGGTGTGGGCCTGATTTGGAGGTGAATCTGGCAACTTGAGGCCCATTTACACGCAAGCCTGTTTTGACTTTCATCATTCCACGCGTATGCATTGACTGGAGAATATGGTGGACTTGCAGTTTTGGCCATTGGATTTGATCTGAAGCCATTTGGCAAGCGTTGGATTGGTGATGTATGGTACGTTGTACGCCTGGGAATGCATGGAATCACCCGGATAAAAATTGCAACAAATATTGGGGGGACCTGGGATTCGAACCCAGGTCCCATAAGACTTTGTACAAGCGCACTAACCACCATGCCACTGTGTTTATTTTGTTATGGGATTAGGTGACAATCATTATATTGGAAAACATAGCAAAAGTCTGGAAAATAAAAAAAATAGCGCGAGATTTAAAATTGTCCAATGAAGACAAACCACGTCTTCGTCTTCTTCAACAAAACCTGTATTTTTTCCTGCGGATTTGAATCCGCAGCAAAATCCATGGATCGATCCTAAAACAATCTCTAGGCAATGGAAACGAATTTTGGGATCACCATCTTACTCGTCTCTCCCCCCTGAGTCCATTTATACCCATGGTTGGTCTTGATTTTTCCTGTAAAACGAATGCCCAAATACAAGTCTCCAAAACCCAAGGTTCGGGTATCGCGATATAGCTCATGAAAACAAAATTAAATGATACATAAAGTTCAGAAATTGAATGGCAAGCACGATTATACAAAAAATTTGGCAAAAAGATGCAAGAACATGGATTCACGATTTCATGTTCAGAGTTATGTTCAGGACGAATTACAGGGCGTTTCAGGCAATGAGAGGGCTTGGTTCTGATTGCTATAGCTTCAGGGGATTGCGAACAAGAACACCACGTTGAGATTTTGGATTGGATTGACCTCTAAGTATGATTTCAGTTTCAAGATTTTCCAGCTTTTTTTCAAGTTTTGTTTGGCCGTTTTTGCAACTTTCAGGTCATGTCCTTGTGTGCTCTAGCTTGTGTGAGTATATTAGAAGCAATTAGGTTAAAAATTGGGCCTTGAATCCTTGTGAATTGATGACTTTGGATATGATATGATTCCTCCATTAAAGGCCTTCAAATTCTTTCCAAATCCAAGATTTTGTGCATGATATGGCTTGGCACGAATTTGATTGTGTTCATGATGTTAATTGAAAGTTGTATCAATCAAAAAGATCACAAGTTATTAATATTGAGATTTTATTTTGATTTAAATTGATTAAAAATGAATTAAACTAATAAAAATCAAATAAAATAGAAAAACTAATAATTGGTCATGAAATTGAATATAGGACACGTGTGTGGTGTGACAAGATCAAATCAAGTCGGAAAAAGTGGGCCCTTTTGACAAAATTTAAAGTTTTGGGGATAGTTGACTTTTGGCAATTTTGGAAAAATGCCCAACTTCAACAATGCATAACTTCTTCAATTTTGAACTTTTGGAGGTGTTCTTGGACCTTTTAGAAACCCTGAGATGTCCTCTAACCAACCCTTTTGGTCTCATCTCATTTTGATATTCCATGCTCAAGTTATAAGCTTTGGCAAAAAAGGTGTTTTTGTTGACTTCCAAAAATGACCTATAATGTCCAAATTTGTAACTTTTTGTGAGTGCATTTATTTATCTTGGGGTTTCAAGATGGATTGTAGGAAATTGCATCCTCTTAAAAATGAGCTTTGGATGGGTCATTTGTCATAAAGTATGAGAAAGTTATGCTTTGTCAAAGTTGAGTTGACTTTTCCTGCAAAACCCTAATTTAGCAAGTTTTGAATCTTGATGAATCTTGAGAGATCCTTGATGAATCATGATCAAACCTTGATCAAATGATGAATTATACTTCAAAAATGAGAATGTTGACAAAAAAGCTTGAGGTTTGACTATTTGTAGGTCACACTTGAATTTTGCCCTAGCACATTCGATTTTTGGACCTCCTGAGCAATTGACTGACCAAACTTTCTCTACAAGGTTTGAAATTTGACATGGATGAACTTGAGAACATATTATGACATTGGGGAGCATTTGAGGCCATTTGGATGTAAGTACCTTGATGCAACACAAAACCCTAATTTTTAATTGACTTCCTTAGGAGGTGATTTGACTGTCCAACTCTTGAGCTAACTTGAGCCACTTGGAGATTATTCTTGACATGTCTTGAGAAATATGGGAGCGCCAATTTTGGGGAACAACAGTTGACCCTGTTCAATTTTCTTCAACCTGAGGATATAGATTGGCTTTCGAGCCTTTCGTGATCCGAAGGTGGCAGATAATTGAACACTAGAGTCCCCAGAAATTTGCACTCGCATGGTGTAGTAACAGCATTGTGATGTCGGGAATGGTCTTACAGATGCCATTTGGAGATTGTTGGTAGGAGGATGGGCTTACAAATGCCATCTGCAGGAGTGTCGATCGCATAAGAGATTCCTTAGCGAGAAATTGCATACTTGTGGTTTGTAGAAGATTCCGCTGGGGAAGTCTAACTTTTGTTGAGATTTAGGAACTTGCATGTACTTCAACTGAGAGAATGACTCGACTGAGTCTTAAGAACCTGTCCATAATTCAATTGGGGGGGAAACATCTTCATCAAGATCTAGGAACTGTCTGGTTTCAACGTAGTATACCGTTGAAATTAGAGAACTCGTCCACACTATGACGGAGGAAAACATCAAGATCTAGGAACTGAATAGTGCTCAACATAGTATATTGTTGAGGTTATAGCACTCATCCACACTTTGACGTAGGGAAACATCTTCATCAAGATCTAGGAACTGTCTGGTCTTCAACGTAGTATACCGTTGAAATTAGAGAACTTGTCCACACTATGACGAAGGAAAGCATCAAGATCTAGGAACTGACTAGTGCTCAACGTAGTATACCGTTGAGGTTATAGCACTCGTCCACACTTTAAAGTAGGGAAACATCTTCATAAAGATCTAGGAACTGTCTGGTCTTCAACGTAGTATACCTTTGAAATTAGAGAACTCGTCCACACTATGACGGAGGAAAGCATCAAGATCTAGGAACTGACTAGTGCTCAACGTAGTATACCATTGAGGTTATAGCACTTGTCCACACTATGACATAGGGAAACATCTTCATCAAGATCTAGGAACTGTCTGGTCTTCAACGTAGTATACCGTTGAAATTAGAGAACTTGTCCACACTATGACGGAGGAAAACATCAAGATCTAGGAACTGACTAGTGCTCAACATATTATACCGTTGGGGTTATAGCACTCGTCCACACTATGACGTAGGGAAACATCTTCATCAAGATCTAGGAATTGTTTGGTCTTCAACGTAGTATACCGTTGAGATTATAGAACTCGTCCACACTATGACGGAGGAAAACATCAAGATCTAGGAACTGACTAGTGCTCAACATAGTATACCGTTGAGGTTATAGCACTCATCCACACTATGACGTAGGGAAACATCTTCATCAAGATCTAGGAACTGTCTGGTCTTCAACGTAGTATACCGTTGAAATTAGAGAACTCGTCCACACTATGACGGAGGAAAACATCAAGATCTAGGAACTGACTAGTGGTCAACATAGTATACCGTTGAGGTTATAGCACTCGTCCACATTATGACGTAGGGAAACATCTTCATCAAGATCTAGGAATTGTCTGGTCTTCAACGTAGTATACCGTTGAGATTGCAGAACTCGTCCACACTTTGACGGAGGAAAATTGTCTTCTTTGACTGGTGGTCTCTATTGACGTAGTTGAGAATTTAACTGCATCTTTCCTAAAAGGTGAAGGTCAGTCATATGCAATGCATGATATGGATCAAGCAATGATGTTCTCAACATAAATGAGATAGTATGGTATAATGTGTATATGCATGTATCATGATGTATGAAAAGGTGATGTTTTAGCTGGGGAACATAAATCCCGGAGCTGCTGGAGAATAGAGTTGGATTCTTCGTTTCCGCTGGGGATGATGAACGAAGATGATAAACTTACATGAGAGTATAACTCCGTTTGGGAATAAACTAATGAAGAGATTACTCCGAGGGGAATTACTCTGTGGGGAAGAGATGCTCTGCTGAGGATTTTAGCGATAAACTCCGCTGGGGATTCCGTTGATAAGCTCTGTTGGAGATTTCAATGATGAGCTCCGTTGGGGATGGATTACCGTTGCTGGTGATATTGAATCTGTTGAGGATTGAACTCCTGTTTGGGGAAAGAAAGAACTTCGCTGAGGATGATCTTTCAGTTGCAACTTGCTAGGGATAATCCTGTTAGACTCTTGTGGGGATACTCCTCTGAATTTGGCTGGGGAGATTTATTTTGTACTTTGCAGGGGATAAGCTTCCAGAGTCTACTGGGGATGATGATTCAACTCCGTTGAGATAGCTTTTTTTCTCAGACCGTGCTGGGGAAATATTGACTTCACTGGGGGTATCTTGATTTCTGTCGGGGAACATTCTTATACTCCATGGAGGAATTTTAAGACTGTCGGGGATACTCTTATGCTTGCTGGAGAATATTCTTATACTCTGCTGGGGAATATTAAGACCTTCTGGGGATACCAAGCCTTCTTAGGGCTGATGGTAGACTAACTCTACTTGGGGAGAGTATTGTTGATTCGTCCATAGTTGCAAGTCTCAGCTGAGAGAGCTATCATTACTGTCTTACTCTGCGGGGAGTGAAAGTATCTTAGCCATATTCTTCAGCTGAATATATACCTTGGTACCTGGTGGACAGAGCAACTTGTACAGTTCGGAAAATTCTTATTTTCCCCTGTTTTTGCGGGAGAAGGTGCCTGCGGAGGCCCTGTGGATCGAGTATTATCCCCACCTGTGAGGTTCTTGGTATCTTTCGGCCAAAATGACAAGTCTTCTTTTGGTAGGCCAGTGACGAGATGACGAGACATAGTCGTACGCTTTGATCCCTAATTTTTGCCTGGACCACCCTTTCGGGTTTTCAGTCCACCGGGATACCCTTTTTTGCCCAAGCCGTCTTTTCAGGTTTTTGACTTGCCGGGTGTACAAATTTTTCATTTTCATCCCTTATTTTTTCCCGAACCCTTTTGGTTCGTCGGGAAGCCCTTATTTTTGCCTAGGCCAGTCAACCTAGCGGATCTTTGATTCACGCGCGGTATTTTCTGACTATGTCCATGCCCTCAGGATGCAGAGAGGTGTCACTGTCGGTAGTGTTGTGTTGCCATACTACCAGAAGATCTTCGTTTGATCATGCAAGATTCGTTGCTGGAATTTATGTCCAATGCCCAATTGATTCTAATGGAGATTTGCCCCTAGCTATTTAGCATTTTGAGAGATTCCTTGAATCTTGACTTAACTGCCCCAGATGATTGACAATGCTCATGTCGTGCCCCTTGGTTGGAAGTGTTTTTCCACTTGAGGTGATCCTTTTTATTGAGAAGGTTTTTGTTCACTGGATATTCTTCGTGTAAATTTATCTGTTGTTTGAACAAATAGTCATATGCAAACAATGTTATTTTAAGAATGCAAAGCTTATGTCTGTCTTGAAGTTTTTGAAAATGCAGTTTTCAATAAAACAAGCGAATTTTTGTAAAATGTGATGTCAACTCAGGATTTTACAGCGAGCCCTACAGGAGTCAGGATACCTTTTGTAACAGTATGATTTCGAACTAACCCATGCTTCAGCTAGGACTTTTAATGGTTATAACGTGGCCTGGTTCACGGTTTAAGAAACAAAGGATAAAGGCTCAAAATTTATTTGTACCTACCCTCTCTTCGTGATGTTCTTCGATCCTAATCTCAGCTAACCGTGCATTTAGATCCTGTTTAAGTCTTTGCTCTGATATTATAGTGATGGTTCGGATACTGACAGTTTATTTTAAACAAGCAGACATTTTTGTTGAGAGTTTGAAGGGTCTCTTTCTTTTTGGTTTTTATTATCCCTGTTTTTTGCCTGAACTGTTTCTTTTTGTGATTACAGTCAGCGGGATGCCCCAGTTTTTCTTAAGTCTCCTTCACAGGTTTTGACTTATTGGGCTTTTATTTTGAGAGATAATGACTGCCTGTCCTTACGATTATACAGAACCAACACCGTCTATTGTTTCGGAAGGACTTCTTTGATGCCATTCATTGTGCACCTGGATCAACTGAGAAAACTACCCTGCCCCGGGTTGTGATTAAGGGTTTTAATTTGTGGAAAAAAAAACTCCAACTTCTTTGGCTCAAACGGGTTGACTAGGGATTATCTTCCTTATAACTCCACTGTTTAGGATTTGAAACAATGCCTGTACCTCGTCAGCGGGGTCTGTTCAAAAGCATACTGTAGAGATTTTGATATCATTTTCGTCATCCTTCCTCTAAAGGCTTAGAAATTTTTTTTTTAATCGGGAGTTGATCATCACAAAAAATGAAAGCAATTTGAATATAGTGAAATACGAATGGATTAATTCAAAACAGACATATGCAATGCATTGGTAAAGTAATAAAGTTTGACATGAATAAATGTTCGAACAGTTAAAAGAAAATTACAGCTTGAAAATTCTAATGAGAAAAAGCCTCTTAGTTCGAACTAGTCATTTCAGGTGGAGAACCCTCAGAGGAAGATTTTCATCTCGCCATCCGGCATAAATTCCAGCACTCTTCTGTCAATCAAGTCTTGGATCTTGTTTTTCAAAGCCCAACAGTCGTCGGTGTCATGTCCTGGACTATAGGAGTGGTATACACAAAATGCGTCAGGGTGATAACCAGGAGCAGAGGTATTGGGATTCCAGAGAGGATCCTTTAAAGGAATCAGATTGACCTCCAACAAGCGTTTCAGTATTAGAGATGATGGTATATCAGTCTCAGAGAAATGTCTTCCAGATGTATTTTGCTTACGCCGATTACCCCGTTGACGCTGGCGGGGTTGTTGCTGGGCTTGTGACCCTGAAGCAAGTTGGGGAGCTTTTCCCTTGTCTTCTTGTCTCAAAGGAGGTTTAATGATGACTTGATCTTCAACCCTAGTTGTTTGCTCCACTTGGTTATTTTGAAGTAGTTTGTTGACGATGACCCTGAGCTCTTCTTGTCTTTGAGCCAGGTCTTGAATGAGAGCCATCTGGCCCACCAGCTGTCCCATCATCTGGATCTTCATTGTTGCCAACTCAATTTGTAGCCCTTCCAACTGATCATTCCTGATGCCGCCTGGATTCCCTAGGACTAACCCCCTTGTGAGGAGAGCTTTTATTTCTTCCTTCCCCTGGGATAGGTTCAAGAACATTTCTTGAAGTTGAGTGTTTTGAGCCTGGATATCTTCGACAGTTCTCTCTAGGGCCATCTCTACTGAAATAAACAGTAGGAGAGTAAGGAAACCTGAAAGGGAAAACCTGTCATGATGTGGATGCATGTTATGTGGATGCATGTTTTCAAGAATCTCTCGGGGTAAACAAGAAACTTGTTAGAATTTGAATTTTGCAGCTTTGATTGAAGAAACTTCATGTTGTTAAGAGTCCTTCTTCAAGAGTTAAGCTCACCACATCGAGTGGGTCATAGCCCCTGACTCCAGTTATCGTGTTTTGATTTCTAGACAACCTTGGCTAGAGGAAAATAAATCCCTTTGCCCCTTGCTAGACCTCTGATTTACCATAACCTGCATCATAGACCCTTGAGATCCTTGAAATGGTTAAGGAAATGTTAAGGCATGATGTTATGATGTGTATGCTATGCATTTAAGCAAAAGTGTGAGGTGATGTAAGTAAACCCTGCAATAAATCCAAATTATTGGATAAGGACTGTAAACAAAACCTGCAAGGAACTCATGTTGTCAGATAACAAGAATGTGCAAGTAGTTCAAGTTTGAAGGCACACAAGTCACACATATAGCCTGAAGTTTAGGCTGGCATGGAGTTTAGGCATTACCCTCTTTCAGTTTAGTTGGTTTAAACCTATCCTAAAAATAGTAACCGGGTTCTAGAGGATCTCAATATCACTGACTACCCTCAATCGGTCATAATTCCAGTTTAGCAACCTTTTCTTGCATCCGGAATCATCGCGAGAGTTTAGTCTCAATGAGTGTAGCATACTGCTACTATTCTATGGCCAAGTTGGTCAATTTAAGGTTCTAAGGTCAGTTGGTGCTTAATGACCCCTTAGAAGACCCATATTCTCCTCGTTCCAACACAAGGGATATCGGTACAGACTAAAGTGCCACACCAACGTAGCTACTGCTTCAACCGTGTCGGTCTACGCCAGACAGTTCCCTCATAGTTTATTGCTACTTACCTAAAGGGTATCCCCAGATCCGGGTTAGGATCTATAGAACTCTGATACAAACCCACAAATGTAAATCATACAAAGCATACAATTGAAAACACAATGATCTAATCCTAAGGTACACCTCACTTATAATAGTCCCCAGCAGAGTCGCCAGTTCTGTGATCGGTGGGAATAGAACTGACTGTTTTGAAATGCTGGTACGCGTTTTGCGTTGTTTTCGCAAAATGTCGCGGTAAGCAAGAGTCGCCACCGTCTTTTATTTTATCTAACAAGGAAAGGAAAAAAGCACAGAAAAATTCCTTTTTGAGATATTTCTCGGGTTCGGGAAGTAGATTATAGAAAGGGAAGGTGTGAGCACCCTTTCTATCCGTGGTTATCCACGGGCTCTTAGGTACTTGCTCTTTGTGTTTTCAAAAGTTTGCATTTCTTTGTGTTTGTGGGTTTGAAAAGAGTTTTTGTTTGAAAGGAGTGTAAGTGCGAAAAGTTTTGTTTTGTTTTTAAAAGGAACAAGTACTTAAGAACCATCTACCTACTCGAAAAGGGAATTAAACTATGCAAATGTCCTTTAGACAATGCTAGCCCACTATTGATGAGTAGGTAGCACCGTCGTTGGAGTTTTAAGGGTCAATTCGATTAAGGGACATGTGGTCACTAAAGCAATGTTAGGACGCCTTAGCGGTAACCCTAATGTCTTAGATCATCTTTTCCGAGGCAACCGTTTCGAGGCAACTTATGATCTTTGGACAAGAGGACAACCTCTAAAACTTCCTATACTTAATGACTACGTTCGAGGCAACCAAGTGAGGTGTACCCTAAGAGTGCGCATGTGCGAGTGTGTTATTTTGATTAATTTTATCTGTACATGTCATGGGTGAGCTATGTTGCTTTTAAGTTCATACATTGGATCTTGTCATGCATGCCCTATTTGTCAAACATCTAACAATTAATAGTTGCGGAATTTAAATTGCGGAAATTAAATCTAAACTATTACAAGGCGTCGGGTATTTACATCGCCAAAAACAACCCTTGAAATTTAAATTGAGGAAAATAAAATAAAGCGATAAATAATTAAAGTCCTAATTAAAAGCTATTACATACCGGAAGCAATTACAATATTGGAAATATGGATCGCGTGCGAAAAATTAAGACGGCGCATTTTTTAGGGTTTTGACCCTTTTTATTAAAGAAAAGATTTTTGCTTATTTTTGAATTAAATGGGATTAAATTAAATGAAAAATTAAATTAAATTAACTAATGAAAATATTTTTTGGATTTCTTGAGTTTTTAAGGAAATAAAATAAAATTGATTAAAAATATTAAAAACCTAATTCTTCATTAGTTTTAATTTATTCCAAAAAATATTAAATGTTTAAACCTATTTAAAACTAAGTTAATTAATTAATATTTATTTACAAAAATAAAATAATGAAATTAATAATAAAAATAATATTTTTTGTTTTCTGATTTTATGAAGAAAATTATTATTTGGTTAGTTTTAAATGATAAAAATAAAAATAATAAAACAAATAAATAAGAAAAAATATAAAAAGGATAGAGATAACCCAATGGGGGTGTGGGCCTGATTTGGAGATGAATCTGGCAACTTGAGGCCCATTTACACGCAAGCCTGTTTTGACTTTCATCATTCCACGCGTATGCATTGACTGGAGAATATGGTGGACTTGCAGTTTTGGCCATTGGATTTGATCTGAAGCCATTTGGCAAGCGTTGGATTGGTGATGTATGGTACGTTGTACGCTTGGGAATGCATGGAATCACCCGGATAAAAATTGCAACAAATATTGGGGGGACCTGGGATTCGAACCCAGGTCCCATAGGACTTTGTACAAGCGCACTAACCACCACGCCACTGTGTTTATTTTGTTATGGGATTAGGTGACAATCATTATATTGGAAAACAGAGCAAATGCCTGGAACATAAAAGAAATAGCACAAGATTTAAAATTGTCCAATGAAGACAAGCCACGTCTTCGTCTTCTTCAATAAAACCTGTATTTTTTCTTGCGGATTAGGATCCGCAACAAAATCCATGGATCGATCCTAAAACAATCTCTAGGCAATGGAAACGAAATTTGGGATCACCATCTTACTCGTCTCTCCCCCCTAAGTCCATTTATACCCATGGTTGGTCTTGATTTTTCCTGTAAAACGAATGCCCAAATACAAGTCTCCAAAACCCTAAGTTCGTGTATGGCGATATAGCTCATGAAAAAAAAATTAAATAATACAGAAAGTTCAGAAATTGAATCGCAAGCACGATTATACAAAAAATTTGGCAAAAAGATGCAAGAACATGGATTCACGATTTCATGTTCAGATCTATGTTCAGGACGACTTACAGGGTGTTTCGGGCAATGAGAGGGCTTGGTTCTGATTGCTATAGCTTCAGGGTATTGCAAACAAGAACACCACGTTGAGATTTTGGATTGGATTGACCTCTAAGTATGATTTCAGTTTTAAGATTTTCAAGCTTTTTTTCAAGTTTTGTTTGGCCGTTTTTGCAACTTTCAGGTCGTGTCCTTGTGTGCTCTAGCTTGTGTGAGTATATTAGAAGCAATTAGGTTAAAAATTGGGCCTTGAATCCTTGTGAATTGATGACTTTGGATATGATATAATTCCTCCATTAAAGGCCTTCAAATTCTTTCCAAATCCAAGATTTTGTGCATGATATGGCTTGGCACGAATTTGATTGTGTTCATGATGTTAATTGAAAGTTGTATCAATCAAAAAGATCACAAGTTATTAATATTGAGATTTTATTTTGATTTAAATTGATTAAAAATGAATTAAACTAATAAAAATCAAATAAAATAGAAAAATTAATAATTGGTCATGAAATTGAAGATAGGACACGTGTGTGGTGTCACAAGATCAAATCATGTGGAAAAAAGTGGGCCCTTTTGACAAAATTTGAAGTTTTGGGGATAGTTGACTTTTGTCAATTTTGGAAAAATGCCCAACTTCACCAATGCATAACTTCTTCAATTTTGAACTTTTGGAGGTGTTATTTGACTTTTTAGAAACCTTGAGATGTCCTCTAACCAACCCTTTTTTTATCATATCATTTTTATACTCCATGATCATGTTATAAGCTTTGGAAAAAAAGGTGTTTTTGTTGACTTCCAAAAATGACCTATAATGTCCAAATTTGTAACTTTTTGTGAGTGCATTTCTTTATCTTGGGGTGTGAAGATGGATTGTAGGAAATTGCATTCTCTTCAAAATGAGCTTTGGATGGTTCATTTTTCATAAAGTATGAGAAAGTTATGCTTGGTCAAAGTTTAGTTGACTTTTCCTACAAAACCCTAATTTAGCAACTTTTGAATCTTGATGAATCTTGAGCAATCCTTGATGAATCATGATCAACCCTTGATCAAATGATGGATTATCCTTCAAAAATGAGAATTTTGACAAAAAATCTTGAGGTTTGACTATTTGTAGGTCACAATTTACTTTTGCCCTAGCACTGTCGATTTTTGGACTTCTTGAGCAATTGACTGACCAAAATTTCTCTGCAAGGTTTGAAATTTGACATGGATGAACTTGAGAACATATTAGTACATTGGGGAGAATTTGAGGCCATTTGTATGTAAGGACCTTGATGCAACACAAAACCCTAATTTTTAATTGACTGCCTTAGGAGGTGATTTGACTGTCCAACTCTTGAGCTAACTTGAGCCACTTGGAGATTATTCTTGACATGTCTTGAGAAATATGGGAGGGAAAATTTTGGGGTACAACAGTATTCATTTGAGTAGTTTCTTTATGAATTAAGGAGAAGACCACAGGGAAGCTAGGGAGCATATTGCGAAGGCCTGGCGTCACATTCATAAGAAGAGTAGGAAGGATTTGGGACCTAGGGGTGTTGTTTCTTTGGAGCCATATCTTCAGTGGGTCCGATCGAGAGCCATTCAGTTGAAGATGTCGTATACTCGGGAGACACCCATGCCTGACCTATTTGTGAAGACCACCCATCCCTTATTAGATGATGTAGAAGAGATGCAACTCGCTTTGGTTAGGATGCAACAGGAAAGGAATGCTTGGAAGAACAAGTTCCAGACTTTAGAGATTTCCTATAAAGAAGACTTGAAGGAGAAAGACGATTTTATTGAGATCCTTGAGAGTCGAGCGGTGGAGTCTATAGAGAGGCAAGGGGATTTATTTTCCCCTAAGCCTCAAACAGGTGCTGAATACTCACTTCCTGATTAAGATGATTGGAAAGAGGTTGCCATCAGACATGTGGAAGAAAACCAGAGGCTAAGGGCTCAGATTTCCAGGCTCATAGGGAAACGCCAGTGTACAGATTGATCTCCATCAGTTCTTTTTTTCAGGATTTTAGATTGTATTTTCATCTTGTACTCTGGATCATTGAAACTTGTAATCCATTTTGAGGTTATTATAATAAAAAATTTCAGTATTTCAAAAGCTTTATTACTTTGATGTTCGCAATATGTCTATAAATCTTAAATCCCTTGAAATATTAAATAACGAAGTAAAAATAATCATGTGCATTGCATATCATGCATCATATTGCACATATTTCTTGCATTTGTTGTGCATACCCAGGTGTCTTACCCAGCTTCTTTACTTCATTCAGCAAGCTGACTCATCACTACAACACTCGGGCTAATTTCAAAAAGAAGATGGACAACTTATAACAAGAGAACCGCGAGCTGCGTGAAGAAGTTTCTGCTTTGAAGGCCGGAATGGCCAATCTGACTACTCTGATGGAAGCTTTGGTGGCTGCACAGCATTAGCCACCGAGTTTTCAACCTCAACCGACAAGGGCAAGTACTGAAGTTCCAATTGTTCCTGTATCTTCTACTCCGGCTGTTGTTCAAAATCGTATGCCTCAAGGTTATCCATGGGGAATACCAGAGAATTTTGTACCTGAAGGTTTCAATCTTGGCCCTCAAGATGCTCAAGTGGTTCAGACTGTTGTTACTCCTGCACCTCCTGTGGTGCATACTGTTCCTGCTACACCTCCTTCAATGAACTTGGTTCTGTTTGTTAATGAAGATGTGTGTCGTCCTTTCCCTCCACCGAGTGAATACTTGGGTCTTTATGACGGAATGGATGATTTTCAAGAGCAGTTTGATAGAATGCAAAGAGAGATGAAAGCTCTTAGGGGAAAAGAGCTATTTGGGCAGAATGTGAATGAGCTATGTTTCGTCCCGAATGTTAAGATACCTGCTAAGTTCAAGGTCCCAGAATTTGAGAAGTACAAGGGCAACACTTGCCCTCGTGCCCATTTGGTAATGTACGTGAGGAGAATGTCTACCCACACTGATGATCAGCATCTGCTGATTCACTTTTTTCAGGATAGTTTGACCGGCGCAACGTTGAAATGGTATATGAGCTTAGACAGCGCCAACATCCATACTTTTAATGATTTGGGAGAAGCATTCATCAAACAATACAAGTACAATGTGGACATGGCGCCCGACCGTGACCAACTTAGGGCCATGGTTCAGAAAGACAGGGAATCGTTTAAAGAGTATGCGCAGAGATGGCGCGAGGTAGCTGCCCAAGTGATTCCTCCCATGGAAGAGAAAGAAATGACTAAGATTTTTCTGAAGACGCTGGGTGCTTTCTACTACGAAAGGATGGTAGCAAGCGCACCAAGTGATTTTACGCAGATGGTAGGAATGGGTGTTCGCCTAGAAGAGGCTGTAAGAGAAGGTCGTTTGACGAAGAGTGAAGGATCCAGAGGTGTGAAGAATCCATCTTATGGGTTTACCAAGAAGAGAGAAGGGGATACAAATGTTGTTATACAAGAGAGGAGGGTAAATGCTCCTAGAAGGAATTATCAGTGTCACCAGGAAGTCACCTCGGTTACTCCTGTTATGAATGTCACTCCGACTACCGTTGCTTATCAAAGACCGTCCCAGCAGGGGAACCAAGGGAATAATCAGAGAAGGGAGAAATATGACCCTATTACCATGAACTATGTAGAGCTACTACCAGCATTGATTCAGAAGAAGTTGGTCCAGACATGACCACCTCCCGCCGTACCATCACCATTGCCTTGGTATTACAAGGCAGACCAAACGTGTGCTTTTCATCAGGGAGCACCAGGGAATAGTGTTGAGAATTGTTATCCATTGAGGACTGAAGTGCAAATGTTGGTGAAGTATGGAATTCTATCTTTCAAGGACATGGGACCTAATGTGAAAGACAATTCTCTACCCAAGCACGGGGGAGTGAATGCGGTAAATATGGTGGCCGATTGTCCAGGCGACTTCCGAATTTTTGACATTAATCTGGTTAGAGGATATTTGGTGAAAATGCACGCAGACTTCTGTGAATTCAGCTGTTATACGCATGACCATGTCGGTTGTGTTGTTTGCAGTACAAACATACAGGGTTGCGAGAAGATAAAGGCTGATTTACAGGAGATGATGGATGAGGGCTTAATCCATATAATCAGGCCTAAGGAAGAGTATGAAGAGGAAGTGAATATGGTTTCTGGATGTCCTGGTGAATTCAGAAATTTTTATATGGAGTACTTGAATGAGGATCTCATGCAGTTGCATGCTACCTTCTGCCGTACTGCTGGTCAGGTGGAACACCAATATGGGTCTTGCATAGTTTGTTGTCGAGACCCCCGGGGATGTTCAATTGTAAGGGAAGGTGTTCAGTTGTTGTTAGACAATGGGACTATCAAGATCGGAGGTCAGAGGGATGATTATCATGAGGTTGATATGGTTGAAGTTTGTTTAATGGAAGAAGAGTCGGAGGAAGAGTATGCCTCTGCGGATGAGTATTTCTCTTCAGGCGAATATTTGTTTGCCAAAAATGACTTTGTGATGCCTGATTGTGTTAAGGAAGGGGTAAATGTTATTGTACCTTGTTTTGGTGCACCCGCTCATCTTGAAGTGGAGTACCATAGCAAACCAGCTGTTACCCCATTGGTAATTAGTCTGCCAGGTCCTATTCCCTACAAATCAGATAAGGCTGTTCCTTGCAAATACAATGCTACAATCTTAGAAGATGGGGTGGAAGTTCCCATCCAGCCAATGCTTGATATTGGAAATATAGCTGAAAATAGCAGGGTGACCCGTAGCGGTCGTGTGTTTGCACCGGTTGTTCGAAGAGATGTTGTTGTTGGAAAGAAAATTGCTGAGAATGATGGGCCTAAGAAGGCTATAGGAGAGACTAGTGGAGCTACACTAGAGAAATAAGTGGATGATATTTTGAAGATGATTAAGATGAGCGACTACAGAATTGTAGATCAGCTACTGCAGACTCCTTCAAAGATATCCATCCTAACTTTATTGATGAACTCCTCTGCTCATAGAGAATCATTGATGAGAGTACTAGACCAAGCTTTTGTGGAGAGTGACATGCCATTAGATCAATTCAGCAGCGTAATTGGAAACATTACGCCATGTAATAACTTGAGTTTCTGCGATGATGAGTTACCAGATGAAGGGAGGAATCATGACCTGGCCCTCCACATATCTATGAACTACAAGAATGATTCGCTGTCCAATGTGCTAATTGATAATGGATCAGTGCTGAGTGTTATACCAAGGAGTACTCTCATGAAGTTAAAGTATCAAGGAGCACCTATACGCTCGAGTGGCATCATTGTAAAGGCATTTGATGGGTCGAGGAAATCTGTCATCGGTGAAGTGGACTTACCCATCCATATAGGACCACATTTATTCCTAATAACCTTCCAGGTCATGGACATTATTCCCGCATATAGTTGTTTGCTAGGACGTCCATGGATACACGAAGCAGGTGCTGTCACTTCAACTCTGCATCAGAAGCTAAAGTTTGTGTGTGAAGGGAAGGTAGTGATCATAAACGGGGAGCAGGCTTTGTTGATATCCCATCTATCCTCTTTCAGTATTGTAGAAGCGGATGAGGCTGCTGTTGGAACCCAGTTCCAAGCCATATTCATTGACAACATAAGGAGAAATGAGAATTTTGTGGTTTTGTTGAAGGACGCACAACAGGTTGTGCGTAATGGTCATAATACAGTTTGGGGACGACTTGTGGATCCACCCGTGAACAAGAACAGAGCTGGTTTGGGTTTCTCTTCGAAGATTGGAAAAGGCGAAGGTTTGAAGTCAAAGTCTACTGTGATCAGTTATCAGGATGTTTTCCGCAGTGGAGGCTACCTCCATCCTATTGGTTCTGGAATTAATGTTATAGAAGAGGATGAAGCAGAGTAGGAAATACCGAATTATGTGACGCATGGAGTCCGAGTTCAGAACTTGGTCACCATTGATGTTCCTTCTTGCATACATGTTTCAAAGTAATTTGTCTTGTTAATCTGTTTCTTTCTTTTGAAAAGCTTTCACTATGCCCAAGGTGGAAGTATTACTGTTGTAGGGCTTATCTGTTTTCTATGACTTTTAAGATCATTAATAAAAGTTGTCT
Source organism: Vicia faba (assembly GCA_948472305.1). Classification (NCBI taxonomy): domain Eukaryota; kingdom Viridiplantae; phylum Streptophyta; class Magnoliopsida; order Fabales; family Fabaceae; genus Vicia; species Vicia faba. The sequence goes on from OX451737.1 coordinate 1,142,239,833, forward strand.
TTGCTTCCCAAATTATGTCTTTATTTTCTGCTTTTTCTTGGGAAATGGTAATAAAAAAATCTTTCAAAATAAATAATAACTGAAAATTAATCTGCATGATCACTTGTTATATGTGTCAGTTTCTAAAAGCAATCATAAATCATATGTGCAGATTAACTAAAAAACCCGTTGAATACAATGACCCTGCACCCTCTCCCAACTTTGAATGTCCTGTGTTTGGGGATGAAGAAGAAGATTATGATGAGATTCCAAAAGAGGTTGCACGGTTGCTTGAGCACGAGGAAAATGCCATTCAACCATATAAGGAGCCTTTGGAAGTGATTAATTTGGGTTCAGAAGAAGATCCAAAGGAAGTCAATATTGGAGCATTGTTGCATCCCGATGTGAAGAGCGGGTTGATTGAGTTGTTGAAAGAGTATATGGATATTTTTGCTTGGTCTTATCAAGATATGTCTGGTATAGATACATATATTATCGAGCATCGTTTTCCGTTGAAGCCAGAGTGTCCGCCAGTTAAACAAAAGTTGAGAAGAACCCACCCAGATATGGAAGTAAAGATCAAAGAGGAGGTCCTAAAACAGATTAATGCTGGTTTTCTTGTGACGTAAGTGTATCCTCAATGGATTGCCAATATTGTCCCAGTACCAAAAAAAGACGGAAAAGTCTGCATGTGCGTAGATTACAGAGATCTAAATAAAGCTAGTCCAAAAGATGATTTTCCATTTCCTCACATCGACATGTTAGTGGACAGCACAGCAAAATTCAACGTATTCTCGTTCATGGACGGGTTTTCCGGGTATAATCAAATAAGAATGGCTCCAGAGAACATGGAAAAAAACAACATTTATCACACCCTGGGGAACATTCTGTTACAGAGTGATGCCCTTCGGGTTGAAGAACGCCAGTGCGACGTACCAGAGGGCTATGACAACCCTATTCCATTATCTGATGCATAAGGAAATCGAAGTATATGTTGATGATATGATTGCGAAATCCCATACTGAAGAAGGGCATATAGAAGATTTGTTGAAGTTGTTTCAGCGTTTGAGGAAGTATCGTCTCCGCTTAAATCCAAATAAATGCACCTTCGGTGTTAGATCGGGGAAATTGTTGGGTTTCATTGTTAGCCAGAAAGGAATTGAAGTTGACCCTGATAAAGTCAAAGCAATTCAAGAAATTCCAGCACCAAAAACTGAAAAGAAAGTCAGGGGTTTCCTCGGGCGTTTGAATTATATTTCCAAATTTATTTCCCACATGACTGCAACATCTGAACCGATCTTTAAGTTGTTAAAGAAAGATCAAGGTTGTGTATGGACGGATGACTGCCAAAAGGCATTTGAGAGTATTAAAGAATATCTTCTTGAACCTCCTATCTTGCTCCCTCCCGTAGAAGGAAGATTATTGATTATGTATCTAACGGTGTTAGATAAATCCATGGGTTGTATTCTAGGACAACAGGATGAAACAGGGAAGAAGGAGTTCGCCATTTATTATCTCAGCAAAAAGTTCACTGATTGTGAGTCGCGGTATTCCATGCTAGAAAAGATATGTTGTGCTTTGGCCTGGGCGGCAAAGCATTTGCGGCAGTATATGTTGAATCATACCACTTGGTTGATCTCCAAAATGGATCCAATCAAGTATATTTTTGAAAAGCCTGCTCTTACTGGGAGAATTGCCCGATGGAAGATGTTTATATCTGAATATGATATCGAGTACCACACTCAAAAGGCTATTAAAAGTAGTGTGTTGACAGATTACCTTGCTCACCAATCGGTGGAAGATCATCAGTCTGCAGAATATGAATTTCCCAATGAGGATGTGATGTTTTTGAAAGTGAAAGATTGTTATGAACCATTTCCTGAGGAAGGCCCTGACCCTGAATCTCGTTGGAGTATGATTTTTGATGGAGTATTGAATGCTTATGGTAAAGGAATTGGTGATGTGATTGTCACTCCTCATGGATCGCACATTCCTTTTATTGCAAGGTTAACATTTGATTGCACTAATAATATGGTAGAATATGAGGCTTGCATCATGGGTCTTGAGGAAGCTATTGATCTCAGAATCAAAATTCTAGATGTGTATGGTGATTCAGCTTTGGTAATAAATCAGATCAAAGGAGAATGGGACAATCATCACCCTGGCTTTATCCCTTACAAAGACTATGCAAGAAGATTATTACCCTTCTTCAATAAAGTTGAATTCCATCACATCCCTAGAGATGAAAATCAAACAGCGAATGCTCTGGCAACTCTGGCTTCCATGTACCAAGTGAATACTTGGAATGATATACCCCGAATTACAGGTCAACAGTTGGATAGGCCCGCTCATGTGTTTACGACAGAGGAAGTAGCAGATGAAAAACCTTGGTATTATGATATCAAGCATTTTATTTAGACTCAGGAATACCCGATTGGTGCGTCGAGGAAATATAGAAAGACACTGAGAAGATTGGCAGGCAGTTTCTTCCTCAGTGAAAATGTGTTATACAAGAGAAATTATGACATGGTCTTGCGCAGATGCGTGGATAGACACGAAGCAGACATGTTGATGCATGAGATTCATGAAGTTTCATTTGGCACTCATGCTAACGGACATTCGATGGCTAAAAAGATGCTAAGGGCGGGTTATTATTGGTTGACAATGGAATCTGACTGTTACAAATTTGCAAAGAAGTGCCATAAATGCCATGTTTATGCAGATAAGGTCCATGTGCCTCCGACACTTCTCAATGTGATTTCCTCCCCACAGCCTTTCTCTATGTGGGGGATTGACATGATTGGGATGATAGAACCTAAAGCTTCGAATGGGCACCGTTTTATCTTAGTATCAATTAACCACTTCACCAAATGGGTAGAGGCTTCTTCATATGCCAATGTTAACAAACAGGTGGTTGTGCATTTCATCAAAAATAATCTTATATGCCGGTATGGTGTGCCGAGCAGAATCATCAACGATAATTCGAATTTGAACAACAAGATTATGACAGAACTGTGTGAAGAGTTCAAGATTGTCCATCATAATTCGTCTCCATACAGGCCAAAGATGAATGGGACTGTTGAAGCTGCTAATAAGAATATCAATAGAATTATCCAGAAAATGGTTGTTACTTATAAGGATTGGCATGAAATTCTCCCTTTTGCTCTGCATGGATATCGAACATATGTCCGCACTTCAACAGGAGCAACCCCGTTCTCCCTGGTGTATGGAATGGAAGTTGTAATCCCTGTCGAGGTAGAGATTCCCTCGTTGCGTATAATAATGTAAACCAAGTTGACAGAGGATGAATGGGTCCAGAACAGGTTTGACCAATTGAATTTGATTAAGGAAAAGAGAATGACAGCTTTATGTCATGGGTAATTATATCAGAGAATAATGAAGAAAGCTTTTGATAAAAAGGTCAAAACTCGTGAACTCAGAGAAGGCGACCTCGTGCTCAGGAAGATCATGTCTTTTAACACTGATTCTAGGGGCAAGTGGACTCCCAATTTTGAAGGCCCGTATGTTTTCAAGAAAGCCTTCTCCGGTGGTGCATTAATTCTTGAAAATATGGATGGCGAGGAGTTCCCACGTCCCATAAATGCTGACGCAGTCAAGAAATACTTCGCCTAAAGAAATAAAAGAACAGCTCGCTAAGTTGAAAACCCGAAAGGGCGGCTTAGGAAAAAAGGAGCGTCTCGGTAGGCCGAAAACCCGAAAGGGCGGTCTAGGCAAAAATTAGAGACATAAACAGAATAAATTTCCCGCTAAGTTGAAAACCCACAAGGGAAGCTTAGGCAAAAGTTAGGGATTCTCTTGGCAAGTAACTACATCAGACAAGACTTGGTCATTGAAGCAACAATCTTCTCGGATCCTCACCATACTTCAACAAAAGCTGCTGCTCAGGATTTCAAAAGTTGATAGGGGGAATAGTGGTCATTGTATCTCAATGTATCTTTTCCATTATATATTACCATTTCCCAAAATTTGTAATCATCCATGGAGTCTCGCCATTCGCGGACTACCATTCTATTAATGAAATTTGAGCTTTTACCTAATTCTTTGTGTTCTTATTTTATTTAGCTTGCAAAGACTCCATTTATTACTGATAATAACTTTCAAAGCAAAAATATTAAAAAGCAAAATTGACTTTTCAAAAAAAAAAGAGGAGAGATTTTTACAATTCAATTTACTTTGAGATTTTTGATGACACAATGACAACAAAAAATGGTGATCCCAGGAATGAACAAACTCCAGTTGTTTTGAGAAGATTTACTTCTTTCTTGAAGGTTCTCTTAGGTCATTTTGTTGGTATGTGCACAATCTTTATATATTTCTTAGATAGTTAAAGACGATAACAATTAGTGTAAGATGCAGTATTGGGTTCATGATCCCATTGGCTCCAGTCAAGTCTTGGTTCACTTTTGATTTTGGGTTTGCATGGACAGAAGCCTATGTCCCAGATTCCCCAGCAAAGTCTTCCCTCATATGATGAAAGGTTTTATTCCCTTGGTGTGCTGAGGTGTCACTCTTTCTGCAGTATTGGCATTATTGTTGGTATCTTTTTTTTCCAGGCAACTAGACCAGGGCAGTATCTTTTCTGAGAAGTGTTGAAATGATTATCAACCTTTGGGTTTTCACCCACCAAGTGCTAGGTTGGATTTAAAATCCCCGTGGGTTTGACCTCTTTCCATATTGATGACTTTCTGATTCCCAGGGAAGGCTGTCCCAGGGCATCTTTTGTTGGAATAAGTGTTCATGATGTAAAGTGTTAATCAACATCTTTATCTAGGGAGGTAGGCTTGAATTCCCCAGTGAGGTTTGTTTGTTTCGGCGTCAGTCTGCTTTATTTAAGGTTGGTCTTTCAATCTCCAGTAGGTGTGTTACTTTTGAAGAAAAACGGGTTTCTCTGATGGAGCTGGAAGGAGGATGTTCTATCTCGATATCTGTTTAATTTGTCTATCTCCAAATTATATTTCTCTTTAGTAAATTTAAAGGCAGGCAATAGGTTTGGTTTCCGCAGCTGGATTTTACCTTTCTTGGAATGATCTTTCTAGTTGAAGTTTAACCAAACTTTGTTAGTACCTGAGGCAGTTTTATTGGTTTGTTCCTACTGTTTGTGTATCTGTTTCACCAGCATATGCACGATAACACTCATACATTCATACATACATCATGCATGGCTAAAATTGACAAATCATTGTTCATTGACATTGTGTTCTGACCTTCCTGCAACACTCTTTGCTTAGATAGATTTGGTTTTCCCTCTTGAGTTTATTTCTCAAAGGGTGTATCCTCATTGATTATCTTGCTCCAGTTTATTTCTGATTTGGATCTGTGGTTACATGACAATATTATTTACTTTGGATTTCTGAAAACTTCGAATTTTGGTTTGTGCATTTATTTTGCACGAGAAGACTTTATCCCCTCAGCAGGAATATCGTGGCATTTCCCCGGGAAGTCATATTTCTATCCCTAGAAATTCATTTCTTTTTGCAATTCTCCATTACAACAAGTAACAATTATCTTTATTTGAGATAGCTTATGTTTGACCCTTTCCAAGCAGATTCCCTTGGTTAAAGAAGAAGTTGAGACCCGTTCTATGCGAAACACCAGAATTTTGGGGAAAACTTGATATATTTTCTCTTTCTACCTTCAGTGAACATTGGTAGGACATTGGCAGTGAACGTCGGTGTTTATTATCTTTTTGCTATATGCAGTGAACGTTGATAGTTCATCGTCAGTGAACGGCGATGATATGATATTTTCTCTTTCTACCTTCAGTGAATGTTGGTAGGACATCGGCAGTGAATGTCGGTGTTTATTATCTTTTTGCTATCTTCAGTGAACGTTGATAGTTCATCGTCAGTGAACGGCGGTGATATGATATTTTCTCTTTCTACCTTTAGTGAATGTTGGTAGGACATCGGCAGTCAACGTTGGTGTTTATTATCTTTTTGCTATCTTCAGTGAATGTTGATAGTTCATCGTCAGTGAACGACGATGATATGATATTTTCTCTTTCTACCTTTAATGAACGTTGGTAGGATATCAACAGTGAACGTCAGTGTTTATTATCTTTTTTCTATCTTCAGTGAACGTTGATAGTTCATCGTCAGTGAACGGTCATGATATGATATTTTCTCTTTCTACCTTCAGTGAACGTTTGTAGGACATCGGCAGTGAACGTCGGTGTTTATTATCTTTTTGCTATCTTCAGTGAACATTGATAGTTCATCATCAGTGAATGGCGATGATATGCTATTTTCTCTTTCTACCTTCAGTGAACGTTGGTAGGACATCGGTAGTAAACGTTGGTGTTTATTATCTTTTTGCTATCTTCAGTGAACGTTGATAGTTCATCGTCAGTGAACGGAGATGATATGATATTTTCTATTTCTACCTTCAGTGAACGTTGGTAGGACATCAGCAGTGAACGTTGGTGTTTATTATCTTTTTTCTATCTTCAGTGAACGTTGATAGTTCATTGCCAGTGAACAGCGATGATATGATATTTTCTCTTTCTACCTTCAGTGAACGTTGGTAGGCCATCGACAGTGAATGTCGATGCTTGTTATCTTCCTCTCTAATTCAATTATTTTGGTCCACCAGTGATTTATTTTCCTGGTGGGGTTGATCCTTTGTTTCTTCATTTTTTTGGCATCCCTAGTGATACTTTGTGTCTCTTTGGTACTGTACATAGGCATTCATATGCATAAGCATTTGCATGGCATCTTAGGGCCAAAAACAGGGTTTGTTTTATATTTAAGTATCTTCGATCACGTCGACACGAAGATTTTCAACCTTCGTATCTCCGGATAGAATAAACTTAAATAAGGGCAGCTGTTGTACCCCAATTTTTGCCCCTAAGATCCTTTCATCATACCATGTTGGTTTATTCACAACAAGATTACACTAGGATTCTTGGTTCCCCTCCCTATCATTTAGCTTTTCTCTTTTTGAGGAATTACCAAGCACCTTGACATGTTTTCTTTTGTGATCATGAATACTTTGCTTAGATTTTTCTTTTATTAATAAAATGCAATGTGGGTTTGCCTTACTTATTAATAATGTAGGTAAAGGCTATGAGGTTTAGCAAGTTGCTCCATGGATTCATGAGTTTATTTCCATGCCCTAGTCAACATAGCTTGAGGAGTTCAAACCTCACCATTGAAGTTGTTTTGGAAGAAATGGCATGACAAGGCCTATTTTCGTTCAACATATTTAAAAGTTATCAAAATTGATTCAAAAGTACAAGGGGGTTGAGGGAAGAAGTTGTCATGATTGGACAAGGTCTTGTTCTTATTAGTCACAAGAGCACTTTTCTATCAAATTTAAAGTTATGGGAGTGGTTTTAGTGGCTATGAGTCCTCATTATAATCCTCAACAACTTCCATTCACAAATAAAGAATGTTGGCACAAGAAGTTTGTTCAAACTTGTCAAAGTTCCTCAAAGCATTCTCTTGATCTAAGAGGCTAGAGTTTTGAACTTCAAAGGAGCATATCTTGCTCACCTTTTGGTATTTTTGAGTGATTCCAAAGACATCTTTCTCTTCAAAGAGTTACCAACAAATCACATCAAAATTTCCAAGGAGTTTTCATGTGGAAAGAACTTGGTGAAGAAGAAATATTACAAGTCATCCAGATAAATCCCCAATTTTCCATATGTGACTTCAAATGGTCATAACTTGGTCAATTATTTTCACCTTGAGTCCATTATTTTTCCATGATGATCTTGAAGATGTGTACTTTTTGCCTTCTTTTATGTGAAAAGTGAGAAAATGGATGGAAGTTTCTTTAAGATATGGAAAATATTATAGGTCATTTCATAATTTTTGGCCAACTTCAACAAGTCATAACTTGCTCATTTTTTGGAGATTTTGAGTGGTTAAAATTTTCAAAATGTCATTCAAGAGATCTACTTCATTCCATCTTTTTTGGTGAAGAGAAAAAAGTGGAAGGCCATGTTTGGATACAAAAGATTATAGGTCATTTTTGAAGAAGAATTTGAAATATTTCTAAGCATGAAAAGGAAACTCTTTTTCTTCAACTTTGACTCCATGTAACTTTCAGCTCAAGCATCCAATTGATTCCATTCTTTTCCCATTGCAAAGCTTGTAACCTCATCTTTCCAAAGCATCAAGAATTACGCCCTAAGACCCCTTGAGTTGGAAATGCCATGGATTTGAATTTGGTAACTTGAAACTGATTTTTTCACAAAGTCAGGATTTTGAAATCATTGTTTTGGCTTCTAATCACAGGTTTTCCACGCATTTTTATTTCTAAACATGATTAGCAACTTGCCATAAGTGATTAGCATCATGAAATGTACGATTTAGCTGAGTTTTGATCAAAATTAAGTCACACTTTCTTCATGATGCAGACCCACACGAATTCCCTCCAAAACGCATCATTCACTCTTCCTTTTGATCCCATTTGCTTCCCTATAAATAGAGGGTCATCCCCCATCCATTTTCCCAAGCTTAGAGAGCCAAGAACACCCTTCCAAAACTTCACACGAACCCATTTTTGTTGAATTCAGTTTTTGAAATTTAAGCTTCCTTTTCAATATTCTTTGTGCATTCATCATCCTTGAGCATCATACAAACTCTCCAGCATTTAAACCAATCATAACGACCCATAATTCAAGCTACAGAAGTCCAGTTTCAGAGCTTCTTACTTGAACTTCGAAAAGGTAGAATTCTCCACTATTTGGATTCAAATAAAACACTAATTTGTTCTACTCCTTTGTCTGATTCTAATGATGCTTAAAGTTTTTAAATCCATTGAGAATTGAGAGAGAAATCCCAAATTGAAAATGCTCTCTATTTTCTGATTTTTTGATTCATAGCTCTCTCCATACCTTATATAAATTTGGCGCGATGGTTGTGTTAGAATCGTCTTGAAGAGACGAGTTAATTGATGCTAGCTAGGGATCCTAATTTTTCCATTTGAAGGATCTCACAAAATCCCCATTGCAGGGTGTCTGGAGGTTGAAGACGATGACATGTCTCGTCTCAGCCAATGATAGCGTGCCAATCGTTTTAATTTCATTGGTTGCCCTTTTTCTGATTCCATGTGTATTTCACTAAGGTCCATATCAAGCACAGCGCATCTGGTCCATTGGATCATCTTACTAACGTGTTTTGACTATGATCTGATGGTCCACGTCTTTTTGGATTTATTTTATTTTCTGATTTTATATTTTATTTGATTAAATTTTCAAAAATTCATAACTCTTTTATTTTTTATCCAAAAATTATGAAAAAATTCACAAAAATACTTTGAATTATTTCTGATCTCATGAATATTTTTTCACATTTTTATTTTAAGATTTGGTATTTTTTTTATATTTTTTGTATTATTTTCTTTCTTTTAATTACTTAAAAAATACTTTCTGATATTTTGTAATTCTGAAAAAATTCATAAATATTATTTTGCATATTTTTGACTTTCTGAAAATTTTATGGAATTTTATGTTGAGGTTTACTATTTTTTGATCTATTTTATGTTTGTTTTAGCAATTTTTAAATAGTTTAAAAATAGTTTCTGACTTTAAAAAAATACCAAATTTTTTATAAAAATATTTTGATCCATTTCTGATTTTTCTATGGCCTTATTTTTCATTTCTTGATTAATTTGAACATAATTGATATTTTTTCCTCATTATTTTCTATTTTAAAACATTTTTAACCCTTTTATTGTATATATTAAATATATTATTGTTTTGTGATTATTTTCTGGCTGTCTTGAGTTGATTTTTTGATCATGACTTTATTAACATCATTAGATCTTGGGTGTTGAGTTCAACTCCACCAAAATGGATGAATGATTTTAATAATAGTTTGATTAATTTTTAATTCAAAAGTGGTTTGTTCCTCTTTTTGCCCTAATCCTCTTCATCTCATCCCCTTCTTATTGCACTAAGTTTTGTTGGAGCATGATCTTTATATCATGTCTCAAAACAAATGGTGCATAGATTGCTATTGACCGGCCTCAAAATAGGTGCAACTTCTATATAAGTCCACTTACGATTGCTTAATATAGTGCTAAATTTTGTCTAGATTCAAATAAATGATCATTCGTGGCCCAAACTTATGATTGCAAGCCCAAGTATGTTAATTTGATATCTTTGATCCAATAACCTTGAGATTCATTGTGTGGAGGATTTGGTTCTACCAATCCTCTAATGGATCTACAACACCTTTGGTCAACGCGGATCACTTAAACATTGTTGATCATCAAATGGTACTTATAAGAATTCCAAATGGATGATATACTTGACAAAAAGCAAATGCAACTTGTTGTGTGGAGGCTTTGGTTCTACCAATCCTCTAATGAGTTCCAAATGTAAGTTTCAAGATGGTCATCCAACTAACCACTAATTATTGACTTGTTTTATCTTATGCTTTTATTCTTTTTATGCTTTATGTACTATTTATTTTTTTTAGCATTTACATTTCATGCCATTTTCATCTTTTCTCATTTGAGCATTTATTTTTTTGTCATTTTTACTTTGCTCACTTGAGCTTTTCTTTTCCTTTCTTAAGATACTTAATAATCAACATAAACCCTAAAAAACGCTTAATGGTACTTGGACTATTTGGTTACTATCCTTGGCATTATGGAGCATGGGACTTTTTCTTGGACTTAGGATTAGAAGCCTTGGCCTATCTTGGAGACCTTGTGATCTTATCTGATTATTTTGTCTGGAGTTCTTGAGGTTTACCTCGAGACATTGGGTTACTTGTTTGTTTTTGTGTGTAGGTTTTTGTGATTACATTCTCTGTTTGTAATCTGGAATTCACCCGTATACAGCCGTTACTCTGCCCAATTTTTGTGAAGACTTAATACACTTGAAGAGGTCTAGTATCTTTGCTCGCTAGGTTTCAATCCAAAGAATGGGAATTCTATCTTGGCTCATAATGTCAAGCTTTGGCTTCTTGTTGGTTAGATGGTCCTTATCCTTAGCTTTTACTTTATGCTTTAGGATAGTCCCTTCTTCTCCTCCCCATTTTCTTTAATTTCAAAAATCTTCTCCCTCCTTTTGAAAACCCTTCTTGTTTTGAAACTTGAAACACTTTCATAATAAACTTGGACCTAGGTCCATGCATTTTCAAAATCTTTTCATAAATAAACTTTAATCAACTTAACAATACCTTGACATTTTTTTGTGAGAAGACTAAAAGTTAATTAATCTCATTTCAAACCATTTTGCCACTTTGGCTTTTATCTTTAAATTTTTCTCAAAAGATTAGAATCTTGTTAATCCTTGTAGTGATGCCAACAACTATACTTCTACAATATGTAGTGAAGTGAGATATTTTCCACTTGGGTGTCGAGTGAGGCATTGTTGATTTTAAGATCCAAGCCATATCCTCCACTTTGAGATGATGCAAATTATCCTTTCTCATGATTATGGGTAGTAAGTATGTTTTCCACATGGACAATGACGATGATGTCTTATCTCTTAAAATTAATCAACACACTTGTGTTTCAATTTTTTAAAAGAGGAACTACGTGTACCCTGATCCCCTATTGCACGAAAGGTGGTACATAGGCACTAAAGGTTCGCAACCGCGGCGGGTCAAAAAATCATAAAAAATATATTTCTCTTCTCACCTCCACCATTCATTTTATATACAACACATTTTTATAGCCAAAATATACAGATTTTTTCAAAGAGGTCCTGCGGAGTACCGTAGATGTTTGGGGTGCTAATACCTTCCCTTTGCATAACCAACCCCCTTACCTTGAATCTTTCCCCCTCTTGTTGGGTTATTCGCTCTTTTCCCATTCCTTTGGAAACAATAAAGCGCGGTGGCAATTTTTATTATGTTTTGTATAAAGTCTATTCAATACAATGGCTTAGTCTTGAACATTTCTACCGCTACACTAAGGACATTAATATCAGACATCATTTCATTAGAGAACTTGTTGAAGACAAGGTCATAACTTTTGGGCATGTCAGCACTAAATATCATCTTGCTTATATTTTTACTAAGGCCTTGGATGTTGTACAATTTGAAAAATTAAGAGGAATGCTTGGTATTTGTATTAATCAGAAATTGTCGCGATTACTGCTATTTATGTGGGTCAAGCAAAATCTCAAAGTTTATATTTCCCACTCTTATGCTTGCCCAAGCCCACTAACTCAAAGTGTGACTGAAACATGTTACCTCTATCTTACCCTTCGCTCCAACATTATTTTCGTCTTATTTTTTAAAAACTTGTGGTCACATTTTCAAATTTGTTTTCCAACATTTCATCAACTCAAAAATTTTTTAAATATGCCTCAACATTCATCATCCGACCACATGCATTCATCATCTGAAGAAGAACCGTCATCTCTGTCAAATGCTAGGGCTGAGGAAACCTTCCAAATGATCAATCTCTTTGATCTGGTGTTAGATGTTTTTCCCTTATCCATTGTTCATCCATCATCTCATAAGGAAGAAAGGACTTTTGCTGCTGAGAATGTCAAGACTTATGGTAAGTCATCTATTTCTCCCATTAAGTTTGATAGGGAGTCTAGGTCAAGTAAGCCTGAGAGGATGAATCTGTCTGGATCCTCTATAGTTGATGAGAATCTATCTAAACCTAGAAAGAATGATACTAATAAGAACCTTAGGAAGTTTGTTGCAATTGGGTTGGAGGAAGTCCGCTCAGATGTTGAGCCTGATGTTCAAACATCCTTGCTAAAAGTTATTAGCCCTAATGAAAATACTAGTGGGAAAACTATGGGTGCTTGTTCTGAGCATGTTGTTCGCGAGAGAAGGAGCAAGAAGAAGGCAGATGTGGTTATTAATATTAATGAACTAACATCTGATGAAGATTCCATTACCAAACACTTGGCTCTTGGAATAGCCAAGAGACTTCAGAGAATAAGAAGAAAGGTTGTGATGTTTAAAGGTTCTCCCTCTAATGAGTTAAAAAGTAAATCTGGTGATGTGAAAAGAAATCCCTCGGGAAGTGTCAAAGGCAAATCTCATGTTGGTCCCACAAAATCATGGAGTAAGGTTGATATTCCTTCCAGGAAGAGAAAAGTTGTGAGATCAAGTGATTCTGAATTTGATGTTGAAGAGGATGTCCAGAACATCATTTATATCAAAAGAGATGCCTCTAAGAAAACCTATGTTGCTGGTCACAAGATTTATGATGATAAGGTGATCTTCCACTCTAGGGAGAATGTTGATAAATGGTAGTATGTTGTGCAAAGAAGGTTGGACTTGGAAAGGGAATTGGGCAAGGACTTTTAGAAATGTGAAGATGTTGTGAAAATTATAAAGGTGGCTGGGTTGATGATAACAATCACAAATTTTAGCCCTAGATATGAAAGGATGGTCAAGGAGTTTGTGGTAAATGTGCTTGATGGTTGTGATGTTGTAGGGAGTGAAGACTACATGAAAGTGTATGTTAGGGGAAATTATGTGACATTTTCTCCTACTATGATCAACAAGTTTCTAGGCAGGTCCAAAGAGCCTCAATCTGGCTTAGAGGTTTCAGATAATGAAGTGTGCAAGGAGATAATTGGTGGTCAAGTGAAGCACTGTCCAAAACAAGGAAAGTTGTCCTCTAGGAAACTTAGTGTGAAGTATGTTATTCTTCACAGGGTGGCTACTATTAATTGGGTTCCCACAAACCATAACTCTATTATCTCTGCTGGTCTTGGGAAATTCATCTTTTCTATTGGAAAGGAAAGGGTTTTTGACTTTGGAAAATACATTTTTGACCAAGTTCTGAAGCTAGCAACCTCATATGTTGTGAAGTTGACTATCTGTTTCCCTTTACTCATTTACGAAATAGTCCTAAAGAAATAGCATGGTATCTTGCTGGCTTTTGATAGTGTAAAGAAAAAGGAATCTCATATGAGTCGACACTATAAATTATTTGGTAGTGAACATGTCCCAGACATTGCCATGATATATTCTCAAGTTTGTGGTCATGTAACCTCCAAAACATGAATTATTACTCACTTAAAGGAGATTTGTAGGGAATTGGATTACTTCATCTAGATTGACACTGCTAGGAAGGTCAAGCTTGAAGGATTAAATAAAGCCTTGATGGAGGAAGAGAAGAACCATATTGGAGCTGGTAGTGTTGTTGTTGATGATGATAGTGTTGATTCTGCAAATGAGGAAACTGAAGATGACAATGCTGCTGAGAAGACTGCATCTGATGGGGATAATGTTGATGGTTCTCAAATTGCATCTGAGAATGATGAGACCGAAGATAGGGAATCTAGTGGTGATGCCGATGAAGAAGAAGATGCATATAAAAATGTTGATGATGCTGATTTTTATATAGATGCATGACTACTTCTATACCTCTTTTATATTTTCTTTTATTTGTTTTTGATTTATGGCTCTGTAAGGGTTAAATGCGCATATATATTTTTTCACCTTGTGTGCTACTTGACATTGTGTGCTACTGTGGTTTTCTTTTTGGTTGATATACGTACCTTTGTCATATCCTGGCTAAAAAAAGGGAGTAGTATTAACCACTAACCATTAATTGTTCTCTTCAGGGGGAGAATCTTCTGATTCTCTGATGTGTTCTGAGAAGTCTTAGAAGGAAAGTTTGGCTCTGGTTTGGACTGACTTGAAGAGATGACAGACATTATGTCCTTACTTCAATCTGACTAACTGAGAATTTATCTTTCTCAATGTTGCTGGGTTTGCAGATTCCACTAATAGATAATTTGGTGTTTTATTCGTATGCTCTTGTCTATGATATTCTGTGTGTGTTTGGTTTATTTTCAAACCTTTATTTTCTTTGGAATCTGAATTGTGGTTATGTGTGTGCAAGTATTATAAAAAAATTTAGCCAAAATTTGCCAAAAGGGGAGATTGTTAACTCTCAACTTTTATGATTGCCATTAATTTTGGTAAAACTAATTTGACAATAACATTTTAAAAAGGATGTTCTAAACTTGAAGTGAGAACATGTTGGACATGATGTCCTATTTAGTTTATCCGACATCTTGTTTATTATAGTTGTTCACTTTGATTTATTTTGTTTTAATAGATCCTGAATATTCTGGGAATATTAGGATATTATGTGTCTTCCAAGAATGAAGAACTAGAGATTCTATGTGTATTTAAAAGATTAATTTCTTTCATTAAATGTTGAGACATTTTAGGAAACAAATCATTGAAGTCCAATTTTTATGCAGAAGCTTCTTTTGATGTTCTGCAACAAATCAATTGTGTTTTTGAATCCCAAATCTAGTCAATTCAAGGTTATAAAAAGAAGGATTCAACCCTAATAATGGGGAACGTATTGTATCTTTTAGTAAGAGTTTAAGGTTTTTGTTCTTGTGAATTGTGAGCCACTCTTGTATTGTTTGATATTTGAGTTGGACTGTTAGTTGAGTTGTTATTGTTAATCGTTCTTAAGCTTTTAAGCATTGAATGATTTTGTGTCCTTGAAGTGTGTCTTCAGAAAATTTCTAAGTGTTAGAGTTTTTCATCACTATTGTGATTGAAAGGGGTTTGATAAGAGTCTCATACCTATGTGAGTATTAGGTAGAAGTTAGCCACGGGTAATGATTAGGTAAGTAGATTGTAAACTGGTGATAGTTTGTTGTGGGTCTACAAACTGATACTATTTAGTGAACTTCCTCCATGGCTCGGTAGCCACCAGACGTAGGTGATGTTGTATACTAAACTGGGTTAACAACGCAGTATGTTCTTTACTATTTTGATCTATTTTAATTGTTATACCATGTCAATGTGGTTTTGTTCAAAGATCAATGTCTCAACATCTCGTAGGACATCTAAGATCTTATTACTATAATTTTATTATTATCTCAAAGTTTTTGTCTAGGACCATCCTCACAGTCTTTACTTTGGTTCCTATACTTGAGTTTTTTACCTGGTAAGGTCTAGTCTTTGTGTACATCAAGGTCTATCATGCTAATGGTGAGATAGATATTTTCGATACATTATTTCAAGGAGTGATGGTTGTTTCCCAGTGTTTTTTTAGGATCGTATCATGTATCAAGTGGGCCCTTGTTCACTAAAAAATTTATGATGATTCACCTTTAGGTGGACAGTTGACACCACCGCGTCGAACACTGCAAGGAAATGTCTTCCTAGAATGAAATTGTAACCACTTTTGCAACGGATTACCAAGAAGCATAGCTTCATTGTCTTCTTGACCATTCCTTCTCCAAAGGAAACTTGAAATTCTTTAGTAGAGAAGATGTGAGTGACAAAGTTATTAAACTCCTGGAGGCTCCTACCTTCGTATGGTTCTAGGTCCTTATTGCTTAACCCTAGTTTCAAATAGGGGTTTGTGTATAAAATGATTCACAAAATTTTGTCATCAATAAGAATTTTTTAAACTATTTTGTTAGCCACGATGGTCATCTCCACTAGTGGAAGTCTTGTGTTAGGGATCCCCTCCAACTTTTTCCTATCTCAGAACCTAGGATGGGTCTTTCTTTCTTCAGTTTCCATTCTGTTGCCAATGATATTAAGGAATTCTCAACTGGAGGTTTCTTATCCATATTTCTTACACAATTATCCTCCTTCAATGGAAAACGGATGAGGTTTTTTGGCAACCGTGAATTAGACGTGTGTAAGGTGACTCTAGTAGCAAGATTAGAGATCATCATCATTAATACCTCGAGATCGTTGTTGATAAGACTTGACTTTTAGAATTAGATGAATTTGATGTAGAAATGTGTGAGAATAAGAAATTGTTTCCCACAAACAAAGTCATTGTTTCAAGGTGGGATGAGAAATACATAATCCATAAGGAATGAGCTCTTCGGGTGCGGTGGGAGAGCTTTTGATACGGATACGTGGAGATAACCTACAAGGTTAGTTTTTTGATTCCAGAGTTAATGAAGTCATAAAAAAGTAATTTTAGAGTGAGAGTTATTAGTGTGTGAGGCACTTTAGTGAGGAGAGAAAGAGAGAGAATAAGGAAATAAGGATTTCTACTATTGAATTGTATCAACTAAATTACAAACTATGTATATATATATATATATATATATATATATATATATATATATATATATATATATATATATATATATATATATATATATATATATATATATATATATATCTGTGACTTGTACACTAAGTAACTAACAAACCCTTATTAACTTGAGCTTGGGCTTGGATAACTTAACTTGGATTATATCACAACATACCCCTTATAATCCAAGTTATCGAACAAACACTAATCATAGTCGATCTGAAATATTCCTAATTTCTTTCTCAAATTCAGCAATTTGTCGATCTTCATTCCTTTGTTGAAAATTTTGGCTAACCGTGCTTCACTTGAGAAATTTCTTACTTCAAGTTCACCTCCACTTACCTTCTCTTTTAATTAGTGAAATCTAACTTCGATATGCTTACTCCTTTCATGCAGAACTGCATTATTTGCAAGATTAATGGATGACTTGTTATTGAATTGCAACACTAGAGGTTTCTTCACTTTAACCTCGAACACTTCCAGCACAAATCATGTTATATATTCAACCTCACACGATGATAATGCCACCACAGGTTTCTTTTACGAGCAGCATGAGATTGGGGCACAAAATACTTTAAATAAATAACAAGTTATGCTTCTTCGATCTTATCTCCACACGATTCAGCAATTGAATATCAATTAATAACATCTTATTTTCTTTTAGAGTCTAGTCTAAATATAATTCCATAGTTTATCCATCCAGTTAAGTATCTCAGGATTCTTCTTGCAGCATTCATGTGTGACATATTTTGTTCACTCATGTATTTGATCACTAATCCAATTGTGTAACCTATATCAGGTCGGTTGTTGCACATACATCTCAGAGATCCCGTAACTTGTTTGAACAATGTAACATCGACCTGTCAGACCCCAAATTTTCCCTATTAATTTTTAACTAGATTATTCTTTACTATAAACTAATTTTACCATTGTTTTATATATATTATTATTCATCATGGGGTTTTAAATAAATAGAGGGGGTGTATTATTTCAACTTGGGCCATCAAAATAGGATGGCCCATTCAATTTGCACTAACAATCAAAAAGAGGTTATGTTGTTACAATATATGGATGTGGTAGTTTGGGCCATCAAAATCTGATGGCTAATCAAAGTTTGTTTCATAAGCTTTAAGGAGGAGGGGTGTATTTTTTTAAAGAACTTGTTGCTTTAGTTTTTATTGGATATGTCCATTGATATGTGGCCATATTCTTTTTTGAAACCCCATCGTGCTAAGATTGTTCACTAGAGTCAACGTTTTTTATTATTTATTTATAAATTTCCATAATTAAGTCTTTATTAAATATTAATTTATTAATAACATTATTATTATCAATACTATTATTATTTATCAAGTAAAATATATTATTTATTTTATTGTCTGAAACGTTGACTAGAGTCAACCAAACCAAAGCTAGGGTTTTCCACCTAAACTTCCAGCAGCACGCTGTTCTTGCTAAACCCTTCATCACTAAGTAACCAAGCCCACAAACACGTATTGTTCAGATCTAACCAAAAAGAAACGCATACAGAGCTAAAAAAATCAAATCAATTTCAATCATATTTCTATATAACAATCTGTCCAAATATCTCAATACATAATCAATTATAACAAATCGAATCACTAAACCAAATCTCATAAATAAAACTTTTTACAAACAGATCTAAATCTTCCTAAAATTCCTAAATCAATTACAAAAGTAACGACCATTACATATTAACTTCCTAATCTATCTCTAACCTAAGACTATAATTAGAATCCTAAAAGTTCTAAGAAAAGGGGAAGAAATTGAGACGAATGAGTTGAGAGAGATTAAAGAAAAAAAAGAAAGACTTAGGGTTTCAATATATGAAACCCCAAGAGCATCAAACTGCGCCGCTCTCATCCTCAATCCTCCGCCGCTACACTGACATCCACCTTCACACCTGTCAAACAAAAAGAGAGGAGAAGAAGATTAAAAGTAGAAGCAAAGAACCAAAAAGGAAAAATTATACGACCAGAATCACTAGGAGAGGTAAGTCTGAAACACTTAGCTCTTAGGGTTTGATTGCATGATGATTTGATGTTAAAATGTGTGATTGTGGTTTAATTTGAGGGTTTCTAGGGTTAGGTTAGGGTTAGGGTTCTTCCAGTTAGGGTTAGGGTTCATCATCGTTATGTGTTATGGGTTTTGGATTGCTTAGGGTTCATAAAACCCAAATAAAGATCCACGGTAGGGGTATAAATATATGAAGTTTCTGGTTAAAGGTCAATTGAAAAACTGGGAAGAAGGGGTGGTTGGTGGTGTCCTACGGTGGTGACCGCCGGCTATGCAATTTCAGGGGCAGCGAAGTTATAGAGAGAAGTCAAAGCCTCTCTCTCTCTCTCTAGAATTTACAAAGGGTTTGTGTTTCGTTGAAGAGAGAGGAAGAGAAAGAAAAAATGGACTCTCATCCCAGTGATTTGCTTTTATAAACACTCCCTAATTCTTTATTTTTATGTCCATAAACCTTATCGTGCACTTTCCATCACAACCTTCTGATTATAATCCAGCGCTCTGTAAGCATGCGACCACCACTGTCACGTGATCCCTCTCACACTTTGCGTAATGGTTCCCATGTTATTTTGGGCCTAAGCCCATGATATTCACGCCTCCTGTTTTTTTTTGCTAGGCCAACTTAATTCTCACCCCCAAGCGCTACAAGGTCCAGTTCAATAACTGATATTGGGCCCCTTACTAAACCAAACCCCCTGTTTTCACAACTATACACATATTTACAGCCCCTCCTGCGTTTGGACCTGAATTCAACATTTGAATTCAAGACCCTACTTTCCAAACCCCCCTGATTTACTTAACCCAAATGATCTACACCCTCCTGCATTTTTTTAATTAAATTTCTTTTATTATTTTTAATTATAATAATTATTTTTTATAATATATTTATAAATTCTACAATTTTTTTTATTATTATAAAATTAAAATATTTTTTCTAATTCATCCAAATATTTTTATTTCATTAAAGTTATTTTTGTCATGCATTAAAAATATTTTTTTATATATTAATACATTTAAAAAATACCTAACCAACACCAAATCCTTTTTTTAATAACTTGATTAATTTAAATCAATTTTCAAAAAGGATTATGAGGATGCTTTTAAATCAATTGCAAACTTCGTCTAATAACTTTTCTATTCACACACCTAGGCTTAGTACAAGGGAAATTCAAAACATGTTCATAATCCATAAAAACTCACCAACCAACTGCGAACTACGAATTGAGACTATGATTTCTCCTAAGATGCTACGTAGGCATACGGCTAAAATTGTGGTGAGTTCCTCTAATAAAAAATTAAAACCCTATTTCCTAAGCCGTAATTCTAAACCCTAGTATCCTTGTGAACATGGTAGATGAGGGATGCCTAACACCCTCCCTTAGTCTAAGAACGAGTCCAACAACTTAGAATCTCTGACCAAATTAGAGTTAAATGTTATATTCCCTTCCTTAGGATAAAAATTAAGGGTGGCGACTCTAAATTTTCAAATCGGTTACAACAGCTGGCGACTCTACTGGGGACTCAAGACCCTAGGATTTAGATGCCTTCCTCTTAGGTTTAGGGTTTTTATTTGTTTCCAATTTTTGCTTTTATTTATTTATTTGCTTTTATTTATTATTTTGATTTATTTGCTTTATCATATTATATTCATTTGATGTTGGGATTTTCATTTTGATTTAAAATATATATATATATATATATATATATATATATATATATATATATATATATATATATATATATATATATATATATATATATATATATATATATATATATATATATATATATATTCAAAAACCCTTAGAAAGAAGGTTCATCTATTAGCTAAGGGGATACATCAACCCTATGAGTTTATGTGACGACTTCGCCTAGAGTCAGTGGAATTCCGAAAAAGGAATGCGTCTCAAGAGACATCCTCTTGGGGATAGGACTTTGGAATGAAACCTATGACTCTTTGTATAACCCTTAAACCAAAATTTCATGGTGAGACTTTTTATGGCCTAGAGACGAAAGTTTCGGTCTATAAAGAGGATCCACTTAAGGGAGGCCCTTGTGTCTTTCCCTCTAGTGTTATCCATGATAGCCTTAAGGAAACCATATTATGGGGAGGGTATAATATACCGAGGATAAAACTAATTGCTTACCTTCTAAGGGTACCTTTCATGAAATCCCATCATTAGGCCACATAATCATGCATTCATACATCTTGTATTTCATATATTCATTACCCTCCATTTCTTTTTTTCTGTCTTATTCACAGGATCGAAAAAATAATAATCAAAGGTTTTTTGGTGAAGTGTCGTAAAAATGAAAGCCAAAGGGAAATAACTTGTCTGTATTAATGCCATTAAGTCAGATATAACAAAGATCAAGGCTATAAAAGGGAAACTATCTGAAAGAGTTTTGAGGATGTTCACTCAGTGTTATAGGGATACCCCTGAATTAACAAAATTGGAGGTACAATTGGATTATGTTTCTTCCCTAATTTAATTCTACAACCCTCCATTGAGGTGCTTTATCTTCCAAGACTTTCAGCTAGCATCGACTCTGGAAGAATTTGATAGACTTTTGAATTTCTCTAAGAGGAAAGCTTGTGTGGGAATCGGGAAGACTATTGACATTAGAATCTTGGCAGAGGGTTTAGGGATCCCTTATCCTGAATGGTCACTCAATTAAAAAAAAGAAGGTGATGTTCATAGGACTAAGAGATGCTACTTGGAGACTAAAGCTCTTTATTTTACCGATAACAAATAATGGGAGTATTGTGTTGATTGTTTAGGACTTCTTGTGTTTGGTGTAATCTTATTTCCATGTACTTTGGACTATATTGACCTTGTGACTATTAGCGTATTTTGGGGCGCAAAAGTTTTTAATATGGATCCAACTCCCGCTTTACTTGCTGATATTTATTATACACTCCATACTCAATATGAAAAGGGGAGGGGTACTCTAAACGGTTGCATCCCACTCTTATACTCTTGGTTCATGACTCATCTCTATAAAGAAGATTACATGATTCCAAATATGGCGAGATACGAGTGGCCTCAAAAGTTAAGGTCCCTTACTGTTAATTCTATGTTATGGTATGCAAGGAAGCTAGACATCAGAGATATCGTTTATAGTTGTCGAGACTTTACGAATGTTCTGTTGATTGGATCCCGTGGCTGTATCTATTACAACCCTACCTTGGCTCTATGACAACTAGGGTACCCTTTGGAGGATAAACCTTCAGATGAACAACTTCGATAATTGATCATTCATGACATGGGCAAGAACGACCAAGAATTGCTCAATAAGATCATCCAAGCTTAGAATAGTGTTAATAAAATAAAGGTTGAAAGGAACAATGTTGTGTTTATGGGTTTTAGATAAGGTGCAAGTCATCAAGTTACCATTTGACATTAATATTGAATACAAGACAATTGTCCCAGATTCTCCACTTATGTCCTTAGAAGAAATAAGAATTGGTGATTAACCTCCAAAACTTAACTAAGGAGAAAAGACAAATGCAACGCATACTTTAATCAAAAGATCAACATATTCAAAAAAAATCATGAGGCATTTGAGAAGAAGAGTCTGAAGCAGAAGTGTTTGACTGAAGGGTTGTTAAGTGCTACTTTTAACTTGGATTCCCACAACCAGCGGTTGGAAGATGCTGCTAGTGAGATTGGAAAACTAAATAGGTAGTACGAGAAGGCAATGCAAGACAAAAAGGAGATGGAAGAATTTTTCAGAGCTTAAATCCAAAGTTTGGAACAAGCTTCTATAGATCAAGAAGAACAAGTGAAGTATCTCACCACCAGACTCCGAGATAGCCAAGAATTGGAGGTAGAGGAACGCCTCAAAAGGATGATGGCAGAAAGATTTCTCACCCAGAAGACTGATGAACATGAGAAGTATGTCTTGAGTTAGCAGGCCTCTAAAAAGATTTCTTAATACAACGAAAACTCTATACAGAGATGATGGCTAAAAAGTTATATTGGGAGTAATAACATGTAAATATTATCAAATCAGGAAAAGATAATCATAAGATAATTCCTGACCTCTACCAAGAGTACCGGTTCTACAAAGACAAGCATGCAAGACTCGCCTTCTTAGCCAACAATCTTATCGGCGACATCCCTATGAGTTTGAGAGATGCATAAAATGTGATGGTCCCTCTCCCGAAAAACGTTGAAGACTTCGTCAAGCTTTGTAGGACAATGGTGGAT
This sequence comes from Vicia faba, assembly GCA_948472305.1. NCBI lineage: Eukaryota > Viridiplantae > Streptophyta > Magnoliopsida > Fabales > Fabaceae > Vicia > Vicia faba. The sequence continues at coordinate 1,142,263,055 of OX451737.1, forward strand.
GTCTTCAAAGCAGAAATCTCCAGACGCACTTAAAAGACTTTTTCCCTTTGATTATTTCTTTCAGCAAGTTTAATATTTTAAAGCTTGAATATTTTTCAATATCTGAATTATATTTTTTTAAGACAATTATGATTTCAATAAAGGCTTTTATTTTTTTATCTCGTTTTCATATGTATTTGTCCGAATACTCACCAATAAAAAGAAAAACTTGAAAAAAATATATATAAAAAAATGTATATCCAAGTGAATAAGACTTAAAAAAATGAAACCCTTAGCATATTCATACGCATTCATGCATTCACAAGCATTTGCATCTCAAAAACGCATACAAAAAAACTCATAATTTTTAAAAACATCTTCAGTTAAAACATTGGTAGAAGAGCTAGAAAGTGATCAAACATATCAAAGAGAACCAAGCGGCATTCGAGGATGATTTAGAGCAGGTCAAGGGAAACATCGACTCAATGAAAGGAGATATCATTCAAGTTCTTCTATCCTTGAAGAACATCATTGAAAGGCATGAACAAATCCCTAGGGCTACTTTTGAAGAAGTAGCACAAACAATTGGTGCATCGAGCCGTCACCAACCAAGAAGAGAACCAGAGTCAGGGCCCCAAAAGTCAACTATGCCTCAACAAGAAATAAGACAAGCTGATACTAAAGGGTTTATCCCAGCTCCACCAAAGGTAGGGGCATCCCATATGTAATATAGTGGGAGAACTAAGTTGTTTTGCGTTTTATCGCAAATATTGCGGATAGAAAGAGTCGCCACCGAATTTTCTTTTATCCAATAAGGAAAGGGTGAAAAGAACAAGAAAGACCTTTAAGATTTTGAGTCCAGGGGGTAGGTTATGAAAAGGGAAGGTGTTAGAACCCTTTTCATCCGTAGTTATATACGGGATCTTAATCACTTATCTCACTTTGAAAATTTGCTTTGTGTGTTTGAAAATGTCAATGTAAGGAAAACTTTGTAACGATTCTTGTATCAGTCCTCAATAATGCATACAAAGCGTTTGTTTGAAAAAAAACTTGAAAGAGTTTGTGTGAAATGATTTGTTTTGAAAAATTTGAGCAAGCGATTAACAGTTCTACCCACTCAAGGTCGTTCTTATAATTTTGCTACTCCTTTAGATAGTGTTATCCATACCATAAGTTAGTAGGAAGCTTTGTCATTGGATGTGAAGCGATAGGTGTAGGGTCGTCGTACAATCATTGAAGGCAACTAGTAAGGACACTTTTGCAATTTTCCTTAGGGATTAGATCATTTATCGAAAGGAAACGTCGAAGGGTCATCGAGGGACTATGATCTTTTATTCGAGGGAAATTTACTAAAGCGTCCCCACTTTCGAGGGACATGACTGTTTAATCGAAAGGCAACAAGAGAGGCTACCCTAGAGGTCCAAGTGTGTAAATGTGTTGTTTTCAATTATTTACCTTGAAATTAGGGTTTTTCTAGCGTCATGTTTTTATCTTGTCATACAACCCTAATCACTAAGCGGTAGTATGGTAAATACACAAAAGTAAAACGAGGAAAGTAAAGTTCCTACGCTATTACAGGGCTTGGGGACATTTACATAAGAACGATGCGAGAAAGTAAAATGCAGAAATTTTGACAGACTATTACATCTCGTAAACAGTTACATAATGATAAAAAAGAACGAAAAATAAATTCTAGACTATTACACTCGCGAAACTTATACAGTCGATCTTAGAAATATAAAAGTAACATAAATATAGAAAAGGAAAATATTTTTGGTGATTTTTATGAAAAGAATGATTTATGATGATTAATTAAAACCTATTAAATCTAATTAATTTTAATTAAAATTAATTAATTAATTAAATTATTAATAGATTAATTAAAAAATAAACCCTAATTTATTTTAATCGAGAAAACCTAAAACTAATTTTTGTATTTTGTTTAAATGAAACAAATAATAAAAATATAAGAAAAACATAAAATATAAAGAAAAGGAATTGGGCATGAATCAGCAAAAGAGGGGGTGCTGAATAGCAAAGAGGTCCAGGCCCAACTTCTAGCGTTGGATCCAGTGTGAGCAGCTAGAAGGGTGCATCGTGTGTGTGCGTGTTCCTAAGCGTTAGATCAGATCTGTGAAGATCTGATGGTGAGAAGTGATGGGGTGCACAGTTGATGATGTGAGGACGCGTGCTGGGAAAACCTGAAAAATAGATTAAAAAAATGAAAAGTGACAAAAGGTAGAGATCGAACCCACGCCCTTGCTCATCAAAGTCTTATTGCACGCGCTTCTACCACTTGGGTGGCTATACATCCGGTAACATAAGTGAACAAATTAAATATATAATAAACTTAATTAATTAGATCGGAGAAGCGCCAGAGCCCTAGCTCCGGTCGTCTTCTTTGGCGACTATGTTTTCTTGTACCTGTAAAAAAAAAGAATGTCAATGGTTCAAAAACACGTTACCACCTTAATCCAGGCCTTGTGATTCCAATGGAAGAATTAGTTTGGGCTGATTTGTGTTGGATTGTAAGATACGATGTAAACAACCTAAAACAGTGTAAACATGGTAGTTCACGGGTCGATCATGATGGGGACCATGCGATGGGTTTTTCCTACACACTGAAACCTCATAAATATATTAGCAAGGTTAGTATGCATTAAAACACAAAGAAAAACAAAAATGCAAATTCATGCAATGTTAGAAACCGGCAAAGCATATACAATGGCTTCAAGCCCTTTGGATCTTCAAGGATGATCCATTCTTACCCTACAACACTTTAGAAGTTGTTTGGGAAGGTTGGTATGCTTTGAAAGTGGCTGCAAGAAAGGGTTTCGATTTGCCCTAATTGTTGAGAATTTTGGAATTTTGGAATGGCTTCTTCTTGCAAGGGTTCTTGGATTGTTATGTATAAATGAAAAGGATATATAATGCTTGAATTAGGTCAAAAGATTGTGGGTTTGGACCTTGTAAGAAAAGCCTTGACTTTATCTTATTTAATTTTGAATTTAAATTAATAAAAATCAAAATAAATAAAATAAAACCCCAAGGGGTGTATGAATAAGTTTTGAGGTTCAATATGAAGTATATAACACGCATGGACCTTGAAAAAGTAACCCATTAGTCCAAAAATTCAAGTTTGGTCACTTTAGGTTTCATGCATTTGCTCAAAATTTCCCAACGTGTACCAATCATAACTCTCTCAACTTTTTTCATTTGAAGGTGATCTTGGACTTTTTGGAAAGCTCAATATGTCCCCTAAAATATCTATGCTTATCATTTTTCATTTTAAGACTTTATCTTGATGTAAGTTGCCTTGACAAAAAGTTTCTTTTTGTTGACTTTTAAAATGACCTATAATGTTTTGGCCCATATCTCTCAAATGAAGCTTTTTTGGAATTGAGCTTAGAAAGAAAAAGTTGTAGAGAATTTAATTTCCTTAAAAATGATCTTTGGTTGAGAAAAATATGATGAAGCACGTGAAAGTTGTGCTTGGTCAAAGTTTAGTTGACTTCTCCTTAAGAAAACCCTAATTTAGTAACTTTTGACTTTTGATGAATCTTGAATTTTCTTGATGAATCATGATCAAACCTTGATCTAATGATGAATATGAATTCAAAATCTTGATCTTGACCAAAAATCTTGAAGTTTGATTGTATGTTGACCATAGTTGACTTTTTACCCAATATAGTTTATTTTTAGTCATTTGAGCAATTGACTGAACAAACTTATGATGCAAGGCTTGAAATTTGGCATTATTATTCCTTTAGACATATGAGGAACCATGAAATCCACTTAAGGCATTATAAGCTCAAATTTCCTTGATAAAAGTGAAACCCTAATTGTAGGTCAACTGCTTATGAGGAGAATTTGTCTGATCAAATATTGAGTAGCCTTGAGCAATTGAAAACCCTAGGAGCATGAAGAGGTGTCTTGAGAAAATGGCAGGGAAACTTTTGGGGTACAACAGCTACCCCTGTTCAATATTCCTAAACCTGAAGAGTTAGATTGGCATGCACGCCATTTGTGATCTGAAGGTGGAAGAGGATTGAACACTTAAGTGCCCGGAAATTTGCACTCGTCGGTGCTTGAAGCAACGCTTTTGGTTGATAGTATTGCTTGAATGGGCTTGAAGATGTCATTCAGAGAGATGATAGAATGTCATCGGGGATGGGTTTACAGATGCTATCCAAAGTAATTGTTGATAGGAGTATCAGAACGAGTCTACATCTGACTGTGAAGAATGTTTTTCAGAAGGAAAATGCTCACCAGAATTCAGTCTCTGGGAGGGATGCTTTTAATAATAAACATCTAAAGAGGAATGCTTGTTAGAATTCAGTCTCTGAAGGAAGCCATTTGGTCATGCAGATAGTCTCCCCGTCTTGTTTTGGGAATTAATCTACAATCTATTTTCATTGGTAAATCCATCTTATTTCTGGAATTCATACCGCCTGGTCATATAGATAGTTGACCTGTCTTTTTTCCGGAATTAATCACTGACCCTCTTTTTTGTTGGTAAACCTGTCCTGTTTCGGGAATTCACACCTCTTGGTCGTATAGATAGTTGCCCCGTTCTATTTCGGGAATTAATCTTTTCCTGGTCATATAGATAGGTGCCCCGTTCTATTTCAGGAATAAATCTCTGACCTACTTTTCTGTTGGTAAACCCATCATGTTTATGAATTCATACCTCTTGGTCATATAGATAGTTGCCCCGTCCTATTTCGTGAATAAATCTCTGACCTACTTTTATATTGGTAAACCCATCATGTTTCCGAATTCATACTGCTTGGTCATATAGATAGTTGCCCCGTCCTATTTTGGGAATTAATCTACGACCTGTTTGAAATTTGCTGGTGATATTTGTCTATTTGCGGACCTTTCCTGAAAAAATGAAAGTTAGTTTTATGAAATGTCATGATGTATGCATTGCGTAATGATGCTCTCAAAATAAATGAGTATGTTGTATGCATTTTGTATACATATGCTATGATTTTTATTTGTAAATGATGTATGGATGTAAGATGCCGCTTGATAGTGATGATAACTTTGTATAACATCCTTGGTTGGGGACAATAAATCCCTGACTGTTGTTGGGGATGAATAATATGAATCTTCAATCTTGTTTAGAATGTCATCATTGGGGATCCTTGCTTTCTGTTTGAGGATACTCTGTTGGGGATGTTCGACGTCTGCTTGGGGATGGAAGAGATGGATACTCCTCTGATGTGTGGATGTCAACTTTTCTGGGGAGGACAAAGTTGAATGACTTCTGACCTGGGAAGAGAATACTTTTGGGGAACTGCAAGAATTGGAGAAATAACCTCGATTTGGGAAGGAAACCTTGTTGGGGAAATAAGCTTTGTTGTAGAAGCGATTTTTTCCAAGGACTTTACATTCTTGGTGAGATAAACTCTGATGGGGAATTAAATTCCTATAAATTAAGGTGAGGGAATAATTTATGATGGGAATTGAAATTTCATAGACTGTGCGAAGGAAATTTCCCTCGTATGTTTGGGAAATGATCTGACTTCCTCATATGTTAGGGGACCTTTTAGGGGGATGATCAAGTTAATTGTTGGAAGATTCCCTAATTTCCATCTGAGGTCATATTAGACTTGTTAGGGGATGTGTCTTTTTCGAGTATTAGCTTGTAAAGGTAGATCTTCGGGGATTTCTCTGTTGGGATCTGTGGATAACTTGAACGTTATCCCAACTCCTAGAGTCCTTAGTAAATGCTAACCCTAATTTTTATGCACATATTTGTTAATAGTAATCATATTCATATGCATATGCTCATTCAATTTATTTATTGGACGTTTTTCTAAACAAATCAGAGATAGTAAAGCAATTTTGAATTTTGACATTATATTTGTATTGAAAGTTTGCCTATAAACAGGAAGTTTTGTACAATAAGATAGAGATCCTAGTAAGAGGAAATTGCTGTAAAAATGAAGAAAAGTACAAATGAAAACAAATAAATAGCCATGTGGAAATGATCCCATCGAGTTTCAACTCTGCTATTGCTCTTATGTCTTCAAGCATCTCATCCCACGCTGTCGGAAGAAGTTGACTGAATTGATTTATACCAATCAACTTCCATGGTTGACCAATAATAACCCGCTCTCGGAATCTTCTTAGCCATCGTATTCCCGCCGGAATGAGTACCAAATACCCCTTCATGCATATCTTCCATAATCTTCTCATCTTCCTTCTTGTCCATACATTGAAGCAGAGTCGAATCATGGTTGCGCTTGTACATAATTTTGTTGCTTGGAAGGAACTTGGCAGAGAACCCCCGTAGAAATTTCTTGTCATTGATAGATACCCCCTTAGGGTGCTCTTGAGCTTTGAGGTATATTTTTACTTCATGAAACCGTTTTTCCTCTACTCCATCAATATCAACCTTGTAGATATGTGCTGGTTCGTCTAGTCTTTCAATGGTAATTCAAGGAGCTTCATTATCCCATCTGACTTTGAACATAGATGACATGGTAGCTAAAGTGTTTACCAACTGATTCTTTTCTCGTGGGATGTGCTCAAAAGTGATATCCTCGAAGTATGGAATTAATGTCAACACATGCTCTCGTCAAGGGATGAGATTTGGATTTTTCGTATCCCATTCTCCCTTAATCTGACTGATGACTAAGGCTGAGTCCCCGTATACATATAAAAATTTGATCCTCATGTCAATAGCAGCTTTGGTACCCATGATGCACGCTTTGTATTCTGCCATGTTGTTGGTACAGTCAAAACATTATCTGGCGGTAAAGGGCGTATGATAACCCTTGGGAGAGAAAATCATAGCCCCAATCATATTACCAAGCGCGTTGGAAGCTCCATCAAAAACCATAGTCCATCGGGATCCTGGCTCAGGTCCTTCATACGATCCAGGTTTTTCATAATCATTAATTAGCATAATATTCTTATCCGAGAACTCGAAATTCATAAATTGATAGTCGTCTATGATTTGATGATCCAAATGATTTGCCAATACACTTCCTTTGATTGCTTTCTGAGTGGTGTACTGAATTTCGTATTCTATCAAGACCATTTTCCATCTTGCTATTCTTTTAGATAGAGCGGGCTTCTCGAATATGTATTTGATCGGATCAATCTTAGAGATCAATAAGGTAGTATGGGTCAACATGTACTACCTTAGTTGGCGAGCAGCCCAAGCAAGAGTGCAACAAGTTTTCTTGAGCAATAAGTATCTTATTTCACAATCGGTAAACTTTTTTCTAAGGTAGTATATTGCATGCTCTTTCTAATCAGACTCGTCATGTTGCCCCAGTACGCACCCCATTGAGTTTTATAACACTTTTAGGTACATGATCAGGGGTCTTCCTTCAACTGGTGGAAACAGAATCATAGGTTCTTGGAGGTAATCCTTAATTTTGTCAAAAGCTATCTGGAAATCGTCGTTCCATCTCACTACTTGATATTTCTTCAGTAACTTGAAGATCGGCTTAGAAGTAGCGGTAAAATGGGAAATAATTCTGGAAATATATTTAATCGTCCCATGAAACCTCTGACTTTCTTCTCAGTACGGGGAGCTGGAATTTCTTGAATAGCTTTAATCTTGGTGGGGTCAACTTCAATACCTTTACTACTGACGAAAAAGCCTAGTAGTTTACCGGATCTTACCCCAAAGATGCACTTGTTTGGGTTCAGCCTCAACTTATACTTCTTCAATCTCTCAAACAGCTTTTGTAGGTGGTCAAGATGTTCTTCTTCAGTCTAAGATCTGGCTATCATGTCGTCAACATAAACCTCTATCTCGAGATGTATCATGTCATTGAACAAAGCTACCATAGCATGTTAATACGTTGCACCAGCGTTCTTTAACCCAAAAGGCATGACCTTATAGCAGAACGTGCCCCACTGTGTGACGAAAGTAGTCTTCTCCATGTTTTCAGGTGCCATCTTGATCTGATTATAAGCCGAGAAACCATCCATGAAGGAAAATAATTTATGTTGAGTGGTGTTGTCAACCAGAATATCGATATGTGGAAGTGAAAAGTCATCTTTGTGGTTCGCCCTATTCAGATCCTTGTAGTCTACACACATACGCAATTTGCCATTCTTTTTAGGTACTGGCACCACATTTGCAACCAAATAAGGATAGGACGTGACAGCTAAGAAACATCCTTTGAACTGCTTCATAACCTTAACTTTGATCTTTTCAGACATCTCAGGACGCATACGAAGAACCTCCTACTTTATTGGAAAACGACCTTCTTTCACCGGTAGACGGTGAACCATAATATTAGTATCAAGCCCTTGCATGTCTTTGTATGACCAAGCAAAGATCTCAACATAGTCACGCAACATCTGGATTAATCTGTTTTTTAACGCAGCCCTATAGATTGGCACCAATCTTGACTTCTTTCTTGTCTTCTTCAGTACCGAAGTTCACAACCTCGACTGGCTCTTCATGCAGTTGTATGGCTTTTTCTTCTTGCATTAACATCCTAACAAGCTCTCCAAGTACTTCACAATCTTCCTCACCTTCGTCCTCGGCTTGGTAGATCATATTTTAAAAGTCATAAGTGGCAATAGCTGAATTGTTATCAATGGGATCCAGAGTGGATGTGAATCTACAATTTGTTGTGTGAGTGTGTGTAAGAACACATAGCTATTTTGAAATCAATAAAGTAAAAGAAAGATATAGAGCGCAAAATTTGAATGCAAAACATCCAATGTTTTATTAAATGAAATTATGTGGATGAAATGACAACCCTAACAAATGGACCTTTGTGCCCCGGGTAAGGCACAAGGCTTAAAGTTATTGTTTTTAAAAATTACATAGCCAAAACTTGAAAGCAAAAAGAAACAAAAAATAGAATCTACTTCTGATAGAACCATTCCAACTGAGTCCCAGACAAACTCTCCTGGAAGAAATGTACCCATAGATCCGTATCAGTAGTGTGGGGTTAAATCTTCCTGACATACGACCTTAAGTGCAGCTTAGGACAGGAGACACCATTGTACTTAGCAAATGTATGGACCTTGAATTTCCGCGGGATGACCACCCCTGAGACTAGTCCTAGCTCTTCAAAATCCATCCCGGGTACCCTTTGGATCTCCATAGAAATGATCTGATCCTCCAGCTGTTTGTATTTATCATCAGCAGGAGAATACTGCTCCTCAGAATAATCAGGTTCATCTTCCTCAGACCCTGGGTTCTTTTTTTCTTCCGTGGGCTTTTCTCCTTGATTGTCCCCTTCATTTTACGTGGTTACGAAATCTATAGCTCGCCTAGCCAGCCCTTTGAATCATCTACCCAAATTCAAGACACCAACAGGTTTCTTTGGCTTCTTGGTCTTCTCTTTGATGATTAAAGCTTTCAGATCTTCTTGCCCCTTGTCCAGAGCTATGAACATTTGCTGAAACTGGGCATTTTGAGCTTGGAGGTCCTTCACTGTTTGTTCAAGAGACATTTCTTTTGTTGAAATAAATAGCGAAAAGAATAAGAAACCTGTCTTGGACTACCTGCTTATGCAATGAAGTGTATGATATGCTTATGCAATGTTTTCAAGGACTTTTAAGATTTAAATTTGCTTAGACGAAGAAAGAAAAAACATTAATTGCATTCAAAAGTTTAAATGATTACAACTATGCCCCTTGTGCTTTGGAAGAAACAAAGATAAACAAAACTCCTAAATCAAACAGGGCTCAGGCTTCCCATGAGCGCATCCTCTTTGGTGCAATGTAGGCACTCAAACTTTATTCTTCATGCAGTTTTCTTGTAAGCTCTAAAACCTTTTTGTCACATGCATAGAACTAGGCTTCAAAGGTATCTTGTTCCTCTTTAAGTTGAACCCAAGACCTTTGCAACTCCTCGAGAGTTGTTGGCATGTCAGGATGGAGAATAGTATAAGGTACATCTGTATCTGCAATGGGTTCCATGATGATGGGTAGAATGGCATGGTAAGGCATCATGAGATTTTGAGCGCGAGCTCGCACCCACTTAAGATAAGGCTTCAAAGGGATGGAGTTCTTATGCCCCAGTGTCTTTCTATACACTCTGTTCACCAAGCCCCAAGCTCGGATGAACCTCTGACGGTACCCTTGAACATCATCCTCGTATTTGAACACAATGCCTTGAACCAATACATCATGAGGACCATCCCTCCTAGCATACCCAAATTGTCGCAACACCAAACAAGGGCTATAAGTGATTCCTCTCCTAATGCCTAGGAGAGGGACATTGGGGAATTCCCCACAATGATCAATGATGGTAACGTCTTCCACAGATCGAGGACACCAGTGAATATCCAACTGCATGAGAGATATCAACCTATTAGACCACTGCATGCCTTGCTCATTCTTCAACATAGATCGGGGTAGGTGCAAAATAAACCACCTAGCCAACAGAGGGGTGCAACACATGAGGGTTCCTCTTCTCCTTATAGTGCGGGTGTATAAAGAGTGCAAAATATCTCCAAGTAAAGTGGGCACCAGGTTACGAGACATGAAAACCTTGACCATATTCACGTATATGACTTGGTCCGGATTAGGAAATAGTATCATCCCATAGATGAGAAGGGTCAATACCTCTTCAAAGGCTTGTAAATCCAAAGTATCCCAGAAGTAGTGAGCTTTCTCAACAAGAACTTAGCTAGAAAACCTTTGACACCGCTTCTTATTTCCCAGTTGGTCATAATGTCGGACCGTTGTAAATATAGGGCTTGAGCAATCTCCTTGGGCTTTGAGACTCTTTCCATACCATTGAAGGGTAACTGATTGAGAATAGGCACACCCAATAACTAAGAAAACTTTTCCATTGTAGGCACCAATTGGTAGTCGGGAAATGTAAACAGTGATGTAAAGGATCAAAGAACTGGAAGAGCACTTTCACCATGTCTTCATCAGGTCTTGAGGTGACCAAACTGAAGAGCCGACCATGTCTTTTAGTGAATGGGGAACTCTCAGGGACCATTGATGCTAACTCTTTGAGTTGAGGAGGTACCCTTACAAGGTTGAATTGGATAGTATTATTGTGAATGGGATCCATGTCCTACAAAATAGACACAAAGATAAGTCCTAAAAGTCCTTGAAATGGTTAGTGTGATATGCCATGTTATGATGTTATGATGTTGTGTACAAACAAAAATATACAAGCACACAATCAGATCCTTAGGTTTAGGCTTGTATGGATTCTATAGGTAAGTACCCTCTTGAAGTTTAGTTGGTTCAACCTTTCCTATTAATAGTAACCGGGTTCTAGGGAATCTCAATATCACTGATCTTTCTTCATCGGGCATTGTTTCAGCGCAAGCCTCTTTATTGGCGACCAAAATAACCCGGAAGTCAGATCTCAATGAGTGTAGTACCGAGTATCAACCAACTTAAGACTGCACCAAATCCGGCTAACTAACTACTTCCTAATGGCCGAGTTGGTTCAATTAAAGGTTCTAAGGTCAGTTGATGCTTCATGACACCACACAGCAGCCCCGTATTCTCCTTGACTACTCAAGGGCTACCAGTACCAATAAATGTGCCACATCAATATAGCTATCATTTCAACCGTGTCGGTATACCCCGCACAGTCCCCACGATCTATTGTTACTTACCTAACAGGTGCCCTAGATCAGGGTGTAGGATCTTTACGAGTAAACCCAAGCAAACCCTTAAAGTTAAAGCAAGCAAAGCATACAAGGAAAGCAATTTAAATATGACATAAGCTATAAGGTAACCCAACTTTTTATATATCCCCAGCAGAGTCACCAGTTCTGTGATACGGTGGTAGAACCGACTGTTATACTGGTTTTGCATTTATATTCGCAAATGTTGCGGTAAGCAAGAGTCACCATCGACTTTTATTTTATCCAACAAAGGAAAGGGTGAAAAGAACAGAAAAAGACCTTTTCGAAAATTTTTTGAGTAAAGGGGGTAGATTATGGAAACAGAAGGTGTTATCACCCTCTCCATCTGTAGTTTTCTACGGGCTCTTAGATGCTTAACTCGTTTTTGAAATACCTTGTGCTTTGTGTTTTTGAAAAATATTTGAAAATGCCATAGTGCGGCACTTTATGATAACTCTTGTATCAGTCCTCAAGAGTGTTGACAAAGCAAATGTTTTTGAAAGTTTTTTTTGAAATGAGTAAGTGTAAAAAGTTCGTTTTGAGCAAGCATCTAACAGCTATCTACTTGTACTCAAAAAATTCTTTCTTTTCCTCTTTACCTTTAGAAAGTGCTATCCTACTATTAGTGAGTAGGTAGCCCTATCGTTAGATGTATGAGAGACAATCAAAGGGATGTTACAGTCACGAAGGCAACTTGGCAAGAAGCCTTAATAACCACCCTAAAGTTCTGAGATCACTTTTAACCGAGGCAACATCGACAGGGTCATCGAGGGACTAGTGATCTTTAAACTGGAGGATAGTCACTAAAACTTATCACGTTTCGAGAACTGTGACTGTTTTCCGAAGGCAACCGAAGTGGGATACCCTAGAGGTATGTATGTGCGATTGTGTTCAAATCAGTTTTTATCTTGTGTTATTAGGTTTGCTAGCGTTTGATTTCAGTCTTTCCGTACAAGCCTAATTACTAACAGTTAATATTTTACAGAAATTTAAAGTGCGGGAATTTAAATCCTACACTACTACAGGGCTTCGGGGAGGGGGTGTTTACATGTTCAATATGGGGGGGAAATAAACAAAGCGATAAATTCATATTTTAATCTATTACCTATTGTCAGCAGATACATTATTATAAAAAAATGTGAATGTAAAATAATGCGCGCCAAGTAAAGAAACATCTAAGAAATCCTAAGAATTTAGCTAAGTAAAATAAAAATCTTTTTGGTTTTTGTTTATTTTTTATTAAGAAAATAAATAAACTAAATCTAAATTTAATTAAGAAAATAAATACTAAATGAAATTAAACCTGATTCTAATATTTTTGCATTTTTTATTTAAGAAAATATTTGGATAAAAACAAAAACCTAAGTCTAATTGATTTTTTTAAAATCATGAAATAATGTAAAAATAATTAAATTAATTAATTTACAAAATTAAAATTAATTAAGAAAACCTAAGTCTATTATTTCTTTATCTTTTTTTTTCTGTTGATTTGTTAAAAAATGGTTAAAAGAAATAAATAATAAAACAAAATAAAAATAAGGAAAAAAAACAAATTGGGCCTGGATGGTAAAAAAAATGAGGGTCATGTTTGAAATTGCTGGGCCCAATTGAAATTAAGCTCGGGCTACGCTGGATCAGGTGTGGAGCAGTCTTGAGGGTGCATGATGAGCTTGCGCATTGAATGCTTTGACTTGGATCAGAAATGCTATGGCTTGGATCTGATGATGTATGATGTGCAATAGGCCATGAGGAGCACTGGATCTACACACAATTCATTAGAAAAGATAAAAATGTTGAACCTAGGATTCGAACCCAGGCCCTCTCCATCACACCTGTGCGCCTTTACCAATTGAGCTGATTTACAATTCGTGTGTTATAACTAAAGCATTACATTATATGTGAAATAAAGTCAAATATATTCAAATAATAAAAATGTGCGTGTTGGCCTCCGTGAGCCAATGAGAGGACGACAACCAAGCTGCCGGAGTCAGCACCAGAGTCAAACCTCTGATCACCTTCTCCGGTCAATCCAAAGCTTGTTTCTTGAAAAATACACAATTTAAAGCAAAACCAAGGGTCCTATCCTATGTAAAATCATATCCTGGTTCTAAATCTGGCCTTAGATTGGCCTAAAAGTAATTGTATCGCCCAGATCGAAGCTTAACAGCTTCAAGACCCTAACAATGGAAAGTTGGCTTTTAAGCCTCAAAGCACATATGGCTTACGTCAAAGTTGTCCTATGAATCATCCTGAGCATGAATCAAACATCAAAAAGCATTAATATATCATAAAACTAGAGATACGAATTTGAAAATTTTACCAAAAAGGGTGGTTCCAATTTGGCACTTATGGGCGTGTGATAGCTTGAATGAGGGTTGGGAATGGATCCTGGGAATCTCATGATGTTTATGGAACCTTTGAATTGGATTGAAATGGACTAGAATTGGGTTTTTGGATTTTTACAACTTCGCTATTTTTTGTAAACTTTCGTGTGACTCCTTGAGGTGTTTTCCAACATGAGTGTGGCTTGTTCATGGCTTGTACTTATAGTGGAGATGGAGGGGACAAAGTTCCATGGCAAGAATCAAATCCATAACTATACATTTTAAGAGCAAAATCAAAACTTGAATAATTTTCATTTTTGTGTTTTCATGCCATGTTTGATACTGAATGAATCTGGTAACTTCTTGCACAAATTTGTGGGCCTAACATCAATCCAAACCAAAAGCCCAAGTGTCATGATCCATCATTCACTATTTTATATAATTTATCTTGTATTTATGTGAATAAAAACAAAATAAATATGAATAAAATAAATTAAAAAAATGCAAGGAAAGGTAAGAATAAAATTAGAGGTCCTCTATAAGCTTAGGAAGATGTTTGAAGTCCAAGAAATTAATCCATTTACCCAAAAATTCAAATTTTCTCAATGCACAATCCTTGAAATTTCCAATATTTTCCCAATTTTGGCAAGCCATAACTTTATCAACTTTTATCTCATGATGATTATCTTGGACTTTTTGGAAATCCCAATATTTCTAATTTAATCCATCTTTTAATAGATTTTGCATTTGAAGACTTTATTTAGATGTAAAAGGTCTTGACAAAAAGTGCATTTTGTTGACTTTCTGAAAATGACATGTAATGTATGAGCTTGTATCTTTCAAATGGTGCATCTCTTGATATTGAGGGAAAAAGAGAAGTTGTAGGGAATTATATTCTCTTCAAAATGAGCTTTGGTTGGGGAAAAAGGATGAAGTATGTGAATGTTATGCCTGGTCAAAGTTCAGTTGACTTTTCTTATAGAAACCCTAATTTAGAAATTCTTGACTTCTGATAGATTAGGAGTATTTCTTGAGGAATCATGATCAACCCATGATCAAATGATGGATATCACTTCAAAATGTTGATTTTGACCAAAAATCATAAAGTTTAACTGTATTTGGGTCACAGTTGACTTTTGACCTAGCACTGTTGATTTTCAAGCATTTGAGCATTTGATTGAGCAAACTTGTAGTGGAAGGCGTGAAATTTGTCATGGACAATCTTGAAGGCATATTAGGACAATGTAAAACATTTGAGATCTTTGGAACTCACACATCTTGATGATAATTGAAACCCTAGTTAGAGGTTCATTGCTTAGGAGGAGAATTTGTCTGGTCAATTCTTGGTCATCCTTGAGCAATTGAGAATCTCTAAGAGCATGCCCTGAGAAAAAGTGGGAGGGAAAATTCTGGGGTACAACACAAAAAATTTCCATGATCTCACCCCGAAGGTGCATTTTTTCGGATTTAGCCCCATCTTGAACTTCCTCAACCTTTCAAATAGTTTCAATAAGTGGACAAGATGCTCATCTTTTGTCTAATACTTGGAAATCATATCATTAACATATACTTAAATCTCTCTATGCATCATGTCATGAAAGAGAGCGGCCATTGCATGCTAATACGTTGCCCCTGAATTCTTCAAACCAAAGGGTATCACTTTGTACCAAAATGTTCCCCAAGGTGTAATGAAGGTAGTCTTCTCTATGTCTTCTGGTGCCATATTAATATGATTGTAGCCTGAAAAACAATTCATGAATGAAAACACTTTAGATTGAGCAGTATTGTCAACCAAAATATCAATGCGGAGCGAGAAATCATCTTTAGAGCTTTCTCTGTTCTAGTCTCTATAATCCATGCACATTATCACTTTACCATCCTTCTTAGGCACTGGCACATTATTTGCGATCCACGGTGGGTAAGAAGTCACTTTCAAAAAACCTGCATCAAATTGTTTCAGAACCTTCTATTTGATCTTCTTAGACATCTCATGATGAGTTCTTAAAAGCTTTTGTTTGACATGAGTAGACTCTTCTTTAAGAGGCCGTTTGTGCCCAACAATATATGTATCCAGCCCATGCATGTCTTCATAAGACCAAGCAAAGATATCCACATACTCACGGAGCATTTCAATCAATTTTTTCTTGACATTGTCTTATAAGGCAGCCTCAATCGTGACTTCTCTTAGAACCTCTTCGGTACCCAAGTTAATCACTTCAACAATCTCTTAGTACGGCTTAATGACATTTTATTCTTGCCTCAACAATCTAGATAGCTCTTCAAGAAGTTCAAAATCTTCTTTGTCTTCTTCATCAACTTGATAGATTGGACTTTCAAAGTCGTAATAAGCCATAACAGAATCGTTCCCTACATAATCTGGGATTAATGGGGGACAAAATTTGCATGATTGTTTTCATTTTTATTTTAGTTTAAGATTAAAATAGAAGAATAAAGAAAAACATATTGCCAAAAATTTAAAAAGATAAAGACAGGGAGCGAAATATTCAAATGCAAAAAAAAAAAGTCCTTTATTAATGATAAATTTGAAATGAAAAACATTGTGGCCCTACAGCATGTTCACTACGTCTTGGGTAGAATGTATGAGTCATTGCATGATGAAAAATAAAAGAAAATTACTATTCATAACAGGTGAGTTTAACAACGTCTTCGGTAAACCAATTAGCAAGCTATTTACCCAGAACAGTAGGGCGAACCCACTTATCCATTTCACAATCACTATCCCCTTCCTTGCTCACAGCATTGGGCCTCTTCGTGGATAACACCACCACTGACAAACTGAATCGGCAGAGGGATCCCTTGAACCTTGAGAGGAGAAGCAGTCGACATGTTTTGTCTAGCCACAAAGCCCGGGCCTTTCTTGTTTGTCTGCATGGGGAGATTCAACACTCAGCCCCAGCCTTCAGGATGACCAGATTGAACAACTACTTGTGCTTGACGGTAAGATGACATGGAGGTTTCCGGCTTCTTAACCTCTTGGCGAGGAGTTATGACAACCTGCACGGTTTCAAATGCTTGGCACGGAGCCTCATAGATTTCTCCTTCCACTTCAACATAGCGAAAGGTGCTCAAATGACTTACAATATAATATTCCTCACCACAAATAGTGACCACCTTTCCATTCAACAAGAACTTCAAATTTTGATATAGGGTGGAACTGACAGCACCAGCCTCATGAATCCACAGACGACCAAGGAGACAACAATAAGAAGTATTAATGTCCATAATGAAGAATGTTGCATCGATAATTTTGGGACCTATTTTAATAGGAAAATCAACCTCCCCAAATACAACCCTTTTAGACCCATCAAATGCTATAACAATCAGATCACTTGGCCTTAGCACGACCCCTTCATAATCAAGCTTCATAAGAGCAGACTTAGGTAACACATTGAGAGAGGAACCTGCGTCAACCAGCACACGGGATAGAGTAGTCTTCGCAATCTCCATGGATATGTGCAGCGCTTTAATGTGCTTCCTCCCCTCAGGGGGTAGGTCAAAATCTGTAAAGTCAAGTCCATTACTTGCAGAAACACTATTCACAATCCCTTCAAATTGATTCAATGAGTTCTCATGAGGAACAAAAGAAGTCCCCAACAACTTCATCAATGCATTTCTATGAGATTCAGAGTCTCTGAGAAAAGCAAGAATTGATATTTTTGAAGGCGTCTGGCTCAGTTGGTCAATAATTTTGTAGTCGCTTTTCTTTATGTACCTTATCAACCAAGTCACATCTTTAGCCATCTCGAAATCCAGAGTAAGAGCAGGAGGATTCTTCCCTAGTTCTGCACCATCAACCATAACCTTCTTACCCTTAGCCTTAGCCGCAACATCTGCGCTACTTTTAGATTTATCAGGCAATGAGAAGATTCAACCAGTGTGGGTTATCCGGCTCTCACTAACAATATCATTCACTGCAGGCTTCTCTTCTTCAGACTTGTTTTCCTCAGGCTTTTGAGTGACAAGTTTCTGCCCCTGATAATAAAACTCACCACTGTAACTCCAAGGGACGGCTTTATCACTGGCGTATGGTACTGGACCAGGTATAGTAATAAGCATCGGTGACTTTTTCGTTGGGGTTAGGATTGTAACACACATGTGAATTGTCTTTGACTTGACTGGAATAGTTATCACATCAACTACATCATCATTAATCTTAGGCTTAACAACCCTATGATCAAACTGGAGAGTTCCCTTGTTAATCAAATTTTAAATTGCATCCTTCAACAATTGACAACCTTCTGGTTGATTTAAACAATCTACACAGTACATGTCGCAACCCATGAATACACCCTTTTGCGACAACTTTCTTTTCACAAATGAGAGGGTGTAGTCAGCTGATTGACATCCATAACCAAATTCATATTTTTCATCTTTAATGATTGCGCTGACAGTCATGAGTAGGCAAAGGCTGATTAGTAATATTGGGCATTGGGCCAAAGTTAATGGCCTAGGAATCCAACAAATCTTGTACTTTATGCTTAAAAGCATAGCAATTTTTAATGGTATGGCCTTGTCCACTGGAATGGAACTCTCATCTAGCATTCAGATAAAAAATAACAAGTAATTTTTCGGGGTCAATCTTCCACGTACGTAACTCAACCAGCTTCAGCTCAAGCAACTGAGGTAACAACTCAACATATGACATTGGAAGTGCATCAAACTTCCTAGGGAGCGGTCTCGGCTTCTACTGATTGCCTTGTCTAGGAAGATATGCTTGCGGCTGAGGTGCAGCAACTGGAATTGTGACAACTGCAATTTGGGGATCGGATCCCTGATATGCCTTCCCTTTACCCTTCCTCGTATAGTATGCACTGGCTTTAATCTCTTTTATTTTGTAGAAACCCCCAAAAGGATTTTTGGCATTGCCAGCATTAGTTCCAGAGACATCTTGAATCTTTCCAAGCTTGATTCCAACCTCAATACTTTCCCCATATGTTACCATTTCGACAAATGAATCAGAAGTACTACAACTCGTGTAATACTTCCCCTATAAAGTGCCAATGAACATATCCACCAATTCAAGCTCCATTATAGGGGGTTGAACCCTAGCAGCCATCTCACGTCACCTTTGAGCGTACTCTTTAAAGGATTCATTCTGTTTCTGAGATAAACTTTGAGTTAAGTCCTCGTGGGTACCATATCAGTATTATATCGGTAGTGTTGGACAAAATCTTCTGCTAACTCTCTCCATGTATGGATACGAGTAACATCCAATTGGATATACCACTCAAGTGGTCCACCAGTTAAATTATCTTGGAAAAAGTTCATAATAAGCTTTTCGTCATCAGAATATGCAGACATCCTCATGTAGTAGGATTTGACATGCGTCCTAGGATAAGAGGTGCCCTTGTATTTGAAAAAGTCTGGAACTTTGAATTTTGGAGGGATTTTCACTCCTGGGACCAAACACAAATCAGACATGTCAAGGCCCATAGCACCCTGATTCTCAAACGCCTGCATACGCTCCTCAAGCATACACAACTTTTTGTCAGCTTTAGGTGGCTCATCAGCATGAGACATCCAGTCATCATAATTATCCTCTTCAAGTTGACGATCAGGGATATACACATGCCTTGGTTGAACAAATTGTTGCTCATTATGCTGCCGAGCAGGAGTGGGTGGAGGCGGATAATTTCCCACAACTTGGACCACAAGCACACCTTGATTACCAGTAGTATTACCATGATTCATAGCCTGATCATTCTGAAGACTCAGACCGGCATTTGCATTTAGATCCACATTTTGAACGCCACCTGGGATTTAATTCACATTCTGACGACCATTTGACTTCTGAGCACCTTGCTTGCCATTCAGATTCTAAGCACCTTGGTTGCCATTCAGATTCTGAGCACTGCTCACATTCTGCCCACTCAAGTTACCGGTTGGACTGTTAATAACAACCCCTTGAGGATTGACAATCAAAGTCTCACTCCCATTATTCACGGTCTCGGCAGGTCTCACTATCAAGGATCTCATCTCTTCATGTTGACGGGCCATGTTCTGGATAATCTCCATCAGCTGGTCTACATGAGTATCAATATTGGCACCCATAGTAACAACATTTTCCTAAATTTTTTCTATTTGTCTTTTGGAAGTACTCCGAGTGTTGTAACGGTGCGAGTTTGTTGTAGCAATTTCTAAAAAAGGAAACCCATATTAGAGATGATAAAACCTGTTGGAACCACCTGTCATGAGATGATGTGCATGAATGCATGATTATGTAAGAAAGTTTTCACCATTTCCAGGAAAGTCCCAGATTTTTCATCAAAAATAAAAGGCAGCAAGATATAAGCAAATTATCATTAAAGAAAGAGTCTACTCATATCAAAGGAATGAACCATCCATACATGAAATAATTCAGAGCAAGTCAAAAGGAACCCACCCAACAAGACTGGCGGTGAACCTTACGAATACAAATATATAAACAAAAACTAATAACCATTGTCAAACTCTGAATCGAACTTTGAGCCTTGCTAATTCTTCAATTACTTGAGTCAATTAAGAACTTCTCCCCCCTTCAACTGGGTTTCAGAGGCTAGCATTTGATCATTTTTCTTCTTAAGTTGAACTTTAAGTTCGTCAATCTGGGCTTTCTCATCTTGGACCAGTTGTTCCAACCTCTCTTGTTATTTACAAGCTCTTTGAGATTTGGATTCTTCTTCCTAAAGCTGCTTCTTCAAGATCTTGATTTCTTCTTTGTGCTCGACTTGAATTTTGTCTTTGGATACTCGAATACTCTCAAGCCTCCTCTGACTTTTCACGAGATTGGCTTGGACTTTCACCAAAGCTTCTGTCTAATTAGAAGTGCGTGAATTTTAAACTCTTGGTCTTTTCACACCTTCCAGCAAACCGTTTTCGTCCAACATTTTATCCTTCAGCTTAGCTTCATGAAGCATTTTCCTCTTCTCTTGCTCACCAAAAGAAAGTTCCATGTTCTGCTCTTACCTTTCCAATTCCAACTTTAGGCTATCCGCTTTAACATGCCTATATAATTCTATAGGCATAAACTTGGGTACCTCTGGAATCGATGCTTAAGGAAGTCATGGGTCGCCGGTAACGCCCGATATTGATTGACCACTAACCATTGAATTAACAGTAGGTTGTGAATACATCGTCGCTTCCCTCCTGTAGGGCAATAGTATTAGCTTCACCCAGTTTTGGACCAACTTCACGTATGGATCAAGGGCTAAAGATCCTTTGTGACCAAAGAAAGAAGTTCCTTATCGATGAACAAGACTCCAAGCTCGCCTCACCCATGCCAATAAAATGGGGTCTTCACCTTTGCCGAAATAAATGTTTTCCTCTACTTCACGATCAGTAGGCTTATCAGTCATGATGTACCCCAACTGACGTTGTGCTAGTATAGGATTATAGTTGATACAACCTTTAGTCCCCATGAGTGGTACGTTAGGAAATGTTCCATAGTTCGTAATGATTTCTCTCACTCCTCTCATATTGTTCCAGACAACATCATAAGAGGTGACAGCCACAATCCTTCGCGACCAGAAGAGAGTATCTGCAGAATCAACAAAAGGTCCTGTAGTAGGCATATGCATCATGAACCATTTGTAAAAAAAAGGAATGCAACAGACAATACACCCTTTCTTGCCATGTCAAGAATGGATGGCATAATAGGTGTCAGCTAGATTATCGGTACGGGATTTCCATTTATGAAGACATAGATATTGGGGAATATGACATTACCATAGATCATGGTGACCAACAGTGTGTTGAACGCGACCCAATTTCTATTTTATGCAAACTCTTTAGCTTTGGATATCAAGAACAATAGATGAAAGCCTGGCGTATTGCCCCTTTCAGTCCAATTATTCTTTACTTCACTTTAGATCAAATAAAGTGCCCTGGCAATAGCAGCATAATCAGGAATTTCTGGTACACGGGAAAAAGGAACGCAACTAGTAATCTCAATATCCAAAATGTAAGCATATTCTTCGAGCATCGACGCTAGCTGGTAATCCTAGAACATAAAGCAACATAGTTGCAGATCATAAAATTGCAACAACGAAACCATAGCCCACTTTTCATATCCATCATTCAACAATGGCAATAATTTTCTGTATCGATCTCGGAAAATCTTCTCATTAGGCCCGGTCACAAGAGAACCCACCTCTCTCAGTGGAGCCAAAGAAAATCCGCAAAAACATTTGCAAGATGTCTTCTTAAGCAGCTTTTTGCCTACACCTATGATGTTATCCATTCTTGGTGAGAAAGATGATCTCAGATTAACCTGGAAATGGTATACACATACAGATTAGTTTTTTATATATATTATTGTTTTTTTTATACATTTCTTTTGAAATAAATATGTTATGATGCAAGTGCAAAACTCATGGAATCAATGTTTCCCCAAAACTGGTTGTTGTGCTATCTCTGAACATACAAAGAATACCAGAACCATAAACCCAGAACATAACCACAGAACCGAAGAACCATAGTTATCAACAAAACAAAACGGTCACCATCATAACATAGTCACAATCTGTACCTATAAAGATATATTCCCGCCCTATTCAAATGTGAAACTAGATCAGGGTAAGAAAAGGTAACTCAAAATCAAGGGTTCGCTTGAGAGTACTATCATCATACACCTACGTGATAATGATAGCAACTCATTAAAACCTCATCTGAGCATGGACGAACCAACCGTATAGGGTAATCTACAACCCCTATCTGTCATGTTCCACTCTATTCCTAGTGTTCCTATTGTTTTTCACTTAGCCTAGGTATTGGGACTTTTACCTCATAGTAACACCCATCCAACAAAGAAACACGGAAACCAACACAACAACACTATATGGAAAATAATAAAGATGCAATGCAAACATATTCTCAGATAATCATGTACAAATGAATAAACTGAAAGCATTAAAATATACACCCAAAGAAAAGAAAACAAGAGCTAGGAGCGACTCTGGAATGGACCAGCAATAGGTCAACATGTCCCCAATGAAGTTGCCAACTGAAACAAGCGGCTGAACAAATCATCGAGATGAAATCAATGAAGTCACCATCGAGTGTTTTTTATCCCACATAAAGGGAAAGGTAAATATCGAGTAAACCTAAGACAGGTGAGATCACGATCAAATGACTGAGAGATCGGGTAACGGAGTGTGTTATACGAGGGGAAGGTATTAGCACCCCACACGCCCATAGTACTCTATGATATCCACTCTTGTTGTTCTAATCAAAGGGTGTGTAAGAATCTATATCTACGTTGTACAGGGAATGCATGCAAAAGAAAAGAGAAAATAATGAAGGGAAAATAAAGGGAAAGGTAAACATCGAGTACACCTAAGAAGGGTGAAATCACGATCAAACGACCGAGATATCGGGTAAGGGAGTCTATTACGCGAGGGGAAGGTATTAGCACCCCACACGCTCGTAGTACTCTATGATATCCACTCTTGTTGTTCTAATCAAAGGGTGTGTAAGAATCTATATCTAAGCTGTACAAGGAATGCATGCAAAAGAAAAGAGAAAATAATGTAGGGAAAATAAATTTGTGCTCGTTCGGGCCCTACCCTAATTCCTACGTATCCCTTTTAAGGAATCGGACTAGCTGTAGTTTAGCTCAAAAGTTTTGATTTGTTTTGTGTTTTTAATGAACAGCATTAATTTAGCCTTCTGCTAAGGGGAGCGGATCACCTGGAGCAAACAAGCGGGTAGTGAAGTATCAGTAATGGCCGTTGCAAACTCCTGACAAGGTGTGGGGGTTGGTTGTGAACCCTTCTCCACATGACCGACTCGATACACAAGATCTGCATGACTCCAAAGCATCGACGTACAATGTGAGCTCAGGATGACACGAACTAGAATGTGCGGGGGTTAATTGTGAACCTTCCCCACTTTCCTCCTTTTGAGGAATTATCATTTGTAATATAATGCGGGAACAAATGTAAACACACATGTAGAATACCTACTTCAAAGGGATTTTAAACAAACACAAATAACATACAAAAAGTGGTGCCTGCTACAGGACTTTAAACAGCAATTTTGAGTGCACGCTCTTTATTTCCTACTTCTTATGATATCTAGAAAGCAGTAAAGTTCCTACTTCTCATGATATCTACAAAGAAGTAACATGCGGAGAGAAAACAGAAGAGTGGTACACCAGACAAACAAAGGTTCGTAGCGTAACAAGCGAAGTAGAGAAACCCTGAAAACTCCAAGTAATCTAGCATTAACAAGCAAAGCAAGTCAGAAATTTGACAACCAATATAAGTCTCAAAGCATCAGCGTGAAAATAAATCACGAATGGTGTGTATCGAACACAACCGCACAATCATCCTGCATGAAAACACAAGCCAGAAAAAACACACAGTAGTGCACGTATTCATCTCTTAGAATGTGAGTCCAGATAAATCGTATCAAGAGAGAGTTTGTATCCCACAAATAAAGTGGAATACGAAGCAATCAAAATACAAGAAAAGTTGCATAGGAAGCGAATTCGTGTCCCACAAATAAAGTGGAACACGAAACAATCAAATCACAACTGAAAGTTTTATCAAAGTACTTTGCACAACTTAACAAACAAGTTAGTATTGACAACACAAACGTAACTGAAGTTACACAATCAAATCACAACTCAAATAAAAGTAGAATCATGAAGAAAAACAATCGAAACAACAACTTTAAAACTCTGGCAGCGATGTTATCATCACATGAACGTGAGCAAAAAGTCACGTTAAAAGCTACCAAACTTGTCAACAATAGTCCATAATAAGCGCATAAGAATCGGCGCTATCAAAATAATTGAGAAAATGCTTCAATTCTCAATCATATCAAATCAAAACACACATTCTATGCAAGTCAGCTTTTGTTCATGATTCAAAAATCGGCTCAAAATAGTGTTCGACGATTATTAAACGCAATCTTCGATCGAGCGGTGGCCAATTAGAACCACTTTACAAAAACGACTCAAAATAAAGTGAAAATCAAATTCAAAAAATAAGGAAAAATATCCTAAAAATCCCTAACATAATATAGAATCAGAAAAGTATTTTTGTGAACTTTATTTGCTCAGAGACGATCAAAATTTGAATCAAACTGTACAAGTTAGCGCATATGCCTCACCTTTTGAACATATTAGAAAAAATAATTTAAACGAGAATGAAATTCAATTGAGAAAATTCTATAAAAAATATTAAAAAATTCCTAAGACACTAAAGAGTCAAAAATATATTTTTTCAGATTTTCTTATAAGTGAAAAAAATCGAAATCACAAGCAAAATTGAGTAAGTATCAAGATTATGAAACAATGAAATTGAGAGTGTACTTCTAAATTCAGTAATTGGACTAATTCCAGTTTTGCTAGTATTCATGGCCCGTTTAGAGGTGGTGGCATTAAAGATCTCTAAGCCAATACGGATTAATGCTTAAGCCCAATTGTCTAAACAACATTAAATCCAGTTTTTTTATCTACATTTATTTGAAGTTAATTTTTATTTGATCTTATATGTGACACAGTACATAAAAGAAAAATCTGAAATCAATAACTTATCCTCTTCTTAAATCACTACATGGAATATCCCCTAGCCAACCATAATTTCCTTCTAATTATTTTTATTAAAAAAGAATCAAAGGTTATAGAATGTGATTGGCTGAAACAATATTGCATGGGCGAATAAAACAACGATGCGTCTAGGGCTTGAGGGACTCTCTGACTAACAGCAACGCCAAAGGCGATTTATGGTCGTCTTCTCTGATACGAACAATGGCCAGAACGAGCAAACTTCAACAGAAATGGATCAATATTACACTACCAGACTCAATTTCTCGCATTGGTACACAATCTTGTTTTAGAAATTTGTAAATCTTACGTTATCATTCAAAACGAAACAAGCACAAAATGTCAAGTGATTTTCATATCAAAAAGCTATAGCAAATTTTGCGTCTAACGCAAAATGCTTGTAGATACGCAGGTCTTCCAAACGCGATGAATGTTCCTATGTCATACTGAATCTAGCGTGTTGAGCGAGGGATCCAAGATACTTACTTAATTCACAATTCGTTCTTGACGGTAATCTCGAAGAAAACTTAGTCCGCTACTAATTGATGGAGAAGGAATAGCCAAGGAACACCTTCAAATCTTCAGGACGAAAGAACTGGTATTTGGATTCGTTAATTGATGACAATGGAGACAAAGTAGTAACTCGGTTACACTTTATTCATTGAATGGAGGAACTAGGTTTGAGAGTCTCCTTGCTATATAGAAGAAGAAGGAGAGGATCTCTCTTCATTTCCGCAAGTTCTGAGAGAGCGGTGAAGATCCATGAAACATGAAGATGAAGCCTCCGTGAGAGTTTGTTATAGATGAAGGTGAGAGAAAACGAGTGAGTTTGAAGGTGATGATGCTTCAGAGAGAGAGAGAGAGGGTTTATTGAAGAAGGGACGTAAGCGAGAGTGAAGTTATTATTGTGATGAAAGATGATAGAGAGAGCGAGTTTATTGTTACTATGTTGAAAGCATGAAAGAGAGTGTGAGAGGTTGTTGTGTTGTGTTGTTGCATGAGAGAGAGAGAGAGAGAGATTTGTTGCATGAGAGAGAGAGAGAGAGATTTGTTGAATGGAAGAGAGAGAGTAAATTTGTTATGGTTACGAAAGTGAGGGAGAGTGAGGTTGTTATCGCTTTGTAACAGAATCATAACTAATTTTTTATGAAGAATAGAAGCATGAGGCGCATGTTGTTTTCATTTTTTGATTCAATGCGGAATCCCCGTTTCAACTTCTGGTGTGTGTGATACGGTGGCAGAACCGACTATTTAATGTTGGTTTGCGTTTTGCATTTTGTGTTTCGCAAAATGTTGCGGTAAGCAAGAGTCGCCACCGACTTTTATTTCATCCAACCGGAAAGGAAAAAAGTACAGAAAAAATCCTTTTTTGAGATATTCTGAGTACGGGGGGGTAGATTATAGAAAGGGAAGGTGTTAGCACCCTTTCTATCCATGGTTTTCCATGGGCTCTTAGGTACTTGCTCATCTTTTTAAATTGCTTGTGTAT
This sequence comes from Vicia faba, assembly GCA_948472305.1. NCBI lineage: Eukaryota > Viridiplantae > Streptophyta > Magnoliopsida > Fabales > Fabaceae > Vicia > Vicia faba. The sequence goes on from OX451737.1 coordinate 1,142,289,989, forward strand.
GTGCTTTGTTTTTGAAAATGTTTTTCTTCGTGATAACCCTTGTATCAGTCCTCAAAGGTGTGACAAAGTTTGTTTTGAAGGTTTATTTGAAAAGTGTAAGTGTGAAAAGTTTTGACTTGAGCAAGTACCTACTAGCGTCTACCTACTCGAAAAAAGATTGTTTTTATTCTCGTTTCTTTTAGACAGCGCTATCCTACTATTAAGAAATAGGTAGCACCGTCGTTGGAGTTTGTAAGGGTCAATTCGAAAGGGACGTACGATCACTAAAGCAATATTAGGACATCTTAGTAATAACCCTAGAGTCTTAAGGTCTTCTCGAGGCAACATTTCTAAGGCAAAATTTCTGAGGCAACATTTCCGATGCAGCATTCGAATGGGACATTTGATCTTTTTAGACAGGAGGGCAGCCACTAAGACACCCTATGCTTAATGATTGTTTACCGAATGCAACCGAAGTGAGAGTATACCCTAAGAGTGATATGTGTGAGTGATTTATTTTCAGTTATTTATCTTTGCATATTAGGGTTTTCTAACCGTATTAATTTGTCATGCATTCTTGTTATACAATCCTATTAGCATACATCTAGACAGTTAAATATTTGCAAGAATTAAAAATACGAGAAAGTAAATCTACGCTATTACAAGGCTTCGGAGAGGGGGATTAATTACATAGTCAAAAACCCAGGAATTTAAACAATAAATAAAGCCCTAAATTAAACTATTACAAACCATGAACAGTTACAAAAATATTGACAAAAATAATGAACACGCGCGCGATGACTCAAATGTGAAACGACTAGGGTTTTGACCCTTGACTAAACCTATTGACGATTGATTAAAAAAATGTTTTTGTTATTTAATAAAATAATTAAATAGTTAAAAGAAAACCCTATGTTCTAATTAATTTTAAATTAAGAAAAATAAATTAATTTTAATCTAAAAACCTATTTTTTGTATTTTTATTTATTTGAGAAAAATAAAAGAATCAAATCAAGAATTTAAACCTAATTTGCTAATTAGTTTTAATTATAAAAAAAACAAGTTAAAATTGCCCTAAGTTAAACTAAATTAAATTTATTTTGATAATAAAAAAACTAACTCTAATTTTTTGAAATCTTGATTTTATAATTTTACAAAAAAAATAATTAGTTTGTTAATTAAAATGATTAAAGGAAATATTAAAAGAATTAAATAAAATAAGAAAAGAAATAAGAAAAAGAAAAGATGGGCCTGATAGCAATGTTGGAGAGGGGGTGCCAATATGATTTTTGGGCCCAAACAAATCCAAGCCCTTTTGACTTCGCCTGATCTAGTGCATGTGTTGATTTGAGGAGCATGGTAGGCCTCCAATGATGGCACGTTGGATCTTGGCTGGAGATGTGTTTGATGGCCATATATTGATGGCATATGGTTGGCGCTTGAGGCTGCAGTGTACCTAATCACATGAAACAAAATAATACAAAGAAAGGTTGGGACCTAGGGATCAAACCCAGACCCTTATGCTCGCTCTCATTACCACGCTTCCAGCTGAGCTGTGATGTTTACTTGTTCATATAATAGAATCCAAATAATATAAGTCAATCACACATTATTTTCAGAAAATGCGCGAAAATTCAAACCACCCAACCAGTGAGTGCCACGCATTGTCTTCTTCCCCAGACTGTCATTTTAGGCAACACGAGCTTTACCTACGGACATCTCGTTGTAGCTACAGACCTGTTCATCTCAAAAATTGCATATGCTCAAGATAAATGACAATGGCTGGTACCAATCAACTCGTCTCATCCTTACGAGCATCATGGTACCAGAATCAACGCCCAATTTTGCCTGCATTGAAAACCCCTAAACAAGAACACAAAACCCTAACTATGGAAATATCACGTACAGGCATCAGAAATGCAATTAAATGGAAGTATTAGCTTGCAAACACGATGATAAACATGAGTATAACAATCAAAAGTTCTAAAGATGCGTGAATTAGTGAAATCAAAATCAAGTTTTTAGGCAAACCGTGGGAGGCGTGGAGCACGATTCTGGGTGTTTCAAGACCTGGGAGTGATTGGAATAGCTTCCTGGGATGTCTGGGAAGGGATTGGTGATCTTAAAATACTTTGAAACTCCTTGTAGATTGAAAACTGATTCCCACTATTTCTTGAATTTTTCAGTTTTGTTCTTGGCTATGCACGACCTCTAACCCTCTTTTTTTGCTTTGTTTTTGTTCATTATATATCCCTCAATGAATTAGGGTTGCAAAACAGATTCAATCTTCAAGCTTTGATCATATTTGATTTGATTCTTTAGCCATATGATATCTTTCTAAACTTGGCCTAATCATGCTCTTTTTGTACCAATTGTCATTGATTCGAATTGATCTTGCAAACTCAGCATATCTTGGTTGCTAACCTGTCAAAAAAACAAATCAAATCATATCTTTGATAATTTTCATCATTTATTTAATTTAATTCACTTTTTAATCAATGAAAAATCAAGATAAATTGAAAAATAGAGCAAATAATTGGTGGATAAGTATTTGAGTCGTGGACCATATTATGATTGAGGTGCAAGCATAAAAAGTTGGGCCCAATTAGCAAAAAATGCAAATTTGAGCACATTTGACTTTTGGCATTTTTGCAAAAATGGTCAACTTGGCCAATGCATAACTCTCTCAATTTTGACCCTAGAGAGGTGTTCTTGGACTTTTTAGAAATATTAGGATGTCCTCTAAGCAACCCTTTTGGTCTCATCTCAATTGAGTCTTCTATGTTCATGTATGTAGCTTTGACCCAAAAGGTGTTTTTGTTGACTTTCCAAAATGACTTATAATGTCAAAATTCATATCTTTTTGTGAGTGCATATTCTGAACTTGGGAGCTGAAGATGAATTATAGGGAATTTCTTCCTCTTCAAAATTAGATTTGGATGAGTCATTTCTAATCAAGTATGAGAAAGTTATGCTTGGTCAAAGTTGAGTTGACTTTTCCTACAAAACCCTAATTTAGCAACTTTTGGGTTTTGATGAATTCTGAGCAATCCTTGAGAAATAATGATCAACCCTTGATCAAATGATGAATAATACTTCAAAATGAGGATGTTGACCAAAAATCTTGAATTTTGACTGTATGTGGGCCACAATTGACTTTTGTCCTAGCAAAGTTGATTTTCAGGCATTTGAGCAATTGACTGAGCAAACTTCTTCTGCAAGGCTTGAAACTTGACATGGATGATCTTGGGAACATATTAGGACCTTGGAATCATTTGATCACTTTGTGGTTCACACATCTTGATGAAGATGGAAACCCTAATTTGAGATAGATTGCCTTAGGAGAGAGTTTGTCTGGTCAACTGTTGAACTTCCTTGAGCAACTTGGGGACCTTACTTGACATTTGTTGAGAAATATAGGAGGGAAAATTTTGGGGTACAACAGCTGCCCCTGTTCAATCTTCTTAAACCTGAGGATGTAGATTGGCTCGTCTGCCTTTCGTGATCTGAATGTGGAAGATGATTGAAAACTAGAGTGCCCAGAAATTTTCACTCGCATGAAGTGGAACTTGATTTTTGATATCAGGAATGGGCTTATAGAATCCATTTGGAAGTTGCTAGAGAATTGTCGGGGATGGGCTTAAAGATGCCATCCGAAGAAGTGTCGATCGCATAAGAGATTCCTTTGCGAGAACTCGTATACCCATTGTTAAGGAGGACTTCGTTGGGGAATGTTGGTCTCTATCTTGAGAGAAATAGAGTTTTAGGAGCTTCAGTTATCCGTTACTCTACTGGGGAATAATTCTAGTTTGGGAAGTGAAAGTGAACTGTGTGTTTGGTCGGGGTATATGTTGCACCACAACTTTCTGGGGAAATGTGAAATCAATTGTGTTTGATCTGGTCCCGGTCTTACAGTGCGGTGGACTCTTGTCTGGGGATAAGAGAGGAAGAACCCGGATAGTAAGGTTATGAGAAGGAATCTGGATAGTAGGGTTGCCTTGATATGAAAGCATGGATAGTAGGGTTGTGAGAAGGAACCTGGATGGTAGGGTTACTTCGATATGAAAGCCTGGATAGTAGGGCTGTAAGAAGGAACCTGGATAGTAGGGTTACTTTCGTATGAAAGCCTGGATAGTAGGGCTGCGAGAAGGAACCTGGATGGTAGGGTTACTTCGATATGAAAGCCTGGATAGTATGGTTGTGAGAAGGAACCTGGATAGTAGGGTTACTCCGATATGAAAGCTTGGATAGTAGGGCTGTGAGAAGGAACTTGGATAGTAGGGTTACTTCGATATGAAAGCCTGGATAGTAGGGATGTGAGAAGGAACCTGGATAGTAGGGCTGCGAGAAGGAACCTAGATGGTATGGTTACTTCGGTATGAAAGCCTGGGTAGTAGGGCTGCAAGAAGGAACCTGGATGGTAGGGTTACTTCGATATGAAAGCCTGGATAGTAGGGCTGTGAGAAGGAACCTGGAAAGTAGGGTTGCAAGAAGGAACCTGGATGGTAGGGTTACTTCGATATGAAAGCCTGGATAGTAGGGTTGTGAGAAGGAACCTGGATAGTAGGGTTACTTCGATATGAAAGCATGGATAGTAGGGCTGTGAGAAGGAACCTGGATAGTAGGGTTACTTCGGTATGAAAGCCTTGATAGTAGGGTTGCGAGAAGGAACCTGGATGGTAGGGTTACTTCGATATGAAAGCCTGGATAGTAGGGCTGTGAGAAGGAACCTGGATAGTAGGGTTACTTCGATATGAAAGCCTGGATAGTAGGGCTGCAAGAAGGAACCTGGATGGTAGGGTTACTTCGAGATGAAAGCCTGGATAATAGGGCTGCAAGAAGGAACCTGGATAATAGGGTTACTTCGGTATGAAAGGCTGGATAGTAGGGTTGCGAGAAGGAACCTGGATAGTAGGGTTACTTCGATATGAAAGCCTGTATAGTAGGGCTGCAAGAAGGAACCTGGATGGTAGGGTTACTTCGAGATGAAATCCTGGATAGTAGGGCTGCGAGAAGAAACCTGGATGGTTGCTTTTGTCGCACCGATGATTACTCTGTTTAGCTTCGAGTATTGATCATGCTATATGTAATGCATGCACCTGTCATGATGTATGAACATGAAATGCTGACGTAATAGTCTGAGTCCGGGAAAATAAATCCCTGACTGCTGTTTGGAGAGTATGAGAAATGGTATTCTTGACTGCTGTAAAAAACCATAATTCCTCTATTTCTGTTGGGGATGGTGAACAAAGATGACTATGTTGGGGATTTGCTATCCATTCAGCTGGTGAGTATTCTGCAGGAAGCGACCCTGTCTGAGGATAACTCTGCGGGGAATAACTCTGGTGGAGAGGAGATACTCTGGTGATAGATCATGCTGATTTGGAGAAATAAACTCCACCGGGGATGAATTTTCGTTGCTGGTGATAATGAATTCTGTTGGAGATTGAATTTCTGCTCGTGAGAGAAATAAACTCTGCTTGGGGAAAAAATTTACTGACTCACTCGCGATTGTGAACCTCAGCTGGGGGGGGGGGGGGTTATGTCCTGTTCGGGAAAGCTAACATTACTGTCCTTGGATACTTTTTACTCTGTGGGGAGTGTATGTACCAACTACTCATGTTCTCAAGTTGGCTCTATCCCTATACCTGATGGGTAGAGTAACTGTAAGGTTTGGACACTTCTTGTTTATCACTGTTCTTGGAATTACGAGTAATTGTATTTGTTTCTCATGTAAATATTTATGAGCAGCCATTATTTTCAAATGCATATATCAAAATGAATCATTGGAAGTTCTTGCAAAACAGAACGGAAAAAGGAAAATAACTTGAAATTTCTTGTGAAAATGGATTGTATTGATTTTTGAAGTTGGCCTGTAATAGGCACTTTTGTACAAAGAGGCTGACGTCCTAGTAAGAGAACGCGGCCGAAAGATACAATTTACAATTTGTGTAAAAGAAAGAAAAACAGGTATGTTAAATAATCCCATTGGATTCCAACTCTGCTATTGCCTTTATATCTTCAAGCGTCTCATCACTTTGTTACTCGGCCGAAGGTTGATCAAATTGATTGGCGCTGTCCGAGCTTGATAGTTGATACCGAGGTCTGGTTGCAAGATGATCCAATGAGACATAGTAATACGCTTTAATCCCTAATTTTTTCCTGGACCTCCCTTTCGGGTTTTTTGTCCACCGGGATACCCTTTTTTTCCCAAGTCGCCCTTTCAGGTTTTCGACTTGTCGGGTGTACAGTTTTTTCATTTTTATCCCTTACTTTTGCCTGAACCCTTTTGGTTCGCCGGGAAGCCCTTATTTTTCCTAGGCCAGTCAACCTAGCGGGTCTTTTGATTACGCGTAATATCTTTTCACTATGTCTGCATTGACGGGGTGAGGAAGGTCGTCACCATCCATGGTGGTTAGAATCATAGCTCCTCCCAAGAAAATGTTCTTCATCACAAATGGCCCTTTGTATGTGGGGTTCCATTTGCTCCTGGGATCACCTTGCGGTAGTATGATGCATTTGATCACTAGATCCCCGACCTGATATTCTTAACGTCTGACTTTCTTGTTAAAAGCCTTGATTATCCGCTTTTGATACGGATGACCATGACAGATAGCAGTAAGTCTCTTTTCATCGATTAGATTCAGCTGATCAAGTCAGGTTTGGATCCAGTCGTCTTCGTTCAAATCTGCATCCTTCATAATCCTGAGAGAGGGTATCTAGACTTCGATGGGTAGGAATGCCTCCATGCCATATACCAGAGAGTAGGGTGTTGCCCCTTCGACGTCCGTGTTGAGGTACGGTACCCATGAAGAGCGAATGGTAACATCTCATGCCAGTCTTTGTATGTCACCGTCATCTTCTGCACAATCTTTTTGATAATCTTGTTAGCCGCTTCGACAGCTCCATTCATCTTCAGCCGGTAGGGAGAAGAGTTATGATGTTGAATCTTGAACTGTTTGCAGAGCTCGGTGATCATCGTGTTGTTGAGATTCGTACCATTATCAGTAATAATCCTCTCTGGTACACCATATCTATAGATTATATTGTGTCTCATAAACCGCGCCACGACGTTCTTGGTTACTGAAGCAAATGAAGCTGCCTCAACTCGCTTCGTAAAATAATCAATGGCTACCAGAATGAAACGATGCCCGTTAGACGCAGTAGGTCTAATCTCGCCGATCATGTTGATGCCCTACATCGCAAAGGGCCAAGGAGTTGTCAAAACATTCAGGGGAACCGGAGGTACATGCACCTTATCAGCATAGACTTGGCACTTATGACAGGTTCGAGAATGCTGATAACAATCGGCTTCTATAGTAAAACAGTAATATCATGCCCGTAGGATTTTCTTCGCCATGGTATGTCCACTGGAATAAGTTCCGAAGGTGCCTCCATGTAACTCTGCCATGATCCTTTCTGCCTCGCTCTTGTCTACACACCACAGTAAGGTTGAATCATGGTTACGCTTATAGAGAATTTCATTACTGATGAAGAACTTCGCAGCGAACCTTCTCAGAAACTTGTTATCATTAATAGATTCCCCCTCGGGGTATTCTTGAGCCTCAAGATACCTCTTTACCTCATGAAACCAGGGTTTATCTGCTACCTCTTCAGCCTCAATGTCACAGTAATGTGCGGGTTCGTCCAACCTCTCAATGGTAATCTGGGGAGCTTCATTGTCCCACCTAACTTTGAACATGGAAGACATGGTAGCTAGCGCATCCGCCAACTGGTTCTCCTCTCATGGGAAATGTTCAAAGGTTATCTCCTCAAAGTGTGGGAGCAATGTCAGTACATACTCCTTGTAGGGAATAATATTCGGGTGCTTCGTATCCCACTTGCCTTTGATCTGACTTATCACCAGAGCGGAATCTCCGAATACACTCAAGAACTTAATCCTCAGGTCAATAGCAGCTCGAAGACCCATGATACACGTTTCATACTCTGCCATATTGTTGGTGCAGTTAAAACATAATCGGGCGAGGAACGGAGTATGACAGCCCTCAGGAGATATGATTACAGCGCTAATGCCATTACCCAATGCGTTCGAGGCTCCATCAAAATACATAGACCATCGGGATCCTTCCTCGGGTCCTTCATTCGGTCCAAATTCTTCGCAGTCGGTTACCAACATGATATTCTCATCCGGGAACTCGAAATTCATGGATTGGTAGTCATCCACGGCTTGATGCACCAAATGATCTTCTAATACACTCCCCTTGATTGCTTTTTGGGTTGTGTATTGGATGTCATACTCGGTTAAGATCATCTGCCATCTTGCTATTCTTCCGGATAAGGCGGGCTTCTCAAAAATATACTTGATCGGGTCCATCTTTGATATCAACAAGGTAGTGTGAGTCAGCATATACTGTCTCAGTTGGCGAGTAGCCCATGCCAAAGTGCAGTATGTTTTCTCGAGCAATGAGTATCGGGTCTCACAGTCGGTAAAACTTTTTGCTAAGGTAGTAAATTGCATGCTCTTTTCGACCAGACTCGTCATGCTGCCCCAACACACACCCCATTGAATTGTCTAGCACTGTCAACTATAATATCAAAGGTCTTCCTTCAACTGGAGGCATCAGAGTTGGTGGTTCTTAAAGATATTCCTTAATTCTTTCGAAAGCGGTCTGGCATTCATCATGCCACTTTACCACTTGATCTTTCTTCAGCAGCTTGAAGATGGGCTCACAAGTAGCAGTCTGATGTGAAATGAACCTGGCGATATAATTCAGGCGTCCCAAGAAACCTCTAACTTCCTTCTCCGTACGAGGAGCTGGCATTTCTTGTATAGCCTTTACCTTTGCAGGGTCTACCTGGATGCCTTTGTCGCTGACAATGAAACCCAAAAGCTTGCCAGACCTTACCCGAAGGTACATTTGTTCTGATTCAACCTCAGCTTGTACGTCTTCGACCTGTCAAACAGTTTCTGGAGATGATCAAGGTGCTATTCCTCAGTCTGGGACCTAGCTATCATGTCATCAACATAAACCTCAATCTCGTGGTGAATCATATCATGGAACAAAGCGACCATGGCGCGCTGATAAGTTGCCCCAGCATTCTTCAACCCAAAAGGCATTACCTTGTAACAGAAGGTGCCCCACTGTGTAACGAAGTTTGTCTTCTCCATGTGCTCAGGAGCCATCTTGATCTGGTTGTAGCCAGAAAAACCATCCATGAAGGAGAAGATCTTGTGTTGCGCGGTGTTGTCGACTAGAACATTAATGTGAGAAAGTGGGAAGTCATCCTTAGGGCTTTCCCTGTTCAGATCTCTATAGTCCACACACATTCGTACCTTACCATCCTTTTTAGGTACCGGAACGACATTAGCAACCCACTGCGGATAAGAAGTGACAGCTAAGAACCCTGTGTCGAACTGTTTCATAACCTCTTCCTTGATTTTCTCTGACATTTCAGGGCGCATACGGCGGACCTTCTATTTTACTGGAGGGTAGTCTTCTTTAGTCGGCAGGCGATGTACCACAATATCAGTGTCCAAACCAGGCATGTCTACATAGAACCAAGCGAAGATCTCAACATAGTTGTGTAACATCTGTAGTAACTGTTGTTTGACACTAGGCTCCAGATTTGCACCTATCTTAACCTCTTTCCTGTCTTCCTCTGTACCGAAATTCACTGACTCGACTGGCTCTTCATGCGGCTGTATGGCCCTTTCTTCCTATCGTAATAGTCTAGCAAGTTCTCCAGGCACCTCACAATCATCCTCACCTTCGTCCTTGGCTTGGTTGATCGGATTTTTAAAGTCATAACTCGCAGTAGTAGAGTTGTTATCAATGGGATCCAGAGTGGATATGGATCTGCAGTATGATATGTGAGTGTGTGTAAGAGAATAGCTGTTTTGATAAAGTGAGAGATAGGAAAGAAAAACAAGGAGCGCAAAATTTGTAATGCAAGAAACGTCAAATGCTTTATTAATGATATATGAAATGACAAATAATAAGCCCTCACAAGCAAAGCCAAGGTGCCTCGGGCAAAACACCTGGCCGTAAAATTTCAAACTTGTTTATTACAAATCTTAAAACAAAAGTCAATTACTGCGGAATAAAAGAAACAGGTATGAAGTCCTTCGCCGTCTAGTTATTCAGTCCACCATTGGTTGTTGGGTAGATCCATCTTTCGGTGTCTGAATCTTCTTCACTGTCCTCAATTGCATTAACTCCCTGATTGCTGATGTGTAAAGGAGGTCTTCCAATCCGTGCGTGCCTAACAGCCCTTTGAGCCCCTGTAGTAAAGCCCAAACCAAATTTGTCAGTTTTGTGAGTGAAATTAGGGAGCTGACCCCAATTGGTACACCCACCTTCTTCAATTACAGCCCTGGCATCCTTGAGAGAAGCCATCTTCAGTGGAGGTTTGTTGGTAGTAACTTCAGTTGATGCCAAAGTCTGAGGGACCTCTTCGAATTCTGACAATAAGTTTATATGAATTCCCCGTCCATCTCTATGTAGCGAAATGAATTAAGGTGACTCACCATATATTCTTCTTCACCTCGCACTGTGACAATCTTCCCCTTCATTGGGTACTTCAGCATTTGATGGAGCGTGGAAGTAACTGCCCTAGCCTTGTGGATCCAAGGACGACCGAGCAAGCAAGAATATGATGGCCTGATATCCATTACGTAGAAGGTGGACCCAAAGGTCTGAGAACCCACTTTGATAGGGATGTCCACCTCCTCGTGCACCATTCTCTTTGATCCATCAAAATCCCTTACCACAATGTTACTAGGCTTTAGAGTCAAACCCTCATAATCCAAACGATCCAACGCTTTCTTTGGCAGAACATTCAGTGAAGACCCGATATCTACTAGCACATGATCAATAGTGGTTCCCCTGCACTCAATTGAGACATGCAGCGCATCATTATGATTCCTCCCCTTAGGGGTCAGATCTGTATCTGAAAAACCTAGCCTATTGTCAGCAGTCAGGATGGCCACACAATCTTTAAACTGATCCGTTGAAGTTTCCTGCGGCACATGTGCAGTCTTGAGAAATGCAATCAAAGCCTTCGCGTGGGCTTCAGAACACAATAATAGAGACAACATGGAGATCTTTGACGGGGTGTACCCCAGCTGCTCGACCACATTGTAGTCGCTCTTCTTAATAATTTTCAGTATTTCCTATATTTCTTGTTTAGAGGCGTCCACAACGATTTTCTCAGGTGCCTCTGTCCGAGCAGGCTCACCTATAATTTCCTTGCCCCGAGTCCCAGATGGCTCAGCAGCAGGGGTGATAACTGGAGTAAGAATAGGAATAGTAGCAGGTGTAATAGCTGGAGTAGGAACAGGAGAAATGTCAGGAGTGCTGGTTGGAGCAGCAGTTGGAATAACAGTAGGCTTGATGATAGTCTTCGAGGAAATCCCGGGAGAGAAGACCCTTCCACTTTGGGTAACTTTACTAGTCCCGACAATATTATTGACATCAGTATCAGCTTCTCCGTTCTTCAGATCTTGCTTAATACCATGACAGTACACGTCAGTACCGTAATACCATGGGACAGCCTTATCTGAGGTGTACGTGATGGGACCAGGAACAGTGATTATTAGCGGAGCAATTCTTTGAACAGGTGTAATCCTAACAGGTTTTCTCGAGGAAAACTTGGAAGGATTGGCGGAAATGGTTATAATGGCAACGTCTTCATTGGGAACAACGGGAATCATAGTCTTCTCGAACAAAATCTCTTTATTATCCATCAGGCGCTGGACACCTGACTTCAACAAACGGTAACTAGAAGGCAGAATCGAACACGTGTGGCAATCTTCACCACAACCTGGAAATAAACCGGCCAACAGCAAATTCTTCTTAATAGTCATAAGAGGAGTAGAAATTTCTTCAACAGAGGTCACAAATAAATCAGTGTCAACAGCATTAACTCCATGACCATGTTTGGGCATGGAAGCAGTTATAACATTCGGCTTTTCCGGAGAATCAAACTCTATCTCCTTGGCTTCAAGAAAATCTTGTACTTTGTTTCTCAGAGCCCAGTAATCATTTGTATCATGGCCTGGACTCTCAGAATGGTAGGTGCACCGCGCGTTGGGATTATATCTGGGAGAAGTAGTGTTTGGATTCTTGGGAGCCTCTCTTAAGGTTGCCAAGTTGGATTTTAGCAGGTGAGGTAACACTTCAGCCAATGTCATATTGATGCGGGTAAACTGCCATTGTGGTCTTTCTACCCTTTGTTGATTGTTGCATTATGGAGCAACTGCGGGTCTTGGTATCACTACAGCATTTACCATTTGACGGTGTTCAGGTCTGCTTTGGCCTCTCGGGCTATAGACTGCACTGGCTTCCTTCTTACCAGTAAAAGGCTTCTTTACTGAACTCGAGGAGGCATCCTTCTGTATTTTACCACTCTGAATTCCAGCTTCTACTCTTTCTCCCGTTAAAATCAGCTCGGTGAAACCAGATGACGGGTTGCAAATCAAGTGATTGAAAAACGGGCCAGATAGCGTCCCCGGAAACATGTCCACCAACTCCCTATCAGATAAAGGGGGTTGAACTCTCCCAGCCAAGTCTCTCAATTTCTGAGTATAATCTTTAAAACCTTCACCTGCACCCATGGACATACTCTGGAGTTGAGTACGAGTGGGAGCAAGGTCGGCATTATACTGATACTGCTTGTAGAAAGCAGCAACAAGATCTTCCCAGTTTTGGCCACTGGCTCCCTCCAACTGGTAGAACCATTCAAGCTGAGTCCCTGACATACTATCTTGAAAGAAATTCACCCACAAATTTCTATCAGTAGTGTGGGGCTGGATTTTCCTGACATATGAGTGGAGATGGAGTTTTGGGCAGGACGCCCCATCATACTTGGCAAAAACCGGAGCTTTGAACTTATGAGGGATGACCACTCCCGATACCAGTCCCAATTCTCTGAAATCCAACCCATGTATCTTCTGAACATCCATAGCACTCAGTCGGTCTTCTAGCTGCTTGTACCTATCCTCGGCAGGAGGATATTGCTCATCGTCATAATCAGTATCATTGTCAGAAACTACAGGACTAGGGTCCTTTTCCCTTTCTTGGTTTTCTCCTTCCTTGGATGAAGAGGTCAGATCAGTTTGATGCTTCAACCTTTCTCCGAACCTTTTACCCATATTCAGAATTCCGACCTTCTTCTTTTTCTTTTTCTCTTTCAAAATAAGGGTCTTCAGATCCTCTTGCCCCTTAGCCAGACATATGAACATTTGTTGGAACTGGGCGTTATGTGCCTGAAGATCTTTGATGACTTGATCGGAAGACATTTCTGCTGAAATAAACAGAGAAGAAGATGAGAAACATGTAGTGGTACATGTAATGATGTGTATTATAATGGGATGCGCGTGTAATGATTTCAAAGACTTTGGGAGATTTAAATTTGCAAACCAAAAATAAACAAAACTTTATTAGCGTAAACTTTGAAGGTTCACAATGCCTTTAAGGCGTTACAAAGAAGTAAATAAAATAAATCTAAAACTAGAAAAAGCAAAATCAAAAGTCTTGTGGACGCTTTCTCTTTGTGCTGATGTAATCATTGATCACTCTTTCTTCCTCGAGCTGCCTGGCGAGCTTCAAAACCTTCCTTTCTTGCTCATGGAACTGCTCCCGGTAAGTATCCCGCTCATTCTTCAGCTGAATCCAAGACCTCTGTAGCTCCCCAAGATCAGTGGGCATGTAAGGATAGAGAACCGTGTAAGGAATGCCTTCTTTATTAGTGGGCTCCACAATCACTGGTAATATGGCCGCATAAGGCATCATAAACTTCTGGGCGCAAGCTCGGACCCATTGGAGGTAAGGCTGCATAGGAAGGGAAGTCTTCGGTCACAATTCTTCGGGGTCTGATCTGTTTACCATGCCCCAAGCTCGTATAAACCTCTGGCGATGCTCCTTAACGTCATCCTTATAGACGAATACAATGTCCTCGAGAAGTAACTCATGGGGACCATCTCTTCGAGCACGACTAAATTGTCGCAAGGCTAGACAATGATTGTAAGTTATACCCCCTCTGATACCAAGTAATGGGACATTAGGGTACCCCCCACAGCGGTCAATAACAGCAGTGTCTTCTATAGCCCGGGAACACCAAAGAATATCTGTATGAGCGAGTGACATTATTATGTGCGACCAACCCAAACCTTTTCCGTTCTTCAGTACAGACTTAGGGAGGTGAGAAATAAACCACCTCGACAGCAACGGCATGCAACACATAAGAGTCCATCTTCTCTTCATAGTACGAGTATGGAGAGCATGCAAGATATCTCCAAGCAGGGTAGGCACAGGGTTGCGAGAAAGGAAAATCTTGACAGCATTCACATCTACAAAGGAGTCCGGATTAGGGAAGAGAACTAAACTATAGATAAGAAGATCCAAGACATCTTCAAAAGCCTGAAAATCCAAATCATCCCAAAATAGTTGAGCCTGATCTATCAAAAATTTGGCTAGAAAACCTTCGACCCCTCTTCGAGTTTCCCAATTGGATACCACATCGGCCCGTTTCAAATGCAAAGTTGAGGCAATGTCTTATGGCTTAGGAACCTCTTCCATACCTGTGAAGGGTACCTTTTCAAGAATGGATATGCCCAATAGATGAGAGAATTCTTCCAAGGTGGGTACCAGCTGGTAATCTGGAAAGGTGAAGCAGTGATGCTTGGGATCGAAGAACTGAAATAGTACGCTCATCATCTGTTCATCAAGGTTTGAAGTAACCAGGCTAAGAAGTTGACTGTATGAAAGTAGAAGTTTCAGAAACTCTTGATGCTAGCTCTTTAAGTTGGGCAGGTATCTGCACAAAGTTGATTCGGATGGTATTTCTACACACAGAAGCCATGATCTACAAAACAGAACAAAGATAAATTCCCTTGGTCTTTGAAATGGTTAGTGTAATGAAGCATGAATGCCATGTTATGATGCATGATATCATGATAAACCACAGGTATAGCAAACACAAATATTTCAAACACGGTCAAATCACACAAAGCCCTTAGGTTTAAGGCTTGCATGAGGTCAAAGGTAATACCCTCTTGAAGTTAAGGTAATACCCTCTTGAAGTTAAGTTGGTTTCAAACCTGTCCTAGAAAAAAGTAACCGGGTTCTAGAGGATCTCAATATCACTGACCATCCTCCATAGGTCATGGTTTCAGCTCACGCAATCTTTTCTTGCGGCCGAAATTATTCCGAGAGTAAGGTCTCAATGAGTGTAGCATCGAGTATCGACCAGTTATCAGCTCTACACCGGGGCAGGCTATCTCACTACTTTCTAATGGCCAAGTTGGGCGATTAAAGGTTCTAAGGTGAGTTGATGCTTAACGACACCACGCAGCGGCCCCGTATTCTCCTCGTTTCTCCACAAGGGATACCGGTACCAACCAAATTTCCACATCAACATAGCTACTGCCTAAACCGTATTGGTCTACGCCGTACAGTTCCCTCACAGTCTATTGCTACTTACCTAAAAGGTATTCCCCAGATCCGGGTGTAGGATCTATAGTAACCCCAAACAAAACCCTTAAAAGTAAAGCAAACAAAGCAATCAAGAGAAGCAATTATGGTGACCTAGATCCTAAGGTATACCCCACTTATTAACATCCCCAGTAGAGACGCCAGTTCTGTGATACGGTGGCAGAACCGACTGTTTAATGCTGGTTTACGTTTTGTGTTTTTTGTTTCGCAAAATGTCACGGTAAGCAAGAGTCGCCACCGACTTTTATTTCATCCAACCGGAAAGGAAAAAAGTACAGAAAAAATCCTTTTTTGAGATATTCTGAGTACAGGGGGTAGATTATAGAAAGGGAAGGTGTTAGCACCCTTTCTATCCATGGTTTTCCATGGGCTCTTAGGTACTTTCTCATCTTTTTAAATTGCTTGTGTCTGTGCTTTGTTTTTGAAAATGTTTTTCTTCGTGATAACCCTTGTATCAGTCCTCAAAGGTGTGACGAAGTTTGTTTTGAAGGTTTGTTTGAAAAGTGTAAGTGTGAAAAGTTTTGATTTGAGCAATTACCTATTAGCATCTGCCTACTCGAAAAAATATTGTTTATATTCTCGTTTCCTTTAGACAGCGCTATCCTACTATTAAGAAATAGGTAGCACCGACGTTGGAGTTTATAAGGGTCAATTTGAAATGGACGTACGATCACTAAAGCAATATTAGGACATCTTAGTAATAACCCTAGAGTCTTAAGATCTTCTCGAGGCAACATTTCCGAGGCAGCATTCGAATGGGACATTTGATCTTTTTAGACAGGAGGGCAGCCACTAAGACACCCTATGCTTAAGGATCGTTTACCGAAGGCAACCGAAGTGAGAGTATACCCTAAGAGTGATATGTGCGAGTGATTTGTTTTCAGTTATTTATCTTTGCACATTAGGGTTTTCTAACCGTATTAATTTGTCATGCATTCTTGTCATAGAATCCTATTAGCATACATACATCTAGACAGTTAAATATTTGCAGGAATTAAAAATGAGAGAAAGTAAATCTACACTATTGCAAGGCTTCAGGGAGGGGGATTAATTACATAGCCAAAAACCCGGGAATTTAAACAATAAATAAATCCATAAATTAAACTATTACAAACCATGAACAGTTACAAAAATATTGGCAAAAATAATTAACACGCGCGCGATGACTCAAATGTGAAACGACTAGGGTTTTGACCCTTGACTAAACCTATTGACGATTGATTAAAAAAATGTTTTTCTTATTTAAGAAAATAATGAAATAGTTAAAAGAAAACCCTAGGTTCTAATTAATTTTAAATTAAGAAAAATAAATTAATTTTAATCTAAAAACCTATTTTTTGTATTTTTATTTACTTGAGAAAAGTAAAAGAATCAAATCAAGAATTTAAACCTAATTTGCTAATTAGTTTTAATTATAAAAAAAACAAGTTATAATTGCCCTAAGTTAAACTAAATTAAATTAATTTTGATAATAAAAAAACTAATTCTAATTTTTTGAAGTCTTGATTTTATGATTTTACAAAAAAATGATTAGTTTGTTAATTAAAATGATTAAAATAAATATTAAAAGAATTAAATAAAATAAGAAAAGAAATAAGAAAAAGAAAAGATGGGCCTGATAGCAATGCTGGAGAGGGGGTGACAATATGATTTATGGGCCCAAACAAATCCAAGCCTTTTTGACTTCGCCTGATCTAGTGCGTGTGTTGACTTGAGGAGCATGGTAGGCCTCCAATGATGGCACGTTGGATCTTGGCTAGAGATGTGTTTTATGGCCAGATATTGATGGCATATGGTGGGCGCTTGAGGCTGCAGTGTACCTAATCACATGAAACAAAATAATACAAAGAAAGGTTAGGACCTGGGGATCCAACCCAGGCCCTCATGCTCACTCCCAATACCACCATGCCAGCTGAGTTGTGATGTTTATTTGTTCATATAATAGAAGCCAAATAATATAAGTAAATCACACATTATTTTCAGAAAATGCGCAAAAATTCAAACCACCCAACCAGTGAGTGCACGCATCGTCTTCTTCCCCAGACTGTCATTTTAGGCAACAAGACCTTTACCTACAGACATCTCGTTGTAGCTACAGACCTGTTCATCTCAAAAATTTCATATGCTTAAGATAAATGACAATGGATGGTACCAATCAACTCGTCTCATCCTCACGAGCATCATGGTACCATAATCAACGTCCAGTTTTGCCTGCATTGAAAACCCCTAAACAAGAACACAAAACCCTAACTATGGCAATATCACGTACAGGCGTCAGAAATGCAATTAAATGGAAGTATTAGCTTGAAAACACGATGATAAACATGAGTATAACAATCAAAAGTGCTAAAGATTCGTGAATTAGTGAAATCAGAATCAAGTTTTTGGGCAAACCGTGGGAGGCGTAGAGCACGATTCTGGGAGTTTCAAGACCTGGGAGTGATTGGAATGGCTTCCTGGGATGTCTAGGAAGGGATTGGTGCTCTTGAAATTCTTTGAAACTCCTTGTAGATTGAAAATTAATTCCCACTTTTTCTTAAATTTTTCAGTTTTGTTCATGGCTATGCACGACCTCTAACCCTCTTTTTTTGATTTGTTTTTGTTCATTATATATCCCTCAATGAATTAGGGTTGCAAAGCAGATTCAATCTTCAAGCTTTGATGATATTTGATTTGATTCTTTAGCCATATGATATCTTTATAAATTTGGCCTAATCATGCTCTTTTTGTGCCAATTGCCATTGATACGAATTGATCTTGCAAGCTCAGCATATCTTGGTTTCTAACCTGTCAAAAAAACAAATCAAATCATATCTTTGATAATTTTCATCATTTATTTGATTTAATTCACTTTTTAATCAATGAAAAATCAAGACAAATTGAAAAATGGAGAAAATAATTGGTGGATAAGTATTTGAGTCGTGGACCACATTATTATTGAGATGAAAGCATAAAAAGTTGGGCCCATTTAGCAAAAAATGCAAATTTGAGCACATTTGACTTTTGGCAATTTTGCAAAAATGGTCAACTTGGCCAATGCATAACTCTCTCAATTTTGACCCTAGAGAGGTGTTATTGGACTTTTTAGAAAGCTCAGAATGTCCTCTAAGCAACCCTTTTGGTATCTTCTCAATTAAGTCTTCCATGTTCATGTATGAAGCTTTGACCCAAAAGGTGTTTTTGTTGACTTTCCAAAATGACCTATAATGTCAAAATTCATATCTTTTTGTGGGTGCATATTCTGAACTTGGGAGCTGAAGATGAATTGTAGGGGATTGCATCCTCTTCAAAATTATATTTGGATGGGTCATTTCTGATAAAGTATGAGAAAGATATGCTTGGTCAAAGTTGAGTTGACGTTTCCTGCAAAACCCTAATTTAGCAACTTTTGGGTTTTGATGAATTGTGAGCAATCCTTGAGGAATCATGATCAACCCTTGATCAAATGATGAATATAACTTAAAAATGATGATTTTGACCAAAAATCTTGAAGTTTGACTAAATGTGGGCCACAGTTGACTTTTGACCTAACACAGTTGATTTTCACGCATTTGAGCAATTGACTGAGCAGACTTCTTCTGCAAGGCTTGAAACTTGACATGGATGATCTTGGGAAAATATTAGGACCTTGGAAGCATTTGAGCCCTTTGTGGGTCACACATATTGATGAATATGGAAACCCTAATTTGAGATAGACTGCCTTAGGAGAGAGTTTGTCTGGTCAACTCTTGAACTTCCTTGAGCAACTTGGGGACCTCACTTGACATTTGTTGAGAAATATGGGAGGGAAAATTTTGGGATACAATAGTGTGCCCAATTTAGACTTATCTAACAAGATTTATCATTTAATTTTAAGCAAAATCTCACCACTATGCATGCATAATGAGTTATTGCATGGCCAAATTAAGTAAGAACCCGCGACATTCTTGTATTACAGCTTTATGTTCAACTGATACATCAACCTATGCAGCCTGATATGAAAAGCCAGCCAAGTACTCTACCGGATCCGTGGCAATGATGCCCTCTTTGTGATCTTCTATCTTGATAATCAAGCATCCAAATATCACAAGTTTGGTACCCATTAGAAGAGGGAAATTGATAGTGTAGTCTTGTTGTTGGGAGACTTATGAATAAAACCTATATCCTCACTCAAGTCATGCCTCGACCCTCCGTGTGACCTCTCCAAAATCCCACGGTGTCATTTAATCGAACACCTTGCAGTCACTACTTCATGACCTTATATCTTCGAATTAGTGCATGATTTCGGATTGCTCTCTTCTTCAAACTTGTAGCTAGCAATGAGATGAACATTGTTACAGTTGGGCCCGATTTGAAACGAAGCCTTGATCAATGAGTTTTTTGCATCCAAAGGTTACCAATTAAATACTTTAAAATTTTCCAGATTTTAACCAAGTATTTTTTAATCTGAGTTTTAATGAGTTCTCCACTTTTTCTCATCATAACTATTGATCCAAGGCTAGAACGATTTCGATTTATTCTACAAAACTGTAGAATGTAGTGAGATGGACAACTTTGCAGTTGGACACTTCTTGAAATAAAGCTTGGAATTATGTGGAAATGTAGCTCAAAGTTATCTATTTGATCACATAAAAAACACTTCATAAAATTCTGGAATTACTTGAAGTGGTTCTAACTTGAGATAGCAACTTCATCCACTTATAACTTTTGATCCAATGCCCAAATGAATTTGATTCCTTCTTCAAAGATGTAGATTGTAGAAATTTGAACAACTTTGTAGTTGAGACCGTCCTGCAATAACGCCTAGATCATCATGTATTTTATCTTAAAGTCGGGCACTTGGTCACTCCAAAAATTCTGCAATTTCAATAAACATCCAACATTCCATCTTTTATGAACACTCATTTTCCAAACTTCATAACTCAAAATCCAAGCACTTTTTGGAGATGAGTCCTCAAGGACAAAAGCGAAGTATGAAATGTCCTCTTTCCAATGATCATAAACTTGTAAATTTCCAATCATGAATGCAGGAAATAGAGAGTTGGTAATATGGCATTATGAACACAAATGTTCTTAAAACTTAGAAAAATTTCTAAGTCCAAGATTACTTAAAATGCAAGAAATCTCAATTTTGGCCGATTCTTTCGAACTTTCTCAGCAAATTGTCACATTTTCTCTCATTTTGATTTTTGATAATACTTTTGACCAAAAATCTGATTTGATCAACCTTTGACTTTCTGTTGACTTTCTGTTGACTTTTGCCTATACTCACCCAGTCTCTTCTTATTCAATCAATCCTGATTCTTCTGATAAAAATATGGAGATCAATAGACCACATGCAGATGCTTTAAGACCAATAGAAGACCGTAGAACCATTTAAAGCTAAAAGATTCAGTCATAACATGCCAGTGATCAAAAAAACCTAATTAGCATCAACAATGTCGGAGAAATTGATCAGAACTCCAAACCCTAATTCGAATAAGGTATATTGACAAATATCTTGAAACAAAGAGTCTCATGCATAGGGAGCATGCCTGTGATGATGATACTTCTGATATTCAACCCTTGTAGATGAAATTTCTTCCCTAGATTAGTATATACTCACCCAACCAAAACCCTTGATCACAAATCATTGAGTTAATGCAATGCAAATGATGAATATGATGATGAAGCATAAGTTATTTTGTTTATAAGTAAGAGGGAAAATTTTGGGGTACAACAACTATCGCTGAAAGGATTGAAGCAGGTACAAAGAGTGGAAAGATACAAGGAGCATCATCTAGTACCCCTTTCAATTTAAAAAGGCATTTTCTTAAATTCTCGAAAAAGAAGGAGGGGGAAATTAAGGTTGTAGCCTCACATCCAAGGGAACAACAACCATTAATAATTCCACGAGAACAACAACAAAATAGGTTTGAAAGGCCACCAAGAAAGTTTTATCCGCTCCCCATGTCACACAATCAATTATTACAACACAGTCAATGAATCTTTGGTAGAGCTAAAACCTCTAGCTCCTCCAATAGGGGTACCTCCACCAAGATATGATGTCATGCAGGAAATACATTTTACATCGGGCGAAAAGTATTTTTTACATCGATTCTTGGTCCAATGTAAGTCCAAGCGATGTAGTAAATCAAAGACATTTTACATCGGGCTACATCCCGATGTAAAAACTCAACCTATTACATCGGTTAGTTTTTAGAACTGATATAAAAATATATAAAAAATTAAAATAAATAAATAAAGGTAAGCTTTTACATCTGTTTTCTTAATATACCCGATGTAAAATACTTGTTTAATATGCCATATTTAACTAAATCAGGTGCATTCTCGGAAATTATTTATTTGTACCTAATTTTTCATATTTTTCCAACATCACCATATTTAACTAAATCAGGTGCATTCTCGGAATTTATTTATTTGTACCTATATTTTCATATTTTTCCAACATCACAACCACATTTAGGTCACCAAATATTTTTCATTGCACCAAATATCTAGGATGTACATATATATTCATCAAAATGAACCATTAAGTTATAAAAGTATTAATCTAGGATAAGGAAGTTTATAAAAGGTGGATTACTACAACAACAAAACCAATGAGATTATACAAAAATATCCACACTTGAAATACCAACATGCAATCCACAAGAAGATAAGTTGTAGCTTTAGTAGACAACATCAAAATCACATCTGCTAACAATAAATAATAACACCAATTAACATCAGCAGACAACACCAAAATAAAAAAACTCAAATTAGATATGTATAGACAATTCTAAATAACTCACCAGTTCAAGATTAATTTTTATATAACTCAAAGAAACATTTTTCCCAACGGAGTCACAAATCATAGAAATCATCTTGTGTTAATTCTGTTGGGTCATCAAATACCTACAATGCATAAATAACAATATAGACTTATTCTTTAAAAATTCACATTAAGTTGCAAAATGCAAAGTAACTATAAAAGTAAAGTTTTTTTATTACATGCATCCAGGAATCAGTTATATTGGCAGAGACAATATCCAATATATTTTTCATCACATAGTATCCATAATCATTAGAGTTATATTGTCTTCTTGTCTAGATAAATGAATGACATAATTAGTGAAAACTTGACATAAAATTAAATATAGATTTGTAATATACATCACACTTACATTAGGATGAAGCCATGTAGCTTTTTATCTATTTCCATTTGCCATTTGATGAACCCCAAAAGCACTAATTCAGAAGAAAAAAATCCATATAAAGCCACATAAAATAGGAAATTACTTTTGTAACAATTTATGTATACGTGATATATAATATATTATAACAAAAGTCACAAAGGACAAACTTACTTTGTAATAATTTTCTCCATGATTTGACTAATTTCCCAATGAAACGAACAAAAGACGACAACAATATTGTCTCTTAGACAAATGACTATTAATTTCCGATGAGATCTGTACGTGTGTGGAAACACAAAAGTCACATAAAATATCTATGTTATCAAAATTAAAAAATATATTTTTTCTCCACGTGCATCATATTAGTACAATGCTTACATCAAGACTAGACCAATATGGAAGATCGAAGAAAATCAACCTCTTTTTCCATGTATTCTTCACACTAGATCGCTTTTGGTACTTTCCAAAGACAACATTAATTCCATGTTGTAGTTGATAAACTTCCTCTCCAGTTAATGGCTTTAGAGCAACACCGTGCTCTTGTTCCCCATTGAAAGCTTTCCGCAATCTACGATATGGATGATAATGATGTAGAAATTTTTGGTGCCCAAGATAAACAGTCTTCTTTCCTTTTACAAGTTGATGGTAACATGTGTCTTGTTCACATATAGGACACGCTTTATTCCCTTTAACTTTATACCCAGACAAATTTCCATATGCCGAAAAATCATTGATGGTGAAAAATAACATGGTACGCATATTGAACTGTTCGCCAGAATACGCATCAAAAACATCCATCCCTTCCTCCCACAACACTCTTAAATCATCAATCAGTGGACTTAGATACACGTCTATGTCATTTCCTGGTTGTTTTAGGCCCGAAATCATCATCGATAGCATAATATATTTACGCTTCATGCACAACCTAGGAGATAGGTTGTAAATCATCAAGAGAACATGCCAAAAAGTATGATTAGTACTTAGATTACCAAATGGATTCATTCCATCAGTAGAAAGTCCAAGTCTAAGGTTTCTCGACTCTTTGCCAAAGCTTGGAAACAAAATATCTATTTTCTTCCATTGCAAAGAATCAGTTGCATGGAGAATTTGTCCATCACAATTTCTTTCTTCTGCATGCCATCTAAGATTTTTTGCATCGTTTACATTAGCAAATAGTCTCTTGAACCTTGAAATTACTGGTAGGTACCATACAACTTTCGCGGGAGGACCCTTTTTGACCACCTCATCTTCACTAGAATCATCATCGTTCTTTTTATAGCGTGACACCTTGCACTTCGAACAATGATTATAGTTTACATACTCTTTTCGGTATAATATGAAGTTATTAGGGAATGCATGTATCTTTTCATACCCCAAACTCATCGTACATAATATTTTCTTCGCCTCATAATAACAAATTGGCATTATGTTACCTTCTGGAAGCATTTCTGTCAATAATTCAAGCAATTAGGTAAAACTTCTGCCAGTCCACCCGTTATTCGCCTTCAGATTAAACAATTTTAACACGGTTGACAAATGTGTAAAATTTGTGCATCCCCGATACAAAGGTTTATCCCTGGCACTGCATAAAGTATCATACACATGTGCCCTCTTAAATGAATCTTGTCCAATATCACGTATCATGTCTTTTAAACGGTCATCCATATCGACACTAACATCATCTCTTTGGGACACGTTTGAATTTTCTACAACTTCACCGTGACATATCCTTTGTGTATAACTTTGATAGATCCCAACACATATTAGATGATCCATGATTTCTTTCTTACTAAGTTTTTGTTATTTATTTACACAACGAACACATGGACAGAGAAAAAGCGCATGAAGACTTTTTTCAGCATTACTTTCAGTAAACCGTAGAAATTCCTTCACTCCATGTTCGTACTCAGCACTTAATCGATTAGCTCTCATCCAACTACGATCCATACCTATGTTCCGAAATTAATGAATACATAGTTAAATCATTAAAAAAATTATTTCTAATATACTTTTTTAATAATTAATGTTTTTTAACGTCCGTCACAAATAATATGGGAAACTCTGTCACAAATAATATAGAAATAGAATATGTCCTACTTAACTATCCTTGAATCTTTATTAAAACCTACTAAAATAGAAACATTTTAAATTGTTAAGAATTTTTAAACAAAAACATGTTATGATGGACCATCATCACATCCTCCAACTTGAACATTTCCTTTTCATCGAAGAAAAATCTTGAAATTTGAGATTTTTATAGAAAACATGGTAATTTATCTATTTTAATGATTATTTCATAGTTGACATAACTTAGCAGAATAATTACATGCACCTTCTCAAGTTCTATTTTTATTATCATACCTCGAGATAGATAATTCAAAAGACTTTAATCGTGTTCATGTGTCTTCAAAACTTTCTATCTTCTCACCAATTGAGTCTAATGATGAGTTTACCATAAAATTGAATTCTTTTTCACAATTAACATGTTTATGGGTAATTCTTAAGCTATATTAAACTTTTTCTATTATTTTTTCTACCCGTTTATTTTATTTTTTAAGTCTTATAGTTTTTTCTTCTTTCTTTTGTCTTTTTTTCCCCGAAGGGTAACTATTTTTCTCGATATCTTTTACGGTCTCTTTCATGAATTTTAATCTTAAGACCACCTCCCTAAAATTTAAACGTTGTTAGTCTAGAGAAACTCAAAACTCATATTTATGCTATACTACATGTTTTTATTTCTTATACCTAACACCAAATGGATAATGTATTTACAAGTCAGTTGGGATAAAAACTATTTTATTCGGTCTAAAACAAATAAATGGACTAGGCTCAAGGAAGCTAGCAAATGATATAAAATTACATCATAATAGGGTAGTTTTATGGGGCTTTAGGAACAAAAAAATGCATTAGTGTGTGAATAATGTGACAATTAATGGTAAAGAAACAATAAAAAGTTTAGAAAATTTCATTAATACATGAATACACTTATATTAAGAACAAATATAAAACATAATGATCATCGTAGGATTGAAACTTTGTTGGTGGTTAGCATGCAATATAAATCTGGATAACAATAACAATAATGTTAGATCTAACATGTCAGAAACGGAGGGACGACGTCGGAGGCGGAGGAAGATGGAGAGACACAGAAGAACGGAGACGGAGACGGAAGAACAAAGACGAAGACGGAAGAAGACCGTGGCTGGCAGAGACGGAGACAGAAAATGCCACGGAGCAAGACGAATCGCGGCTCAGGGCGGAGCGATTTGTTTCGCGTAGGGAGGTGAAAGTTAAGAAAGATGATCGTTTGGAGGCGGAGGGCGGAGGGATAGCAGTGATGAACGTCAGAGGCGGAGGGCGGAGGGCGGAGGGAATCACGGGTTTCGTGAATTGCATGAGACAGAGCAAAAAGATGATGGCTGGATTTCGGAAATAAAAGTATGAATAGTTACAATAGGGTTTTATGAGGTTTACAAGGGTTTTTACATTGGTTGGTTTTATGGCCCGGTGTATGGGCAAACCTTTTACATCGGTTGGGTTTATGGCCCGATGTAAGGGCCACTTCTTTTTTTTAAAAACTCTCTTTTCTCTTTTACATCGGTGGGGTTTCTGGCCCGATGTAAGGGCCACTTTTTTAATTAAAAAAAAAACTCTCATTTACATCGGTTTTGATTATGGCCCAATGTAAGGGCCACTTTTTTTTTACAAAAACGCATCTTATTTACAAAACTGCTACTGTGTTTGTATTATTTTATTATTGGACTTATTACATCGGTGGATATTAAAGGACCGATGTAAAATCCCTTATAAATATTTTCATTTTATTTACTAAAATGCCACCGTGTTATATTTTTCTCTAAATCACATATTTTTTATATCAGGTGAAATAAAAGTCTGATGTAAAATCTTTTGACAAATATTTTTTGCATCATTTATTTTTATTACCGATGTAAAGGCCTTTTCTCAAAATTTCATATTTTTAGTAGTAATTCCAGATGCGAATATCACGCTAATTCTCCTGGGCATACTATAAAGAAATGTTGGGCCTTCAAACACAAGGTATAAGATTTATTGGACTCTCAGGATATCATTTTCGATAAACCGAACATCAAGACAAAACCCAAATCTATACATCATGGACCAGCGATAAATGAAATTAAAGTGGTCACTGACTTCGGGGCAGCCAAACGAGTAAAGGCCCTAATAAACCTGTTGACGGAATAACTGTTGGAGTATGGGTTCCTCATGGAACATAATGAATCTTTTGAGAAGACATTACAAAAGTTGGTGGATCATGGGATTGTCCAATTTTAATCATACCCTAAAGAAGAATATATAGCTGCAACCGAGGGAAGTATAAAGAAGCCATTGGTAATTCCTTGTCAGCGGTTGAACTTTAATAAGAAGACTCTTGCAATCCCATGGGGAGAGTTAACAGAAATACCAGTGATGATACCAAGACAAGGTTTGAGGATTCCAGTAGTTCCAAAGACTACGATGGTAATTAGGGGACCATGTCCTACCCCTTACGAAAGCGACAAAGAAGTACCATGGAGTTATGATTCTATTGTATACTTCAATGGTTTAAAGCAGGAATGTGAGCCATCAACAAGTCAAGGACCTGCAATCTCAAATATAGCAGGAACAGGAGGCATAACTTGCAGTGGTCGAATCTTTGGCTTCGAATCACAAAATAAGATTGATATTATGGTGAAAAATAAGAATGATACTTTGGTGAAAGATAAAGGAAAAGTTGTGTTGGAGGCAAGTCAAGAACAAGAACCTCCAAGCAAGAATCTTACCAACCAAGAAGCGGAAGAAATTTTGAGAATAATCAAGAGAAGTGATTATAGGGTGGTGGATCAACTTCACCAAATCCCAGCCAAAATTTCAACACTCTCGTTACTACTTAACTCAGAGGCGCATCGAGACTCTCTAATGAAGATGTTGAGTTCTGCTCATGTCGCATAAGGGATTACAGTAAATCAGTTCGACAATCATGTAGAAAATATGACATTTGGATCATATCTAGGTTTCAATGACAGTGAGTTGCCTCCATAAGGTAGATCTCACAATAAGGCATTACACATTTCCATTCAGATAGGTATCACAAGTCTATCTAGGGTACTCACTGATACTGGTTCTGCCCTCAATGTGTTAACAAAATCTAGCTTGATGAAATTAACATTATATGGTGTTATGATAAGGCCCAGTTCTACGATAGTTAAATCTTTTGACGGTTCTCAAAGTTCACTATTTGAAGAAGTGGACGTCCCTGTCAAGATCGGCCCACATATATTTTATATCACTTTTCAAGTGATGGATATAGAGCCAGCGTATACATGTTTACTTTGACGACCTTGGATTCATGTAGCAGGGGCAGTCACATCAACTTTACACCAAAAATTGAAGTTCCTTATTGAAGGGAGATTAGTTATAATTGAAGGTGTAGAGGACATATTTGTGAGTCACATAGAGTCCTACAGATATATCAGCGCTGATCAAGACTGTATACAAATACCATTGCAAGTCTTAGAGGTTGCTTCAATGTTAACCCTACCAATGGAGAAGATCAAGAGACCTAATGTCACTTCATGGAGAGATTTTCAAATCGCTATGGAAAGTGGTACCTTAAAAGGTTAGGGTAAACTCCCAGAAATACCTGAGAAGAAGAATCGTTTTGGTTTGAGCTACGAATTTTCAAAGGCTACTCTAAAAGGAAAAGCACTATTTCCTCTAATCCAGGATACCTTCATCAACAAAGCAGTAGAGCATGGAGGACAGGTGGTAATGATATCTGACAAAATTAATACAAAAAAGGCATCTGATTTCATCCAAGAATGTGCCTCGGGTGAAGAACTCAAGAATTGGACAGTTGTGGAGATTTCGGAGATCCTTTTCTTTCCAAAGTATTTTTTTCTTGTTTTAGAAATAACCTATGTCAAGACCGAGGCATATGGGTTGCTTGTAAGGATCCCCCAATTTGTTTCAGAGAGTATTCATAATTAATAAAAGTTATATTTCGCATTTAATTAAGATCCTTGTCTTTCTATTGCATTTATCTCTCATATTTTAAAAAATGGCAATACTTTTCTTCATATACATTTTCCAAATTCACATACTAAAACTGCACCAAAACATAATAAATGTGCAGATCCATGCCTAAAATCACTGATAATGTTACTACTGTTATCCGGTATAATTTTGATGCACCCATAAACTAAGCGGAAGAGGAATATGATGAAGATCTTGAACTCTCTGAAAAATTGGCGAGGGAGATAGAGAAAAAAGCTGACAATATACGACCATACAAAGAATATATTAAGACCATTAACCTTGGAACATAGGAAGATCCGAAAGAGATCAAGTTAGGGGAAACATTGGAGAAAAGCGTCAAAGAAAGACTAACCAAGTTGTTACACAAGTATGTGGATGTATTTTCCTGGTCTTACAGAGACATGCCAGGATTGGATACAGATATTATGGTGCATAGACTACTCTCAAGGAAGGTTTCTCTCCAGTTAGACAAACACTCAGGAGAACTCGTCCAAACATGTCAAGCAAGATTGGAGAAGAGGTCTTTAAACAATTTGACGTAGGGTTCTTAACGGTGGTAGATTATCCACCTTGGATATCTAACATCGTGCAAGTACCCAAGAAGAACGGGAAAATGCACATATGTGTAGATTATCGGGATCTAAACAAAGTAAGTCCCAAAGATGATTTCTCGTTGCCTCACATAGAAGTTTTGGGGGATAATACAGCTCAAGCTTCAGTATTCTTGTTCATGGACAGTTTCTCAGGTTATAATCAGATCAAAATGGCACCTGAAGACATGGAAAAGACTACGTTCATGACTCCTTGAGGCACTTTCTATTACAAGGTAATAACATTGGGGAAACTTATCAATGAGTTATGGTTACACTATTTCATGATATGATTCACAAAGAAGTTGAGGTGTACATAGATGATATGATTGCCATATCTTATATAGAGGAGGATCACATCATACATTTACAAAAGCTATTCGATCGTCTGCGAAAGTTTAAACTGAGATTGAATCCAAACAAATGTACATTTGGTGTCAGGTCAGGCAAGTTGCTGGGTTTTATTATAAGTCAGTGTAGATCCCGACAAAATTGAAATCCATACAAGAAATGCTAGCTCCAAAGAACAGAAAAGGAAGTTTGTGGTTTCCTAGGACAATTGAACTACATTTTGAGATTCATATCGCACCTAACTTCTATGTGCAAACCTATATTCAAATTATTGCAAAAAATCAGACGGTGGTATGGAATAATTATTGTCAAACAGCCTTCGAGACAATGAAGCAATATTTACAAGAGCCACCAATTTTGATGCCACCAGTTTCCAGAAGACCACTCATCATGTATCTGATAGTGCTTGAAGAATCAATGGGATGTGTAATGGGACAACATGACGAAACGGGTCGAAAAGAGCATGCAATCTACTACCTCGGCAAGAAATTCACTAACTGTGAAACTAGATACTCACTCCTCGAGAAGACTTGTTGCACATTGTCTTGGGCTACTAAAAGATTGAGGCAATATATGTTAACTCACACCACGTCGTCAATAGTTAGAATGGATCCTTTAAAGTATGTGTTCAAAAAACCAGCTCTAATAACAAGGATTTCCCGATGGAAAATGTTACAATCAGAATATGACATCCAATATGTTACTCAAAATACCATCAAGGGTAGTTTACTAGCTGACCGTCTAGCTCATTAGCCAATACCAGAATATTAACCAATGAATGTTAACTGCTCAATTGACTGAGCAAAAATGTGATTCAAAGCTTGAAACTTGACATGAGTAATATTGGGAGTACATAATGATCCATGAAAGTCATATGAGGCATTGGAAGTTCAATTATCCTTGTGCAATCTCAAACCCTAATTTTAGTCATCAGTGCTTAAGGAGGTGTCTTGAGTTGATCAACCCTAGTGCAGTATTGAACCAAGAGAGATCTTTGTGAGAAAATATTTGATAAGTGAGAGGGAAAATTTTGGGGTACAACAGCTGCCCCTGTTCAATCTTCTTAAACCTGAAGAGTTAGATTGGCAGATTTTCCATTCGTGACTTGAAGGTGAGAGATAATTGGACACTAGAGTGCCCAGAAATTTGCACTCGAGGATGTGGTGGTTGATGGTGTAGGGAATGGGCTTAAAAATTCCATTTGGAGAGATGATAGAAAATTTGTCAGAGATGGGCTTACAGATGCCATCCAAAAAAAAATGGCAGGAATGGGAGAAGTGTCAAAATAAATCTCTGGTTGATTTATATTGAAATAGTGGATGTGTCGGGTTAAGTACCAGAATAATATCCATAAATAGATTGTATTTGACTCGTATCTGAAAGCTGAAACTGAATGAGTATCAGAATAGCGTACGTGCCTAGAGCGTATTTGAACTATATCTGAAAGCTGAATCTGAATGAGTATCAGAATGGCATCCGTGTCTGGAGCGTATCTAAACTGTATCTGAAATCTAAATCTGAATGAGTATCAGAATAGCATCCGTGTCTGGAGCGTATCTGAACTATATCTGAAAGCTGAATCTGAATGAGTATCAGGATGGCATCCGTGTCTGGAGCGTATTTGAACTGTATCTGAAAGCTGAATCAGAAGAAACTCATGCAGGATTACTTCAGCTGGTCGTATAGATAATTGTCCTGGTTTGTTTCAGGTATTAATCCCTGACCTTTTTGTAAATTGTTGATGATAACCATCTGCTGATTGATCTTTCCTGAAGAGATGAGAGATTAGTTTTATGCAATGTCATGATGTATGAAATGCATTGTACAATGATGTTCTCAAAAAAATGAATGAGATTATGTTGTATGTATTTGCATTGTCAATGTTATGACGTGTGGATGCGATGTATGGGCATGTAAGCTATTCTGCTGTAATGCTTTAGGGAAAATAAATCCCTGACGGTGGCTAGGGATGTGGAGTGTAATTCTTCATGTTTTGAAGTGCTGACGAGTTGATGAGCTTCTATTTGTTAGAGAAATAAACTCTGTTGTAAGGGAAACACCGTGTATTGCTTGTGAAATCTTGTTGGAGAATCTTGAGAAATTGGGAGACTTTTACTGGGGAGTGATAACTGGAAGTTTTGTTCCGCCAGGGATGTGAGAGAGCTTGATATCATTAAGCTGCATATTGTGGGGGATTTTATGGAATAGTCTAAAGATATTATACTATTTCTCAAAGCCATTAGTGATTGTCTTTCTATTTTTTGTTCCTTTTTGTTCCTTTCTAAATAGTAGTTACGCTCAAATGCATATGTTCAAAAATAAATCAATGGATGTTTTTGTAAACAAAACACAAATAAAGAAGAAATAGATAGATTTGCACTTTCAAAGGGGTATCTTTGTATTAAATTGAATAAGTATTTTATTTTTGTACAATTAGACGAATATTCTAGTAAGAGAATGTTGTCGTAAAAAATGAAAATTTGATACAAAGAAAAGATAGTTATGTGCAATAATCCCATGGGGTTCCCATTCTGCTATAGCCTTCGCATCTTTGAGCACCTTGTCCACTTGCTGCCTTGTCGGAAGTTGATTGGATTGATCAGAATCGCTGATTTTTTCAGTCGAAGCTAAAGGTTATCTGTAAGGTGATCCAACGGGACATAGTCATATGCTTTAAATCCCTAACTTTTTCCTAGACCACCCTTTCGGGTTTTCAGTCCACCGGAATACCCTTTTTTCCCAAGTCGCCTTTTTGGGTTTTCAACTTGTCGGGTGTACAGATTTTTGTTTTATCCCTAATATTTTCCCGAACCCTTTTTTTTTGTTCACCGGGATGCCCTTGTTTTTCCTAGGTGTGTCAACCTAGCGGGTCTCTTATGCGTAGTATCTTTTGACTATATCTGTGTTCACAGGGTGCGGTAGGTCGTCGTCATCCATAATGGTTAAGATCATTGCTCCACCAGAGAATGTGCTTTTGATCACAAACGGTCCTTCGTATGTAGGAGTCCATTTTCCCCTGGGATCACCTTGTGTCAGTATGATGCGCTTGATCACCAAATCCCTGACTTGATACACTTGGCGTTTGACCTTTTTGTTGAAAGCCTTGATCATCCATTTTTGATACATTTGACCATGACAGATAGCACTAAGCCTTTTCTCATCAATCAAATTCAGTTGATCAAGTCGAGTTTGGCTCCAATCTTCTTCATTCAACCCTGCATCCTTCATGGTTCTCAGAGAAGGGATCTGGACCTCAATAGGCAAGACAACTTCCATGTCGTATACTAAAGAGTAAGGTGTTGCCTCGGTTGATGTGCGCGCCGTGGTACAGTAACTGTGGAGATCGAATGGTAGCATCTCATGCCAGTCCTTGTAGGTTAATGTCATTTTCTGTATGATCTTTTTGATGTTCTTATTTGCGGCTTCGACAACACCATTCATCTTTGGCCGGTAAGGGGAAGAATTATGGTGCTAGATCTTGAATTGCACGCATAGTGCGGTGATCATAGTATTGTTGAGATTCGTACCATTGTCTGTGATGATCCTCATTTCAAACCATTTTGCCACTTTGGCTTTTTTATCTTTAAACTTTTTCTCAAAAGATTAGACTCTTGACAATCCTTGTAGTGATGCAAACAACTATACTTCTACAATATGTAGTGAAGTGAGATATTTTCCACTTGGGTGTTGAGTGAGGCATTGTTGATTTTAAGATCCAAGCCATATCCTCCACTTTGAGATGATGCAAATTCTCCTTTCTCATGATTGTGGGTAGTAAGAATGTTTTCCACACGGACAATAACGATGATGTCTTATCTCTTAAAATTAGCCAACACACTTGTGTTTCAAATTTTTAAAAGGGGAACTACGTGTACCCTGATCCCCTATTGCACGAAAGGTGGTACGTAGGCACTAAAGGTTCGCAACCGCGGCGGGTGCAAAAATCATAAAAAAATATTTCTCTTCTCACCTCCATCATCCATTTTCTATACAACACATTTTTATAGCCAAAATATACAGATTTTACAAAGAGGTTCCTGCAGAGTACCGTAGATGTTTAGGGTGCTAATACCTTCCCTTTGCATAACCAACCCCCTTACCTTGAATCTTTCCTCCTCTTTTTGGGTTATTCGCTCTTTTCCCATTCCTTTGGAAATAATAAAGCGCGGTGGCAATTTTTATTTTGATTTGTATAAAGTCTAGTCAATCCAATGGCTTAGTCTTGAACATTTCTACCGCTACAACAGTAGTAAGTCTCTTCTCATCAATCAAATCCAATTGATCAAGTGGAGTCTGGATCAAGTCATCTTCGTTCAAACCCGCATCCTTCATAATCCTTAAATAAGGGATTTAGACCTCAATAGGTAGGACTGCCTCCATGCCATATACTAGAGAGTAGGGTGTTTCCCCTGTTGACGTCCGTGCTGAGGTGAGGTACCCATGAAGAGCAAATGGTAACATCTCAGGCCAGTCTTTGTATGTCACTGTCATCTTCTGTATGATCTTCTTATTGTTCTTGTTAGCCGCTTCAATAACGCCATTCATCTTCGGCCAGTAGGGAGAAAAGTCATCTAGGACCCTTGGAACTCAAATATCCTGATGAAAATGGAAACCCTAGTTTGAGGCTCATTGTCTTAGGAGGGGGATTTGTCTGGTCAATCCTTAGGCATCCTTGGGAAAGTTGAGGACCTCTAGGAGTATGTTTTGAATAAAATGAGAGGGAAAATTTTGGGGTACAACACAGCCCATATGAAATTTTGCTTTTTTCCGCCCTTGCTTTCTGTTTAAACCCCCTTTATTTGTGCTTAAATAATTTTCTTAGTTTTTTAATTTAGATTTTAAAACTCAATTAATATTAAATATAGTTTATCCAAATATTTTTTAATTATTTTAGTTTCTAACATTATTTTAAAATTGGTGAGAAAACTTTGTGAATATTTTCTAACATTATTTTTAATTTCTTTGTTATTTATAATCTTCGCGCGTATGATTTATCTTCGCATTTAGTTTTTTTTTTCCTATTATGTAATTGCTTAAAGGTTGTAATAGTTAATTAGGGTTTACTCTTTTTTTTTCTTCAACTTTTATGGTTTTGTACCCCTTTCCCCGAAGCTTTGTAATAGCGTAGGACCTTTATTTTCTGTTTTTTTACCGTTTTTACTTATTACTGCATAGTGATTAAGCATGTATGGCAAGATTTAAAATCAACTGCTAGATAACCATAAATCCAAGACAAATTAACTGAAATAAAAACACCATTCACACACGTACCTCTAGGGTGACCCCCACTTGTTGCCTCAGATGAAAAACAGTCATGCCTCTCGAATGTGGGACGCTTTAGCAAAGACCCTCGGTTAAAGATCGTAGTCCCTCGATGACCCTTTGATGCTGCCTCGGTAAACTATCTTAGTCCTTTACGGTAAATTATTAAAGCACCCTACAAGATGCCTTCTATGACTGCATGATGACCCGCGCCTGTCCCTCAGATCCAATGATAGGACTTCCTATTAAGTAATAGTAGAATAGCACTATTTAAAGGAGGAGGAAAAGAACAAAAAAAATTGAGTAGGTAGATCATTCGTAATCTCTTGCTCACGGACTAAAACAATTTTCACACTTCACACTTTCAAAAAACAACTACTTTCAAAATGCTTTATAAACACTCTTGAGGACTGATACAAGGGTTATTATAAAGCAGATTGCCTTACATTGGCATCTTCAAAACACTTTTCACAAAACAACACTTTTCCAATAAATATTTTCAAAATAAACATTTTATATACATTCTCAACAATACGAGAATCATTACAAAACTCTCGCACTTAGGCATTTTTAAAATATTTGTAAACAAAGCATTTTTCAAAAATGAGCTAGCCATTAAGAGCCCATAGATAACTAAGGATGAAAAGGGTGCTAACACCTTTCCTTTTCATAACCTACCCCCCTTACTCAGAAAATTATTAAAGGTCTTTTCTGTTCTTTTCACCCTTTCCTTTATTATAGAAAAGAAAATTTGGTGGCGACTCTTGCTATCCGCAACATTTATGATAAAACCCAAAAACCAAAAGTCAGTTCTCCCACCGTATCACAGAACTGGCGTCTCTGCTGGGGAGACCTTAAAGTGGGGTTACCTTTAGAGCTAGATCACCTTTATTTCTTTACTTGTTTGCCTTGTATGCTTTATATTTTGGGATATGCTTAGATTTATTTTTGTATAGATCATATACCCAGATCTGGGGGCATTTTAGGTAAGTAGCAATAGATCATGAAAATTGTACGGCGTATACCGATATGGTTGAAATGATGGCTATGTTAGTGTAACACATTGGTTGGTTCTGGTGTCCCTTGAGTTAAGTCAACGAGAATGCTAGGTTGACACATGGTGTTATAAAGCACTAACTGACCGTAGAACCTTAGTTAACACAACTTAGCCATTAGAAAGTAGTGAGATAGTCGGCTTTAGTGCAGATTGAAGATGTTGATACTCGAAGCTACACTCATTGAGATCGGACTCTCGGGATATTTCGATCCCAAATCAGATGCTTATGCTGAAACAATTCCTGGGAGAAAGATCAGTGATATTGAGGCTCCTAGAACCCAATTACTTCTTTTAGGATAGGTTGAGCCAACTAAAATTAAGAGGGTACTTACCTATAAACTCCATGCAAGCCTGAACCTAAGGCCTTGTGTGTTTTGATTTTGTTTGATTAAATTGTTCGAACATGACATCATGACATCATTACATAATCATTTTCACTGACCATTTCAAGGATCTCAAGGGCCTATGATGCAGGGTTATAATGAACCAGACGTCTATCAAGGGGCAAGGGGATTTATTATCCTCTAACCAGATGTCGTCAAATACCGAAGCACGTTATCTTGGGTCAAAGGCTAGGATCCACTTGACATGGTGAGCTTGATTCTCGTAGAAGGACATTCAATGATACGAAGTTCTTCAATCAAAGGTGAAGACGGACTCGACTCCTAACATTTCTTATGTTTACCCCGCGAGATCCTTGAAAACATTGCATTTACATATCATGTATCATTAGATAACAGGTTTCCCAAGACAGGTTTTCTCATCTTCTTGCTGTTTATTTCAGTAAAAGATGGCCCTCGAACAGACTGTTAAGGAACTCTAAGCTCAGCAAACCCAAATCAAGGAGACTCTCCTGAACCTAGCCAAGGGGAAATAGGATATGATGGTGCTTCTTTCCAAGAAGAAGAATACTAGAAATTTGGATGTCATCCTCAATACAGGGAGAAGATTCAAAGTTTCTACTCAACCAGTTCAAGTGGATGATGTTTCCTCTGAGGAAGACGACAACCAAGAGGAGGATGGTAGAAGTGTCAGGGATGAAGGTAGAAATAACCGGGGTTTTGAGAATATTCCTGAAGATGAAAACTATTCTGATGAATAGTACCCTCCTACAGATAATAAATACAAGCAGTTGGAAGACCGTCTCAAAGCTATGGAAACCAAGAAAGTGTCTGGATTGGATTTTTGAGAACTAGGTCAGATCCCAGGGGTGGTCATCCCTCAAAAATTCAAGGTCCCCATCTTTGCCAAATATGATGGGGTCTCTTATCCCAAACTGCATCTGAGGTCATATGTTCGAAAAATCCAGCCTCATACTATTGACAGGAAATTATGGGTTCACTCCTTTCAAGAAAGTTTGTCCGGCACTCAACTTGAATGGTTCTATCAGCTACAAGTAACCAATATTCATACGTGGGAAGACTTGGCTGCTGCTTTTTACAAGCAGTATCAATATAATGCTGACCTTACACCGACTCGTGTATAATTGCAAAACATGTCCATGGGCTCAAATGAAGGGTTCAAGGAGTATGCACAAAAATGGAGGGATTTAGCTGGAAGGGTGCAACCTCCCTTGTCTGACCGAGAATTGGTTGATATATTCATGGGCACTTTAACAGGCCCATTCTTTAATCTGCTAATTGGGAGTTCTTCAACTGATTTTACTGAGCTGATACTGACAGGAGAATAAGTTGAAAGTGGTATTAAAAGTGGGAAGATTCTAATGGATGCGACTTTTAATGTTGTGAAGAAGCCATTTGGTGGTAAAAAAGAAATGATTGCTATCTATGGCCATAAGAGCTATAGTAAAAATGACTGCCATCAGTCTGTGGGAGCAGTGTTGATCTATAATCCAGCGCATGTTCAACAACAACAGCAATAGGGAAATCAGCATAGGTCAGACGCCCCGAGAAGGTAGTTCACCAGGATTAGTATGCCATTTTCTCAAGCATTACAACATTTGTTGAAAGCAGAATTGATAACACTGCAGGATCCTCCTCCTAATCCCAACACATCCTCTCGTCAGTACAATCTGAACGCGAAGTGTGCCTATCATTCTAATAGTCATGGGCACGACACCAACAAATGTTGGGCCCTGAAAATAAAATTCAGGACATGAATGATAACAAGGAAATTGAGTTCGATCCTCCGGAGACGCCAAACGTGATTACTGCACCTATGTCGAAGCATGACAAAAGCATAAGTGTTATTGAAGACGTTATATATGTTACCACTGTAGGTGATGTGGTTACTCCCATCTCAACAATCAAAAAGAATTTGTTACAGACTAGTTTATTTTCGGCCTGTGTTAAAGAATGTTATTGTTGTGGAGTCCAACCCAATGGCTGCAAATTACTGAAGGAAGGTGTTCAACGCCTGATGGATGAACACATAATTTTGATCAATAAAATTTTGTACGCTGAGAATTTGTGTCAAGATTTGTCTGTTGTGTCTGGTACTCCTGTCAGGATCACTTCCAAAGGTCCTGTAAGGATTACCTCCAATCCAAAAGCTGATCCCTTGATCATTACAACACCTGGACCCATCCCATATTCCTCGGAAAAGGCTATTCCATGGAACTATGGATCTGACGTCTATTACCACGGCGTCAAACAAGAATTGTCTGATGAAGATACTAAAGATGTTGATCCCAACATTGAGAATATTACGGGGACCAGCAAAGTTACTAGAAACGGAAGAATTTTCTCCCTGTAAATCTCTCCGAAAAATGATGTTATACCTGTTCAAGTCACAGTTACTAAGTCAACTACCGAGCTCGGGGTAAAGAGCCAATGTTAGAGCCTGTCCAGACGGAGGCACCTAAAGAAACCACAGTCAAGGACACCTCTGGACAAGAGGTAGAAGAGGTTTCGAAGATCATTCGAAAAAGTGACTATAAAATTATTGAATAGCTGGGGCAGACCCCATCCAAAATATCCATGTTATCTTTATTGTTGTGTTAACTATGCCAAAATTGACTTTAGACAGCGCCACATAGACAGCGCTTATGCCTAAAGTGCTGCTATAGGTTTTCAGAAAAATTAATAATTAAAAATTAAAGGAGAAGTGCTACTAAAAGTATACTATAGACAACGCTTATTATAAGCGTTGCTATTGGCCTTACCATAGACAGCGCTTTCTTTCCCTAAGCGCTGCTATAGGTTTTCAGTAAAAAAAATTAAAAAATTAGAACAAGCACTGCTAAAGGTTATACTTTAGACAGTGCTGCTAAAGGTGTTATTCTAGGAAGCGTTGTTAAAGCCTAAAGCGCTGCTAAAGGGTATACCTTAGACAGCGCTTTCCAGAAGCACTGCTAAAGGGTATACCTTAGACAGCGCTTTCCAGAAGCGCTGCTAAAGGCATTACTCTAAAAGCGCTGATAAAGGTAATACCTTTAGTAACGCTTCTTGAAAACGCTGTCTAAGGTAATTAAATAGTGTCTTAATCCCTAAATTGGTTATCAGATTTCCAGAAATCCCAACGGACTCTATATCACTACGCAGCCACTCCGGCGAAACCGCACAGATACAGAAACAGCCACACACCACCACCTTCATGCTCAGCCTTCCTCAATGACTCAACCTCCATAGCTCGTCCCCATCACATCACCTCTGCGAGTTCTCTCACACCACTAACTTTACGGATTATCGGCAGCCACTCAGTAAGCTTTGAACCATCATCTTCTTCTCCAACTTGTCTCCTCCTATTCACCGTCCAACTGTGGTTCTTCCTCCAACTCTTCTCCAACTCGTCTCCTCACTGTCCAACCGTACTTTTGTGATTCTTCCTCCGTGCAGAAGCAACTCTCTACGGTATTCCAATAACAACAACAGGTCAGTTCCGATAACACCATTTATGCACTTTTACATTATTAAGTTGTTCTTTTCTAGAATAAAAATATGGGTGGTCATGATACTAGCTAGAGCTGGGTCGGAAGGAAATAGTGCTTTTGTGAATAATTTCAATAACCGAACTGAAACCATAGTTAACCAAACCATAACTTGCTGAACCGAACCGTAATTAACTACCCTTACTTATGATATGGTATTCCTTAGTTATGTTGGAACTTTAGATCAATTTTTATATTTTCTCCAAATTGATTTTTTAGAACTCAAATTTATTTTAAATCTGTGTATACTTTGTGTTTTGACAGAAACGCATTATACCGTTTTGTGTCCTAATTAGTGTTTTTGTTTAACTTAGATAATAGTTAAAACCATGGATAAAAAGTGGATGTGTGCCGACCGATTGTCAAAATAGTACGAGAATGGGGTATTAGAGTTCGTTAAGTTTGCTGTTGAACATGCTGAAGACCCGAATAGAATGAAATGTCCTTGCTTGGGTTGTTGTTATGTGGGTCGGGTTGATGCAGATGGATTGAAATCGCATTTACTAATGCGCGGAATTGATCGAAGTTATACGTGTTGGATATTTCATGGTGAGAAAAGCATCGAGAATGTTGAACCGGGGGTGAAAAGTAATGCGACCTATGTTTCGTACGACAATGCCACGGATACATATGATTGTGAATCGAAGAGATTGCAGAAGCACTTGAAGAAGATCTTCAAGATTGTCCCAAAATGTTTGAGAGGTTGTTAAGCGATGCGGAGAAACCGTTGTATAAAGATTGCCCCAAATTCACAAGATTGTCTGCGGTATTAAAATTGTACAACTTAAAGGCGCGCAATGGATGGTCGGATAAAAGTTTCACACAGTTATTAACCCTTTTGAGAGATATGCTTCCTGAGGATAATGTTCTTCCTAATCGAACCTACGAGGCAAAAAAAATGTTGTGCTCTATTGGCATGAGCTATGATAAGATACATGCATGTCTAAATGATTGTATTTTGTTTCGAAACGAATATGCATCGTTGAATGAGTGCCCAAAGTGTGGTTTATCTCGATATAAGAAAAAATTATCTCCAGCGAAAGTCTTATGGTATTTTCCTATTATTCCGAGATTTAGATGCATGTTTCGTAGTGAAACCGATGCTAAACACTTGACTTGGCATGCAGATGAAAGAATTATCGATGGAAAGTTTCGACATCCGGCAGATGCACCACAGTGGAAGAAAATTGATAATTATTATCCTGATTTTGGAGGAGAAACAAGAAACCTTCGCTTGGAATTATCTACGGATGGAATGAACCTGCATGGTCTTCAAAGTATCTCACATTCCACATGGCCTGTAATTCTTATGATTTATAACCTACCTCCATGGCTATGTATGAAGCGCAAGTACATGATGTTATCTATGTTAATTTCTGGGCCTAAACAACCAGGGAATGACATAGATGTATACTTGAAACCTTTAATCAAAGATTTGAATATTTTGTGGGAGAACGGTGTGGAGGTTTATGATGGATATAGGAAAGAAAGTTTCAATTTGAGGGCGGTGTTGTTTGGCACAATTAACGATTTTCCAGCATATGGAAATCTATCTGGGTATAGCATTAAAGGTGAAAAAGCGTGTCCTGTCTGTAAAGATGGAACTAATACGACACGATTGAAACTTTGTCAGAAGAATGTCTTTCTCGGTCATCGTAGATTCTTAAATTCAAAACATCAATATCGTGGATGGAGAAAAGCGTTCAATGTAAATACCGAACAACGTAGAGCTCCAACTGGATTGACAGGTGATCAAATTTGTGAAAAGGTGAAAGATGTGAGTATTCAGTTTGGCAAGCCTTTTTCATATAAAGTTGTCACAGGTGGGTGGAAGAAGAGGTCAATTTTTTTTGAATTGCCATATTGGAAATCTTTGTACGTAAGACATTTTCTTGATGTTATGCATATTGAAAAAAATGTATTTGAAAGTGTTATTGGTACGTTACTCAATATAAAAGGAAAGTATAAGGATGACCTTAAAGCAAGAGAGGACATGGTAGAGATGGGAATAAGAACTGAATTAGGACCCATGAAGAAAGGAAGACGAACATATCTACCACATGCTGCTTATACTCTATCTAGAAAGGAAAAGAAAATATTGTGTAAGTTTCTTAGTGAAGTTAAAGTTCCAGAAGGTTACTCCTCAGACATTAGAAGACTCGTGTCCATGAAAGACCTCAAGTTAAAGAGTCTGAAGACACATGATTTCCATGTCATAATGGAACATTTTCTACCAATAGGTATACGTTATATTTTTCCAGAAAAATTAAGAAGCGCTATAACTAAATTGTGTTTTTTTTCCATGTAAATTTGTAGTAAGGTGATCGATCCCGAGATCTTACCATTATTACAAAAAGAAATCGTTATTACTCTGTGTGACCTTGAAATGTATTTTACTCCATCATTTTTTGACATTATGGTACATCTTGTTGTTCATCTTGTGAAAGAGACACAATTGTGTGGATCAGCTTATATGAGATGGATGTACCCTGTTGAACGTTATATGAAAATATTAAAAGGGTACGTGAAAAACCGAAGTCGTCCAGAGGGTTGTATCGTTGAGCGATACGTTGTTGAAGAAGCGGTTGAGTTTTGTACTGATTTTTTTTCCAATGTGCAATCCATTGGACTCCCCAAATCTCATTTTTTCGGAAAAAAAAAGAAGGTAAAAAATTAATTAGAAATGAAATTGTGACAGTATCAAGGGATGAACGGGATCAAGTGCATTTGTATGTTCTGCACAATGACATTGAGGTTGAGCCATTTGTTGAAATGCACAAGGCTATACTCCGAGGTGAGAATCAAAGTAGAAATGAAAATTGGATAGTACGAGAGCACAATCAAAGTTTTATACAGTGGTTTAAGGATCCTATATATTCAAAGTTTCATTCAGATCCCACTTCAATATCAGACAGGTTGAGATGTTTGGCATATGGTCCAAGTTCAATTGTGTTCTCTTATAGAGGATACGGAATTAATGGATACACATTTTATACCAAAGAACAAGATGAGAAAAGTACTATGCAAAATAGTGGTGTCACGGTGGTATGTGAAGCAATGCACATTTCTAGTATGAAGGACTTAAACCCCAAATATGAAAATTTGTCATATTTTGGGGTTATCAATCACATCTGGGTGTTTGATTACGAGAAGTTTCAGATTCCTATCTTTGGTTGCAAGTGGGTACATACTAGTGGCATACGAATGGATAAGTCAGGGTTTTTGCAAGTGGATCTTAGTAGGGTGGGGTACAAAGATGAGCCTTTTATTATAGCCTCTCAAGCTAAACAAGTGTTCTATGTCACAGACCCGAAGAGTACGAAATGGTCTATAGTGCTTTTATCTAACAAAGTGATTGATGATAAAAGTGTGGATCAAGGTGATGTTGATGTTGAGAATGAGTTGTATATTAGAAACGATCGAGATGAAAATACTACAGTGGATGAATCATATATCAGAAAAGATCATGATGAGGGAATTTGGATCAATCCCTTCGTCCGCGTTCTTAAGAGACAAGTAATTCAGAATCCAACCAAGAAAAGAAAGAGATGTTAGTGAAAGAGGTAATATATATTCCTCCATACCTGTTAACACTTAGAAAACTTCTAATAAATGATATATTTGTCATTTTATATACTCAATTAATATTTGTCATTTTATATACTTAATAGATATTTGGAATTATATATTTGGAATTAAATATTTGTCATTAGATACTAATGTTTTTCTTTATTACAGGTTAGATGGCTAGTAACGAGGAGCACTCACACGATGATTCTATTAATGATGGAGACAATGATGGAGGAAAATCCAGTAAGGGAGTGGAAAAAGAAATTAAAAGAGGAAAAACTATTATGAATAATATCATTCGTGATAGAGATAGAGGTATAAAATATGATATGCATTGGAGTCCAAATGACCAATTAATTGAGCATAACGGTTCTAAATTAACAAGTTACATTGGTACAATTGTAAGGAGAGAAATTCCAATAACTTGTGATGAGTGGAGAGATGATAAGTTGGATGATGCTAAAAACAAAATCTGGAGTGAGATACAGGTACTTTAAATCATGTCTTTAAATTACGATTATGTACTTTAAATTATGTCTTTAAATTACTTATACTAACGCACTTTGTGTATGTTTTTTGTAGAGGTCTTTCAACATTGATGACACAAGAAAAGATTATTGTCTTGGATTGGCTGGAAAAATACTAAGAGGGTTTAGAACATATTTAAACAGAAAATATCTTAGAGATGCCGGAAAAAAATTTGTTGATGCAGAGCGTCCAACAGAATATGCAGATGTGATTTCAGTTAAAGAATGGGATGTTTTTAAAGCCA
Source organism: Vicia faba (assembly GCA_948472305.1). NCBI lineage: Eukaryota > Viridiplantae > Streptophyta > Magnoliopsida > Fabales > Fabaceae > Vicia > Vicia faba. The sequence continues at coordinate 1,142,334,128 of OX451737.1, forward strand.
AAGGGAAAACCCCAAAATTTCATAGTGTAAGTGACATAAATCGTCAAAGAGCATCACCTCCCGCATATCCATACAAAAAAGGGCGTTTGGGATATGCACGATTAGAACAAAAAATAGTAAGTATTTACAAATTGCAATGATATACTTGTTCATCAAGAGTTATAACTGAGCTTGTTTTTTGTGTTAATGTGTAGTTAAAAGAGGAGAGTAGTTCTGAAACATCTCTTCCGGAGCATATTTTGTGGAAGGCTTCCCGTGTGGGTAAGGATGGAGTTCTTAAAGAATATGTACAACAAATTTTTGAAAAATGCGTAAGTATAACATTAATTCTAATTAAATCAAAATTTTATTAACATATAGTATTCATGTTTTTCCAATATTCATATGAATTTCAGGAGAGTTTGTCTCAGTCTACATCTCCACCAGATGATTGCAGGAGCATACTTAGTCGAGCATTAGATGTTCGTGAGTATTCTGGTCGGGTGAGGGGTAAAGGACATGGGGTTACTCCAAGCTCCTTGAAAAAGAACAACCCAAATACAAAATCTGCTAGCAATAAAGAAATGCAGGCAAGGTTGGATGCATTAGAAGCTGAAGTTCTTGAATTGAGGAAGGAAAAAGCAAGACAGTACCAATCAGAAAGGGAAGCTTCGGGTGTTAAAGAAACTAGTGACATAGCTAGTGTCAATTATGCAGCTCAACCGAGTATTCTTGAGGTACTTACATATATTATTATGAAATTAAATTAGTGTAATTTATTTAACTGACATATATACACATTAACGATGTCATATTTATTATTGATTTTAGGGCATTTCACCTTGTCAACTCTTTTTAGAGACACCAACTTATCGCATGGTTGGCAAGGGAAAAGTCCATAACACTCTGGGAGAAGTACTTCATCATAAACCGCTCCTTCTGGATATTTGAAAGTGTCGATTGATATTGCTTTAGAGGAGGGTGCGTTATTACCAATCCCAAATGAAGTTTCGGATGCAACATTGGTGGGAGAGGCAATAGGAGCGTTTGTTGCATGGCCGTCAAGACTCGTTCGCATAGATGATGAGGTATAATTAAAACCGTTATGAACCTTTTAGTACTCAAATTTTTTACGTTCATTTTACTTACATTTTTTTTGCATGGTAATGTTAGACTCCTACAAAACCCAAACCAAAAGATAAAGAGATTACGCGGCCAAAGGAGTCAGTGACAGCAAAAAAACAGGTACAACACAATTATATGATATTTATGCTTAGATAATGTTAATTTGTCGTCCTATACTTGACCACTCTAATTTTATGATATTTAGATTATTCCTGCTAAAGAGATTAAAGCTGTAAGTAGGGGTAAGGAGCCTGTAATTAGCAACATTCCCACAGAAACAAAGAGTGTTGCTAAGAGGATCGGGGCTAGAAAGAAAACTACTTCACAATATAGGTCGTGCCTTCAGACATATATAAGCTTCACAACTATTTCGCAAGGTGGTACTTCTCTTATACCCCTGGATGAATGGATTTATGGTTCTGAAGGCATGACAACAATTGGTAAGGAGGATTTGGAAGAAGTTTTTGGACACTTGACATTAGGCATCGCTGTTATCAATACATACATCAGGTATACTCCAATCAACTTTTTTTAATTAATTGCATAATTTATTTACTCATTTCAATGAATAATTAATGTTAATGATGTTTTTATTTAAGGTTTCTGTATGACAAGTTGATTCGCCCGCGTGGATTGAAGTCCAAATTTGCTTTCATAAATCCCAACGTTGTCCATGCAGGGTCAATCATCTCAAAACCAGATGAAGTAATAGCATTTGTGCTCAGTTTATTTATGGCCAGCAAAGATACAGAAAAATTGTTCTTTTTACCATATAATACTGGCCCCAAGTAAGATTTTCATTCTAAATTTCCTCTATTATAATTTTTCGTTTTTTAACGTTGTGCAGAAAATTTCCATCTAACCTTTGTTTAATATTCCAGTGGACACTGGTTATTGGTTTCAATTAATCCTGTGAGAGAAATTGTATATTATCTGGATTCATTGGGCAATGATTGGACAACATACCCAGATATGAAGAAGACGATTGACACGTAAGTGAGATTATTCCAAAATATTATGTGTATATTTAATTATTTATGTGCGATAATTCTAAATATTCGTTATTATTTTATTATAGCATTCTACAAAGTTTTCGAGCACAAAGAGATATTCAAGTACCAAGGAGTAGAGTCAACAATATTTCTTGGATCAAAGTGGAGGTATAGATTTTCACAATTTTGATTATATAGCGATGATACTTGATAAAACAAGTTAAGGTGTATATCTTGATGTATATCCGTATTTTCTTTCCATGTGTAGTGTCCTCGTCAGCATAATGGTGTAGATTGCGGTTATTTTATGTTGAGGTTTATGAAAGAAACTATTCTTTTGGACCGATTAGAGATTCCATCCACGGTATGAATTTCTAACTTAGGAATTATTTTAATATTTCTCATAAAATGACTTAGTATTTTAATTAAATCATACTATGTTATATTATTATGTAGTACTTTGATGAATTCAAGTGTGCTTCATACTCAAAAGATCAATTGGATGAACTTATGGAGGATTGGTGTCAATTTGTTATAGAGTTGAGAGTTTTATTATAAGGTATAACTTTGAGTTTTGAGAATATAATATATGTTGTTATAGTTGTGTTACAATATTATTGTTTTTGTTGTTGTTATTTGGTAACTTGTATGAATTTTGATTTTTTGATTTTGTTTTAGGTTATATAGGTGCATCTCGATGTAGAAGATAGAGTTATTTTGTAATTCATTGTTGATTTTGTTTCATTGTTGTATATACTAATTTTGTTGTTGTGTATATTGTGCAAAAAGGATTGAAGAGATGAATATTGATGTTGTTATAATATTGTTTCATTGTGGTATATTGATGTTGTTGTTGTTTAAAATGTTATAATGAAGCTATAATTCTGGTGCAAAAATGGTGAGATTAAATTTGATAGGCAGCGTTTTGTTTTAAATGAAAAAAAAATTATATTTAAAAAAATAATAAGGAAAAGCGCTGCTAAAGGGGGGGAATAGACACCGCTTTTAATGAGAAGCGTTGTCTAAAGTGTTAGAAAAAAAATTATATTAAAAAAATAATAAGGAAAAGCGCTGCTAGGGGGGGGGGGGGGGGGGGGTAGACAGCGCTTTTAATGAAAGCGCTGTCTAAAGTGATTGAAAAAAAATATATTAAAAAATAATAAGGAAAAGCACTGCTAAAGGGGGGAATAGACAGCGCTTTTACCAAGCGCTGTCTAAAGTTCCACATTAAAAGTGTTGTCTAAAGTGTAAGCGCTGCTAAAGGGGCTGCTAAAGGGGGGTACCTATAGCAGCGCTTTTGAAATTACATAAGCGATGTATATACCTTTAGCAGCAGAGGTTTTAGCAGCGCTTTTAAGCGCTGTTAAAGGCCTAAAAAAGCGCTGTCTAATCCCTTGTTTGGCATAGAGGTTCTGAAGCCCATGCACAGGCTTTAGTAAAATTCTTGAAGACTGCTCACATACCGCAAGAGATTTCGGCTGATCAATTTGGAAGTTATGTGGCTAGTTTAACAATTGATAATGGATTAGGCTTCTCTGATGCTGACCTGACTCTGGAGGGGAGAAATCACAATAGGGCCTTGTATGTCTCCATCGAATGCAGGGGCACTACATTGGCTCATGTGTTAGTTGATACTGACTCTTCTAGGAATGTTATGCCAAAGGGCGCTCTTGACAGACTAGATTGTGAAGGGATTATGTTGAAACCTAGTGTAATTATACTTCGAGCCTTTGACGGGTCCAAAAGAATGGTACATGGAGAAGTGGATCTTCCTATCAAAGTGGGTTCACAGATATTTGAATCCACCTTCTATGTAATGGACATTCGGCCAACTTATTCTTGTCTATTAGGATACCCCTGAATCTATGGGGCAGGCGCTGTTACCTCCACCTTACACCAAAAATTAAAGTATCTTGTGAAAGAGAAGATTGTTACTGTTTGCGGAGAAGAGGAGTACATGGTCAGCCACCTAAATTCATTTTGATACATGGAGATGGACATAGAATTCATCGAGACTCCCTGCCAAACTTTTGAAGTAATTTCCCCTGCTGCTATTAAAGATGTTTCTTCCATTCCAAAGACTACCAGGGTTCCGCACAAGATGGATTCCTTGAAGGATGCCAAAGCTACTATAGAAGAAGGGGGTTACATTATTTGGGGCCAGCTTCATGATATCCCCTATAAATATGATGAGTTTGGTTTCAGCTTTATGGGAGAGGGTCAAAGGTTTGTCGTTGCACTCATGCTAGAAGACCTTTGTTTCCTATCAGAAATAACAGAGTCAATGCTATAGAGGATATTGTCAATGATAGTGACTTCGACAGCTGGATCTTTCCTACCATTCGCAATAGACCCGACAATTAGAAGGCGGAATACATTATCTTTATCTACTTTAGTCAGTAGTAATAGCTATTTATGTTTTATTTCTTTAAGAAGTTTAGTTATGTAATTTATTTTAAAATAATGACTTTAAACCTTGTGTTTTTACCAGGGGCACAATGGTTCATTTGTTAAGGGTTGTCATTTCATAAGTCATATTTTCATTTAATAGAAACATTTGATGTTTTGCATTCAAATATTGCGCTCTTTGTCTTTCTTTTACTTTATTGAACTTTCGAATAGCTATGTGTTCTCACACACACCCACACACTACATTGCATATCCATATCCACTCTGGATCTCGTTGATAACGATTCTGCTATTGTCGCTTATGACTTTGAAAATCCGATCTACCAAGTCAAGGACGAAGGTGAGAAAGATTGTGAAATACCTAGAGAACTTGACAGACTCTTAATACAAGAAGAAGAGGCTATTCAACCACATGAAGAGCCGATCTAAGTGGTAAACTTGGGTTCTGAGACAGACATAAAGGAAGTCAAGAAAAGAGCCAACTTAGAGGGCAGTGTCAAGAACATATTGATTTGGATGTTAAGCGACTATGTTGAGATCTTTTCTTGGTTGTACGAAGATATGCCAGGGCTTGACACTAATATTGTGGTTTATCGTCTGCCAATGACAAAGGGTTGTTCTCCGATTAAACATAAAGTTCGTCGCATGTGTTCCGAGATGTCAGAGAAGATCAAGGCCGAGCTTATGAAGTAATTCAACGCACGTTTCTTAGATGTGACATCCTATCCTCAATGGGTCACTAATGTTATTTCGGTACCAAAGAAAGAAGGCAAGGTACATATGTGTGTGGATTACAGGGACTTAAATAGGGCAAGCCCTAAGGATGACTTCCTACTTCCACATATTAATGTTTTGGTCGACAACATCACTCAGCACAAGGTATTCTCTTTCATGGATGGTTTCTCAAGGTATAATTAGATCAAGATGGCACTCGAAGACATGGAGAAAACAACTTTTGTCACACAGTGGGGCACTTTCTGCTATAAGGTTATGCCTTTTGGGTTGAAGAATGTCGGTGCAACTTACCAGCGTGCCATGGTAGTGTTCTTTCATGACATGATTCATCACGAGATAGAGGTCTACATCGACGATATGATAGCCAAATCACAAACTGGAGAAGAACATCTTAATCATATGCATAAATCATTTGAAAGATTGAAGAAATACAAGCTGAGGTTGAATCCAAACAAATGCACCTTTGGGGTGAGGTCTGAAAAACTCCTAGGTTTCGTCGTCAGTGGTAAAGGTATTGAAGTTAATCCCGCAAAAGTTAAAGCTATTCAAGAAATGTCGGCTCCCTATACTGAGAAAGAAGTCATAGGTTTCTTACGATGACTGAATTACATTGCCTGATTCATTTCCCATTTGACTGCTACATGTGAGCCAATCTTCAAGTTGTTGAAGAAAGATCAAGTAGTAAAGTGGAACAATGACTGTCAAATAGTCTTTGATAAAACCAAGGATTACTTACAACAACCTTCAATTCTGATGCCACCGGTTGAAGGAAGACCTCTAATCATGTACCTAATAGTGTTAGAGAATTCAATGGGGTGTGTACTGGGGAAACATGATAAGTCTGGTTGAAAAGATCATGCAATACACTACCTTAGCAAAAATTTTACCGACTATGAAACAAGATATTCACTGCTCGAGAAAACTTGTTGTGCTTTGACATGGGCTGCTCTCCGACTAAGACAATATATGTTGACTTATACTACTCTATTGATCTCTAAAATGGATCCCATCAAATACATAATTGAGAAGCCAACTCTCTTTGGAAGAATAGCCCAATGGAAAATGGTCCTAACAGAATACGACATTTAGTACACCACTCAAAAGGCAATCAAAGGAAGTGTACTGGCAGATCATCTGGCTCATCAAGTTGTAGATGACTACCAGTCTATGAAATTCGAATTCTCGAACAAGAACATTATGCTAGTTACAGATTGTGAAGAACCTGGATTGTATAAAGGATCTGAGTCAGGATCCTGATGGACTATAGTTTTTGATGGAGCTTCTAACGCACTTGGCAATGGGATCGGTGTTGTAATTATATCTCCTCAGGGTTATCATACACCCTTCACTGTCAGACTTTACTTTGATTGCGCCAATAATATGGTTGAGTATGAAGCGTGCATCATGGGTATTAAAGCTGCTATCTACATGAGAATCAAGGTCTTGAGAGTATATGGGGATTCAGCTCTGGTAGTCAGTCAGGTTTAGGGAGAATGGGATACGAAACACCCAAATATCATTCCATACCGAGAGCATGTGCTGACCTTAATTCCATACTTCAAGGAGATCACTTTTGAGAACATCCCAAGAGAAGAGAATCAGTTGGAGGATGCATTAGCTACCATATCATCCATGTCCAAGATCAGATGGGACGATGAGGCCCCTAGAATTACCATCGAAAGATTAGACGAAGCGGCACACTGTTATGAAATTGACACTGATTGAGTGGAAATAAAGCCTTGGTTTCATGAAGTGAAAAGATACCTTGAGGATTTAGAGTACTCTGAAGGGGCATCTATAAATGACAACAAATTCCTACGGAGGTTCTCAACTAAGTTCTTCCTGAGAAACAAAATTTTATACAAGCGCAATCATGATTCGACTCTGCTTCGTTGTATGGACAAGAAAGAAGCAGAAAATATTATGGAAGATATGCATGAAGGTATCTTTAGTACTCATTCTAGTGGACATACTATCGCTAAGAAAATATTGAGAGCGGGTTACTATTGGTCGACCATGGAAACTAATTGCCATCATAACTCCAGAACGTGTCACAAATTCCAAATTTATGCTGATAAAGTACATGTGCCTCTAGCACCTCTAAATGTTTTGGCTGCTCCTTGACCGTTAGCAATGTATGATTGGAGAGATCAAACCCACTGCCTCTAATGGATATCGCTTTATCCTCGTCACCATCGATTACTTTACAAAGTGGGTTGAAGCAGCCTCGTTCGCCTCTGTTACCAAGAATGTCGTGACCTGGTTCATCAAGCATAACCTTATATGTCGGTATGGCATCCTTGAGAGAATCATTACAAAAAATGGTATTAATCTCAACAACACTATGATTACTGAACTTTGCACGCAGTTCAAGATCAAGCACGACAACTCTTCTCCGTATCGACCAAAGATGAATGGCGCAATGGAGGTCGCCAACAAGATTATTAAAAAGATTTTACAAAAGATGGTTGTAACCTACAAAGACTGGTATGAGATGTTACCGTTTTCTCTTCATGGATATCGCACCTCAGTACAAACTTCAATTAGGGAAACCCCAATCTCTCTGGTCTATAGTATGGAAGTTGTTCTACTTGTTGAAGTTCATATTCATTCACTAAGAATCATGAAGGATGTAGATTTGGACGAAGATGAGTGAAATCAAACTAGGTTAGATCAGTTGAATTTGATTGACGAGAAAAGGCTTGCGGCTGTTTGTCACGGTAAGATGTATCAGAGGCGTATGATCAAAGCCTTCAATAAGAAGATCAAGCATCGAGTATATCAGGTTGGTGACTGGGTAATAAAGCACATCATTCTACCACAAGATGATCCCAGGGGAAAATAAACTCCCACCTATGAAGGGCCATTTGTAATTAAAAAGATATTTTCTGGCGGCACTATGATACTGACCACCATGAACGGTGAATATTTTCCATACCCTGTGAACACGGACATAGTCAAAAGATACTACGCATAAAAACGACCAGCTAGGTTGACTGGCCTAGGAAAAAATAAGGGCATCCCCCGGCAAACCAAAAGGGTTAGGGAAAAATTTAGGGATATATACGAAAAATTATACACCCGGCAAGTCAAAAACCTAAAAAGGTGACTTGGGCAAAAAAGGGTATCCCGGAGGACTGAAAACCCAAAAGGGAGGTCCAGGAAAAATTTATGGATTAAAGCGTACGAATATGTCCCGTTGGATCACTTACGGAAAGCTTTATCACTAACGTCAAGTTCAAATGATACAGATCAATTCAATCACTTTCTTCGGACAGCGGGAGATGAGATGCTTGAAGACATAGGGGCAATAGCAGAGTTGGAACCCGGTGAGATTATTTCCATATAACTATTTTGTTTTCACTTTGCACTCTTTTTATTTCACGATGATTTCCTCTTACTAGGATTTATGTCTCTTTGTACAAAGTCGTCTGTTTATGGGAAAACTATCAATAAAAATGCAAATTTCAAAATTCAAACTTTTTGTTTTACCATTTCTGTTTTGTTTGCGGAAAATTTCCAATGACTAAAATTGAATGAACATGTGCATATGAATATGATTAATTGTTAAAAAAATATGTGCGTAAAAAACATAAATAAGCATTTGCTCAAGACTCTAGGAGTCGGGATAATGTTTAAGTCTTCCACGTATCCCCACAAGAAGATCCTCACAGGATTATCCCCACAGAGTCATCTTCACAAACTCATTTTCAACAAAGATACATTCCTGGCGAGGCTGAATTAACCTAATCATACTCACCAGCAAGTCACCCTAGTGAATAAAGGAATGTGATCTTTTTCCTGGCAATGTCGTCAACCTAACAGAATTCTAGTATCCATCGGGGATTTTGGCATTAGTACGGTTTATGGAAATTCTCTTCTCTAATTGAGTTTATTCCTCCAAGACTGTAAAAACCCCTGCAGATTTCTTTTCTCCAGCATAGCTTATTTCCTCAGCAAGAGTACTTCTTCAGCATAATATTTCTCCATCCAGTTTAGGGTTTATTTCCCCAATAGGGTTTATTTCCCTAGCAAAGTTCAGTCTCCCCATTCTTAGTCTATTTCTCTAAATACTGACAAGATTCCCATCTCCAGCAAAGAGCAGCCTAAACCATTATCCCCAAAGAGTTACTACTAAATCTGGAACCAGACTAAATATCGCTTAACCTTATCCTCTCCAAGCGAGTCGGAATCCATATCAGAAACTCGGTCAGACAACACATTGAAAGGTTATCCATCTCTTTTATCCCCAGTCAGGGTATATAAGAATTAAACTCCCCAGTAGAGCGACGAATGATCGATGTTCCTAAACTCTTCTCCCCAAATAGAAGTCAACATTCCCTAGCGGAGTTTCCTCAAACAGGAGGCAGAAACCCCCAGCGGAAACATTCTAGACAAGATTGAAGATTACATATTTTTTGCATCCCCAGCACCAGTCACGAATCCTTTTTCCCCAGTGAGATGTTAAACAAAGTTATTAAATACGCTTCAACGACATTTCACATTCATATATCATTTACAAACATCATGGCATATGCATACGAAATGCATATAGCACACTCTCATTTATTAGGAGAACATCATTACACAATGAATTTCACACATCATGGCATTGCATATAGCTAACCCTTTATCTCTTCAGGTAAAGTCTACAAACAGACGAATATCATTGACAATTTTTTCAAACGGGTCATAGATTAATTCCCAAACCTGTTGCTGCCCCTTCCCATAACCAGTCCAAAAACAGCTTTCCATATTGTCCAAAACCTTCTGCAAAACAACAAAGCATTACACGAAAATATACCACAAAACATGCATCAAGAAAATCTACATAAATAAAATACCAAAATTTGTTCAAAATCATCAACTTTCCCCCAAAAACTTCATTCTCATTTGCTATAAAATAGATAGGAATCACAAGAAAATAAGAGCAGAAAACACACTCGAATCCTCCTCTTCAATCATACAGAAACCTACAAAAAAACCTCTACTCAAAAATCTTCAACAGATAAAACCTTAACCTGCTCCACTCAAAGTTCGGCCCTCAAAGTCTAAGATTAACCTTATCGTACTTCTAAATACATCACTCATCTAAAACTCTAAATCTCACCTTCTCATACTCAAACGTACCACAACATACAAGCTCCCGGCGAGAAACAACCACAACAACACTCAACATCAACACATCTCATGCACACACATACAACAATGCAAGTTAATATCTCAAACTTGCAGAAACCCAGAAGAAGAACAGAACATACACATACAAATAACTTAGATGCAAAAGGAAAAGAGTAAGGAGAATCGAATCCAGAGGTACCTTTTAATTTAGATCTTGTTTTTTCTTTCTTGTTTTCGCCTTCCGTTATTACATGTATTCATCTCCAATTTGGTTTGTCATGTGCTTTCTCTATGTTTTCCATGGCTACCAAGAGATTGAGGTTTCGTGAGAGAGATAAGCACTTGGTAAGTTGGTATTTATTTTTCCCTATATTTTCAGTTTAGAGAGATGTTGAGTTCTTATTGTGAGAATCTAGAAATAAGGATTGTTTATTGTTGTCATGGTTGAGAGAAAGAGAAACTGAGATTTAGAGAAACAGAAGGAGAGCAGAAGAAGTGGAAGTAGTGAACGAGAAGTTAAAGAAAGAGTTACAGGAAATGAAGCTTCAAATGGATGAATAGAGAAGAGAGTAATTAACACTTTAGTTTATTTGATTTTTGGAATAATTAATGATGATTAATTAGGGAATAAAAAAATTTCATTATAACTAGTCCCCATCAAGATAACTAGCGGCGCTCTCCCCTCAATTAGGGTTTCAAAACCCATTATCTTCCCTAACAGATCTTAGGTTGGGCTTAAGTTGTAATCCAAACTTGATTATTCCTTATCTTCTTGTATTAAATGAAGTATAGAAGTGACGAATGAAGTGACATGGTACAGCGGTTGAGGCTTTGATTGGCAAGCGCGAGGGGCTGGGTTCAAGACCCAAGGGGAACATTTTATCTCTTTTCTGCATTTTTTGTTTCCTTAACACACACTTTTTTTAATTTTGCATAACAAATAAGTCTTGGGCTCGGAACATTCAGCCCATACGAAATTATGCTTATTTCCACCCTTGCTTTCTGTTTAAACCCCCTTTATTTGTGTTTAAATAATTTTCTTAGTTTTTTAATTTAGATTTTAAAACTCAATTAATGTTAAATATAGTTTAGCTAAATATTTTTTAATTATTTTAGTTTCTAACGTTATTTTAAAATTGGGGAGAAAACTTTGTGAATATTTTCTAACATTATTTTTAATTTCTTTGTTATTTACAATCTTCGCGCGTTTAATTTATCTTCGTATTTAGTTTTTTTCCTATTATCACAATGATAATTGCTTGGATTACAATAGTTAAAACTATACAGCTTCTAAATGATCTTCTGTCAACAAGGGATTACATTCAGAACAACAGCCCTGTTGAATATATAGCAGCTGCAACTTCAGTTAGGGTTTCCACAAAAAGCTAGGGTTAATTCCGTTTGACCTTAAGACTAGGTCACAGGACTTTATCAACCAGGTTGGGGTTGAGCTAGGTTAACCCAAAGAAAACGCAGGATTCTGTTCTGGAAAGACTGAGTCATTTTCCTGAAAAAACTCAGAATTAACCAAACTGCATACCTGTTAGTTCAGAACAGGATGTCTTAACATCTGTTATGACATCTGAAAACCTGTCTACTGATTTAGGAAAATGTGATCATTTTGCAAAATGCTCAGATACACACTTATAAACATCAGTACCTGTATGACAATATTTTTCTGCAAAGGTACCTAATGAATCAGTACAAACTAAACTAGAATGTTATGACATCAGTCATGACATTCACACATACACTTGGGTTTTACCAAAAATGCAAGCCAATAACTAAACAACTACAAACTCCCCCTTTGGCAGATTTTTGGCTAAAGACCCTAAGCAATCAGAGATAGATAGCAGCAGAAAGAAATGACTGCAGAAAAATAGAATGTCTAATTAAGTAAGTACCAAAATATATCTCCCCCTCTTTAGCCACAAATGGGCCAAAGATACATGTTCATAAAAATTATACAGTCATCCAGAAAAAGTAATAAGAGCAGCAACTAAAAACTGAACACACTTCCAAACTCTACCAGGGACCAGCATCACCTCCACCAATCAGCAACTCCACCAACCTTTAAGCAATGTCATCAGACTCAGAGGATTCTGGCTTCTTCCTTTTCTTGTGAGCAATGTCAGCATTCTTCTCTTTGTCTGATGTCTCAACATCCTTAGAGACATCTGGATTTGTTTCAGTATTTGAACTTTCTTGATTTAAAGGAACAGAAATGCCAGGAACTGAGTGGTTCTCGTTCAGAATTCTTGAAACAATTTTAGCTATTGCTTGACGAACATAGGCTTATCCTTCCCTATTTGCAATTTCAGGGGGAACTGAAGAAGAAGGATGAGATGGATTACCAGAGGCAGAAGCTTGGGACCTTCCTGCATGTCTTGTTCTCAACTCTTTGACCTTGGTGGGGTTAGTTTCCACTTTTCTAAGAGAAGAGATCTCCAGGACTTCAGAGTCCTGACAAGAAGAGATTGTCCTAGAATCTTGATCAGAGGAAGAGGTTGAAATCGTCGTATTGGATGATGATGGTGTTTGAGACATTTTGACAGTCTTAGAGGACCAACAGCAACTGAAGAGAAAATTCTGATTGAGAGACTGGGTTTTGATGAGGAGACGAGAGGGGAAGGAAGAAAAGGAGTGTCTATTCAACTTCTTAAAAGAATTGAAGGAAATGGGAAAATATAATTTTAACCCAATCAGAACAAACATAACTCCTTTAACCCTTGTTTTAAGCAAAATTAATTGCTACAATTCCTCATGTTGGCAAATACCCAACTTACCCCTCAAGTTTTCAAATTGATTTGCATCAAGAGCCTTGGTAAAAATGTCAGCCAGCTGTAGCTCAGTGGCAACATGTTCCAATTTGATTGTCTTCTCTTCTACAAGGTCTCTGATAAAGTGATGTCTTATGTCAATATGTTTGGTCCTACTATGCTGAATGGGATTCTTGGAAATGTTGATTGTACTCAGATTGTCACAGTACAATGTCATAACATCTTGAGTGACATTATACTCAGTAAGCATTTGTTTCATCCAGATCATTTGAGAACAGCTACTACCAGCTGCAATGTATTCAGCTTCAGCAGTAGAGAGAGAGACACACAATTCTGTTTCTTGCTGAACCAGGAAACTAGATTATTTCCCAAGAAGAAACATCCTCCAGAGGTGCTTTTTCTATCATCAGCACTACCAGCCCAATCAGCATCACAGTAACCAGTCAGATTTGGTTCACAGCCATGAGAATATAGCAACCCATAGTTGTAAGTTCCACTCACATACTTCAAAATTCTCTTCACTTGATTGATATGACTGACTTTGGGATCAGCTTGGTATCTTGCACAAACTCCAACTGCAAAGGCAATATCAGGTCAGCTGGCAGTTAAGTACAATAAGCTTCCTATCATGCTTCTGTACAGACTTTGATCCACCTTGACCCCACTTGAATCTTTGGAAAGCTTTAAATGAGTAGGAGCAGGAGTCCTTTTGTGACTGGCATTCTCCATACCAAACTTCTTTACAATGTTCTTAGCATACTTGCTTTGAGATAAGAAGATTGAGTCCTCCATCTGTGAGACTTGCAGTCCAAGAAAATAAGTTAGTTCTCCCATGAGACTCATTTCGAATTCAGCCTGCATCTGTTCAGCAAAATGTTTAACCATAGGTTCTGACATTCCTCCAAACACTATGTCATCAACATATATTTGGGCAACCATCAACTTCCCTCCTTCAGTTTTGACAAAGAGTGTTTTGTCCAAGCCTCCTTTTCTGTATCCTTTGTCTGAGAGAAACTTTGTTAACCTGTCATACCATGCTCTAGGAGCTTGTTTCAGGCCATATAGAGCTTTTCTCAATTTGTAGACATGATCAGGGTGGTTTGAATCCACAAAGCCTTTAGGCTGTTCCACATAAGCTTCCTCATTCAAGTACCCATTTAGAAAGGCACTTTTCACATCCATCTGAAATAGCTTGAACTTCAGAAGACAAGCAATTGACAATAGGAGTCTGATTGATTCCAGCCTGGCTACAGGTGCAAAGGTTTCATCAAAATCAACCCCTTCAACCTGAGTGTATCCTTGAGCAACAAGTCTTGCCTTATTCCTGGTGACAACTCCTTCAGCATCTGATTTGTTCTTGAAAATCCATTTTGTGCCAATGATGTTAGTTCCTTCAGGTCTAGGAACCAGTTCCCAAACTTCATGTTGCTTGAATTGGTTCAGTTCATCTTGCATTGCACCAATCCAGTATTCATCAGTTAAAGCTTCCTTGATATTTCTTGGTTCCATTTTGGACACAAAATAAGAGTTTGAGATGATTTCTCTAGATCTTGTAATGACTCCACTGTTGGGATCTCCTATGATGAGCTCTTTTGGATGATCCTTCTGAATTCTGATGGAAGGGATCTTGCTAGCTTCCTTTGATTCAGATTCTGTTGTGGTGGTGTTGGGTAGATCATTCTGTTGGGTTGGAGACTCAAAGAATGTCTCAACATTACAAGGGACATCTATTTCTTCATGATAATCAGCAATTATAACATTTATTGATTCCATCATGGCTTTGGTCCTGGAATTGAATACTCTATAAGCTCTGCTGTTTGAGGAGTATCCTAGAAATATGCCTTCATCACTTTTGGGGTCCAGTTTTCTTCTTTGTTCACGATCTGCCAGAATATAGCATTTGCTGCCAAACACATGGAAGTACTTCACAGTTGGTTTTCTTCCTTTCCAGAGTTCATATATGGTGGATGAGGTTCCCTTTCTCAAGGTGACCCTGTTATGGACATAGCAGGCCGTATTCATAGCTTCAGCCCAAAAATATATAGGAAGTCTTTTGGCATGTATCATTGCTCTGGCAGATTCCTGTATGGTCCTGTTTTTTCTTTCCACAACTCCATTTTGCTGAGGAGTTATAGGAGAAGAAAATTCATGACTAATTCCTTCTGAGGAATAGAAATCATCAAACTTGTTGTTTTCAAATTCCTTTCCATGATCACTTCTGATTCTGACAATACACCCTTCCTTTTCTCTTTGAATTTTTTTGCACAATTCTTTAAAAACTTCAAATACATTAGATTTTTCCCTAATGAAGTTAATCCAGGTGAATCTGGAAAAATCATCCACAACCACATAGGCATATCTTTTTCCACCAAGACTCTCCACTTGCATTGGTCCCATCAGATCCATATGAAGAAGTTCTAGAACCTTAGATGTGGTCAGATGTCTTGACTTTGGATGTGACATCCTAGTCTGCTTACCAACCTGACATTCACCACAAACTCTTCCTTCATCAATTTGCAGTCTTGGAATCCCTTTGACTGCCTCCATGGAGATAATCCTTTTCATACCTCTTAGATGAAGATGGCCAAGTTTTTGGTGCCACAGTTTCACCTCTTTTTCTTCTTTTGCAATGGAACACACAGAGGAGAAATTAGTGTTCTCAGGCTCCCACAAGTAACAGTTGTCTTTAGATCTGACTCCTTTCATTACAGTTTCTTGCTTTTCATTAATTACAAGACATTCAGATTTTGAGAAATTGACCTTGAATCCTAGATCACACAATTGACTGATACTAATGAGATTAGCAGTCAGCCCTTTTACCAGCAGTACTTCATTCAGACTTGGAACTCCAGGGCAGTCCAAATCACCAACTCCTTTGATTTCACCTTTAGCACCATCTCCAAAGGTCACAAAACTGGTGGTGTGAGGCTTAACATTATTGAGGAGGTTCTTGATTCCAGTCATGTGTCTGGAATATCCACTGTCAAAGTACCAGTCTTCCTTTGCAGAGACCCTCAGGGAAGTGTGGGCTATCAGGGAAGTAGCCTTTTTCTTCCATTTAGGAGCATGTGGTACCTTTTTAGACTTAGGTTTGACACCTGAGTTCTGATTAGGGTATCCATGCAATCTGAAGCAGAAGGGCTTTATGTGGCCATATCTCCCACAATGATGACATCTCCATCTTTGGTACCTTTTCTTCATATGTCTCTGTTCCTGATGTTGAGAGTTGTGTTGAGACATCTGTTTTGACATTTTCTTATCAGGCCTGATCTTCTTATCTGTACCAGATTTCTTTGCTTCCATAAATCCTAGTCCAGATTTATTTCCCACATTTTGTCCAACCTGAAGGATCTCTTCCAATTTGTCTGTTCCATTAGTCAGCATCTTGACAGATTTGGTCATTTGATTCAGTTGTGAGTTCAGCAATTGAACTTCCCCTTCTAGATGACTTATAGTTTCAAGGTTTGCCCTTTTTTCAGCCTCCAGCTTTATGATGAGTTTTGATTGTTTCTCATTCTGCACACAGACTTCAGTACTTCTGATACACAATTTCTTGTAAGTATCAGCCAGTTCTTCAAAAGTCACCTCTTCATCACTAATGTCACTTTCAGAGGTACAAACACCAGTTAGAGAAGTAACTAGTTTGGCAGATTCTTCTTCAGAATTACTTTCTGAATCACAGTCAGACCAAGTAACAGTCATTCCTTTCTTTTGTTTCTTCAGAAAGTTAGGACATTCAGCTCGAATATTCCCATATCCTTCACAACCATGGCATTGAATTCCTCTGCCTTGATTTCCCTTCTCTTCTGACCTTGGTCTTCTGCTGGAACTGTCAATGTCACAGGGAATGCTATGAACATTAGACCTTGACTTTGGATATATTCTTTTGATGAGTTTGTTGAACTGTCTTCCAAGCATGGCTATAGCTTCTGAAATATTTTCTTCAACATCAGTGTTGGAAACAAGTGTTATGCTCTTGTTCTTCTTGTCACCATTATCAGTGATCCCCATCTCAAAAGTCTGAAGAGACCCAATAAGTTCATCCACTTTCAACTTGCTGATGTCCTGGGCTTCCTCTATGGCAGTTACCTTCATTGCAAATCTTTTAGGCAAGGATCTGAGAATCTTTCTCACCAGTTTTTCTTCTGACATCTTTTCTCCCAGTGCTCCTGAGGTGTTGGCAATCTCCAAGATGTTCATGTGAAACTCATGAATGGTTTCATCTTCCATCATTTTTAGATTCTCAAACTTGGTAGTCAACATCTCAAGCCTTGACATTTTTACTTTGGAAGTGCCCTCATGAGTAGTTTTGAGAGTGTCCCAAACTTCCTTGGCCAGTTCATATTGATGTACTAGTCTGAAAATGTTTCTATCAATTCCATTGAACAAGGCATTTAAAGCTTTGGAATTTCCCAGGGCTAACTCATCTTCTTCTTTACTCCAATCTTCCTCAGGCTTCAGACTGATTGTCCCATCTTTCTCAATTATGGTGGGATGGTTCCATCCTTTGTCAGCAGCTCTCCAAGCCTTTTTGTCCAGAGATTTTAAGAAGGCAATCATACGAGGTTTCCAGTAGTCATAATTAGTTCCATCCAGAATGGGTGGTCTATTTCCAAAAACTCCTTCTTTGTCCATAGTTCCAGAAAGTGATATCCCTAGATCTCACCCAGTAATACAGGCAGGGTGCCTGCTCTGATGCCAATTGAAATTCTGGCCGCAGATACTCAATGTCACATTCAATGTTATGACACCGTATCTGACTTACTATAAGACAGTAAATACAAAAACAGTAAAGAACACAGTCAATTGTTTACCCAGTTCAATGTGCAACAACACCTACTCTGGGGGCTACCAAGCCAGGGAGGAAATCCACTATAAGAGATATTAATTCAGGAATAAACCAACCAGTTTATCTCCTTCACTTAAGACCTACCCAATGCAACTTCAATCTAAGTACAACTTAAACCTGAGTTCCTACTCACTCCCCCTCAATCACAGCAGTGATACATAAAACAATTTGACTAATGAATTGTTGAAGACACTCTTCAAAACATACACTTGATTATGCTTCACAGCTTTTTAATCAAGCAACACAAACACTCTTGCTTCACAGCTTTGAGTGATACACAAACCTAACTTGACTTTGCTTCACAGCTTTAGTCAAGAGACATACAAACACTCTTGCTTCAAAGCTTTGAGTGTTACACAACCCTTACAATTAAAACCTATTCCAAGTCACTTATCACAATGATAATTGCTTGGATTACAATAGTTAAAACTATACAGCTTCTAAATGATCTTCTGTCAACAAGGGATTACATTCAGAACAGCAGCCCTGTTGAATATATAGCAGCTGCAACTTCAGTTAGGGTTTCCACAAAAAGCTAGGGTTAATTCCGTTTGACCTTAAGACTAGGTCACAGGACTTTATCAACCAGGTTGGGGTTGAGCTAGGTTAACCCAAAGAAAACGCAGGATTCTGTTCTGGAAAGACTGAGTCATTTTCCTGAAAAAACTCAGAATTAGCCAAACTGCATACCTGTTAGTTCAGAACAGGATGTCTTAACATCTGTTATGACATCTGAAAACCTGTCTACTGATTTAGGAAAATGTGATCATTTTGCAAAATGCTCAGATACACACTTATAAACATCAGTACCTGTATGACAATATTTTTCTGCAAAGGTACCTAATGAATCAGTACAAACTAAACTAGAATGTTATGACATCAGTCATGACATTCACACATACACTTGGGTTTTACCAAAAATGCAAGCCAATAACTAAACAACTACAATAACCATAAATCCAAGACAAATTAACTGAAACCAAACACCGTTCACACACACACCTCTAGGGTGACCCCCACTTGTTGCCTCAGATAAAAAAGAATTATGCCTCTCGAATGTGGGACACTTTAGGAAAGATCCACGGTTAAAGATCGTAGTCCCTCGATGACCCTTCGATGATGACTCGGTAAACGATCTTAGTCCCTTACGATTAATTGCTAAAGCGCCCTACAAGTTGCCTTCTATGACTGCACGATGACTCGCGCTTGTCCCTCACATCCAATGATAGGACTTCCTATTAACTAATGGTATAATAGCATTATCTAAAGAAGGTGGAAAAGAACAAAGACTTTTTGAGTAGGTAGACCGCTCATAACCGCTTGCTCACGAACTAAAACAATTTTCACACCTCACACTTTCAAAAAACAACTACTTTCAAAACGCTTTATAAACACTCTTGAGGACTGACACAAGGGTTATTATAAAGCAGATTGCCTTACATTGGCATCTTCAAAACACTTTTCACAAAACAACATTTTTCCAATAAATATTTTCAAAATAAACATTTTGTATACATTCTCAACAATACGAGAATCATTACAAAACTCTCGCACTTAGGCATTTTCAAAATATTTTCAAACAAAGCATTTTTCAAAAGTGAGCTAGCGATTAAGAGCCCGTAGATAACTATGAATGAAAAGGGTAATAACACCTTCCCTTTTCATAACCTACCCCCCTTACTCAGAAAATTCTCAAAGGTCTTTCTTGTTCTTTTCACCCTTTCCTTTGTTGGATAAAAGAAAATTCGGTGGTGACTCTTGCTATCCGGAACATTTGTGATAAAACGCAAAAACAAAAAGTCAGTTCTCCCACTGTATCACACTAAGTCAAATCAAAACTTTGTGTTCAAACTCGGGTAAGATGATACATCATTATCTACACCTATTTTTTCACACTCTTGGGAACGTTATACAGTGTATCCTTATAGTCGTTCTGACAAATTTTGAGGTCTTCCATTATTTTATAAACTTCTGATTCAAATGTGCGAGACCTGCGTATTTTTGCACTATTCGATCGAATAGTAATTAAATAGGGGAAATTATCATACCCCAAATTTTCCCTATTAATTTTTAACTAAATTATTCTTTACTATAAACTAATGTTAACATTGTTTTATATAGGTTATTGTTCATCATGGGGTTTTAAATGAATAGAGGGGGTGTATCATTTCAACTTGGGCCATCAAAATATGATGGCCCATTTGGTTTACGCTTACAATCAAAAAGGGGGTATGTTGTTACAATATAGGGGTGTGGTAATTTGGGCCGTCAAGATGGCTCATCAAAGTTTTTTTTGTAAGCTTTAAGGAGGGGGTGTACATTTTTTTAAAGAGCTTGTTGCTTCAGTTTTTATTGGATAAATCCATTGAATTGTTGAGCCATATTCTTTTTGAAACCCCATCGTACTAAGACTGTTGACTGGAGTCGACATTCTTTTATTATTTATTTATTTATTTATAAAATTCCATAATTAAGTCTTTATTAATTATCAATTTATTAATAACGTTATTATTATCAATACTATTATTATTTATTAAGTAAAATATATTATTTATTTTATTGTCTGAAATGCTGACTAGAGTCAAGAAAACCAAAGCTAGGGTTTTCCACCCAAACTCCCAGTGGCGCATTGTTCTTGCTAAACCCTTCATCACTAAGTAACTCAAGCCCACAAATACCTACTGTTCAGATCTAAACATAAAGTAACGCATACAGAGCTAAAAAAAATCAAATCAATTTCAATCATATCTTTACATAACAATTTGTCCAAATATCTCAATACATAATCAATTACAACAAATCGAATCACTAAATCAAATCTCATAAATCAAAAAAATTTACAAATAGATCTAAATCTTCCTAAAATTCCTAAATCAATTACAAAAGTAACGACCATTACATATTAACTTCCTAATCTTTTTATAACCTAAGACTATAAATAGAACCCTAAAAATTCTAAGAAAAGGGGAAGGAATTGAGACGAACGAGTTGACAGAGATTAAAGAAAAATGAGAAAGACTTAGAGTTTCAATATCTAAAATCCCAATATCTTTAAACCGCGCCGCTCTCATCCTCAAGTTGTCGCTACTACACTGCCATCCACCTTCGCACCTGTCAAACAGAAAGAGATGAGAAGAATATTAGAAGAAGAAGTAGAGAACCAAAAAGGAAAAATTATACGACCCGAATCCCAAGGAGAGGTAAGCCTGAAACACTTAGCTCTTAGGGTTTGATTGCATGACAATTTGATGTTAAAATGCGTGATTGGGGTTTAATTTGGGGGTTTCTGGGGTTTCTAGGGTTAGGTTAGGGTTAAGGTTCTTAGGTTTGTGGTTAGGGTTAGGTTTCATCGTTGTTATGTGTTCTGAGTTTTGGATTGCTTAGGGTTCATCAAGAACCCTTATGGTTCTTAGGGTTTATAGAACCCAGATGAAGATCCACGGTGCGGGGTATGAATATATGAAGTTTCCGGTTGAATGTCAATTGGAAAACTGGGAAGAAGGGGTGGTTGGTGGTGGCCTACGGTGGTGACCGCCGGCTGTGCAACTTCCGGCGCGGCGAAGTTCTAGAGAGAAGGTAGAGCCTCTCTCTCTAGAAATTACAAAGGGTTTGTGTTTCGTTGTAGAGAGAGGAAGAGAAAGAAAAAATGGGCTCTCAGCCCATTGATTTTCTTTTATAAACACTCTTTAATTTTGTGTTTGTGCGTCCATAAACCTTACCGTTTAATTCCCATCACAACCTTCTGATTACAATCCAACGCTTTGTAAGCACGTGACCACCACAGTCTCGTGATCCCTCTCACACTTTGCCTAACATATCCAATGTTGTTTTGGGCCTAAGCTCATGATATTCACGCCCCCCCCCCCCCTGTTTTTTTTTTTGCTAGGCTAACTTAATTCTCACCCCCCCAAGGGCTACTGGGCCCAGTTTAATATTTGAACTTGGGCCCCTTGCTAAACCAAACCCCTTGTTTTCGCTACTATACACAGATCTACACCCCCTCCTGCATTTAGGCCTGAATTCAACATCTGAATTCAGGGCCTTACTTTCCACACCCCCTGATTTACTTAACCCAAAAGATCTACACCCCCTGCGTTTTTTTATTAAATTTATTTTATTATTTTTATTTATAATTATTATTTTTTATAATATATTTAAAAATTCTACAATTATTTTTATTATTAAAAAATTCAAATATTTTTTCTAATTCATCCAAATATTTTTATTGCATTAAAATTATTTTTGTCGTGCATTAAAAAGATTTTTTATATATTAATACATTTAAAAAATACCCAACCAACACCAAATCATGTTTTTAATAACTTGATTAATTTAAAACAATTTTCAAAAAAGATTATGAGGATGCTTTTAAATTAACAATGAACTTCGTCTAACAACTTCACTATTCACACACCTAGACTTAGTACAAGGGAAATTCAAAACATCTTCGTAATCCATAAAAAACACCAACCAACTACGAATTACGAATATGGACTTTGATTCCTTCTAAGAGGATATGTAGGCATACGACTAAAATCGTGGCGAGTTCCCCTAATAAACAATTAAAACTCTATTTCCTAAATCGTAGTTCTAAACCCTAGTATCCTTGTGAACAAGGTAGATGAGGGGTGCTAACATCTTCCCTTCGTCTAAGAATGAGTCCAACAACTTAGAATCTCTAACTAAATTAGGGTTATCCGTTATATTCCCTTCCTTAGGATAAAAATTAAGAGTGACGACTCTAAATTTTCAAACCCGTTACAACATGACCTTGTCCTCCTCTGCATGTTTGGTTCTATGTATAAGGATGCATAATTCGATTCATCCATTATGAATATCTTGAGTATCTCTTTGACATACCTTTGATATAGCATCATACCTTGATTTGACATTCGATAAATTCCATGCCTAGGAAATAAGACAAGTTTCCCATATCCGACATTTTAAATTCCCTTATTATCATCTCTTTGAACTTCGAAAAGTTCTCTAAGCTATTTCTAGTTACTAGCAATTCATCAACATATAAGAAAATAAATGTCATATCTTGTGCCATAACCTGAACATATACACCATACTCATATTTGCATTTGACAAATTCTAATTCAACTAAGTGTGGGTTGATCTTCTTGTTCCATGCCCTATATGCCTGCTTGAGACCATAGATAACTTTGTGCAACTTTTATACTTTCCTTGCTTTCTCATGAATCATAAGCCCATGAGGTTGTGTGACATACACATTTTCATTTAAATGACCATTCAAAAATGTTGATTTCACATCTAAGTGAAATATCGACCAACCTTGCTTGTATGCTAAGGCTACCACTAGTTGAATAGTCTCCAATCTTGCTACTGGAGCATATACTTCAGAGTAGTTGAGTCATGATCTTTGAATAAATCATTGAGCTACCAATCTCGCCTTATGTCTTACTATCGACCCATATGCATTGTGCTTCAACTTGAACACCAACTTCACTTTGATAGCTTTTGTGTGTGTTGGCAATTCTACTAACTCTCACATGTTGTTTCTTTCAATTGCCTAATCTTTTTTACCATAGATGACTTCCACTATTTATTCATTAAGGCCTCGCTATAGTTGATTGGTTCAACACCTGCATGTAAAGCAAAATGAACTAATTCTCCATCTGGCATTACTTCATCATCACCGATCACTTTATAGACTTGAAGTCTTGCTGGATGAACTCTAGTTCTTTGGGGACTTTGGTTGGTACAAGTCACATCCTCTTCGACTTCGACTGGAATATCGACAATTACTTCAAATTCTCCAGTTTCTTCATCGAAGCCATATCTCATCAATGGCTTGTTAACTGCATCACCAGAATTCTAATCCCAGGCATAATTTTCATCAATCACATTATCTCGACTCATCACGATTTTCTTATTAATTGGATTGAACTGCCTTTATGCTCTAGTTTTGTTATATCCTACCACAACCATCGATTCATTCTTGTCATCAAGCTTCATTCTTCTCACATCAGGAACATGCTTGTAATAAATAGAGCCAAACACCTTCAGGTGACTCACTAGTGGTTGTTTTCCACTCCACACTTATTCAGGTACCTTTTTCTTCAACTTCTTGGTAGGGAACCTGTTCAGAATATAAACAATAGTGGAAACAGCTTCATCCCATAAGGATTTTGGAAAATTCTTTTGCTTCAGCATGCATCTCGCCAAATCCAATATGATTATATTTCTTTTATCTGCAATTTTATTATGTTGAGGCGTATAAGGATCAGTTACCTCATGATTGACACCATATTCTTCACAGAACTCCTCAAACATATTGGATGTGTATTCGCCACCTCTATCTATTTGCAGAACCTTAATCTTCTTCTCACTTTGGTTTTAGACAAATATCTTGAATCTCTTAAATATTTCAAATACTTAGTCTTTTTACTTGATCACATAGATCTAGAGCTTTCGAATATACTCATCGACAAATGAGACAAAATACTTGTTTCCACCAATGGTGTGCTCCTCAAAAGGGACACATACATCTAAATGTACAACTTTTAATATGCATGAGAATCTCATTTGCATAGTCGAAACAAAAGACTTTCTAGATTGCTTCCCTACTAAGCAACCTTCACAAAATTTATCGAGCATCATAAGACTTGGTATACATGTTTCCATATCTTGAGTGATCAGTTGATTGAGTAACCTAAAGGTCAGATGGCCAAACCTCAAATGCCACAACCAATTATTCTTGTGGTTGACAACTGTTTTCAGACATTAAACCTCAATCGAACTGATCATGGTATTAAATGTCCTATTCTTCGACATAGGAGATTTCAAGACCAGATTATTCTCTGTGTCGAACAGTTCTAATGCTCTACCTTTCATAACCACTAAAAAACCTTTTTCGATTAGTAGTCCAACACTTAACAGGTTTCACTTTAATCAAGGTACATAGAGTATATCTTTAATCATAGATTTTGCTCCATTAATCCTTTGAATAACTATGTCACCAATACCTTTTGCTTGCAATGAGATATTATTAGCAATTTTGACCTTTCTCTTCTTCGACTCGTCGAAATTTGCTAACCACACTTTTCGACCAGTCATGTGATTCGAGCAGCCTAAGTCGAGGAACTAGATCTTGGATTCAACATGATTATCTGCAACTGCAACCATAACCACCATAGCTTCATAATCATTTGAATCTTAGCGTGCAAGGTTTTTTCCTTCATCCTTGCCTTTTGTCGATCCATTGTCTTTTATGTACCAATAATTCTTAGCCAAGTGACCCCACTTTTCACAGTTATAGCACTGCACACTTTTTTTCTATTCTTTGTCTTTCTGATGGGTGTTTCCTTCTCCTCTTTTTGAGGATTCATAAGCCCTATCATCGACCTTGTGTCTGTGAGGGTTTGACAAAGACTACTTACTCTGAGTCTTGTCTCCTTTGTCTTAGAACTTGTTGGAACCACCATGCTTCTTCCATGCTTGAGCTTGCAGTGCTTGTATCGAATCTTGAATCCATTTCCTTTTGACAATTCTAATCTCACGTGCGTTGAACAAGCCAACCAAATCTTCCAATTTTAGGGTTTCAAGATTGTTGGATTCTTGAATAGCAACGAGAATATGATCAAAGTGAGAGGTTAACATACTCATTACATTCTTAACTATCATCTTATCAATTAGGATTTCACCACAACCCTTTAGGAGATGGACGATAAAATTCTGGCAACAGATACTTAATGTCACAGTGAATGTTATGACACCGTATCTGACAAATTGTACACACACCAAACAGTAATTTAAAAGACAGTAAAGAACACAATCAATTGTTAACCCAGTTCAGTGTAAAACAACACGTACTCTGGGGGCTATCAAGCCAGGGAGGAAATTCACTATAAGAGGTATTAATTTAGGAATAAACCAACCAGTTTATCTCCTTCACTTAAGACCTACCCAATGCAACTTCAATCTAAGTCCTACTTAAACCTGAGTTCCTACTCACTCCCCCTTAATCACAGCAGTGATACTAATCTACTGA
The DNA here is from genome assembly GCA_948472305.1 of Vicia faba. NCBI lineage: Eukaryota > Viridiplantae > Streptophyta > Magnoliopsida > Fabales > Fabaceae > Vicia > Vicia faba. The sequence continues at coordinate 1,142,360,135 of OX451737.1, forward strand.
TTAATAAGATTATGAAGACATTCTTCAATACACACGCTTGATTTTGCTTCAAAGCTTTAATCAAGAGACATAACACTCGTGCTTCAAAGCTTTGAGTGATAAACAACCCTTACAACCAAATCCTACTCCAAGTCACTTATCTAGTGATAATTGCTTGGCTCACAGTAGTTACTAAAACTATCACAACTATACAATGCCTTATTGATCTTCTGTCAAAAGCGCTGCTCACCATTAGGCTTCGTGAGAAATATAGGCAGACTATTCTTCATTTAGGGCTTCCATAAAAATACCTAGGGTTAACCAAAGTTAACCTAAAGACTTGGTCTTGGGCTCTCATCATAACAGATTAGGGTTAAGCAAGGTTAACCTAATATCCACGTGAGCATCTGATCTGGACAATATACTTCAATCTCAGAGTAGCACACCAGATTCCTGAAAATTCTCAGGAACAATAAATCTGCACAACAACTTGATCAGTACAGGATGTCTTAACATTAGCTATGACATCATGTATCCTGCTCACTGATTTTGGTAGAATTCAGTACATATGATCATAGCTTAATCATCATGATATTCACTCATACTGAGTTGTTCCTGTAGAACATTCCTTCTGCAGAATTTACCTTTATCCCAGAATGTTATGACATCAGTCATGACATTCGCAAATATGGTTTTACCAAAAATTAATGCCAACAAAAAAACACTTACAAACTCCCCCTTTGGCAAATTTTTGGCTAAAACCCCTAAACAGTCAGAGATTAGAATGCAGCAGAATTTTTTAATAACAGCTACCAATATCTAATTCTACCAAAATTACCATAATTTCTTCTCCTCCTTTTTAGCCATAAAGAGGTCAAAGGTACTAGTACTTTAAATTATACAGTCATCAAAAGGAAATTCAAAATACACATAAACAGAGAGAAGGTATCAAATAGCAGCAACAAGTTCCAGCAGTAATCTTTTCAACTCAGTAAATACAGACCTTCAGGTATTGTCATCCCCTGAGGAAGCACTATTTTCAGCAGCATTTTCTGGTGAGCTTCTTGCAGAACCATCATGATGTTCTTCATCAGCATCCTCTTCCCTCATTTGTTCTTCATTCTCCTCCTGTTCCAGACTAGCAATCAGCTCTTCAAGAGTCCTTTTTCTTGCATCAAGCTCTCTGCAGGTTTCTTTTAGAACAACTATAACATCAACTTTCTTGGAATGAGCTTTGACATTTGATGTCTCAGCCGATGTCAGGGACATGTGTTCCCTGAAACAGCTTATAGTGAAAACCAAGAGCAGGGGCTCTTTTGCACACAGAGTCCTTTTCAACCAGGATATCAGGATACTGATCAATGATTATACCACACAAGAGAGGGGGAAAAGCAATAGGGCCTTTAATATCACAGCTCTCAGCATGTTTCATTGTTTGATCAAAGATGTAGTTGCCATAATCAAACTTTGTTCTGGTTCTAACAGCATAGATAAATCTTCCCAAACCAGTGGAGATAATGGATTTGTGGTTGGTGGGAACCCAGTTAGCTGCACCAATTTTGTGCAGTATGGAAAACTTCATACTCAGCTTGCTTGCAGTTAGCTTCCCTTTCAAGGGCCAGTTCTTGACTTGCTTGGCAGTGATGGTTTAACAAACCTGGTTGTCAGTAACTTCAAGCTCAAGTTGAGCATCATCAAGCCTTCCTAGGTATTTGTTTATCACAGTAGGGGAGAAATTTACCTTCTTTCCTCTCACATAAACACTCTTAAAATCAGCTGACTTTCCATCAGCACAACCACCAGACAAATTTACTATGAATTCTTTGACAAGAATCTCATAGAAGTTGGAAAACTTGACCACTGTTTTCATCAGGCCAGCAGCCTTGATGAGATCCATGACTTCCTTACACTCAATAGCACTTATGTTCAGCTCCCTCTCTAAGGCAATCCTTTTCAGAAACACATACTTCCACCTGCTTGCATTTTCTGGATGGTGAAAGGAGATGTTGTCAATGGCAACTTCATGAACCTTAGGCAGTTTGTTAGAAGAGGGTTTCTTCTTGAGAGGAATGTTTGGAACATTGCTCTCAACATCAAAAACAAAGTCTGATTCCTCATCAGATTCAGAGGGTTCAGGAGCCTTTCTTTTCTTGACTATAGGTTGTCTCAAGGGTTTTAAGAGACTACCAACAGATACCCTAGCTTTTACCTTACGCTTTCCTTTCGCAGTTCCAGCTTTTTGATCCTTCTCAGCTTCTTCTCTAGCCTTGTTCTCAGGCCTAGCTTTCTCATGAACAACTTCAGTAGCCTTCTCTTTGGAGGGGCTTTGGGCAACACTCTGCTTTTCTTTTTTACTCATCATCCTTCTAGCTATGCTAGGGTTGATATTAGCAATTAAATCATTGTCAGAAAATTCTTCATCAACATCAATGACAGGAGGTTCAACATCCTTGTCAGTAGGGGTCTGGTGATCATCAGGTTTCTCTGGAGATTTCTCAATGTTATCATCAGGTGTCTCAACATTTTGAGTGACATTGAGATCACTTTCTAAATTAGGGCTAGCAGTTTCTTGGTTCAATGGTACAGATATACCAGGAACAGAGTGATTCTCATTAAGAATCCTAGTGACTAGTCTGGAAATAGCTTGATGCACATAAGCAGAACCTTCCCTATTAGCTATCTCTGGAGGAATAGAGGATGATGGTTGAGAAGATTTACCAGAGGAAGAAGCTTGTGATCTTCTTGCATTTCTGGTTCGCAGCTTCTTGACCTTAGTAGGATCAGCTGCCATTTCACGAAGTGGAGTTACCTCAAGAACATCAGCATCCATGCAGTTTACGATTGCCCTAGGTTCGGTGTTAGTGGGTGAGGAAGATGTAGTTGCCTTTGATGAAGATGATGACACGGATTGTTGAGACATCTTGAGAGATTGAGAAAACAAGTGACAGCGTGTGTGAAATCTTCTTTTGAGGGAATGGAGAGTGATGCAGCAAAATGAGAAGAGGGAGATATAAGTATGTCTATTCCTCTTCTTAAACTTTTGGAAAGAAAGATGGAAACAAATGATTAGCCCAATCAGAATAGACTTGATTAAAATATCTCTTTCAACCCTTGTATTAAGCAAAATTAATTGCTACATCTCTTCATATTGGCAAATACCCAGCTTTCCCCTTAAATTCTCAAACTGACTAGCATCAAGTGCCTTGGTAAAAATGTCTGCCAGTTGTAGTTCAGTGGCAACATGTTCCAGCTTAATCACCTTCTCCTCCACAAGATCTCTGATGAAGTGATGTCTAATGTCAATATGCTTAGTCCTGCTGTGTTGTATAGGATTCTTGGATATGTTAATAGTACTCAAATTGTCACAGTACAATGTCATGACATCTTGTGTGACATTATACTCAGTCAGCATCTGTTTCATCCAGATCATTTAAGAACAGCTGCTACCAGCTGCTATGTATTCAGCTTCAGCAGTAGATAGAGACACACAATTTTGTTTCTTGCTGAACCAAGAGACAAGATTATTTCCCAAAAAGAAGCATCCTCTAGAGGTGCTCTTTCTATCATTAGCACTACCAGCTCAATCAGCATCACAATAACCAGACAGAATTGGTTCACATCCATGAGAGTACAGCATGCCATAATTGTAAGTTCCACTCACATACTTCAGAATTCTTTTCACCTGGTTGATGTGACTTACTTTGGGTTCAGCCTGGTATCTTGCACATACTCCAACTGCAAAGGCAATGTCAGGTCTGCTGGTTGTTAAGTATAGCAGACTTCCTATCATGCTTCTGTACAAGCTTTGATCCACATTTGCCCCACTTGTGTCTTTGGACAACTTTAAATGAGTAGGTGCAGGAGTCCTTTTATGATTGGCATTCTCCATCCCAAACTTCTTGACAATATTCTTTGCATACTTGCTTTGGGACAGAAAAATTGAGTCTTCCATCTGTGTGACTTATAGTCCAAGAAAGTAGGTCAATTCTCCCATGAGGCTCATTTCAAATTCAGCTTGCATCTGGTTAGCAAAATGTTTAACCATTTTATCTTACATTCCTCCAAACACTATGTCATCAACATAAATTTGAGCTACCATTATCTTTCCTCCTTCATTCTTGACAAAAAGAGTTTTATCCAAACCTGCTTTCTTGTATCCTTTGTCAGTGAGGAACTTTGTCAACCTGTCATACCAAGCTCTAGGAGCTTGTTTCAGACCATATAATGCTTTCCTCAATTTGTAGACATGATTAGGACAGTTTGGATCCACAAATCCTTTAGGCTGTTCCACATACACTTCCTCATTTAAGTACCCATTTAGGAAGGCACTCTTCACATCCATCTGAAACAGCTTGAACTTAAGGAGACAAGCAACTCCCAATAGAAGTCTGATTGATTCCAGTCTGGCTACAGGAGCAAAAGTCTCATCAAAATCAACCCCTTCAACTTGAGTGTATCCTTGAGCAACAAGCCTTGCCTTATTCCTGGTGACAACTCCTTCAGCATCTGACTTGTTCTTGTAGATCCACTTTGTCCCAATGATGTTTGTTCCTTCTGGTCTAGGAACTAACTCCCATACTTCATGTTGCTTGAACTGGTTTAATTCATCTTGCATTGCTCCAATCCAGTATTCATCAGTCAAAGCCTCTTTAACATTTTTTGGTTCAATCTTAGACACAAAGCAAGAGTTTGTGATGATTCCTCTAGATCTTATAGTGACTCCACTGTTAGGGTCTCCTATGATGAGTTCCTTAGGATGATCTTTCTGAATTCTGATGGAAGGATCTTTGTTAGCTTCCTTTGATTCAGACTCTGATGGAGTAGGATTAGGCACATCATCCTTTTTAGACACTTGTGTTGAAGTCTCAAAGAATGTCTCAACATCATATGGGACATTTGTTTCCTCATGGTGATCATCAACTATGACATTTATAGACTCCATCATAACTTTGGTCCTGGAATTGAACACCCTATATGCTCTGTTGTTGGTAGAGTATCCTAGGAATATTCCTTCATCACTTTTAGGGTCCATCTTTCTCCTTTGTTCACGATCTGTCAGAATATAGCATTTGCTCCCAAAGACATGGAAGTACTTCACTGTAGGCTTTCTTCCTTTCCATAGTTCATAAAGTGTGGATGATGTTCCCTTTCTCAAGGTGACCCTGTTATGGACATAACAGGCTGTATTCATAGCTTCAGCCCAAAAATAAACAGGAAGCTTTTTGGCATGTATCATTGCTCTGGCAGATTCCTGTATAGTCCTGTTTTTCCTTTCCACAACTCCATTTTGTTGAGGAGTTATAGGTGAAGAGAACTCATGATTGATTCCTTCTGAGGAACATAACTCATCAAACTTACTATTTTTAAATTCCTTACCATGATCACTTCTGATTCTGACAATGCATCCTTCTTTTTCTCTTTGAATTCTTTTGCACAATTCCTTAAAAACATCAAATACATCAGACTTTTCCCTAATGAAGTTTATCCAGGTGAATCTGGAAAAATCATCCACAACAACATAGGCATATCTCTTTCCACCAAGACCTTCCACCTGCATGGGACCCATCAGATCCATATGTAGAAGTTCTAGTACCTTAGAGGTGGTCAGATGTCTTGTCTTTGGATGTGACATTCTAGTTTGCTTTCCAACCTGACATTCACCACAGATTCTCCCTTCATTAATCTGAAGCCTTGGAATCCCTCTGACAGCCTCCATGGATATGATCTTTTTCATCCCTCTAAGATGTAAATGACCAAGTTTTTGGTGCCACAATTTCACTTCTTTTTATTCTTTGGCTATAGAGCATACAGAAGTGTAGTTAGTGTTCTCAGACTCCCATAAGTAACAATTGTCTTTTGATCTGACTCCTCTCATTACAACTTCTTGTTTTTCATTAGTTACAAGACATTCAGACTTGGTGAAGTTGACCTTGAATCCTAGATCACATAATTGACTGATACTTATGAGATTAGCAGTCAAACCATTTACCAGCAACACTCCATTTAGGTTTGGAATTCCAGGGCAGTCCAAGTTTCCAACTCCTTTGATTTCTCCTCTAGAACCATCTCCAAAAGTGACATAACTAGTAGTATGAGGTTTGACATCATTCAACAGATTCTTGATTCTAGTCATGTGTTTAGAGCATCCACTGTCAAAGTACCAGTCTTCCTTGGCAGAAACTCTAAGGGAGGTGTGAGCTATCAGGGCTGCAGTCTTTTTCTTCCACTGTTGAGTATATGGTGCCTTGTTAGTCTTAGGTTTGACATATGGGGTCTGATTAGGATATCCATATAATCTGAAGCATAATGGCTTTATGTGACCAAACCTTCCACAATAATGACATCTCCATCTTTGATACTTTTTCTTCATATTTCTCTGTTCTTGATGTTAAGTCCTAGGTTGTGACATCTGCTTTGACATTTGTTTATCAGGCCTGGTCTTCTTCTTGTCAACAGCAGATTTCTTTGCAGCCACAAATCCTAGACCAGACATGTTTCTTGCATTTTGTCCAGCCTGGAGGATTTCTTCCAACTTGTCAGTTCCATTTGTTAACATCTTGACAGACTTAGTCATCTGATCAAGTTTAGAGTTCAACATTAGAACTTCACCTTTGAGATGGCTTATAGTAGCAGTGTCTGCCTTCTTCTCAGCCTCCAACTTCACTATGAGCTTTTTCTGTTTCTCATTTTGCTGACAGACTTCAGCACTTCTGATACATAGCTTCTTGTAGGAGTCAACAAGTTCTTCAAATGTCACTTCCTCATCACTAGAATCATTATCAGAGTTACAAATACCAGATAGTGTAGTAACTAGTTTAGCAGATTCTTCTTCACAGTTACTTTCTGAGTCACCATCAGACCAAGTAACAAACATTTCTTTCTTTTGTTTCTTAAGAAAGGTAGGACATTCAGCTCGAATGTGCCCATATCCTTTACATCCATGGCATTAGATTCCTCTGCTTTTATTTCCCTTTTCTTCAGACTTAGTTCTTCTGCTGGAGTCATAGGTTCTGTTAATGTCAGAGGAAATGTTCTTGACATTTGACCTTGACTTTGGGTCCATTCTCTTGATGAGTTTGTTGAACTTCCTTCCAAGCATAGCTATAGCTTCTGAAATATTCTCTTCATCATTCTCCTTGCTTTCATCTTCAGTATTGGATACAAGGGCTATGCTCTTGTTTTTCTTGTCAACATTGTCACTGATCCCCATCTCAAATGTCTGAAGTGACCCAATGAGTTCATCAACCTTCAAGTTGCAGATATCCTGAGCTTCCTCTATAGCAGTTACTTTCATTGCAAACCTTTTAGGCAAGGATCTGAGAATCTTTCTCACCAGCTTTTCTTCTGACATCTTTTCCCCCAATGCTCCTGAGGTGTTGGCAATTTCCAAGATGTTCATGTGAAACTCATGAATGGTCTCATCTTCCATCATCCTTAGATTCTCAAATTTGGTAGTGAGCATCTGAAGTCTTGGCATTTTTACTTTGGATGTACCCTCATGGGTGGTTTTGAGAGTGTCCCAAACATCCTTGGCCAGTTCACATTGATGTACTAGTCTGAATATGTTTCTATCAATTCCATTGAACAAGGCATTTAATGCTTTATAGTTACCCAGGGCTAACTCATCTTCTTCTTTGCTCCATTCTTCCTCAGGTTTCAGCTAGTCGTCCCATCTTTCCCAGTTATGGTGGGATGGTTCCATCCTTTGTCAGCAGCTCTCCAAGCTTTTTTGTCCAGTGACTTCAAGAAGGCAATCATACGAGGTTTCCAGTAGTCATAGTTTGATCCATCCAGAATAGGTGGTCTGTTCCCAAATCCTCCTTCCTTGTCCATAGCGCCAAAAAATAATATCCCTATATCTCACCCAAAAAGACAGGAAGGGTGCCTGCTCTGATGCCAATTGAAATTCTGGCAACAGATACTTAATGTCACAGTGAATGTTATGACACTGTATCTGACAAATTGTACACACACCAAACAGTAATTTAAAAGATAGTAAAGAACACAATCAATTGTTAACCCAGTTCAGTGTAAAACAACACCTACTCTGGGGGCTACCAAGCCAGGGAGGAAATTCACTATAAGAGGTATTAATTTAGGAATAAACCAACCAGTTTATCTCCTTCACTTAAGACCTACCCAATGCAACTTCATTCTAAGTCCTACTTAAACCTGAGTTCCTACTCACTCCCCCTCAATCACAGCAGTGATACTAATCTACTGATTAATAAGATTATGAAGACATTCTTCAATACACACGCTTGATTTTGCTTCAAAGATTTAATCAAGAGACACAACACTCGTGCTTCAAAGCTTTGAGTGATAAACAACCCTTACAACCAAATCCTACTCCAAGTCACTTATCTAGTGATAATTGCTTGGCTCACAGTAGTTACTAAAATTATCACAACTATACAATGCCTTATTAATCTTCTGTCAAAAGCGTTGCTCACCATTAGGCTTCGTGAGAAATATATAAGCAGACTATTCTTCATTTAGGGCTTCCATAAAAATAGCTAGGGTTAACCAAAGTTAACCTAAAGACTTGGTCTTGGGCTTTCATCATAACAGATTAGAGTTAAGCAAGGTTAACCTAATATCCACGTGAGCATCTGATCTGGACAATATACTTCAATCTCAGAGTAGCACACCAGATTCCTGAAAATTCTCAGGAACAATAAATCTGCACAACAACTTGATCAGTACAAGATGTCTTAACATTGGCTATGACATCATGTATCCTGCTCACTGGTTTTGGTAGAATTCAATACATATGATCATAGCTTAATCATCATGATATTCACTCATACTGAGTTGTTCCTGTAGAACATTCCTTCTGCAAAATTTACCTTTATCCCAGAATGTTATGACATCAGTCATGACATTCGCAAATCTGGTTTTACCAAAAATTAATGCCAACAAACAAACACTTACAGACGGGATTCTGCACCTTGGACACATAGCCTGCAATCTTCTCATATTCTCCCATCTGCAGCAATTCATACTTTCGTCGCAAAGTCTGCAATTTAACGACTTTGACTTTCTCACCTCCTTCATAGTACTTGACAATTATATACCATGCCTCCTTTGTCGATTCAGCATGAGAGATCTTATCAAAATTCGTCGAATCTACTGTCGATTGAATGTAATACGCAGCCTTGCAATCTTTCTTCTTCGACTCCTTGTGTGCAATTTTCTACACGCCAGTTGCATCCTGAGCAAGCTCAGAAACGCCATTTTTGACCACTTCTAAGATTTCATGAAAATCGAACAAAGACTTCATCTGCTGCTCCATCGATTCCAATTTTTACTGTCAAGAATTGAAAGAGAATTTAGAATGTCATTAGTGTCATTCATCTTTGCAGCGATTGCTTCATGTTTCCTGGAAACACGACCACCAATATAAAATTCTTGAAAACACGATAAAAAACATGAACTAGAACCTCTAAATATCAATTTATTAGTGCACGAGACACCTTTAGTGAAGAGAGAAAGAGAAATAAAGAAAATAAAAATTGCTATTATTGAATTGTACAAACTAAATTACAAAATATATATATATATATATATATATATATATATATATATATATATATATATATATATATATATATATATATATATATATGTTGAGTTTGGATTACTTAACTTAAATTATATAACTACAAGAGTGATATAGTACCTAAAACAGCATGTGGTTAGACTTATATATAATAGACCGTTAAAACTGTTTTTTTCTAATTTGACGTGAGATGTGGGAATCTTTCAGTCAAAATCAAATGACCGACGATGCACTAATAACTATGATAAAATATCTAAATTTTTACGTGGTCCTACATATTCTTTTATAGGTGGATAGATACTACAAATTGGATCTCATAATTAATTCTTATTATTTAAGTTGGGCATAAAGTATATTTCCACGTTTATAACATTTTATTTAGTAGACATTGCAAGAAATTACTCTATTTTTATTAACTTCCACATTAATAGGAACAAGGGCAAGCTAAAAAACTGTATCATTATCGGCCGAGAAAAATATACTTACTTGGCAAATAGAAAGAGAAACTCATGGTGAAATAAATAGAGTGAATATTAAATCGAGTAAAAGTAGCTAGGCATTCACCAACCGCAAAATACAATATCTTTGGTAGCTTAGACAAATATATTCTTAATAATTTCACTAATGTAGCAATGATTCAGATGATACTAACACACTTACATTTTTTTAAATAATTTTATAAAAATAAATTAATCAATTTAATGAGCATATTATTAAATAGATTAATCTATCAAATTAAATAAAATTTAAAAGATTATTTTATATTCTATCACATGAATTTATTTCAACGTATTAAGTATATATAAATATTACCTGCTAAAATATATAACAATTTATATTTTAATTATTTAAAATTATATATATATATATATATATATATATATATATATATATATATATATATATATATATATATATATATATATATATAAATGGGGATCAACTTACTCAAAGAGTAAGTGTTTTTAATTTATTCTACCATCTTAAATTTTAAATTAGATTTAATCAACGGTTAAAAATTATAATTATCATTACTTTTCGATTAAATTTAATTTAAAGACAAAAATTATAGAATAAGTTGATCCCCCCTCTCTCTCTCTCTATATATATATATATATATATATATATATATATATATATATATATATATATATATATATATATATATATATATATATATATATATATATATATATATATATATATATATATATATATATATATATATATATATATATATATATATATATATAACAATAATTTTTTGATTTATTATAAAATTAGTAGGAAATTCGTGTAGATCTGTGCGTCCACACGAATTTTGGTGTGGACCGCGGAATTGTCAGCAGTTTGAATTTGAAATTCAAATAAAATATATTTAAAATTTAATTATAAAAAAATAATAAAAATAGTCAAAGATAAAAATATAAGTTAAACAAAGTATAATAAAAGTGTAAATAAGAAAAATAAAATACTTTTACCAAAATAGTTTATTATTCTAAAAGAAAGACATATTTTTAAAATAAAAATAAAATTGTATTAAATTTTCAATTTTTAAAAGAAACACATCAATAATGTATATTTCAATTATTCATATGTTATCTTGAAAAGTATTGTATGTAAACTTGTGCATTCACACAAATTTTAGATTGGTTATCTGTGCATTCACACGGTACTCGTATGTTACCCATGCGTTCTCACAAATTTTGACTTGATTATTCATGCGTTCACACTGTACTGATGTGTTACCCGTATGCTCGCACGGATAAAAATATAGTAACACGTTTCTTCGCACTGATTTTAGAATGTTACCAGTGCATTCACACGATACATCAGTACTCGTGCGTTCACATGGTACTTGTGTGTTACCCGTGTTTTATAACAAACCAAATATGAGGTAGTGGAGAAAACACAGAAATTTATAGGGGGCAATGTAGCACCCCAATTTTTTAATTTAGTAATTATTTTATTATTTAATTGTTATGATAATTATTATTTGATGTGATAAATAATTAATTATTTGAGTTTCGGTGAATATGTGATTTAATTGGATTATTATGTGAATAATTGATTAAATGGAATATATGTATGTGTATTGTATATTATTTGAGTTTGTGAGTGTGAGAATAGTAGAATATTATTGGGTCTTATAATTCAATTGAATGAGTGAGAAGGGTTAAACCCAAATTAGAATTTGAGTGAGTTATATAAAACAAGAGAGACATAGAATTAGAGAGAGAAAGTGAAGAAAGAAGAGAAGTGAAGAAACAGGAGAAAATGGAGAAAAGAGGACAAAATGGAGAAAAGTGAAGAAGAGAAGGAAGAATCCTAGAAGTGTCTTCATCTAAGTTAAGGGAGGGTATTCCTTGAATCATGGGTTTATATAGTGATGGGTGATGGGTAGAAGCATGAAAATAGGTATTTTGTTCTTGAAATTGCTAGATTTGAAATGTTAGGGTTTAGATTAGGATTCAAAACTTTTGTGTTTAAAATCATGTTTTAAGGTTCCTAATTGTTGATACATGTTAGATATAGGTTGCTATGTGTTTAATTTGTATTATAATGATGTTTAGATGAGATTTTGAGAGGATTTGAGTGGGAACCCGAGAGCTGCTCGCAGAAAAAATGCAAGATTTTTGTAAAACTTTAAAAATTCATAATTTGAGTTTCAGGTGTCTGTTTGCTGCACCATTTGAGTCTGGAGAAATCTAATACAGTTTAATTTCTTATAAAAATGGTTTCATGTTCTGGAAATATATTTATTTGTTGTGTAATGAGGTTTTGTGGTGTCAGTGTATGATGTCAGTGTTTGCATTTTCTTCGAATTTGTAACAATTCATATCTTTTGAACCGTAACTGCGTTTGGTTTCCCGTTCGAAGGGTTAGAGAGATAATGCCATATTCTTTTCAATAAAAATTGTCTTGTTGATAATAAGTTATTTAATAAAAATTTAATTATATAAATGACTTGTGATTGTGTTGTTTGGTTTGTGAATGGGTGTTAGATGTAAATAACATTGTTTAACTTTATTTGCTATATGTTATGGTGATGTGTTGAGTTGATTAATGCTATGAGAATGCATTGGATATGATTTATGATATGAAATATGTATGTTATACAATTTTGTGAATATAATTCAATTGTGTTGAATTATGTGAAGTATGATTGTATGATTAAGATTTGGAGGTGGTCTTAATTGCATATAAATGTTGAGATTGCACATGCATCATGAGTCACGTCAAGAGGAATATTCGCTAGTTCAAAGAGAGGACTAGTGATTTGTCCCAAACTTATAGAGGGGGCTTACGGATTTAGAGAAGGGATTTGATTCCAAGAGAATCAAATATTGAGTTGATACCACATGCATTTGCATAGTATTGAGTTGCATTAAAGTCACATGAGTTGATACGAATATGTGAATTGGTGTGCTAAATATGCTATTATTGTGAATGTTACATTTATGATAATCGGTGATTAACCATTATTTAATTATGAATGTTGAACAATGTTGTATAATTGAAATATGTGAATATATGCGTATGTGAAGTGTGATGAATTCATTTGATATATGTTTATTGTACATTACTTATTATTATATATTTTTATGATGATGTGAATTTTCACCCTTCTGTTGAAATGATGTTTTGTACGACATCTCTCAAGTACTTAAGATATGTATTGAGATATTTGACATACTTTATGCTATTTGTTTATGTTATAAAGCATTGGAAACATGATACAAATATTATATTTTCGTATTCGACATTGTATGTCGAGATATTGAGATGGATTAGCCTTTGGTGCCTAATGTTAATTAATGCATGGGTTTGTTATGAGACTTATATTTGGTATCAATTGAAATGAAGTTATTCTGTTTTGATATGCATATGTATGGAACATGAATTTTAATACGTGTTATTTGAGCATGACCATTATGCATTAATGTTGGTTTCGTGAAGTAATGTGATACCTTCTTTATATGCATGTTATTTACTATGATTATTTAATATTATTTCAGAAGAGATTAAAGGGTGTTGTTTTAGTGGTATCAAAGCATGGTCGGCCAGTTGGACAAGTTGTTAATGTGTTTATTCCCTTAGTACGTAACATGTGTGTGAAAGATTGTTGGTACTTTCTTGTTTTCTGATATTTTGTTTGCAGGAGATAGATTGAAATAAGTGGGGGAGAAGCTTTATTTCCCTGAGATATTTATGGTGTGAAGAGTTGGACCATGGTGCTTAGGTAACTTTGAGCATAAGATAAAGGACACTATTGCAGTTGGATAACGATGGTTTATGCCAATATTATGGTTGTCATCTACCTATTGACAAATTGTGGAACTGATCACCCTTAATCTCTTATTGATAGTAGACGAGATTGTATTGGATGGGATACGCTTGTTTTTCCAGCTTGATAGTATGTAAAGTGAATGAGTATGTGCAGGATAATATTGTGTTGTTGGCTTTGATGGCAACATTAGATATTGGTGGGAAATGAATGAATGGTGAATTAGAAATAGTTCGTGACTTTCCTGAGGTATTTCTTGAAGATGTAAGTGATTTTCGGCCATAGTGTGAGGTGGAGTTTACGACCGACTTAGTTCCTGGAACTAGTCTGATATCGATGGCTCCATATCGGATGTCATCATCTGAATTAAAATAGTTGAAAAGTCAACTTGAGGATTTGCTTGAGAAGAGATTTATTTGCCCTAGTGTGTCACCGTGGAATGCACCAGTTTGGTTGGTTAAGAAGAAGGAAGGTACTATGAGGTTATGTGTGGATTATAGACAACTAAACAAGATATAGTCATTATGAGTATTATGTGATGTCGTTCGGTGTGACCAATGCACCTGGCATGTTTATGGAGTATATGAGTAGGATTTTTCATCAGTATCTGAATAAGTTTGTTGTTGTGTTCATTGATGATATTTTGATCTATTCGAAGAGTGAAGAGGATCATGCTGAACATATGAGGATTGTGTTATCTGTGTTGAAAGAGAAGCAGTTATATGTTAAGCTTTCTAAGTGTGAGTTTTGGTTGAAGGAAGTGAGTTTCCTTGGTCATGTGATATCAAGTAGTGGTATTTATGTTGATCATTTGAAGATTGAGGTTGTATCTCAATGAGAAGCTCCAAAATTTATTTCTGAGATCAGAAGTTTTCTTGGTTTAGCAAGTTATTATCGAAAGTTTATTGAAGAATTTTCCAAGTTAGCTTTGTCGTTGACGCAATTGACTAGAAATGGTCAAGCTTTTATTTGGACTGTTCAGTGTGACGCTGGTTTTCAAGAGCTTAAGAGAAGGTTGACAATCGTTCCTATTTTAATTTTACCTGATCTGACAGAACGGTTTGTTGTGTATTATGATGCTTCTTTGATGGGTTTAAGAGGCAAATTAAAGTGCATGAAATAAATTATCCAACTCATGATTTAGAGTTAGCTATTGTTGTGTTTCTATTGAAACTTTGGAGGCATTATTTGTTTGGATCAATATTCGATGTGTTTAGTGATCACAAGAGTTTGAAATATTTGTTTGATCAGAAAGTGTTGAATATGAGGCAAAGAAGATGATTTGAATTACCATTCGGGTAAGGAGAATGTTGTGGCTGATGCATTAAGTAGGAGGTCTTTGCATTTGTCGATGTTGATGGTGCGAGAGTTGGAATTACTTGAACAATTTCGAGATATGAGTTTGATTTGTGAGGAGACTTCTTGTGGAGTTAAGCTTGGTATGTTGATGCTTACTAGTGGCATTCTTGATGAGATTCGAGAAACTCAAAAATTTGATTTGATTTTAGTGGATAGTTGATCAATCAAGGCCTCGATGGAGATTTCCAGATTGACGAGAATGGTGTCATGAGATGTCGGGATAGAGTTTATGTTCCGGATATAGCTGATTTGAAGAGGCATATTCTTGAGGAAGGGCATCCTAGTGGATTGAGTATTCATCCCGGAGCTACTAAGATGTATTAGGATTTGAGAAAATTATTTTGGTGGTCATGTATAAAGAAAGAGAATGCAGAATTTGTGTATTCTTGTTTGATTTGTCAGAAGTAGAAGATTGAACATCAGAAACCGCCTGGTTTAATGCAACCGTTATCTATCCCTAAATGGAAATGAGATAGTATTTCTGTGGATTTTGTGTCTAGTTTACCTAGAACACCGAGTAATTGTGAAGCTATTTGGATTATTGTGGATTGACTAAATCTGCTCACTTTATTCCGATGAGAATGGATTATCCGATGGAGAGACTTGCAAAGTTGAACATTGAGAGGATTGTTATTTTGCATGGTATTCCGTCTAGTATTGTGTCAGACAGGGATACAAGGTTTACTTCTAGATTTTGGGAAGGTTTAAAAAATAATTTAGGTATGAAGTTGCATTTGAGTTTTGCATATCATCCGCAAACAAATGGTCAGATTGGGAGGACGATTCAGTCATATGAGAATATTTTGAGAGCATGTGTATTAGAACAAAGAGATGCTTGAAATAATTATTATCTTTGATTGAATTTACTTCCAACAACAGTATCTATTTGAATATTAAAATAACACCATTTAAGACTTTATATAATATAAGGTGTAGGACGCCTTTATATGGGATAATATGATCTTATATATAATTACTTTTATGGAAAAAATAGTTAACTGGTTGAATAAATCAACGTACATATGCAACCAATGTACATATTATAAATAGGTACATATTATAAATGGAAGGATGATAATGAGTATAGGACAAAAAAAAATTATTTTGTTAGCCACTACTATATCATATAGCAATCACAATCAAAACTAAGCAGTCAGTGTTTTGTTCTTGTCCGTCTGCTTTCAATTTCAAAAGGAGGCCCTGCTAACATGATGCACATGGAAGCTTCCAGGCGGACTAAAACAAAATCCTTATAATTTCCTCTGTCAATGAAGTAGTATGGCCCCAAATTGTTGTCCTAAGCAACATTATTTGTAAATATAACACTACAGACAACTATTAATCAAGTAAGTTGTTGTAGCAACAACTTTACCCCAGAAACGCTTTAATAATTTAACTCCCAGTAACATACACCTCATCCTTGTTAAAATGGTTCTTTTCATGCATTAAAGTGAACCATATTACTGAGATGTGCCAACCAAAAAAAAAACTCATATTTTTGTAACTACGGAAATCTTAACAAGTCTAAATTCAAAAACATGTGAATATCAATATTTTTTTGTTATTTAAGATTTAAATGCATATTACAGAAAAGTAGACAATTGGTTATAATATTGTTGAGATATTTAGAATGAAATAGCATTCATATTACTATTTTTTTATATATAATTTGTTAAAGTTCTATAATTTAAGTTATATCTCTTTTTGTTTTATTTGATAGACTGTAATTTTAATTTATAATTTATATATCTACGTACAAGCAGATTTCAACATTAAAAAATAAACGTTTTAAATTAGTTATTAACAAAAGAATCCTTATGTGTACAGACATTTTTGCTCTTTAAAAAAGAAGGCTTATAGATAGAGAAAAAGATCAGATTCAAAGAGAAAGTTGAACAACAAATGGGGGGACACAGTGTCATGTACAAAGGAAGTTTGTTTGGTATTGATAACATTGATGTTCATGTACATGAAAAATCACAATGTTTGGAAATTTGTCTCCTATATGATATGATGTGACACATCACTTGGTACATGGTCCTCTTATTATGCCCAAAAGCCAACACCAAACAGTACCTTAGTGCTCAATTCCAAGACTAGCATGATTTGATTCCACAATATATGTCTGTCTCTACATGAGAACATTCATACTACTAACACCACATGCATGAACAAAGCCTCACTTAAATTGTTGATGTTGATAATGGAAACACTCAAAACCATCCAACTCATGTGTTTGTGTATAAATATCCTTTACTTAGCCAATTGCCAAACCTAAAAAAGACTACATCTTTATTTTGTGGGCCATTATTACCAATGTATGAGTCTTGTCTATCCAACCAGCCACATGGTCAGCCACACAATTTTAAAATCAAAATCGGAAGTAAATAATACTCTAACAAACAAGTTTTCTTCAATTCTATTATCCTAGAAACTTCCTTGTTTGTTTCATACAAACTAATAAAATATTATATGAAAGAATATTACTTTTATTACCTAAATTTAAGTATTAGTGGTTAAGTCTATTATTATTTATAAATAAGTAAAATATTATATTTAAAAGAAATGACTCATATATACAATATATTTTAAGATTTTGCATAAAAATATAACAGTTTTCTTGAAATTTTGAAATAACATATTTGTTGTTGTTAACTTTATTCACTATAAAAAAAATTCTCATTTGCGACGTGAATTTCACGTCACAACTTATAAATTCACGTCACAATCAATTATTAGCGACGTGAATGATCACGTGGCTGGAGAGAGGATGACAAATTGTTTGCGACGTGATTTTCATGTCACTAAGTTGTGACGTGAAAATCACGTCGCAACATATTTTATAAGAATATCTGCTTTTGCAGGAAAAACAGGTGGACAGTGTAAAAGTGATTTTATTTGCCACGTGATTTTCACGTCACAAACTAGATCCTAAACGTATTATATATATTTGCCTTCAGCTTTTACTTTATAAGCTAAATTGCGACGTGAATTTCACGTCATAAATTCACGCCGCTAATGTTTTTTTATAATTTAAATTTAATAACTAGATTTGTTTTTCTTTATATAATTAATTAAATTAATAATATTAATTAATAAATTTAATATAATAAATTAAATTAATAACTTTAACATATAATAAATTTAATATATAATAAATTAAATTAATAAATTCAATATATAATAAATTAAATTAATAATTCAATATATAATAAATTTAATATTTAATAAATTTGATATATAAATTTAATATAATAAAATTAATAAACTAAAATTATAAAATTAAGAACTAATTAATTAGTATGGTACACAAGTTCAAACGTGAATAAATAAATAAAATTTAAGTTTACGGGTCATCTTGGTTGGTATAATTGTCAATGTCAAAATCATCCTCGCTTTCGTCATCCTCCGACTCTTGACCACAGAACTTTTGATTTCCACCAAACCCTTGCATAAATTATCGCATTTGTTGCTCCATATCAGTCTGCCTCTTCGCCATGACCTCCATTTGTCGTTGTTGATCTTGTCTCATTGCCTCCATTTGGGCCTCCATTTGGGCTTCCGTTGCGCCTCACGTTGCGTTGACTCGCGTCTCGCCTCATTTAGCGCCAATTGTTTTACCGTTTCAAGTTGTTTCAGTGTCAAATTGGTTGTCGTGACCCCCCTTCCCCATCTCCAACTCTTTGAAATAGAATTATATCCCCACTTCTCAAGGAGTCCGCCAAATTTCCACCACCAAAAAAACAACCGTTAGGGCCTTTTCCGCCAATGACTTGATCCCAAATATAAAAAGCCACATTTGGATGAAGCGACTCTCCCTCTCCCGGAGTATATTGAGGATTATGAATCATAAAATTTGCAAGCAATGTCTGATAATCCTCCTATACATTCAATAAAAAAATTAAGTTAAATATTTAATAAATTAAATTAAACTAAATTATATTTAAAAAGTTGCCACGTGATTTTCACGTCACAACTTGTCAATTGCCACATGATTTTCACGTCACAGTTTATCAGTTGCCACATGATAATCACGACACAAAATTGTCATTAAATAAAAAAAATCTAAACAACAACTTAAATTAAATAACTTACGAAGGCTTTTAGAGTGCGTTCGTCAACAAAATCTCTGGTTTTCTTTGTTCGAGTCTTTTTAACCAACTCAATCATCAATGGAGGTCTCCCCAAATTCTTGGTCTAATTAATAGTAAAATTAACATTACTTAAAAAATATATTATGAATCAAAATATAAATTTAAAAAGTGATAATATTTACCATGCATCGAACATGCTCTCCGGTACTTATACTTCCAACTGCATTAACGCAACTCCCTTATCAGATGCCTTTATCTTCTTAAAATTTTCAGATTTAGCCCGAAATTCGGGTGACTCCCAATATTTAAGAAGTTCATCAAAAACCTCTTTCCTTATATAATTGAGAAGGATACCCTGAAGTTCCCAACGCTCTCTAACACGCCGCATTATGTCAGAAAGTCGTCTTGAGGTTCTGCCATAATATTTTTTTTTATCATCTTCTCGTTCAATGGATCCCACACACATTTTTCTGCAAAATTGTATGACATTAAAATGAATAGTTAGATAATTATAATGAAAAATTTATTTAAATAACAATAACTAAAAAATAAATTAATTATACCTTAAGTTTGTTAAACCAGACTTCTTTATTTTTTACATCTCTGAAGGTCTTCCAAAATTGTTTATACATCTGCTAAATTATATAATTTATAACCTTGACAGCAGTCCGACTTGGCGAGAAACTAAACAACAATAATTTGAATTAGAATATTAAATATAAATTTATATTAAAAATGAAAATGTATTCTTAAATAAAAATTTATAAATAAGAAACTTACGAGTTTCCTTCGGGTCAAATCCAAAATCTCCTGTCAATGACATAAATCTCACTTTGATCATCATTCTCTCAAAGATCATTTCCATCTAACACGTCATCATCCCCATCCACATGATCATCATCATCATCATCATCTGGCTGCGCATGATCATCCTCACGTGCAGGTACATGTGAGGGATGTGGGGTGCGGGATCCTCCAGTCTGTGTGGGATGTGGGGTGTGGGATCCTCCAGTCTGTATGGGATATGGGGTGCTGGATCCTCCAGTCTAGTGGAAGGATGAGGGCATCTATGTGAGATATGGGGTGCTGGATCCTCCAGTCTGCTGGAAGGATGAGGGCATCTGTGTGGGATGTGGGGTGTTGGATCCTCCAGTCTGCTGGAAGGATGAGGGCATCTGTGTGGGATGTGGAAAACTGGGTCCTCCAAAATGCTGGAAGGATGAGGGCATCTGGGTCTGCGGGAAAAGAAAACCAGGTGGCCTAACAAAAGATAGTACCCCATACGGGCTAATAAAAGAAGAACTCCCAGATGAAAATGGCATACTCTGAGAGGAGAGTAATGGCACAAAAGGCTGAGTACTGGCCATGGACATAGGATCGATCTGACTCTGCGGGAGAGGGCATGTGGCCGGCTGAGGTGCCTCACATGTTACTAACCTCGGGCGTTGGGACTTTTTTTTATCATTATCCTTACTCTTATTAGTTCGAGGTGGCATTTTACCTATTTATATATAATACACAGTTAATATATATATTCATAAACAAAAATACTAAATTTGAAAAATACATTCTCTTAAATACATATTCATTAACATATTCAATAGATGATTCATTATTCTCATCAATATATATTCATTAACACATTCAATAAATAGTTCATTATTCTAAATCTTCATGCTCGTCATCTATATCATTCTCATCATCTGATGTGATATTGTCCTCGGATCCAAACTCTTCATCATGCTCTTCGTCCATTCTCCAATCCACAACCTCTTCCAATCATCAATTAAAGGTTGTAAGTACACATCGACTCCGGCTTTTGGACTGGAAGGCCCTGGAATAACGCACGTCAAAAACATGTATGGTTTTGTCATGCACATCTCAAGAGGGAGATTGTAAGGAGTTACAATAACTGACCGACAAGAATACGCATTTCCCGACGCTTGCACATATGGGGCAAAACCATCAGAGCATAATCCAAGCCTGACATTTCTAGGTTCTACGGCAAAATTAGGATCTGTCCGATCAAAGTGCTTCCATGCCTCGCCATCAGATGGATGTCTCATTGTGCCTAAATTTGTTTGGTTTTTATGATGCCATGTCATTTGACTTGCACTGCGCATTGAAGCAAACATTCTTTTTAACCTTGGTATTATCGGAAGATAAAACATGGACTTTACTGCTACACGCTTTTGTTTGCTGTTAATGGCTCTACTGTGAACTTGATATCTTAGACTCTTAGAAAACTTACATTCCTCCAACAATCCATCTTGAGTACCAAACTCATTATCATAAAATAACATGTAACCACTAATGCAACAATCAATCTTTCTTACTTTTAAACCCAACTTTGACACTCACTTCTTTGCATCATAAAAACTTGTAGGAAAGTTGTCATTCGTTGTGGTGGAGTCCAACATTATTTTTAGGAAATGTTCTAAGCAGTGATCAGGAACATTCAAATTTGACTTGGCGGCCAATAATCTCACACACATTGATAACTTTGAGTCTGAAGACTCCTCGAACAATGGCGTATTCATCTCATTCAACAACTGATAAAATCTCTGCGCTTCCTCATTCGACAACTCTTCCCCGTCAAAATCTTCAGGTTGATCATATGTCACATTCACACCAAAAGCATCCTCAACCATTTCACCGATCAGATTAAAGTTTTCCTCAAATTCCATAGGCGGTCGACTACTTGAAGCATATGTGTTGCTAGTCTCTGGTACGTTACTCGGCATTTCTTCACCATTATACGTCCAAACCCAATAATTTTCAATGAAACCCCTTCTATGAAAATGACGTGCTATTTTCTCCGGGTCACCAATTATTGGTCTACATTCACATTTAAGACATAGACACCTAACTCCTCCTTCGCTTCGACAATATTCCTGAGCAAACGCCCACGTGATAAACTCATTAACTCCTGCTATAAAATGGGGTTTAAGTGCACGTCTTCCTGAATACAATCTATTGTACATCCAACTACAACCTTACCGATAATATTCCATACTGCATATTTATACAATCATTATCTTAATATTAACCATAAATAAATATATTAACCATAAATAATTATATTCTATTTATATTTTAACCATAAATAAATATTTAACTATAGTAATTATAATTAAATTTTATAACTATTTTAAAATTTATATATATATATATATATATATATATATATATATATATATATATATATATATATATATATATATATATATATATATATATATATATATATATATATATATATATATATATATATATATATATATATATATATATATCCTAAACATTTTATAAATATATTGAATATATATATTAACCATAATTTTTTGAACAAAGATATTATTCTTTAATAAATATAAAGTATAATTATATTCTATTTATATTTTAATCCTAAATAAATATTTAACAATAGTAACTATAATTAAATTTTATAACCATTTTGAAATTATATATATATCCTAAACATTTTATAAATATATTGAATATATATATTAACCATAATTTTTTTAACAAAGATATTATTCTTTAAGAAATATAAAATATGATTATATTTTATTTATATTTTAACCATACATAAATATTTAAATATAATCACTATAATTAAATTTCATAACTATTTTGAAATTATATATATTAATTATTATATATATAAATTGAAATGATTTATAACTTAACATAATATTCTAACCTCTTCTTTAATCTCCTTCAAACAATTTTCTTCTTCAATCTTCTTCAATGTTCTTCAATTTTGACAAAACAAATTGAATAAAAATTAGTATTAAGTAAATATAACAAACAATAAACAAAATAATATCAACATATTGAAATTATATCATATAATACACTTATCAGTATCAATAAAATTGTGGCTTTGGAAATTTTATGAAGAAATTTAATGAAGATTTGAGAAGATTTGAGGAGGAGAAGTGAGGAAACTGAGAGGGAAGAAGAAGAAGTAAAGAAGAAAGTGATGAAAACTGTAAAACAATGAAAATGGATTTGGAGATATACGTCACGTAGCGACATGAAAATCACGTTGCAACCTTACCACATGATTTTCACGTCGCAACACACGTAACGGTTATAAAATATTCACTCACTCTGCTCAAAGACTGCAACTTGTCAAGTCAAAACCATACAAATTCCCTCTTAAAAGTTGCGACGTGAAAAACACGTCACAACTAAATTTTAAAAAAAATTTAAAAATCCCTCCATGTGAACGTTACAGCTTTTTGTTTATTTTATTTTACCTTTTTGGTAGCAACGTGAATCCCACATCGCAACAAATTTTATTTAAAAAAAAAAAAGAATCTCTGCAGTTGAACGTTATGTTAATTTTTTTAATATATAAATTTTTAGTGACGTGATTATCACGTCGCAACTGCCTTTTTTTAGCCACTTTATGTCGTTGGGGAGCACTTTTCTTGTAGTGATTAGACTCTATCTAACATATGAAAACATGTAAAGTATTTTATTTATGAGAGACATTACTAATATGTAAGACACTTTAAAATTTTAGATCTTAAAATTTTAAGTGAAAATGTATTATTTCTCTGTCTCTTGTGGTCATAAAATATTGAAATCATAGTTGTTTTCAACTTTTCCACACTCTCCAACATGTTGGAGTATATATATGTTATAATTTTAAGAACTACTTTAACTAAACAAATGATTGATAATTGATAAAAACTAAAAATATTAATGTTGATTTTAATGTGGGTTCTAGATTTTTTCCTCAAAAGATTATAATAAATAATATTTACATTGACTGATATCGACTATTGTGTAGACATAAGATGGAAAGACAAATAATTTTTCTATTGCAATAAATTTGCATTAAGATTCAACTTTAAGTTTTTATCCTTTTATTTTAATTTTATATGTACTCACATAATATATCTAAGATCTAGTATATAGATGTATTATATTTTGCAGATGATATAGTCTTACCTGAAGAGTTAGAGGAAGATTTAAATAATAAGTTGGTGACTTGAAGACGAGCTTTAGAAACGCATGTCTTTCGCTTAAGCAGAAGTATGACAGAATATATGGAATATAAGTTCAACAAAAGAAGAAATACTTATAACTTATAGGTAAAGTTGGAGACTATATTATTCCATAACTCATGCGGTTTAAATATTTTTGATCTGTAATACAAAATGAAGAAATAGAAAGGGATGGAAACCATTGAATTCAAGTTAAGTGATTGAAATGGAGGAGGACTTCAATGGTTTTATGTGACACAAATGTACCGCTCAAGTTGAAGGGAAAATTTTATGGGACAACGATAAGACCTCTGGTGTCGTGTTGTACGACAAATAATGTTGGACAATTAAGAATCAACATGAGAATAAAATATGTGGTAGAGATGATGACGATGATGTGTTAGATGTGTGACAAGACTAGACAAGATAAGATTATAAATGATAATATTAGAGAGAGTATTGGGGTAGAATCTATAGTAGAAAATATGGTAGAAATACACTTATGTGAATTGGACATGTAGAAAGAGGACTTGTAGATTATGTAATAAAGAAAATAAATTAGATGGAGAGAAGTCAAACAATTAGAGGTAGAGGAAGACATACAAAAAATATAAGAGAAGTTATTTAGAAGGATCTAGATATTAATGATTTGAATAAAATTATAGTCTTAGATAGAATATTATCACTATGTCAAAAAAGACATAAGAAATCGCTTTTTTTGCCCTTTAGCAGCGCTTAGCGCTGCCTATGATGGCGCTGCCGTAGGTATAGACAACACTTTTTTTTACGCAAAAGCGCTGCCATATGTATTCTTTAGCAGCGCTTTTCGCTTTCTAAGGTAGGCCTCTAGCAACGCTTTTTCCTGAAAAAATGCTTTCTATTGACCCCCTTTAGACAGCGCTTTCAAAAGTGTTGTCTAATGTATTTTTTAAGGCATCTTTAGGCAACTCTTTTTTAGGAAAAGCGCTTTCTAAAGTAGGCGTTTAGCGGCACTTTTTCCTAAAAAGAACTTTCGTTGCTTCACGTAAATTTAGGCATTTTTTATGTAAAAACGTACGTATTCTTTCTTTTTTATAAGACATATTTTTGGGAATAATCCCATAAACCTGTACTTCAAGCCTTACATTTCAACGACCCTTTATTTCAACAAAGAATTCGTTACATACAAAAAAAAGCATTATATACCATTATAATACCATATATACCATTATATACCAAAATATAAACACCATTATAATTCAATTCACATGTTTGTTACTAAGTAGGAGGAGGATGCACTATAATAAGGACAAATTTATGACTATTTCGAACAACAAACTCCAAAAATTTCATATAAAGATGATAATACTCAAGTACAACAAAACCTTCTATTCGAATCCGCTTATATATGATATTTTCCAAATTCGTTTCAGCCTGAAATCGCCAAAATCCGACGAGCGGACGGTCCTAGTCCTGCAAATAAGGTATGAACAGAACAACACGGTCAATTAAACTAACTTGGGTCCAACACAATTAAAAATTTTCATAACACTTTTCAACTTCCAATACCTTATATGATTCTTTTCCGAATAAAGTATTCACACAATTCCTCCTTGATTTCTTCCAATTGATTTTTCGTGTAATGAGCACACTTGCATTCATCAAAGTACTACATAACAAAACATAATATGCATGATTTAGTTAAAAGTAATAAATTATATGAAATATCCGATAAATATTAAAATAAATCCTAATTTATAAATCCATACTGTGATTGGAATCTCTATTCGATTCAAAAGAAGGATTTCTTTCATAAACCTCAAAACAAAGTATCTGCAATCTATACTGTTATGCTGTTGAGCACACTAGATAGAAAAACAAATAAGAATGCATAGTTGTCTTGTGTTATCAAGTAGCATCACTATTATAAGAAAATTTGTGAAAATTAATGTACCTCCACTTTGATCCATGTAATGTTGCTTGATCTAGACCGTGATACTCGAGCTTCTCTTTGAGAGTGGAATACTTGTATTGATCTAACAAAATAAAAACATATATTTAGAACAATCTCACAGAAATAATTAAATATACAAATACACACGAATATTTAGAACAGTCTCACTTACATATCAATCATTAACTTCATATTTGGATAATTTGTCCATTCACCATCTACAGAAATCAGATAATACACCACTTCTTTGAAAGGATCAATAGCAACCAACAACCAGTGATGTCTATAAATTAAAACAAAAGTTTAGATGAAAATCTTCAACATAAAAGATACAAAGATTAGAATGAACTTAGAATGAAGTGCTAACCCCACATGAATCATATTATACGGTAAAAGATACAAGATTTCTGTACTGCTGGCCATGAATCTCCCAACTAAGTGATTTCTTACTGAATCTGGATCCTGAACAATTGACGCTCCATTGACACGAGAGGCAGACACGAAATGGAATATGTTTGACAATTGATTCCCGCACATCAATGCTTCATACAAGAACCTTAAATAAAAACATAATAAACATTATACTATTTTCATTGAAATGTGTAAATAAATTGTTCGACTAATTAAATAATAGATTGATCGCATTACCGGATGTATGAGTGTACAACACCGATGCCTAATTCTGTATGCTGAAAAATTTGTTCCATTTCCTCTTTTTCAATTGTTTCGAAGTAAGAAAAACCAAATATACCTTCCTCCATATCCATTTGACGAATAACACCATTCATCAAATCTGATGTTCCCATAAGTGTTTCAAGACACATCCGGAATCGAGGTACAAAAGGTTTTCTTGCCTCGGTTCTTGGAAGATCATTTTTCTTGTTGGGTACGCTACTAAATTTTTGGCTCACTTATTGTGACCGTTGAGCAGGTACCTAAAAATCATTTAACTTAGGTAAATTATAAAATCATGCAGTTTTTGAATTCGGATCATATGATTAACACTTTAAATGTACCTCTTTTTGTGATGCGATAGACTCACTGTGCCGCAAAATCTCTTTATCCTTAGATGCGGGGTTTGTAGGAGTCTGAAATTAACATGTAATAAAAATGTATGTAATGGTTCAGAATTGAAACTTGAATACTAAAAGATTCATAATGGTTTTCAACATACCTCATCATCTATGAAAATGAGGTCCAACGACCATGCAACAAATGATCCTATTACATCTCGTAGCAATGTTGTCTCTGAAATAATGTCAGGTACCAGTAGCAACGCATACAGATCTAATGCAACATCAACCGATACTTTCAGATGTCAACCAGGGAGCGGTCTATGGTGAAGTAAATCTCCCAAAGTGTTATGCACTTTTCCCTTGCCAACTAAGCGATAAGTCGGTGACGATAAGTATAGCTGACAAGATGAAATGCCCTAAACCAATAATAAATATGTTACTTTTAATGTGTATATATGTAAATTAAAATAAATGTGCTAGTTTAATTTCATAATAACATATATAATTACCTCGGGAAATTTATTTTGACAATTGATACTAGCTTTTTCACTAGTTTCTTTCGCCTCTGAACTGCACTTTTGCGCCATATATCTCTCTCTATCCTGTTGCAATTCACGGGCTTGCGCCTTTAATTCCTCCAACGTTTGTATCACTTCTTGATTGCTAGGATTTATGTTCCTTGGATACTTATACAAGGAAGATGGAGTCAGACCATGTCCTTTACCCCTCACCTGACCGGGATACTCAGCAACATTTAGTGCACGACTAAGTACGCTCCTGTTATCCTGGTCCTCATCTGTGGTTACTGATTGTGATAGAGTCTCCTGAAATTCATTTATATATATATTTCGAAAATTATTAGTGGAGATAAAAAATTAAGTATATACTAATAAAATTTTGATTTACTTAAAGACACAATGTTATACTTACACATTCATCATAAATATGTTGAACATCTTCCCTAACAACTTCATCCTTGCCCACACGAGCTTCCTTTTATAAAACATGCGTCATAAGTGATGTTTCGTCACTTTTCGTCTCCTCTAACTATGCATTGACACAAATCATAAGATCATCAATTATAACACATTGAGACAATTAATAAGATTGTAGCATTTATATATACTTACAATTTTTTGCTATAAGCGTGCATATCCCAAACGCCCTTTTCTGTATGGATATGTGGGTGTTGATGCTCTCTCGCGATTTGTGTCACTCACTTTCTTGAATTTCTCATTTTCTATTCGTTTGGATACAAATTCATCCCATCTTCGGGTCCAATGAAGTTGCTATACTTCATTGGACGATCTGCTTTAACAAGATTTCCTTGCTTATCCTTAAGAAATTTGTTTGTTAAAAAAGTTCTCCACCCTCTGTGTCTTTTTCCGGCCACTTGAAGACAATACTTTTTTCGGTTATCTTCAATGTTAAAAGATCTCTACGAAAAAACATAAGCATTATAGTGTGTTAGTATAAGTAATTTAAAGACATTACCATGTGATCTTGATTAAGGGAACACATATTAAGCATACATATAAGACATTCCCAAGCCTTACTTAGTTAGGGACTAAAATAACAAAAACATTATACTTTAAAGCTAAATTATGTGGTACCTGTATATCAGTCTAAATTTTGTCTTTGTAGGAATCCAAATCTTTATTAGTCCATTTATCAAAGGTGATTGGAACGTGCATACGAGCAAGTGTACCAATATAGCTTGTCAACTTTGTACGATTAGGATCGATTAGTTGGTTATCATCATTCCAATGTACATTATATTTTACTCATTTATCTCTATCAGAATGATTTTTCTCATAATAGTGATGCCTCGTGTAATTTCTCCCTCTGATGTCTTATCTGGAGCGTTTGTATCTTGTGAGTTTTCTTGATTACTAGCCATTGACCTTAATAAAGAAAAAAATAAAAATGAAATGAAAAATATAAAAATCCACTAAGGAAATATAAAAAAATGAAATGCTCATCCATCATAGCAGTTCATTCAAATGGTTTTATACTAATTAAGCTAAACAAAAACGTTAACTTCAACTTCTTAGCAAACTTCTTAACAGCAAGAACAACAACAAGAACAATGTAGAAAACAAGAACAATAACAACAACAATGTAGAAAACCAGGATAATAAAAACATTGATACATGCATAAAGAAATTTTTAGATGCAAATTGCACGAATGTTTGGAGCCAGTATAAAGTTTTCAACCCCAAAATTTCATTGATCTTTAACAATTTTTCCTTCAAAGTTTTAAACACAATTCTAAACAGGAGCAACAATTAAGAAATAAAATGCCAATACAAACCAAAAGAGCCAATTTTAAATTTCAAATGTCTGAAGCAAAACAGTTGTGGGAAACTTATACATTCAGCGATCTATATGTTCTTCATGCATAGTTCAATCGAAACACGTCATTCAAAACACAATAGCTTCCTTGCTGTGTTGGTATCAAATTAGTAACAATAACCCTAATGCCAAACCACACAGTCTATTTTCCTCTAGCAGCTGGCAGTTTATGGGGCAACAACAACAATCAAACCTTATCCCAACAGCAAGTGGGATCACCTAACACAGATCAAACTATGCAATACAACATCCTCATCCATGAATAGTTTATGTAGTAGTTAAAATTTCATCATTTCACCTTCCTACTTGAACCATGTTCTTTTCTACTCCATCTAAGACTTTGATTTCCAGAGACAGCATACAATAACAAAAATGACGTACTTGAACTACGGCGGTCTACGACGGTCTAAGAAGAAATGATTAGGAACAGTCGGAGAAGAATCGATCGGAGAAGAAACTGTCGCGAAGAAGAAGACAACGATTAAAAATGAATGAATAGGGTTCTGAAAATTTTATATTTTTATTTTATAATTTGACCTAAGATAGTGTTTTCTATCATACAGGATCTAGCAGCTCTTTCACGAGAAAGCGTTTTCTTAAGTAGGGAAATTTTATATTTTAATTTTATAATTTAACCTAAGTCAGCGCTTTTTAAAAGCGCTTTCTATCATACAAGATCTAGCAACACTTTCACGAGAAAGCGTTTTCTTAAGTGGGGCGAATTTAAGGCCTTTAGCAACGCTTTTTAAAAGCGCTTTCTAAAGGCTGTCTGTAACAACGCTTTTTTTAGCGAATTCTTTAAAAGACCTACAACAGCGTTTTCCCATTAAAGTGCTTTCTAAGGTAGGAGATTTAGCAGCGCTTTCTAAAGTCTGTCTCTAGCAACGCTTTTTTTTAGCGATTTTTTTAAAAGACCTACAACAGTGTTTTCTCATTAAAGCGCTGTCTTTTTAGTGATGTCAAAAGTCAATTTTGGCGTAGTGTATGATAAAAGTTGATACATTTAACCGATCATAATTAATGGGATAAGGTTTGATTGTTGTTGTTGTTATAATCTTTACATTGATAATTTATATAACTATTTTTAATATATATATATATATATATATATATATATATATATATATATATATATATATATATATATATATATATATATATATATATATATATATATATATATATATATATATATATATATATTATAAACGATATTTAAAAATTGAAATGAATTCATATGTACTAACGGCGTAAAAGTGTTTTAAATTTATATTTTCATTTAACTGTAACGGTTAAATCTTAAATAATATTTAACTTTTATTTTAACTATTTATATTAGACTCTATTTGGTAAGAGATGCAGATTAGAGAGAAAAGTATGAAGATCTTCATGAGAATTCTAATTAATTTGCGTTTGGCGATGCATGATGGCAGCACTGGTTGCAACCACCATAGCCAAACCAAAAACCATTTTCACTAGTAATCTGCACCTCTCATACAGACGTTGTGCCTAGCTAATTTCCAAAACCACTCTTAAAGGGTGATTTCGTAAGCATCCTAATAATTCAAGAAGAGTATCATAAGGGTGACGAAGAATGTTAGAATCATCTCCATGGCAGACTGGTCATTGGGAAAGGGAGTGCACCAATGACAACAAATGAGTTAACAATGAAGATGGAGAATTTTTGGTTGACATCGATATCTCTCAAAGACCATTTGATGAAATGTTACAACGCGAAGGATATGCTTTTTACATAGCAACGGTGTGCGATAAAACATCGGATTTTTGCGTTCATTTCAAAATCATTGGCCATTCATTCAACTAGTACAACAAACTAAAGAACAAATGTGAGGACTACTGGCTCAAAAACGTGAAGGTGACCGACTGAAAAAGGGTTTTGTTGCAATAAACGAAGATTTATATGGAGAAAAGAAGCAAAATCAATATTTCTTGATGTAAAAAGGTTGACTGCGTGTATCGAAGAATAAGTCACACGTTAGAAAGGTTCGTAGGATTTGTGCAAGTTTGACGCCTGATGTCGGAATGACTCTTATTATACCTTTTGGATAGAGAATATAATCACGAGTCCAACTCATAGATTTTATGTATTATATGGACTTTTTAAGCCATTCAAATTCGCTTCAGGCCCAAAAACAACATTTTAATATTTTCCGCAATTTTAGTAATTTTTGTTTTATTTCCACAATTTTAGTAATTTCTGTTTAATTTCTGTTTTTGAATATTTTTAGCATCAGGATTTCATATTTGTATTTAAACACTTTTGGAGTGTGGCCGTCAAGGTGATCTTTTATCATAATAAAACTCAATAGTTTTCTCTTTTTCGGTGAATTCCAAAGTTTTATCTGATAATTTTGTCGCTTGCAAACTTGAGTTTTGTTCTAGGTTTAGCGCTTGCTAATCCTTATTAATTTTGACTGCGTTATTTTCAAGCATCATCTTCTCATGAAAGTTGATTCCAATGTATACAAATGTGAAAACAATTATTATATCTCCCACGTTCAAGGAGTCTAAACCAATACCATCGGAGAATGTGGAAATAATTTTTTCATCTTCTATTTTCAACCGAGCATATCCAAGAATACATGTTAATGTACAAGCGAGTCTTATAACCGTGCAATGGAACAAACAATATTTGGACACTCTCAATTCGAGGGAGACAACAATCAATAATTCAACTGAAATAATTCATACACCAAGCCATGATCAGAAACAAGCAGAAAATAAAATTGATGTGCAATTGGAAGATGAACATGGATAATAAGAGTGGGGATTTAAAGAAGAAAATGCTGACATTATTCATGAAAATACATAAATTATTAAAGATAATATAAATGCAGTGCTAGAGTTGGTCGAAACTCTATTTATTAAAACATGAGCACCAAGGACATCGTGATTTCAGACATGTTGTTTACCACAGAGACCCTCTTTAAAGATACCCAAGGTGAGACACATCCCGTGGGGGTACAACATGACATACAAAAAACCAGAAACACATGGACGAATATGGTGAAGCGTGAGGAAGGTTTCACGCTGTATGTCAATATGACACTTGCTCCAAGGTGTTCCGCCTCATATGTCAATATGAAGTTCCTTTATTAGAACGTGAGGGGTATATTGGAAATATAATTTAGTTAATGTCTACAATTCCCAATGCTTATTCTTTAATAGGGCCTTTTGACATTTTCAAATTTGTAGTATAAATATGCTACCTAGGCTATCAATATTGTAACTCATTCATTCCTCTTTTGATATACAATAGTAGTCCTCTTTGTTATCATTCATTGCTCATTCTTCTTCTCCCCTTTCATTACCTTGCACCAACAAATTGGTATCTAGAGCACTTGGTTCTGTTTTTCCTGGGAAATACGAGTGTTTGTGAGCTGTGTGTTTGATTTTGGTTCATTGTTTTTTCTGTTGAAATCTTGAACAAAATCTGAACATAATTTGATTCTGCGGGTTGGGAAACAGTGTGTTTGAAGATCTGAAAATCCGTGCAAGGTTTAAAATGAATGGACACAGTAGTTTGAACACCAAACTTCCAGTTTTTAATGGAAAAAACTGGAACAGATGGATGATACAAATGTGTGTGCTGTTTGGTGCACAAGATGTTCTGGATCTGGTTACAGATGGTTATGTACAAGCTGCAGCAGATACAATTGAAGAACAGAGAACTGCTGAGAGGATGATGAGGAAGAGGGACCAGCAAGCTCTGTTCTATATCCATCAGTGTGTGGATGAAAGTGTGTTCGAGAAGATTACTGATTTAACAACGTCAAAAGGGGCGTGAGATTTATTGGTGAGATGTTACAGTGGTGACGCATCAGTAAAGAAGGTGAAGCTTCAATCCCTACGAAAGCAATATGAGAACCTGAATATGAAGAGCAGTGAGAAAGTTTCTGAATATATCTCCAGAGTGATTCTGATCACTAACGAGATGAAGGCGTGTGGAGAAACTGTGTCTGAACAGGTAATTATAGAGAAGATTTTAAGGTCGCTTACTCCTCAGTTTGATTACATTGTTGTTTCTATTGAACATTCTAAAGATCTGGAAACCATGAGAATAGAAGAATTGCAAAGCAGCTTAGAAGCACAAGAGTTACGTCTGTCTGAGAGAACTTCTGAGAGGGAAGCTGAGCAAGCTCTGAAGGCTTCTTTTGTCAAGAAAGACCAGAAGCAGAATAGACGTGGTGATAGATTTCAGAAGTCAGAAGCCTCAAATTCTGATGATAAGAAATATCATAAAGGAGAGGTATGACAAAAGGAAGGTTCAATGTTACTCTTGTAAACAATTTGGCCATTTTGCCAGAGATTATAGGTCAAACAAGGAAAGGAAATCAGAAGAAGAATATATGGCTAAGAGAAACTCTGATGATGAACCTGTACTACTAATGGCTTCTGATTCTGATAGAAAATGCTCAGAAGATTGGTGGTATATGGACACTGGTTGTTCAAATCATTTGACTGGAAACAAACAATGGCTGAAAGACTTTAACTCCAGAAGGAGAACAAAGATCATATGTGCTGACGATAAGTATCTTAATGAAGAAGGTATGGGAGATGTCAGAGTTAGAGTGAAGAATGGGAAAGACATTTTGATCAAAGACGTTTGGTATGTTCCTGGTATTAGAAGCAATCTGATGAGCGTAGGTCAGCTGATTGAGAAAGTTTTCTCAGTTGTTATGAAAAACAATCTTATGACGCTGTATGATTCCAATCAGAAGTTAATTATGAAGTCTGAACAAGGAGGCAACAAAACATTCAAGGTAAATGTAGAAACAGCTGAAGCAATGTGCCTTAGTGCAGAAGGCACTGAAGGTAACAATAAGCTGTGGCATAAGAGGTTGGGGCATTTGAACTATAGAAGCTTAGGACATCTATGTTCTAAGAAGCTTGTACATGGTATTTCAAAGATTGTGAAGCCTGAGAAGTCATGTGAGATATGCATGAAAGGCAAGCAACCTAGATTGCCATTTACATCAGAAGTAGCCCCCAAAGCGAAGCATGCTCTGGGAGTAGTACATTCTGATGTGTGTGGACCATTTCCAGTACCTTCACTTGGAGGAAACAATTATTTTGTGTCTTTTGTGGATGAGTTCACAAGAATGACATTGGTAACACTCATCAAGTTTAAGCATGAAGTGTTTACTGAGTTCCAGAAATTCAAAGTGAAGGCTGAGAAGCAGAGTGGTCAGAAGTTAAAAATTTTGAGAACAGATGGTGGAGGTGAGTATAACTCTACAGTGTTTCAGAAGTTCTGTGAGGAGAGTGGAATAGAATATGAGGTTACTGCTCCATATACTCCTCAGCACAACGATCTTGCTGAAAGAAGAAACATAACTTTGCTTGATATGACCATAAGCATGCTGAAAGAGAAAAAGCTACCTCACGTGCTATGGGGAGAAGCTGTTGCCACATCAGCATATATTCTGAACAGGTGTCCAACGAAGAAACTGAAGGAAGTTGTTCCTTTAGAGAAATGGACTGGAGATAAGCAGAGTGTTAGTCATCTGAAGGTGTTTGGCTCTGTCTGTTACAAACACGTTCTAGAAGCTCTCAAGAAGAAAGAATGGCTTAATGCCATGAAAGAAGAACTTGAGGCAATAGAAAGAAACAAAACTTGGAAATTGGCTAAACTTCCAGATAATAAAAAAGCCATCAGCGTCAGATGGGTTTTTAAGTTGAAACTTAAGCCAGATGGTTCCATTGGCAAGTACAAAGCTAGACTAGTAGCTAGAGGTTTTCTTCAGAAACCTGGGCTAGATTATTTTGAGGTGTTTACGCCTGTAGCTAGGCATGAAACAATCCGACTGGTGATTGCTTTAGCTACAAACAGAAAATGGCCTTTAATGCACCTGGATGTGAAGTCTGCATTTCTGAATGGTCCATTACAGGAAGAAGTTTATGTGTCACAACCTCCTGGATTTGTGAAAAAGAATCAGGAAGGGATGGTATACAGGTTAAATAAAGCTCTGTATGGACTGAAGCAAGCGCCTAGAGCTTGGAATCTAAAAATTGATTCATTTTTCAAGAAGCATAGGTTTCAGAAGTGTGAGATGGAATATGGAGTTTATGTACAACACTCTGATAACAATATGATTCTGGTGTGTCTCTATGTTAATGACATTTTGCTAACAGGTAGCTTCCCAGAAGATATAAAGAAGTTCAAAGAAGTTCTGATGAATGAGTTCGAGATGACAGATCTAGGAAAAATGACATATTTCCTAGGGATGAAGATTATGTACTCGAAGAAGGGTATCATTCTGCATCAATTAAAATACGAACAAGAACTTCTGAAGAGATTTAAGCTGCAGAATTGCAAAGTTGCTGTGACACCATCAGAAACCAATCAAAAATTGGATTCTGACTCTGATGGTGATTCTGTTGATTCAACAACCTTCAAACAGTTGGTTGGTTCTCTAAGGTATTTATGTAATACTAGACCTGAAATTTGTTATGCAGTTGGATTGGTTAGTAGATTCATGAGTAATCCAAAGTGGTCTCATTTCCAAGCTGCTGTCAGAATTCTGAGATATATTAAGAGAACTCTGAGATATGGAGTGTTGTTTCCTTCTGAAAGAAAGACAAAATCAGAATTAGTAAGTTATTCTGATTCTGACTGGTGCGGAGACAGAGTGGACAGGAGAAGTACTTCTGGATACTTGTTTAAATTTCTGGGAGGTCTCATTTCCTGGAGTTCCAAGAAACAGTCTGTCGTGGCTCTGTCAACATGTGAAGCTGAGTATATCGCAGGTGCTGTAGCTTCTTGTCAAGCTGTTTGGCTTCTGAATCTCCTGCATGATCTGAAGGTTGAAGTTGAGGAACCTCTGAAGCTGATGATTGATAATAAGTCTGCAATTGATCTTGCCAAGAACCCAGTGCTACATGGAAGAAGCAAGCACATTGAGACGAAGTATCACTTTCTCAGAAGTCAAATGCAGAAAGGAGTGTTAGAAGTTCTGCATTATAGCACTCAGAAATAACTTGCAGATCTTCTAACAAAGGCAGTTAAAACAGATCAATTTCTTTGCTTGAGAGATGAAATTGGTGTTGTTAGCTTCTGATAGAAATATCTAAATTAAGGGATGGTATTGGAAATATAATTTAGTTAATGTCTATAATTCCCAATGCTTATTCTTTAATAGGGTCTTTTGGCATTTTCAAATTTGTAGTATAAATATGCTACCTAGGCTATCAATATTGTAACTCATTCGTTCCTCTTTTGATATACAATAGTAGTCCTCTTTGTTATCATTCATTGCTCATTCTTCTTCTCCCCTTTCATTACCTTGCACCAACAGGGTATAGGCATCCTCGATTTGAAACTGACATTGAAAAAACACAATAACACTCATCGTCCCTATTTTATAATTGTCGTGGAACCTATGATTTCTGTCAGGGACTTTCGATTGTATCTTTTACTTGGTGGAATTTGGTTCTGTTCTAGGCCGGCCATATTCATCTTGGACTGATCACTTTGAGATACCTCATACAGGGTCGAAGTCTCCTGACTGATTACATGGTTATGTTTATAGAATTTTCTCCTTACCATAGAACTATCCTATACCTTATTATAGGAGATTTGCGCCTCATGCTCATTCAACGGTCATCCGTATTCCATACATGAAAGATAGCAAGATCATTACTTTTTCCCCTATATATAGAGAATGGCGTCGAATCAGATAATAAGTTTTAAATACAATTTAAATACTATATATTCTTTCAAATATCGACTTGAGTATCAAAGTGTTATCTTTACATATACATCCCCTTCTACCACTATATCAAAAACTCAACTTCGTCGCAACTTCTGCATTCATCTCTATTTTTGATTCTAGAACAAAAATATTCTTTCATTTATCAAGGAAAAATTTTTAAAGGATAAATTATGTCTCGTTTTAAAGTTTTTTTAGTTGGTTTTTCTTTCTTTTTTAGAGTAAGGTATAGGGTCTGGTCTCCCGTATGTATTTTCCATTTTTTTATTTTTTATGAGGCAGAAGCAAATAATTGGGAAACATAGGATGTCAACATAGTGAAATTCATGTACTTCTCTATGATATAAGAATGTTCTTAATTCAGAAGAAAAAAAACCTATTTCTAGTAAATATATATGGTTAGTTGTGATTCATTAACTCTGGAGCACTCATACATAATATTAACTCTAAGATAGAACTGAAAAAATTATAAATAATACTGTATTAAATAAAAATAGGTTAAATATATTTAAAGTTTCTTTAAAGTTAGATATTTTTATTTTTTAAAATTTTTTGTTAAAGAATCGTTCCTTTAAAATTAATAATTTTAATTTTTGATCTTCTTATTAAAATCGTTGTTAATTCAATGTTAATTTAGTTATTAAATAGTAAATTATTTTTAAAAATCATTGTTAGTTCAATTGTTAAATTGTAAAAATCATCGTTAAGTTGTATGAAAAATCAAAAGTTAAAATTTATAACTTTTATAAAATGATTACTTGAAAAAAAATTTAAAATGATGAAAAAAACAACTTAATTTTAGAAGAATAATTCCTTTAAAGAAATTTTAAAAGAATGAAAAGTAAAAATATCAAATTTTAAAAGGATTTTAAATATTTTAACTCTATTAAAAGTAAAAGTGACTTTTATTGTGAGACAAATTTTATTGCAAACGTGATGATTAAGGAATCATAAACTTAACCTTATTGGAGTATTAAAATGGAATACTTCAGGTGTCCAACTTCTATATAGTCCTTTTTCCCATTTATAGGTAGGTACAAGAATTACAAAATTAAACTTCATGCAATGGAAACACAGAGTCATCAACCACTGCAGAATCCACAAGAAATTGAAAAACACAACACTTATGAAGAAGAAGAAAAAGAGGTAAAACTAAATATTTTATTGGATCTGAATGTTTCTAACAACTATTGTGAGTCCAATCTAGTCACCACAGATGATTCTTCTAAAACTTCTTCAGATAATTACACCCGCGGCTTTGAATCAGAGCCGCGGTTTTTCTCTTGCAACTTCTGCAAGAGAAAATTCTATAGTTCACAAGCACTAGGAGGACACCAAAACGCTCACAAGAGGGAAAGGTCTGTTGCAAAAAGAGGACACAAGTTTATAAGAACACACATGATGCTGTCACCAACAGGAACAACCTCATTTTTTCAGAATCATTTTCACCAAAAGTATGCAGATATGGCATCTCTACTACCACTTCATGGAGGTGCTAATAGCAATACTCTTAGACCACTTGGAATTAAGTCTCATTCAATGATTCAGAAGCCTTTTCATAACTTTTCATCCTATGGATTTGGAAGCACTTATTATGGATATAATGGTTGGTCAAGAGCACTTATTATGAATCAACAACCTGGTATAGGAAAGTTAACTTTGGAAACTTTCAAGGAAACGGGATTATCATCACATGGAAGTGTTGGGAGATTCAAAGGGGTTGAAGAGGACATGGTGAATCAAGGAACTCATTTGAATTTGAAGAGTAATCAAGAAGAGGTGAAGAACCTTGACTTATCCTTAAAACTCTAAGCATGTGTTCTTGTAGTATAGATTAGTCACAACTTGTTAGTAAAAGTTTAGGCATAGCTATAGTTAGCATTTAGGCAATTTTATATTCTCATTGTTTGTAATGATTTATTGTGTAAACCTTTTTATGATATGTTAAGGAATTGCCTTATTCAATTTCTTTCTTATTCTTTTTTGTTCATATTTATTCAAGTGAGGTTAGATTTGCTATGATCATGAGCTGGGAAAATGGATGAATTCATGGTGATTCATTTAGAAATAAGGATAAACATTGATATGAATGATTAGCAATGTTTATCAAGGGAAAGAGAAAAAAAGAAGGGTCAAGGTCAAGTGCATAATGTCCTTGTTTTTATTAAATTCTTTCTCTAATAATAATATAATAATTGAGAGAGTATTTACCCTCTTCTACATGAGACAAGGCTAAATTAATAAAAACATGAAAACTAAATTCAAAATAGTAAAAACCTAATTAGGTAGTTATCTAACATCCCTTCCCCCTTCAAAATGAAATTGAAATGTATGTCAATGAGATGAAGTTAAGGAAGTAGGTGATGAAAAAAATAGATTGCAAAATTTTGGTTAACATGTGTGCGACTTGGTCTTTTGAAACAGTTGGTAAGAGTTGCAAGATTCTAGATTGTGCTTTGTTTAACTCTGAGTTTCTATCCCGATGTATTTGCTACACTCATGAAATATGGGGTTGAGTTGACATTAATCTGCCTTGTTGAAATATGGAGGCTTGAATTGGATTTTAAATTAAAACTTTTCTTTTAAAAACATTCTCCTTTAATTAAAATATTTTTCATTCTCTCTTGATAATAACAATAATTAAGAACGAGAAGTAAAGAACGAGATATGTTTATACTAGTTCACTTGAAAACTATCAAGCTAGTCTAGTCCACCCGCTAAGGTGATTTCGCCTCTCTCAATCGAGGACTTAATTCAATAATCCAGCTGATTATTACAATGCACAAGCTACCTGGAAGTGACTAACAACCTCTAAGACACACAAGTCCTGGACTTCTTAAAGATACAGACCTAACCGGTTCCTTAAAGAAAATCAAACTTTTAAGACACACTAGTCCTAGACTTCTTAAGGATACAAATCTAACTGGTCCCTTAAGGAAATCAAACAACTGTTTGAATACAATTTTTGTTTACAATAATATTGCTTCTACACAAGCTGGATATATAAACTATTTTAAGAACAATGACTTAAGAATATGTAAACTACGAACAATGCAGTAAAATTAGCTTCTTTCTTAGTCTTCAAGCCTTTATATAGCCAATAAAATAATATATCCGTCGAGGGGTACTCTTGGGATTTCCAGAAACATTGACAGCTTGAGCAATCACGTGGAGGACAAAATCGTGCAACGCGTCCGTCCTTTCATGGTAGTGGAATGAAATGTTGATTGTACCGTGTATTATTTGTACCATGTTAACGTTATCTTCTTTCCTTCTGCATTTCAGAGGCTTTTGCGAGCATGAGTTTATAAGCAAGAACATAATATAAGATCATCAGAACTTCAAGTCTTTAGATTCTTCTGAACTGCGTCTTTAGAGTCTTCAGCACTTGGTCGTGAGAATCTTTTCTTAGAACCTTGGATCTTCAAAACATCAAACTTTTAGAGTCTTTAGAACTTCTGTCTTAAAAGTCTTTAACACTTGGTCTTTAGAATCCTTATCTTAGAACCATGGGTCTTTAGAACTTCAAGCCTTTAGAGTCTTTAGAACTCTGTCTATCAGAATCTTCAGCACTTGGTCTTGAGAACCCTTTGTCTTCAGAAACATTAGTCTTCAGCATTTGGACTTAAGTAGAAACTTTTGTCTTCATATCTTCTGACTTGTTTCTTTATAACATGTTGTCTTCAGAAATATAAGTCTTTAGCATTTGGACTTAAGTAGAAACTTTTATCTTCAGATCTTCTGACTGGTTTCTTTAGACTTCGTACCAGAGCCTACACTTCAGAGTCTTCTAGAGTGTCTTGCTATTGTTCATCAGAAATTGTGTAGCGCATAAGCGGAACTAATTCTCTTCCAATATTTTGGCCACACCATCCATCAGAAGCAGAACCTGTTTCTTAAATACTCAAAATAACAAACATTAGAGAATCAAAATTTCTCATACAAACATACTCATTTGTTATCATCAAAACTCAGAGATAGTATTTTCGAACCAAATCTTATTCTAATAATCTCCCTCTTTTTGAAGATGACAAAACTATGTATTTTGATGACACAATTTTGTTCATATAATCATAAAAAGTGAATATAAGAAGGTAAGGAATACTTATCCTTTTGATGAAAACTCCCCCTGAGTCAATGACTTGATGAAGCTCGAATATACTAACTCTGAAACATTTGAGTAAAAACTCCCCCTGGTTCCAATAAATCAGATATTGAGATCTTGAGTGTCTTGACTCTAGATGCCAATGAAAATGAAATCAGTTGAAATCTTGAAACTCTAATGTTACTAAGACAGCTTCCAGATTCTCAATTCTTGGAGTCTGGTTCCAGATTTCAATTCTTGGATCCAATTCTGAAGCCAATAGATTAGACATAAGCCTTGCATAGTGCTTTCAAATATTTGTCTTTAATCATAGTTCTCATTTCCTGAAAAGGAAAACAATTATAACAGAAACAGAATTTTAACTGGGTTAAAATGTAAGCATCTCTTTTCAGAGAATATTTTCCAGAACTTGATTATTGAAATCAAAATTATGTTCATTTAATTACTCCCCCTTTTTGTCATTATCAAAAAGGTAATTGTGTGTGAAAAACATAAAAACCAGAAAAAGATAAGAAGTTTCATTGATATTTCAAAAGGATTACAACAGAAGGAGAAACAAAAAAAAAGAAGACAAACAAGGGAAACTAGATAAACTTCAAACACATAACAACTCTCATCAAATAGAGCATTGCTTCTGATGAACGGGTTTCTACGAATAGTTTTAATTACACCAGTTAACTCAAATAGTTCAGACAATACACGTCCATAAGGAATGAATGATTCTTGGGAGTTTCTAGATACAAGGATTGATAGCTTCAGATGATTAAATATTATAGTCGAAAGATTAATTGAAATACTCTTGTGAAGACAATAAAGAAGACATATGTCCCTCAAAAAAACTTTATCAAGATCTTCCCCTTTGGGATGAAGGTTTTTCAATAAGAACTGAAACCAGATTTATGAATTAAGGGGCTCATATCTAAAGGGAGAATTAGGTACTCTTAGAAACACATCAACATTCATGCATGAGTTAGGTAACGGTGGAATCTGGATGACTACATCAATGCAGGAGCGAGTGATGGTAATCAGAATACCAAAAATATGAGAATGAATGAAGTTTTAATCAGGACTGACAAAAACATGAAGCCATAAATTCTTCACGGGGTTAGAATAAATATGACCTCTAAGCATTGTTACATACCCAGACCATCCTTGATTTTCAATAAAACCGTTGATGAAACCATCATCAAACACATAGTTGAGTCTTTTCTATTTGATTACTTTGAGAAGATTTTCATCTCCTTGAAAGGTTCTAACAGCTATGGTATGTAGAAAATATTGAAGAGAAGAAATGGTTAAAGATGATACAAGGATAAGGACTTGATGAAAGTCAATAGATGAGAGGAGATATAAATAGTAAGCTAAGTCGTTCAAGAAATGAGACGATTGAAGTACTCAAAGGAATTAATTTTAAGAGAGAGACTCAAATGACGTCACAGACTGCTAAAAGTAGGGAATGAAAAGAGAAGTAGATCAAAAGTTAAGATAGAAGAATACGAGAACACTTAATTAAATCCCAACATGGAAGATCTTAGCAGTCATATCAAACAAAACATAGGAATAAGAGACTGTAATACGGTGGGAGAACTGACTTATTTTGCATTTTATCGCAGATGTTGTAGATAGCAAGAGTCGCCACCTTGTGTTGAGTGGTGTTGTCGACCAAAAATCAACAGGTGGAAGCGGGAAGTCGTCCTTGGGGCTCTCCCTTTTTATATCCTTGTAGTCTACACACATGCGTACCTTGCCATGTTTTTTTGGTACTGGAACCACATTCGCAACCCATTGAGGATAAGATGTCACTGATAAGAACCTTGTGTTGAATTATTTCATAACCTCAGCCTTGATCTTCTCTGACATATCGAGACGCTTACGACAAACCTTCTGTTTTATCGGAGCACAACCCTCTTCCTTCGGCAGACGGTGAACCACAATATCGGTATCAAGCCTTGGCATGTCTTCGTATGACCAAACAAAGATCTCAACATATTCATGAAACATTTGTATTAACCTGTTCTTGACACCATCCTCTAAGTTGACGCCTATCTTGACCTCTTTTCTGTCTGTTTTGGAACCCAAGTTTACCACTTCAACTGGGTCTTCGTGTGGTTGGATAGCTTTTTCTTCTTGCACTAACAGCCGAGCGAGTTCTCCTGGTGTTTCACAATATTTCTCACCTTCATCCTTGGCTTGGTATATAAGATTTTCAAAGTCATAAGTGGCAATAGCAGAATCGTTATCAATAGGATCCATAGTGGATGTGGATCTGCAATGTATTGTATGGGTATGTGTATGTGTAAGAACACATAGCTATTTGAAAGTGATAAAAGTAAAAAGAAAGACAAAGAACACAAATTTGAATGCAAAAAGTCTAATGCTTTATTAAATGAAAATATGTTTATGAAATGATAACCTTTAACAAATGAACCTTTGTGCCTCGGGTCAGGCACAAGGCTAAAAGTCATTGTTCAAATATTACAAAGCCAAAACTTGAAAGCGATAAAAAGCTGAAATGTAGCTATTACTCCTGACTAAAGAGGATAGAGATAATGTCTCCCGCCTTCCAGTTATTGAGCCCTTTGCCAATGGTAGGAAAGATCCAGCTATTGAGGTCATAATCACTGTCATCATCTTCTATTACATTGACTCCGTTGTTGCTGATGCGGAA
This sequence comes from Vicia faba, assembly GCA_948472305.1. Lineage (NCBI taxonomy): Eukaryota > Viridiplantae > Streptophyta > Magnoliopsida > Fabales > Fabaceae > Vicia > Vicia faba. The sequence continues at coordinate 1,142,404,230 of OX451737.1, forward strand.
TGGTGGCCTTCCAGCTCGAGCGTGACGAACATCCCTTTGGCCCTCTGCAGCGAAACCCAAACCAAACTTGTCTGATTTATAGGGAATGTCAGGAAGCTGACCCCAAATAGTACAACTAGCTAATTCTACAGTAGCTTTAGCATCTTTCAGTGAAGCCATCCTGCGCGGTATCCTAGTAACTTTGGGTATGGCAGTAACATCTTTGGTATCGGTAGGAGGGATGACTTGAAAATTTTGATAGGGAGTCTCAATGAATTCGCCGTCCATCTCTACATACCAGAAAGAGTTCATGTAGCTAACCATATACTATTTTTCACCGCAGACAGTAACAATATTTCCGTTCACAGGATACTTTAATTTCTGATGTAGTGTAGAGGTAACAACGTCTGCCCCATGGATTCAGGGGCATCCCAGTAAGCAAGAGTAAGCTGGCCGAATATCCATTACATAGAAAGTAGATTCAAAGATCTACAAACCCACTTTGATTAGAAGATCAAATTCCCCGTGTACCATCCTTTTTGACCCATCAAAGGCTCAAACTACAACATCACTGGGTTTCAGTACGACCCCTTCGCAATCAAGTTTGTCAAGAGCGCCTTTCACTAGAACATTTAATGAGGACCCAATATCAACCAAAACATGAGCCATAGTAGTGCCTCTACATTCAATGGAGACATACAGGGCTTTATTGTGGTTTCTTCCCTCGGTATCCAGACCAGCATCAGAGAAACATAATCCATTGTCAGTCGTTAAGCTAGAAACATAACTTCCAAATTGATCGACAGAGATCTCTTGTGGCACGTGAGAAGTCTTTAAGAATCTTACTAAAGCCTGTGCATGAGCTTCAGAACACAGTAACAGGGATAACATAGAGATCTTGGATGGGGTCTGTCCCAACTATTCAACAATCTTATAATCATTTTTGCGGATAATCTTCAATACCTCTTCTAACTCTTGCATAGAGGTGTCTTCAACTGTATCTTCCTTAGGTGCCTCCATCTGGACAAGCTCTGTCACTTGCTCTTTACCCCGAGCCTCAACAGTTGACTCGGTGGCTGTAACTCTAACAAGTGTAGAAATAGTCTTCGGAGAGATTTCCGGAGAGAAAATCCTTCTGCTTCTAGTAACCTTACTGGTTCCAGCAATATTGTCAATGCTGGGATCAACAACTTCAATAACTTTATCTTCAACAGTCGGTAGTTCCTCTTTGACGCCATGGTAGTAGACGTCAGACCCATAGTTCCAAGGAATAACTTTATCCGAAGAATGTGGGATAGGTCCAGGTGTAGTGATTATCAGAGGAGCGGCTTTCGGGTTGGCAGTAATCCTTACAGGACCTTTGGAGGTGATCCTGACAGGAGGGCCAAAAATTACGGATAAGTCTTGACACAGATTCTCAGCAGACAGAACCTTCTCGATCAGAATTATATGATTGTCCATTAGGCGTTGAATGCCTTCCGTTAGAAACTTGCAGCCATTGGATTGGACTGCACAACAGTAACATTTTTCAATACAGCCCGGTGTCATACCCCAAATTTGTCCTACCTCGATGATTTTATTTTTCGAGATTAAAATAGAAGAAATATTTAATTAAAGATGGTACAACAGTATCTGATGGTCCGTCTTTATCTGACTAGGGGGTGTATTTTTAATTCAGGAAAGCGGGGCTTTCTAAATTAGAAAGACTCGCGTATCCGTGAATCCATTCGCGGGGCATGTTGGCCATTGGCCCATGTAATTCGTAAATGGAAATTATTAGAGTAACTGTAAAGTTCTAAATTATTAAATAGTTGTTAGTAAAAGGGAGGTTGAAATTAAGTTAAGCCCACTCGAGTTTAAATTGCATAAGCTTATTTAGGTTAAGTTGATTTTAGTAAAAATAGGAGGTGTAGTTACAAATAGCAGGCTCAGTAAGGTTTTGTAAGTCGACCCATTTGTCTTTTTGGGATTTTTGTTGTCTCATTTGCAAAAGGAAACATCATTAATAAACCTATTTGTTATTATTATCTTAATTCAAAAAATATATAATAAATTACATCTACCTCTTTAAGAAAACGTGACGCACATTTTATTGTTGTTAGACTTTTCATAATCATTAATATCTGTTTATTGAGAAATTGATGTGGTTATATATTAAAATTGTTACATCTTGTTAGTAAAAAAATTTGTTGCTAATTACAATTATTAAAACTGGGCTTGGTATTAGTTTTACTGTAAAAGGGTGATTGGGCTAAGGAACCAAAAGGCAGCGCATGCCCATATTCAAACTAACAACAGGTACTGTGCAAATCAATTTTTTCCAATCAAACCTGTTACAAGGAATTAGGCACTTTTGCTGCAAACATATACTGTCATATCCTTTATCAGTAAAACAGAGCCAAATCAATTTATCCCTATCAATCCAAGCCCAAAAAAATTTACAGATTCAATGATAGAATCAAATATATTAAATCCCAAATCGCAAGTATTACAAAGAGAATCCAAAATTATGCAGAAAACTGAATCAAAACTCTAAGAATAAAATCGAATCTCATAAACAGAAAATCTCCAATAAATCAAAACCAAAATCAAATCCAATCTCAAATTGCAATTTAAAACAAAAATATACAAATCAATAAAATCGGTCCAGATCTATAACAGAACGAATCCAAATATTACAGTAACCAAATATTACAAGAATCTTAAATCTCTATCAAAATCAAATATATTCAATCAATAAACTGAATCGATTACAATGAATCTGAATCCCCTAATTTGCTCTAATACCCTAAAGCTAAGCTTATAACAGTAATTATTAAATCTATAAAACCCTAAAATTCCTAACTATATAAGAAAGCAGAAAATTAAAAGAGAGGGGGAGGAATTTTTTTACAGAAAACAGGGGAATTAGGAATACAGAAATGGAAAGAAATTGTTACGGTAGAAGTTTTACGGAAAGAAGACAAATTGAAGAAGAAGAAAGGGCTCACCGTTGCTGAAGAAGAAGGGAGGAGCGATTAGGGTTTCGATATCCAAAACCCTAATCGTGTGACCTAAAGCGCCACCGTCCACCACCATCCTCAAGCCTTCAATCAACACCAGAATCTGCAAAACCAGGAAGAAGGAAAGGATTAGAAACCAAAACGGGCAAACTCAGAACACGAAATCACACAGGTAACGACTTAGCTTTGTTTGGATCTACAGTTCTTGGTGGTTGGGGTTTGAGGTTTATGAAGTTTGAATTCTTGATAAGGGAGGGATTCGGTTTAGCCGCCGCCGGAGGTTCTAGGTAAACTAGGGTTTTCAAAGAGGAAAGTGAAGAGAAGGGTTTGGTGTTAGCGGAGAAGGAGGTGAGGTTACTGTAAAATACAACGATTGTAAAATGAAAATGAAATGAAAATGTTAAAGTATTATCCGTTCATATCCTAAACCCGCGCGCCCATAATAACGATCGTGTTCCCTCGCTTATCATCCACATCATTTCAATCAAATGGCCGTTAGGCCAAGTTTCATGATAGCTGTCATATGCCTCGCTGCACAGGATCATCCGGACCCCCCTTCAAACGGTAATGGGCCTAAGCCCACTGATATTCACACCCTATTTCAATTATTTGCTAATTTCAAAACAATATACACCCCCCTGTCTGAATTATATTTGGGCCCAGCCAGTTTCTTAGCAATACCCCCTTACTTTTACTTGTCAACATAAATTGCACCCGCCCTGTTTAACCATTTTTCTCTCTCTATATTTTCTTATAATTCTAATTTTTTTATTCTATTATTTAATGATTATTATTATATTGTTATCATTATTATTATTTTTATATTATTATAATTATTTATTTATTTTATAATATTTATTATTCATAGTATTTATTGTATTTTAAATTATTATATGTATACATTATTAGTTATATAGTAACCAATAAATTATTTTATATCAAAATTGCATATATTATTTTAATATATTACTTGCATTAAATCTTTTTATATCATGCATTGATCAAAATATTTTCACAATTATTACAGTTAAAAAACACAAACAAATATCAAACTTATTTTTCGCGAACAAATTAATCTAGACAACTGTTTTTTGCAAAAGTGTTTCAAACAAGTTTTGAATTACTGCGCACTCAGTCAAAATCTCTGCAATCACTACTCCCGACCGAGTGTGAAGTGATTCAAAATATGTTTGCAAACCCCTAAAAAACACCAACCCATACGAACTATGAATTGGGACTCTGATTCCTCATAAGAGGATACGTAGGCATACGATCAAAAGTCTGGCGAGTCTTTCTAATTAAAACTTAAAATCCAGTTTACCCCAAACCTAAACCTAGAGTCTAATATCCTTGTGAACAAGGTGGATGAAAGGTGCCTAACACCTTCCTTTCGTCTAATTGAGTCTGAAACCTAGAATCTATGTCTGCGAATTAGGGTTTTTTGTTAGGTTCCCTTCCCTAGGATAAAAATTAATAGTGGCAACTCTTGATTTAAAAACCAGTTGCTACATCTGGCGACTCTGCTGGGGACTCTCCTTAACCCTAGAATTAGGTATTTTTGGGGTTTTTTTTTTATTTGCTTTATTTATTTATTTATTGTATTTATCTATTTTATCGCATTTATTTATTAATTGTCAAATTCTCTTTTCATCATATATTTACTGCGTGGTGGATTTTTTCTGTCTCAAAAAATATTTTCAATATAACCCTTAGAAAGAAGGTTCGTCTATTAGCTTAGGGGGTATATCATCCCTGCGAGTTTATGTGACGACTTCGCCTAGAGTCGGTGAACTTCCGAAAAAGGAATACTTATCGAGAGATATCCTCTTGACGAGTAGGACTTTGGAAGGTCACCCATGACTCTTTGTAACGGCCTTAACCTAAAATCTCATGACGAGACCTTTCACGACTTTGAGACGAAAGTTTCGGTCTGTAAAGAGGCTCCACCTAAGGGAGGCCCTTGTGCCTTTTCCCTCTGGTGTTATTCATGATACCTTTAAGGAAACCACCTTTTGGGATGGTAGACTAACCGTAGGTCAAATTTAAGGAGCCTACCTTCTAAGGGTACTTATCACAAAAACCTCGTCACTGAACTGTACGTCTCTACCTTATAGGGGTACTTATTACAAAAATCTCGTCACTCAACCCTACATCTACGCATTCATACATTTAATGTATTCGTCATGCATTTCATATATTTGTCACCCTACATTTGTCTTATTCACAGGGGGGGTATAAAAGATAATAATAAACTCAAGATCTCGGTGACTGTCTTTAAAAATGGATGTCGAAGGAAATAACTTGCCCGCGTCAACACGCCAAACATGTCTAAAATCAAGGTCACAAAAGGAAAATAACATGCTGGAGATTTTCTCAAGCTTTGTCAGGTCAAGGTGGATGATTTCCAGACCAGATATCGGCAGGCGTTTTGTTTCCACACATCGTTTGCGTATCTATTTTAAAGATAGTCATCAAGTAAAATAATAAAGGACAGGCATGTACCCAGAGGAATAAGACATTTAAAATAGTAACCATTTCATATGCATACACATTCATTCGCACGCATGCATTCACGAACACCCGCATATCATGTCAAAACTCATTTTTCAAAAGACATCTCTCCAGTTGAACCATTGATAGAAGAAGGTCTCCACCTCCTTGTCCTCCATATCAAACAAGGGCATATCAACAAAAAGCCATGGAGAAAATCGAGGAAACTCAGGCTGCATTCAAAGAGGATCTCGGCTAAGTAAAGGGAGGCGTAAGTTCAATGAAAGGAGATTTGAGTCAAGTTCTTCTGGCTTTGAAGAGCATTATTGATAGGAAATACCAAATTCCCAGGGTAGCTTTCGAGGAAGTATCCCAGACTATTGATGCATCAAGCGGTCACCAACTAAGGAAAGAGTCAGAGGCGGGACCCCAAAAATCCGTCATGGTCCAACAAGAAGCTGAAACTGAAGGGTTTGTCCCACCGCCGCTAAAAGCAGGGGCATCTCATACCCTACAGATTTCGACCAATAATGCAGACAACTACTTGGACCTGCAATACGGAGACTACGACCCAGAGGATGCCAACCAGGCGCCCTCAAAGACGATTGGTACTCATGTTGTTGATAGTCCACTAGTGATGGATCAATATAAAGCTCTGGAGGAAAGACTAAAAGCTGTGGAGGGTTTTGACGCTTTCGAAGTAGACGCTCTTGAAATGGGCCTATTTCCTGATGTGGTGATCCCACCGAAATTCAAAGTACCTGACTTTGAAAAATACAAGGGGCTCACTTGTCCAAGAAACCATCTTCGTATGTACTGCAGGAAGATGCACGCCCATGCCCACGATCAGAAGCTGATGATTCACTATTTTCAAGATAGCCTGAGTGGGGCATCTTCAGACTAGTACATGCAACTGGAGAGAACACATATTCAAACTTGGGAAAATCTCGCTAATGCTTTCCTAAAGCATTACAAATATAACCTGGACATGGTGCCTACCCGCATCCAACTCCAAAATTTGTCCCAGGAGAAAGAAGAATCGAGATTGGGATAAAAAGTGGGAAGATATTAGGGGGACCATCAAATTCTCCATACAATTCAAAGAGGCCTATTTCAAACTTCACCAAAGGAAAAGAGGGAGAAATTAATGTTGTGGCATCACAACCCAGGGTATAACAACCATTAGTGATCCCACTAGGACAGCAGTAAGGCAGAAGGTCTCCCAGGAAATTTAATCCACTCCTTAAGCCACCCAGTCAGTTATTACAACAGCTAGTTAAGGTATCCTTAGTGGAACTCAAGCCTCTAGCTCCTCAGTCGGTCCACTCCCACGAAGATATGATGCCAACGCCAGATGCGAGTATCATGCTAATTCTCCTGGACATACCCTAGAACAATGTTGGCCTTTCAAACACAAGGTGCAGGATCTCCTGGATTCTCAAGACATCACTTTCGAGAAGCCTAACATCACATCAGACCCTACGTCGTTGCACGATAGGCTAACAATAGACGCAATTGAAGTAGCCACTGACTCTGGGGCAAGCAGACAAGCAAAAACCCCGATAAACTCGCTAAAAGAATATCAGTTGGAATATGGACTCCCATTAGAACACAACGAAGATTTTGAAAGAGCTCTACAAAGGCTAAGGGACCAGGGGATAGTCCAGTTCGGACAAGACCCTGAAGAAAAACATAAAGCTACTCTAAAGGGTGAAGCACGTTTTCCTTCGATCCAGGAGACTTTTGTCAACAATGGAGTAATGCATGGTGTTGTACCCCAAAATTTGCCCTCTCAATTCTCAAGGCCTTTCTCACAAGGATTCTCAAAGGTTCAAGCTTGAACAAGTGCATTTGGATTTTCCAATACCAAAAGGAAACTGTCAAAAAGGGGGAAAACATATAAAATTAATATTTTGGCAAATTTGGATTAAAAAAACAAGTGTCCTTCGTTTCAGCTCTTTCGATTGGCTTTTTGGCCTCTTTCGACACAAGTTTGGCTTGCATCCTTCGACTGGGCATGGGCCTCTGACACAGTTTGGTTTGGATTCACAAGGAAAAGAGCCTCTTGTAATCTATTTCATTTACAAGGCAAAAACCCTCTTGATGGTGTCCTTCAATCCAGGAGGAAAAAGCCTCTCTTTTGCCCTCTTTCGATCATACATCCTGCCCTTGCACGCTTTTTTCGTTTGGAGGAGTGACTTCTCCAGCGTCGCAAGCTTCGATTGAGCCTTCCATCCCAAGAGCTTTAATTTGGCCCATTCGAAGGATTATCTAGGGGAGTCATTCGAACGTCACTTCGATTGAAAAAAGAAGATGGTTTCTGAAAGTCTGGTCGAAAGGTGAGGTCAGGGAGTCAAAACAAAAGGATGAGAGGCCAAAGGAATTTGTTGACTAAGACTCATGCGCTGCCAGGCAGGGGCCTGATTCACTGGCAATAAAACGCCAGGACTGCTGCACAGCAGTTCTGAAGCACTGTCCAAATTCCTTGCACTGAAATGGCAATAAAATACTGCCCCTCGAAAGCTACAAATACAGCATACCTCTTCTGTTTGAATTTTTTTGTTTTCCCTCTCAAAGTGTCAGCCAAGTCACATCTTTGTTTTTTAACTCCCAAACCTTTCCTCTATAAATAGAGGAATCATTGACAAAGAAACGGGCCAGATTTTTGACTAAGAGAAAAAACCACAAGAAATCCTCAAGAAAGAAAACCCTAGCAAAAATTCTCAAAAAAAAAAAACAAAAAAAACTCTTAGACACTTCACGATGTTTTAAGAAAACTCAGACCCTTTCATACCTTGGTGGATCCTTCGATTCACTCTCCAACAGCCCGATAACCAGCCTTCGAGTTATCCTTTAGACTTATATAATAACCTTCCATTCACTCACCACTATAAAACTCCCTCCCTCGATTCAGTGACTGTTCAAGCAAGGCGGTGATTGAACTAACCTCAGGAAGACCCTAACGAACATCCATTCATTACCAAGGAGGTAACTTGCAGTTTCCTTGGATTTAAGCGCTTCAAGAGCTTTGAAAGTTACACTTGGGTGTTGTGTTTTAAAAGTTTAAAACAGGTTTCTCTGTATCCTTCGCTCGGCTAAGTGTTCAAGCCCTTCGAATCTCAACCTAAGGGCCTAACACTCCTGCAGTCGAAAGAAGTAGCAAGGAGCCTGAGGCAAAGAATGTACTTCACGTTGACCACAAGCCTCAAACGAAAGATGTAGCCAGGAGGATGTCCATACTGACTGCCAAGTCTCAATCGAAAGAAGCAGGAGAAGGGTGAAATCGAAAGACACGGCCTTACTGACTCCGGGCCCAAATCGAAGGAAGTCAAAAAGGGCAGAATCAAAGGATGTCTCTGCCCAGATCGAAAGGATCATTTTTATCCCTTTTATTTTTGTTTTGTCTTTACATTTCTTGCTCTTCAATAGGGTTGTAATAGCGTAGGATCTATTTTCTGCATTTTTATTACTTTCGCACAAATGATAGTAACTAGGGTGTATGAAAAAAAAATGAAAACAACAAGTAGACATAACCTAATACAAGACAAATACATGAAATCAATATACAATCACACTTGCACCCCTAGGGTAATCCCGCTTGTTGCCTTCCAAAATGGGCCATGCTTGCACGTCGAGTTTCTTTGGCAAAACCATTCAAATGATCATAAGTCCCTCGATGACGCTTTCAAAAGTTGCCTATCAAAGTGATCATAGTCCCTTCAAGCAAAATTGCCAAAGACACTTGGCACCATTGTATTCATGGTCCATACGATGACCCGCGCCTGTCCCGTTAAACATCCTAAACGCAAGATTGTCCACCAAAGACAATGGTGGAACAAAATTGTTAAAAAGGGTTAAAACATGAGAAAAACCTTTGAGTAAACTTAGGGGTAGACAAAACTCTTAGTTACTTGATCAACTTGCAAAAACACTTGCCTACTTTTCAAACCATTCCACAAACACTTTCAAAACAAACTTTCAAAAACATTTGAAACATCTTTTTGAAAAGATACACACCTTTGTATATACTCAAACACGAGTCATTACAACGGTTGCCGAAACAAAGACGTCTATTTCAAAACATTTTCAAAACACAAATACACACACCATTTCAAGCAATCAAAAATCAAGGCAAGTGATCTAAAACCAAGTAACTAAGAGCCCATGGATAACCATGGATGAAAAGGGTGCTAATACCTTCCCTTTTCATAATCTACCCCCCGAATCCACGAAACATCTCAAAAGGTTTTTCCTGTGCTTTTTAACCTTTCCTTTAGGATAAAATAAAAAGTTGGTGGCGACTCTTGCTAAACCGAACAAGTGCGAAAACAAACGCAAAATCCCAAGTCAGTTCTCCCACCGTATCACAGAACTGGCGACTCTGCTGGGGAAATGGATTTAAAAGTGGGGTTACCTTAGGGTTTTAGATCACCCTCTTGCATGATTAATTGTTTGCTTTGATTGCTTTACCTTTGTGGTTCTCTTGTTTGGGCTTGAAATCCTACACCCGGATTTGGGAAATATTCATAGATAGCAATACGTTGTGGAAACTGTGCGGGGTATACCGACACGGTTGAAGCAATAGCTATATTAGTGCGACATATTTGTGAGTACCGGTAACCCTTGAGTTCAATCAAGGAGAGTACGGGGCCGCTGAGTGATGTCACTAAGCACTAATGACCTAGAACCTTACTTGACCATCTTGGCCTTTTATTAGGGGTAGTGAGATGACCGGCTTTGGTGCAGTCCGAAGTTGGTAGATACTCGATACTACACTCATTGAGGGTTGTTTTCTTGGAATATTTTGGTCGCTAGTTAAGTGGCTAAACCAAAACAATGAACATGGAAGACAATCCAATGATATTGAGCTCCTTAGAACCCGGTTACTATTTATAGGACAGGTTTTTAAGCCAACTAAACTCAAGAAGGTACTTACCTATGAAACCCCATGCAAGCCTGAAACTAGGGTTTTGTGTGATTTGCTTGTACATGTGTTTTTTGCATGCATCATAAAACATCATAAAGCATCATATGCATCCGCTAACCATTTCAAGGGTTTGGATCTTCACCTTTGTTCTTGTTTTGTAGGTCATGGAAATTCCTCGCAGGAAAACTATCCAAGTCAACCTTGTGAGAATCCCTCCTCAACTCAAGGAGCTCACATCCAGAATTCCCGAAAGCTCTCCCTTCAGTGAAAGACATGGTAGACTGCTCAACCTAGTCAACACCAGGATTGAAGAAGACATGATGAAGGTTTTGTTCCAGTTCTTTGACCCCCTTCACCACTGTTTCACTTTCCCCGACTACCAATTGGTGCCCACTTTGGAGGAATTTTCTCAACTCCTGAGAATTCCTATTCTTAATCAACTACCTTTCAACGGTACGGAAAAGGAACCAAAGCCTGAAGATGTTGCTCAAGCACTACACTTACAACCATCCGACATCAACGGGCATTGGGAAACTAGAAGCGGTGTCAAAGGCTTCTTAGCAAAATTCTTGTTTGAGAAGGCACAAGAGTGTTGGAATTCCTTGGACCTACAAGCCTTTGAAGAAATTGTGGCACTCCTCATTTATGGGTTGGTCTTGTTCCCAAATCCTGACCAGCTTATAGATGTCAACGCCGTCAAGATCTTCTTATCCAGGAATCCCATACCAACATTGCTTGGGGACATCCTCCACTCATTTTACACACGAACAATGAGAAAGAGAGGTGTTCTCATGTGCTGTACTCCTCTAATCGCAAGGTGGTTTATTTCGCACCTTCCACAATCTGTTTTGAAGAAAGACCAAGGCCTTAGGTGGTCACAACGGTTGATGACCCTCACTCACTCTGATGTACATTGGTGTTCTCGATCCAGAGAAAGTGTCATCATCGTCGATCATTGTGGAGAGTTCTCTAATGTTCCATTGCTTGGCATTAGAGGGGGCATTACCTACAACCCTTGTCTGGCTTTGAGACAGTTTGGATATGCACGGAGGGATGGCCCTCATGACATGTTGATTCCTGACATAGTTTTTGACTTCGACAACGATGCGCAAGGACTCCGTCAAAGGTTCATCAGAGCTTGGAGGATGCCTAACAAGGTAGACAACAAGACACTGGGGCACAAGAATTCCATCCCTCTTGAGCCTTATCTCAAGTGGGTCCGAACTCGAGCCCAGAGTCTAATAATGCCTTACCCTCATGTTCTCCATGTGATTAAGGAGCCCGTTAAGGAAGCAGAGGTTCCCTACACCGTCTTATATCCTGACATGCCAACGACATGGGAGGAGATGCAGAAGAGTTGGATCCAACTCAGGGAAGAAAGGGATACTTTTGAAGCCAGCTTCTACGCCAGCAAGAAGAAGGTTTTGGAGCTTACCCGCCGACTCCACGAGGAAGAGACCCTCAACACCTACATCGCGCCAAAAAGGATGCGCAACGTATTTTTACCATGAGAAGTTTTTGTAATATTTGGCCCATGGGGCATTTATGTACTAACAAAATTTCTTCTTATTAATATGACGTGTGTTCTTTTTGTCTGCAACAATTGTGAATTTCTAAATCCTTGAATGCATTGCATAAATAAACATATCATTCATCATGTGCATAAGCAGGTCTCCACACCAGGTTTCCTTATCTTTCTGCTGTTTATTTCAGTAAGATCGATCTCGAACAAACGGTCAAAGATCTACAGTCTCAGAACTCACGGTTTCAACATCTCCTGATGACCTTGGCAAAGGGTCAGGAGGATCTAAAAGCCCTGCTCGGGAACAAAGAGCAAGTGAAAAAGAAGAAGAAGAGAGTCGGGGTGGCTACCCTGGGAAGAAGGTTTGAGGGTGAAGCCAGAAGGGTTCTTGAATTTCCCCTACATCTGAAGAGGGAACCAGTAAAGGAAAAGGGGCTGCGGTACCATCCGAATCCGAAATTGAAGAGGAAGAGGAGGAAGAAGACAAAGACTACTCAGAACAATAATACCCGCCGGCCGATGACAAGTACAAGAGTTTGGAGGACAGGTTAGTAGCTATGGAGCTGCAGAGAGTTCCAGGCTTAGATTTCAAAGATTTGGGATTAATTGCTGGAATTATGATCCCCCCGAAGTTTAAAGTGCCCGTTTTTGCAAGATATGATGGGTTGTCTTGCCCGAAGATGCATCTAAGGTCGTATGTCCGAAGAATCCAACCTCACACATCTGACAGAAACCTATGGGTACACTTCTTTCAAGATAGCCTGTCTGGCACACAGCTGGATTGGTTCTACAATCTCGAGAGATCAGAGGTACATAGTTGGGAGGATCTTGCAGCTGCTTTTTATCGCCAATATCAGTATAACTCTGACCTGGCACCAACCCATACTTAGCTACAGAGTATGGGGATGGCCTCAGGTGAAGGATTCAAGGAATATGCCCAGAAGTGGCGCGATCTGGCCGGGAGAGTGCAGCCACCTCTTTCTGATAGAGAGCTTGTTGATATGTTTCTGGGGACCCTGTCTGGTCCATTCTTTAATCATCTGATCGGTAGCTCTTCCGCAGGGTTTACCGAATTAATTCTGACTGGCGAGCGGGTAGAAGCCGATATCAAGAATGGGAAGATTCAGAAGGATGCCTCTGCATCTACAGCTGTTAGGAAATCATTTCCGGCGAAGAAGGAAACGGCTGTTGTGTATTCTCAGAGAGGAGCAGGAAGAAATGAGCGCCGGCCGACTGTGGGGGCCGTGATGATCCAAAATCCATCAAACGATCAGCCTCGCAATAACCAGTCCAGACCTAAACAACAATGGGGAGAACGGCCACCACAGCAGTTTACCCGCATCAATATGACACCTGCGCAGGTTCTTCCACATATGTTGAGTTTGAATCTCACCAAGATTAGGGAAGCACCGAAGACTGTGAATACTGCTTCACCGCACTATCATCCCAATGCTAAATGCGCCTACCATTCCGATAGCGTCGGACATGACACAAATGATTGTTGGGCGCTAAAAAATAAAATCCAAGACTTGATAGATGCAAAAGAGGTGGAGTTCGATGCTCCAGAGAAGCCAAACGTGATATCTGCTCCGATGCCGAAACATGGTCGAAATGTCCATGCTATTGAGGAAGATTTGTATGTTTCTGATGTCAGTGACCTGAGGACTCCGCTGTTAACCATCAAGTTAAACCTGCTAAGAGCCGGGATTTTCCCGGGATGCAAAGAAGACTTCTACTGTTGTTACTCTCTGCCATTTGACTGCCCATCACTGAAGAAAGGCATCCAAGGCCTGATGGACAGTCAACAAATTCTGTTTGAGAAGATTCCTGCTATTCCAAACCCTACTGAAGATGTCTCAATTATCACCATTCACGACAATCTTTCCAAGGCCGTCAGAAATCCTGTTAAGATTACATCAGCTACAAAGATTGTTCCTTTGAAAATAACTATTCCTGGGCCGGTCCCCTACAGCTCTGACAAGTCAATACCATGGAATTACGGTGGAGACATTTACTACCATGGTGTTAAACAAGTTGAAGTAACCGAAGAAATCTCTGATGAAGAAGAGGCCAGCATTGGAAACATTGCTGGTACAAGCAAGATCACCTGAAGCGGGAGAATATTTTCTCCAGAGATTGCCCCCCCAAAGGCAACCTTTGGACCCTCAGCTGCTGCCAGAGTTAATCCTGCACCAATAAGACTTTCCGCCGAAACTCCGTTGATTGAAGAAATTGTTATTCCCGTTGTTGTCCCTCCTACTTCTGCTGATAAAGGTAAAGGGACCCAAGATGAGCTCGTCCGGACGAGGGCTCAACCTTTGGTCATCCCGGAGACCTCTAAGAAAGAGATGGAGGAGATCCTGAAGATAATTAAAAAGAGTGATTATGACGTGGTAGAGCAACTGGGGCAAACCCCCTCGAAGATCTCCATGTTAGCATTACTGCTTTGTTCTGAGGCGCACGCCAAAGCGTTGATCAAATTCCTGAAGACAACCCATGTCCCCCAGAAAACCTCTACCGACCAATTCCAAGACTGTGTAGCCAGTCTTACAGCAGACAACTGTTTAGGTTTCTCTGATGCGGACCTGACTTCAAAAGGAAGAAAACACAACGACGCATTACATGTGTCAGTAGAATGCCAAGGAACTACTCTGGCCCATGTTCTGATCGACACTGGTTCTTCTCTGAACATGCTGCCCAAGAAGGCTCTCGACCGTTTAGATTGTGAAGGCTTGGAGTTGAGGCCAAGTAATATCATTGTAAGGGCATTTGACGGGTCGAAGAGAATGGTACATGGAGAGGTAGACATTCCCATTAAGGTTGGCACAAAAGTATTCCCCTCAACTTTCTATGTGATGGACATCCGTCCGTCATACTCTTGCTTACTGGGAAGGTCGTGGATACATAACGCTGGGGCAGTTACCTCCTCCTTACATCAAATGTTGAAGTACCTTGTCAAAGGAAAGATCATAACCGTGCACGGTGAAGAGGAATATATGATCAGCCACTTGAACTCCTTTCGGTATGTAGAGGTGGAAGGAGAATTCATTGAAACACCATTCCAGCACTTCGAGGAAGTCTCTCCTGAAGTGGCAGTAGCAAAGGTGGTAGTTGAGGTACCAAAGCAAATGGCCAGGATGGCATCTCTAAAAGACGCGAAAGCTTCATTGAAGGAAGGAAAGAGCTTAACATGGGGTCAGTTGCCTGATATTCCTCACAAAACAGACAAGTTTGGGTTAGGTTTCACTACTGCGGGACAGAAAGCTATGCGCCGCTCAAAGGTTGAAAGAGCGCCCATCAAGATTTCTCCTTATGGAATCAATGCTCTGGAAGGTGAAGACGAAGAGGCCAACATTGAAGATTGGATCTACCCAACCATCGAGGGAGGACTACGCAACTGGGAGGCAAAGGACTTTGTCCCCATTACTTTTATTAATCAGTAATTATCTGTCAAACATTTCCTGTTGGTTTGTAATATTTACTCTTGAACAATCCGTACACTACTTTTTCACCTCATGCCTTGCCCGGGGTATGTAGGTCCATTTGTAAGGGTTTTGATTATCTTCATATCCATATGCCATGTTTAATGATTCATTGGACGTTTTTCATTGATAAACTGCTGTGTTCATTTTCTTTCCTTTTTGCATTTTGTTTGTTTAAGGATGGTTATCCCTTACACACACCCACACTCACAAATGCAGGTACCCGTCCACTCTGGATTCTATGGGTGACTATTCTGCTATGTCCTTCAATAACTCTGAAGATCTGGTCAATCAGGCTGAGTATGAAGATGACGAAGATTGTGAAGTACCGGGAGAGCTAGCCAGACTTCTACAACAAGAAGAAAAGGCCATCTTGCCTCATGAAGAGTTGTTGGAAACTGTCAACTTAGGAACAGAGGAAGACCGGAAGGAAGTACAAGTGGGTGCCAATCTGGAGCCAAGTGTCAAGGAACGCTTGACACAGCTGTTAAATGAGTACGTTGAAATCTTCGCCTGGTCTTATGAAGACATGCCGGGTTTAGACACAGACATCGTGTTTCACCGTCTCCCTACAAGAGGAGATTGTCCACCGATCAAACAAAAAGTCCGCCGAATGAGGCCCAACATGTCTGAGAAGATCAAAGCAGAAGTGATGAAGCAATTCAACGCTGGTTTTCTGGCTGTTACATCCTATCCACAATGGGTTGCTAACATCGTGCCAGTACCTAAAAAAGACGGCAAGGTCAGAATGTGTGTGGACTACCGGGATTTGAATAGGGCCAGCCCTAAAGATGATTTTCCGCTACCCCATATCGACATTTTAATTGACAACACAGCTCAGCACAAAGTGTTTTCCTTCATGGATGGCTTCTCGGGCTACAACCAAATTAAAATGGCCCCCGAGGACATGGAGAAAACGACCTTTGTTACACAATGGGGTACCTTCTGCTACAAGGTGATGCCGTTCGGATTGAAGAACGCAGGGGCAACTTATCAACGCGCCATGGTAGCTTTATTTCATGATATGATACATCATGAGATCGAAGTTTACGTAGGCTATATGATAGCTCGGTCACAAACAGAGGAGGAACACCTTGAACATCTAGAAAAGCTGTTTACTAGGTTGAAAGAATACAAACTCAGGCTGAATCCAAGTAAATGCACTTTTGGAGTTAGGTCTGGTAAACTTCTAGGGTTTATTGTCAACAACAAAGGCATTGAAGTCGATCCAGCAAAAGTGAAAGCAATACAAGAGATGCCTGCTCCCCGTACTGAAAAAGAGGTTAGAGGGTTCTTGGGGCGCTTAAACTATATTGCCAGATTCATCTCTCATCTGACTTCTACCTGTGAGCCAATTTTCAAACTATTAAAGAAAGATCAGGTAGTCGAATGGAACGACGATTGCCAAGCTGCTTTTGATAAGATCAAGGAGTATTTGCTAGAACCTTCTATTCTGATGCCACCCGTCGAAGGAAGACCATTGATCATGTATCTGACCGTCTTGGATAACTCGATGGGGTGTGTTTTGGGCCAGCATGATGAGTCTGGTCGAAAAGAGCATGCTATTTATTACCTTAGCAAAAAGTTTACCGACTGTGAGACTCGCTACTCACAGCTCGAGAAATCTTGCTGCGCTTTGGTATGGGCTGCTCGCCGACTAAGACAGTATATGTTGACTCATACCACTCTGTTGATTTCCAAAATGGATCCTATCAAGTATATCTTCGAGAAACCTGCTTTATCTGGAAGAATAGCTAGATGGAAAATGATCCTAACTGAGTTTGACATCCAGTACACCACTCAAAAAGCTATAAAAGGGAGTGTACTAGCTGATCATCTAGCTCATCAAGCTATCGAAGATTATCAATCCATGAGATTTGACTTCCCAGACGAGGACATCATGAGTTTGGACAACATTGAAGGTAACGGACCGTATGACGGACCTGAAAAGGGATCCTGATGGACCCTGTACTTTGATGGTGCTTCAAATGCACTTGGAAGCGGTATCGGTGCGGTACTCATTTCCCCAGAAGGTTGCCACACACCTTTCACGGCCCGACTCTGCTTCAGCTGTACCAACAACATGGCTGAACATGAAGCTTGCATTTTTGGTCTCAAGGCTGGTATAGACTTGGGGATCAAATCTTTGATCGTATTTGGGGACTCGGCTTTGGTTATCAGTCAAATCAAAGGAGAGTGGGATACCAAACATCCTAATCTTATCCCATACAAAGAACATGTCTTGACATTGTTGCCTCATTTCGAGCAAATCACCTTTGAGCATTTCCCGCGAGAAGAGAATCAGCTAGCAGATGCTCTGGCTACAATGTCTTCCATGTTTAAACTCAATTGGGATAACGAGGCTCCCCAAATCACTAACGAGCGAATGGATGAACCTACGCATTGTCACGAGATTAATACCGAAGAAGTAGTGGAACAACCCTGGTTTCATGAAATCAAAAGGTATCTCCAGACTAGAGAATATCCCGAAGGAGCTTCAGTAAATGACAAAAGGTTCCTAAGGAAGTTTTCTGCCAAGTTCTTCCTGAGCAATGGCATCCTCTATAAACACAACCATGATTGTGTTTTACTTCTATGTGTGGACAAAGCTGAGGTAGAGTTGATCATGACTGAGATACACATTGGTACGTTCGGCACCCACTTGAGCGGACACACGATGGCTAAGAAGATTCTAAGGGTAGGCTATTACTGGTCTACCATGGAAGCTGATTACCATCAGCACTCCCGTACCTGCCATAAATTTCAAATCTACGCTGATAAGGTGCACATTCCTCCGGTTCCTCTCAACGTGCTGACAGCTCCGTGGCCATTTGCAATGTGGGGCATTGACATGATTGGAGAGATCAAGCCCACTGCATCCAATGGACATCGCTTCATCCTGGTCGCCATTGACTATTTCACCAAATGGGTCGAAGCAGCTTCCTTCGCCTCTGTTACAAAAAATATGGTTGCCCGCTTCATCAAGCAAAACCTCATATGCCGGTACGGTGTCCCCGACAGGATCATCACAGACAACGGAACCAATCTGAATAATACTATGATCACCGCTCTGTGCGAACAGTTCAAGGTTTATCATCATAATTCATCTCCCTATCGGCCGAAGATGAACGATGCTGTTGAAGCTACCAATAAAAACATTAAGAAGATCATTCAGAAAATGACAGTCACTTACAAGGACTGGCATGAGATGTTACCGTTTGCTCTGCACGGATACCGTACCACAACACGTACTTCAACCGGGGCAACCCCATTCTCTTTGGTATACGGCATGGAAGTTGTCCTGCCCATGGAAGTTCAGATTCCTTCCTTAAGGATTATGAAAGACGCAGGTTTGAATGAAGATGATTGGATTCAGACACGACTTGATCAACTCAATTTGATCGACGAGAAGCGACTCGCTGCTGTTTGCCATGGTCAGACGTACCAAAAACGGATGATCAAGGCTTTCAACAAGAAAGTCAGACGTCAGGTATATCAAGTCGAAGATCTCGTGATCAAGCGGATTATCTTACCACAAAGTGACCCCAGGGGCAAATGGACTCCTACTTACGAAGGACCATTTGTGATCAAGAGCATATTTTCTGGTGGTGCAATGATTCTGACCACCATGGATGGTGATGATTTGCCGCACCCCGCGAACGCAGACATAGTCAAAAGATACTACGCATAAAGTAACCCGACAAGTCGAAAACCCGAAAGGGCGGCTTGGGCAAAAAAGGGGCATCCCGGTGAACCGAAAACCCGAAAGGGCAGTTCAGGCAAAAATTAGGGATAAAACAAAAAAAATCTGTGCACCCGGCAAGTCGAAAACCCGAAAGGGCGGCTTGGGCAAAAAGGGGTTTCCCGGTGGATCGAAAACCCGAAAGGGAGATTCAGGCAAAAGTTAGGGAATTAAAGCGTGTGACTATGTCTCGTCGGATCACTTTAAGGACAATCTCTTCATCAACCAGCTCCAAGATTCTGGTTAATTCAGTCACCGGCAGGCGAAGCATTGAATGGACAAATATTCAGAGTTGTTAAGGCTATAGCAGAATGGAATCCCATGGAGTTATTTCACATAGCCATCTATCTTTTGTATAAAACTTTCAATTTTTACGGCGACATCCTCTTACTAGGATGCCTGGCTCCTTTGTACAAAGATGCTCATAGAAAGTTAATACAAATACTTTTCCAAATACACAAATTTGCTTTGTCATCCTTTTTCTCTTTCACACTTATGTTTACTTGAGAAACGTCCAATGTTTTGTTAAATAGGCATATGCATTTGAACATAGTCGTTTCCTTACAAATCAGGAAAAGATGATTACTGATAGGTTGAAGGTACAGATAGATATCTCGATGCCCTTTCAGAAGGATTCCCCAAACAAAGTTAGACTCCAGAATCCTCAGCAGAACAAGAGCTTTCTCCAAGCTGATTTCCCAAGCCGGAGAATCTTCCAGAACTTAGTCCCCCTCGGAGGTAAGTTTCAACACCCCCCAGTGGAGCCCTAAAATCTGAAAATCCTATCCCCAGCGGAGCTAAAACTTCCAATCCCCAGTGGAACCAGACCAGTGAACATCCTTCCCACAGAGATACTTCCCACCAGACTGAAGATTCCCAGTCATACCTCTCCAACATAAGTCTACCAGGTTCTGAACTCCCCAGCAGAGATCATCAGAATTCTCTCACCCCGCAAGTCACCAAGGAGTTCCAATCCCCAGCAGCGGTCCTAAGATCCCTCAACCAGTAAAGATCTTGTTCCCCAAGCAGTTGGCAGACAACAAGGATTCCTCATCCTCAGTAACCCCAAGGTTCTTCTATCCCCAACTTTGGTTATGGGTTTATTTCCCCAACATTTGTCCAGGATTTATTCTCCAGAACAAATTACATTTCAGATTGATCGGTTGTTCAAAAGCTCTTTCATCATCTGTTGGAGGCTACAGTCGCCGAAGATCAAATTCTCACAAGATTCAAGTTACAAAGCCCGGATGTGACCGGATAGTATCTTAATCCCTACAACATATTGTGAAGCCCGGAGTACGACCAAATAACAATTCCATATAACCATCAAGCCTGGATTACGACCAGATAGGGATGTCCCCTCGGAGCAAGCTAGGAAGTCCGGATTCGACCGGATATTAGTTTAATCCCTAACCAAGTTATTGTGAAGCCTGGATTGCGACTAGATAACAATACAAATTTCTGTGAAGCCCGGATTACGACCAGACAGCAGTCAAGAATACTACGAAGCCTAGAGTCGACCAGATAGTGGTATATCTTTAACACAAGCCGTGAAGCCTGGATTTGACTGGATAGCAGCTTAACAAAGCTATTGTGAAGTCTGGATTGCGACCAGTTAACAATACAAATTTCTGTGGAGCCTGGATTACGACCAGACAGCAGTCAAGAATATTACGAAGCCTGGAATCGACCAGATAGTGGTATACCTTTAACATAAGCTGTGAAGCCTGAATTTGACTGGATAGCAGCTTAGCAAAGCTATTGTGAAGTCTGGATTGCGACCAGTTAACAATACAAATTTCTGTGGAGCCTGGATTACGACCAGACATCAGTCAAGAATATTATGAAGCCTGGAATCGACCAGATAGTGGTATACCTTTAACACAAGCCGTGAAGCCCGGATTTAACCGGATAGCAGCTTAGCAAGATATTGTGAAGCCTGGATTATGACCAGATGACAGTACAAGCTTCTGTGAAAGCCTGGAGATCGACCAGATAACAGTTAAGCATTAGCAGAATGAAGACCCATTCTCAGTTCCTCACAGAATATTCGAATATTCTCCAGTGAAGATCTCCTCAAGATAGGAATCCCCGGTAGATTGACATACAATCCAAACTCCTGATCCCCCAACAGTGGTCCTAAGACTTCTCATCTTCAACGATCAAAAGATTCTTGCCCTACCCAGCAGCAGTCAAGGAATTATTTTCCCCGGCAGCAGTCAAGAGTCTTTTATCTTCAGCCATCCGGGATTCATCTATCCTCAACAGGACAACTCATCAGCTTACATGCATATTCATTACATTCATATCATAAACATTGATATAACATACATTGCATCATACATCATGACTTTGTGTTTCAGCTAATATCTTACCCTTTTTCAAGATAAAGATTAGTAAGCTCCATATTCAAGACTTCTGAAAACAATTTACAGGTTCTCCAGTAACGGATGACAACCCATCACTTATTCAGATTCTTCTTAACTTTTGAAAACAGTTTACGGACGCTTCCCCATCGACGGATGCTGCTCTATTGCTTATTCAACTTCAAGACTTCTGAAAACAGTTTACGGATTCTCCAAACACGGATGTCAATCTATTGCTTGTTCAGAACCCCAGTTCAAGAAACGTTCCAAAGCATGGATACCTTGCTGATACTCGTCCACTCACCAATGACATACAGTTCAACATTTCCAGATGGCATCTATAAGCCCATTCCCGACAAGATTCTGTCACATTCCAGATGGCATCTTTAAGCCCATCACCAAATGGCATCTTTAAGCCCATTCCCTCTACCATCACATCACCGAGTGCAAATTGTTTGGGAACTTTAGTGTCCAATCTCCTTTTACCCTCGAGTCGCGAAAGGCAAACTTGCCAATCTAACTCTTCAGGTGTAAGAAGATTGAACAGGGGCAGGGGTTGTACCCCAAAATTTGCCCTCTCAATTCTCAAGGCCTTTCTCACAAGGATTCTCAAAGGTTCAAGCTTGAACAAGTGCATTTGGATTTTCCAATACCAAAAGGAAACTGTCAAAAAGGGGGAAAACAGATAAAATTAATATTTTGGCAAATTTGGATAAAAAAACAAGTGTCCTTCGTTTCAGCTATTTCGATTGGCTTTTTGGCCTCTTTCGACACAAGTTTGGCTTGCATCCTTCGACTGGGCATGGGCCTCCGACACAGTTTGGTTTGGATTCACAAGGAAAAGAGCCTCTTGTAATCTATTTCATTTACAAGGCAAAAACCCTCTTGATGGTGTCCTTCGATCCAGGAGGAAAAAGCCTCTCTTTTGCCCTCTTTTGATCACACATCCTGCCCTTGCACGCTTTTTTCGTTTGGAGGAGTGACTTCTCCAGCGTCGCAAGCTTCGATTGAGCCTTCCATCCCAAGAGCTTTAATTTGGCCCATTCAAAGGATTGTCTAGGGGAGTCATTCGAACGTCACTTCGATTGAAAAAAGAAGATGGTTTCTGAAAGTCTGGTCGAAAGGTGAGGTTAGGGAGTCAAAACAAAAGGATGAGAGGCCAAAGGCATTTGTTGACTAAGACTCATGCGCTGCCAGGCAGGGGCCTGATTCACTGGCAATAAAACGCCAGGACTGCTGCACAGCAGTTTTGAAGCACTGTCCAAATTCCTTGCACTGAAATGGCAATAAAATACTGCCCCTCGAAAGCTACAAATACAACATACCCCTTCTGTTTGAATTTTTTTTGTTTTCCCTCTCAAAGTGTCAGCCAAGTCACATCTTTGTTTTTTAACTACCAAACCTTTCCTCTATAAATAGAGGAATCATTGACAAAGAAACGGGCCAGATTTTTGACTAAGAGAAAAAACCACAAGAAATCCTCAAGCAAGAAAACCCTAGCAAAAATTCTCAAAAAAAAAAAACAAAAAAAACTCTTAGACACTTCACGAAGTTTTAAGAAAACTCAGACCCTTTCATACCTTGGTGGATCCTTCGATTCACTCTCCAAAACCCGATAACCAGCCTTCGATTTATCCTTTAGACTTATATTATAACCTTCCATTCACTCACCACTATAAAACTCCCTCCCTTGATTCAGTGACTGTTCAAGCAAGGCGGTGATTGAACTAACCTCAGGAAGACCCTAACGAACTTCCATTCATTACCAAGGAGGTAACTTGCAGTTTCCTTGGATTTAAGCGCTTCAAGAGCTTTGAAAGTTACACTTGGGTGTTGTGTTTTAAAAGTTTAAAACAGGTTTCTCTGTATCCTTCGCTCGGCTTAGTGTTCAAGCCCTTCGAATCTCAACCTAAGGGCCTAACACTCCTGCAGTCGAAAGAAGTAGCAAGGAGCCTGAGGCAAAGAATGTACTTCACGTTGACCCCAGGCCTCAAACGAAAGAAGTAGCCAGGAGGATGTCCACACTGACTGCCAAGTCTCAATCGAAAGAAGCAGGAGAAGGGTGAAATCGAAAGACACGGCCTTACTGACTCCGGGCCCAAATCGAAGGAAGTCAAAAAGGGCAGAATCGAAGGATGTCTCTGCCCAGATCGAAAGGATCATTTTTATCCCTTTTATTTTTGTTTTGTCTTTACATTTCTTGCTCTTCAATAGGGTTGTAATAGCGTAGGATCTATTTTCTGCATTTTTATTACTTTCGCACAAATGATAGTAACTAGGGTGTATGAAAAAAAAATGAAAACAACAAGTAGACATAACCTAATACAAGACAAATACATGAAATTAATACACAATCACACTTGCACCCCTAGGGTAATCCCGCTTGTTGCCTTCCAAAATGGGCCATGCTTGCACGTCGAGTTTCTTTGGCAAAACCATTCAAATGATCATAAGTCCCTCAATGACACTTTCGAAAGTTGCCTATCAAAGTGATCATAGTCCCTTCAAGCAAAATTGCCAAAGACACTTGGCACCATTGTATTCATGGTCCATATGATGACCCGCGCCTGTCCCGTTAAACATCCTAAACGCAAGATTGTCCACCAAATACAATGGTGGAACAAAATTGTTAAAAAGGGTTAAAACATGAGAAAAACCTTTGAGTAAACTTAGGGGTAGACAAAACTCTTAGTTACTTGATCAACTTGCAAAAACACTTGCCTACTTTTCAAACCATTCCACAAACACTTTCAAAACAAACTTTCAAAAACATTTGAAACATCTTTTCGAAAAGATACACACCTTTGTATATACTCAAACACGAGTCATTACAACGGTTGCCGAAACAAAGACGTCTATTTCAAAACATTTTCAAAACACAAATACACACACCATTTCAAGCAATCAAAAATCAAGGCAAGTGATCTAAAACCAAGTAACTAAGAGCCCATGGATAACCATGGATGAAAAGGGTGCTAATACCTTCCCTTTTCATAATCTACCCCCCGAACCCACAAAACATCTCAAAAGGTTTTTCCTGTGCTTTTTAACCTTTCCTTTAGGATAAAATAAAAAGTCGGTGGCGACTCTTGCTAAACCGAACAAGTGCGAAAACAAATGCAAAATCCCAAATCAGTTCTCCCACCGTATCACACATGGCAAACATGGGGCAAAAATATCCGACAAAGCCAACACCAAACGGGCAACTGAATTCATCCAAGAATATGCCCCATGAGGAAAAACTCAAAAGATGGACGATTGTGGAGATTCCTGAGATCTTTTTCTTTCTTAATTAATTTTTCTTGTTTTCGAAAGAACCTATGTCAAGCCTGAGACATAGGGGTTGCTTGTAAAGGTTTCCCCGTTTTGTTTAAGACAAAATTTATGATTAATAAAAGTTATATTTTGTTTTCAATCAAGATCCATGTCTTTCTCTTGCATTCATGTCGTAATTTTAAAAAATGGAAATAATTTCTCTGCATATGCATTTTCAAATATTTAAATACTAAATATGCACCAAAACATGATAAGTGTGCAAATTCATGCCCAAATCCATCAATAATGTTACTGCTATGACTCGATATGATTTTGATATTCCTATCAACCAAGCCGAAGAGGAAGATAATAAAGATCTTGAACTCTCTAAGAAAATGGAGAGGCAAAAAGAAAAGCTAACAATACGCAACAAGAGGCTATTAAGACCATTAATCTGAGCGCACGGGAAGACCCGGAAGAAACCAAGCTAATGGGCAATGTTAGAGAGGAGCCACAAAGAAGCTGATCAAGTTATTGCGCATATCTATAGAAACAGGCCAAGGCCAAATACAGACAGTGTTGTAAAAATAAGCAACTACAAAATACCAAGATATGACGAAGAATCCAAGCCAGGGGCACGATATAGGGGCAGTATTGAATCCTCCAAAGAATCCTCACAAGCCATATACCAATTCAATGGTGAACAGGATACTAAAAACCCAAAACCGGTTCCATATCGGAATCATGTTTTGAAAACTGACTGTGGAATTTGCAAAAATCATTTTCAGCCACGTCCCACGAAAAGGAAATCAAATGAAAAACACCCTGACAATTATATCGCCTATGTAACTTGGTCAAACCACGAATCGCGCGTCACAAACATTCGCTTCGAAGATCCTGCACATTGCCTTGCTATTAAAAAACGACAATATAACAAGCCTTGGTTTCACGACATCACGAAAATGCCTTAGCATTGGCAAACAAACCCTATGAGAATTAGCCTCAGAATTATTTCTGAGTAACGGTATACTATACAAGATGAACCACGACATGATCTAGTGCTTAAGAAGATTTTACTACCTCGCCTCGATTCACGTGGTAAATGGACACCCAATTACGAAGGTCCATATGTAGTCAAAACAACATTCTCCGGTGGTGATCTTATCTCCACAACAATGGATGGGGAAAAACTACCGCATATGGAAAAACTCAGACGCAGTCCAAAATACTATGTATAAGAAGCTCGCTAAGCTCGAACCTTAAACAGGCGACTTAGGCAAAAAAGAGCGTCCCGGTGGATCGAAAACCCTAAAGGGAGATCTAGGCAAAAATTAGGGGCATATAACAAAAAAATTATCCCGGTGGATTGAAAACCCGAAAGGGCAATCCAGGCAAAAATTAGGGATCAATCAAAAATAAATAAAGAACAAAAGACTATGATCAAAGAACTGGGACTACAAACCACGAAGGGAGAGATATATCTGAATCATTCAACTCATAAGCAAAGGAGATAAGATCATTAGAAGGATATTGGGGAACAACAGTAGCAATTATCGTTTTTCATTGCCATTTACAGTTTTAAAACTTTCTGTAATTACCTCTTTCTAGGAATTGCATCTTGTATTCTCGCCTATTCAAAGGCCTATCAATAAAACAGTTGCTTTCTTTGCATATTTCAAATTGCGTTTTTCTTTTCTCAGACTTGTTTACAAAATGCTACGATCATTACTTGTAAATATTGTCTTGAAATCATTTTGGGGAATTAACAAAATAAAAGCATTTGACAAAACATCGAAAAAATGTTTTGGTTAGAATAATATCAAAAGAACATCCACGTCTACGTCCACGCACATGGCTACTCTTATGTCTTGCAATGCAAAAATCTATACACATGTCTACGCCTACATCTACGCTCACGACACAAAAAGTCTACACGTACATTTGCGCCTATGCTTGCTTCAACAATACAAAGTCTATACAAATATTTACACATCCCTACGCAAAGTCTACGTCCATATGCACGTCAACGCCTATGCCTACACTTACAACACAACATCTACGTCCGCACATGCATCCACACACATGTGTGCTCCTGCCAATTCTATACACACGTCTACGCTTATGCTTGCGCCTATGACATACGAATCTACATACATCTATGCTTACGGACGCACTTACAGATGCTACATAAGACATTACCTACATCTAAGTCTGCGTCTATGCCTGTAATACAAAATCAATGCTCAACTTTTGCTAACATTGCCCACCGTGTTCAAGTTCAACAATGCTACGACGACACAACATACAACGCGGGGAATTGGCAGCTCTAAACCAATGGATTAAAGGAGAGAACGCTGGAAATAGTCTTCGTATCATTTCAAGGCATACACACATCTTACACACATTTCACACAGACATTTTGCATACATACCCTATACATTTCAATATGTATATATTCAGGGTTCCATATCGATGTCAAGCATCATACATTTCGCATACATACAACATTCAATACACATGCATACACATGTATCACATAGCAAACAGACAAATAATTTCACCCTCGATTCAACTATCTAAGGGTCAACCAACACAATACTTCTCCTACGATTCAACCCGTCACCTCAGTCTTCATGCCGTGACACATTCAGCCCATCACCTAGGTCTTCCCGTGGTGATGAGTTCCTTACAAGTCCCATTACATTGCCTCTAAGCCTCAATGTATTCCCAAAACACAGTATGTTGCCTCTAAGTCGCAACATATCCTCAAAACTCAGTACGTTGCCTCTAAGCCGCAACATATCCTCAAAATTCAATATGTTGCCTCTAAGCTGCGACATATTCTCAAAACCCATTACATTGCCTCTAAGCCGCAATGCATCCACAAAACTCATTACATTTCCTCTAAGCCGCAATGTATGAACCAAACTAAACACATTGCCTCTAAGCCACAATGTATTATCTAAGCCAACACATTGCCTCTGAGCCGTAATGTATCCTCAAACTCCATACATTGCCTCTAAGCCGCAATATTTTATCCGAACTCACTACATTGCCTCTAAGCCGCATTGCATTCGAAAAACTCACTACATTTCCTCTAAGCCGCAATGTATTCTCATAACTCATTACATTGCCTCTAATCCGCAATGTATTCTCACAACTCATTACATTGCCTCTAAGCCACAATGTTTTCGCAAACCCTAGATCATCGCCTCAGACTTCATCCAGCAATATTGTCAATGCCGGGATCAGTAACTTCAATAACTTCATCTTCAACAGTCGGTAGTTCCTCTTTGACGCCATGGTAGTAGATGTCGGACCCATAGTTCCAAGGAATAGCTTTACCCGAAGAATGTGGAATAGGTCCAGGTGTAATGATTATCAGAGGAGAAGTTTTTGTTAGAACATAGTTTGATTCTACAACCCTTAATTAGAGTTTTGATGATAACAAACACAAAGAACAAATATGCACTCTAAATTTTTGTTATTTTGTATGCATAAGTTCTGACCAAAGCAACATCAGAAGTTAAGCTTTAGAAGCTTTCACGCTGAGGTAATCAGAATCTGCGTTGAAGAATGATGATCAGAACCTGCGCTGAAGTGAAGAATACTCTGATTCTGAACAGAAGGTTTATATACAATCAGATCCTCACATCTCTAAGTCATCAATGTTCTGAAGCAATTGAAGCATGCAAGATTGTAAGATTCTGAAGCGTTACTATTCAATCAAGACAGCATCACATGCAACAGCTTCATTCAGATAAGAATCTTCTCAATATGGAAACAGTTTAAATGTCCATTATCACGCTTTATGTTGGACAGGATTCCTATGCCTATATAAACAAGCTAAGAGGACAAATCTTTTACGATTTTGAATACGACGGCAATACATCTCTAAACGCTGCAAAGCTTACATACTCTTTTCTACGCTCAAAATTGTGTAAAATATCACAGTTGTGATAACTGTTTTTGTAAAGAAAAACAACCATACACAGAATTCTTTTATCTTGATTAAGCCAGTTTTCCTTGAGATTAACCGGGTTGTGGTTGTACTCAAGAGGACTTTGACAGTTGTCAAAGTAGTGATTGTAATCAGTTTTTGATTAGTGGATTAAGTCCTCGTTGGAGAGAGGCGAAATCACCTTGACGGGTGGACTGGAGTAGTTTGAGATCAAACGAACCAGGATAAAAATATTGTGTTTTTGCGTATTTGATTTTAAGTTTTCAATCAACCCCCCCTTCTTGTGTTTTTCACTTCTTCAATTGGCATCAGAGCGCCTGGTTCTGAGTTCATACACTTAACTGTGTCAGTACAAGATCCAAGCTTTAGAAAAACACTATGGTGGGACCAATCCAAAACATCAGCAATGACTATCATGAAGACAAGGACAGAATCAGTGGCAAACCTCCAGTCTTTGATGGAGAAAATTTTGACAACTGGAAAGACAGAATTGAGAGCTTCTTTCTGGCCCGTGATGCTGATCTATGGGACATGGTAATTGATGGATACACACATCCAGTGGATGAAAGTGGTCAGAAGATAGACAGAAAAAGGATGTTTGACCAGCAAAAATGTGATTTCAGAAACCATCATAAAGCCAGAACAATACTTCTCAGTGCTATCTCATATTCAGAATATGAGAAAATCTCAAACAGAGAGACAGCCAAAAACATGTTTGAATCTCTGAGAATGATGCATGAAGGCAACATACAAGTCAAAGAAACCAAGGCCCTTGCACTCATTCATAAGTATGAAGCATTCAAGATGGAAGACAATGAATCCGTAGAAGCAATGTTCTCAAGATTCCAGATCCTTGTTGTTGGGCTGAAGGATCTTGACAAAGGATATTCTACTGCTGATCACATAAAGAAGATCATCATAAGTCTACCCAAGCAATGGTGGCTAATGGTTACAGCACTTAAGCTAGCTAAATATCTCAACAAGATATCTCTGGAGGAACTTGTCAGCTCCCTCAGAAGTCACGAGATAGAGCTAGAAGAAGATGAGCCTCAAAAGCAAGGTAAGCCACTAACATTAAAATTTAACAAAAAATCTGATTCTAAGGTTTTGCAGGCTATGGAAGAAACCTCTGATGGATCCTCATCAGAAGAAGATGAATTGTCTCTCCTCTCCAGAAGGGTGAATCAATTGTGGAAGTAGAGACAAAGGAAATTAAGAAATCCTAGAAGATCAGAGAATCAAAATGAATCCTCCTCCAGATACAGAAAGTCTGAGTATTCCTCTGGACATAGAAGATCTGAAGGTTCTTCAGGACACAGAAAGTCAAATAACAAGGACATCATCTGCTATGAGTGCAATGAGCAGGGGCACTACAAAAGTGATTGTCCAAGGCTTCAGAAGGAGAAGCCCAAAAAGAAGTTATTCAAGGAGAAGAAGAAAAGCCTTATGGCAACATGGGACGATTCGGAAACTTCTGAAACTGACTCAAAGTCAGATGATGAAAGAGCAAACATAGCTCTCATGGAAAACGTGTCAGAAGACAGTGAAGCTTCTGGTTCAGACTCAGAATCAGACACTGAAGAGATATCTTTAGCAGCAAGGCTAAAGCACCAGTCATGGTACCTGGACTCTGGATGCTCTCGACACTTGACGTGAAGAAAACACATGTTCCAAATCCTGGAACTTAAACCTGAAGGCTACGTGGGATTTGGAGGCAACCAAAGAGGAAAGATCATTGGCTCTGGAACAGTAGGTAATGGAAATCTTCCCTCTATAAATAATGTGCTCTTAGTTGATGGATTAATGCATAACCTGTTATCCATAAGTCAATTAAGTGATAACGGTTATGATATAATCTTTAATCAAAATTCATGCAAAGCTGTTAGTCAGAAAGATGGAACTATCCTTTTTAATGGAAAGAGGAAAAACAACATTTATAAGATAAAACTTTCTGAACTAAAGAGTCAGAATGTAAAATGTCTCCTCTCTGTTAGCAACGAGCAATGGGTTTGGCATAGAAGATTGGGGCATGTTAGTATGAGAAGAATATCTCAGATTAACAAACTCAATCTGGTCACAGGACTTCCTAATTTAAAGTTTAGCTCAGATGCTCTGTGTGAAGCATGTCAGAAAGGAAAATTTGCAAAACCTGCTTTTAAATCTAAAAATGTTGTTTCCACCTCTAAGCCATTAGAACTTCTGCACATAGACTTATTTGGACCAGTAAAAACTGTGTCTGTTAGTGGCAAGAAGTATGGGTTAGTGATCGTAGATGACTATAGCAGATGGACATGGGTAAAGTTCTTAATACACAAGGACGAGTTACACTCTGTGTTTGTTGCATTCTGTAACCAAGTTCAGAATGAAAAGGATCTTAGAATTGTCAAAGTCAGAAGTGATCATGGTGGAGAATTTGAAAATAAAATTTTTGAATAATTTTTGAATGAAAAAGGAATCTTGCATGACTTCTCTTGTCCTAAAACTCCCCAACAAAATGGAGTTGTAGAACGAAAGAACAAAACACTGCAAGAAATGGCCAGAACCATGATCAATGAGACTAACATTGCTAAGATCTTCTGGGCAGAAGCAATTAACACAACGTGTTACATCAGAATAGAATCTCTATAAGACCTATTTTGGAAAAGACTCCTGTTGTACCCCAAAATTTTCCCTCCCATATTATTCAAGATTGATCAAGAATCATCTTCAAATGGTTCAAGATTTCTCAAGGGTTGCACAGTTCAACTGCCTCCTAAGCCAGTCAAAATTAGGGTTTTGGTTCTGTCAAGGAATCTGAGGTTTTCAGTGGTCCAATCAAGTCTCATGTGCCCATACATATCCTCAAGCATCTATGTGTCAAGTCTCAAGACTCACAATGACAAATTGCACAGTCAAAAGTCCCATTTGCTTCACAATCAACTACAACGGTAAAATGGTCATTTTACAGTCAAAAGTCAGAATTTTTGGTCAACATCTTATTTTGAGGCCACAATCATCATTTGATCAAGTCTTGATCATGATTCCACAAGCATGGCTCAAAAATCATCAAGATGCAAAAAGTTACTATTTTTGGATAGTAGAAAAGTCAATTGTATATTGACCAGGGCATAACTTTTTCATGGTTCATCAGAAAAATCCCATCCAATGCTCATTTTGAAGGGGATGACATTTCCTACAACTCATCTTCACATTTCCAAGTCCAATAAATGCTCTCACAAAAAGTTATCAATTTCAACATTATAGGTCAATTTCAAAAGTCAACAAAAGTGCACTTTAAGTCAAAGACCATAACTTGAGATTGGTAAATCCAAATGACATGGGACCAAAGGCATTGGTTAGAGGACTTCAAGACCTTTCCAAAACGTCAAAGAACATGTTCATATGATCACAATTGAGCAAGATATGCATTGGAGAAGTTGGGAAATTTTTGGGAATTTGTAAAAGTCAACTTTGCCCAAAACACCTTGTTTTTGCTAATGGGCCTCAAATTCCTTCTTGAAACTTTATCCAAGGATTATGCACGACCCATTGAGATTAAATGGAATTATTTTCTTATTTTTTATTAATTAATTGAATTTTTAATCAATATTAATTCATTTAATTCATTTAATTGTAGGAAAATATCAAGATATGGTTTTGCAATCTTTTCATGAAGCAAATATGACCTACATGTGCTGGAGATTTCGTGTACACATCAAGGGGACAAGGATCTCTCAATTTGGCAAGATTTTTCAACCAAAAAGATGCAAAAAGATATGATTGAAAATCAAATATTGAAAACATTATTCCATGGATTTCTTGGCCAAGATTTAACCTAAATCCATTCTACTATATATGCATAACCTAACCCTATTCATGTGCACGTGAGAATTGCTGCAGAGAAGCCATAAGAACATTGAAAAAAATCAAAGAAAACTCAAAACTGTTTTCCAAGTTCCAGCACGATTCAAAGCAATTTGAGGATTCAAACACATTGCTAGGACTTCCAGGAACGATTTGCAATCAAAACCAAGCTTCATAGCTCAAGAAATCAATCTACATAGACTCACGGTTTGCATATCTTTCCCATAATCGAAACTCATAATTCATAAGCATTTGATGTGATTTTTTGCTTGTTTTGTATTGTTAAAGACCACAGGATCATAAGTTGCCATTGGAGGATTTTAGGGTTCTTGAGGTTTCGAATTGGGGCTTTACAGCCCAGGAAAAATTAGGCTTCTAGAGACCTATGGTTGAGATCGCTGCATCCAGACGACCTAAAGCTACCCTCGCGAACAATTTATATTTAGCATAGGCCTAATCGCTATTATTCCTTGTTCTATATTGTGGGGGTTAAAAACCCCCGCTATCTGTTTGTTTTATACAGGTTTCAGGGAAGACGATGATGACGTGGTAATGTGTGGTTGGGCAGTTCAAATATAACGCGCGCTTTTATTTGTTTCCAGCATATGCGTTGTGTTTTATATATTATTTTCATTGCTTATTATAATAACAAATACAGGAGCATGGCTCAGTGGTAGATGCTTGTCCAAGAACCATTGGGACCTGGGTTCGAATCCCAGGTCCCCCAAACGCTTGTTTCTATTTTTTCTAACATATTCTCATGCAGCGCTTTCCAATGATATCCACCATATTCCTTCCAATCCTAGACGCCAGTTGTCTTCCAACACAAATCTGAAGGTCATGAGGTGCTGACCACCATGTTCCCCAGTCAACTATGCCATGGACAATTGCAAAGAGTCAAACGGATTGATAGACAAATGGGCTTCAAATTGCTAACAAAACCTCCAAAGGGCCCATCACCCCCCTGGTTTACTTATTTCTTTTCCTCTTTTATATTTTTATTTTCTTTTAATTATTTAATTATAATCATTATTATTATTTAGCTCACAAATATTATTTTCCTAATAAATTCAGTAAATATTTATATTATTATTATTATTATTATTAATTTCACCTTAATTATTATTTTGTAAATAAATTCTAATTAATTAGTTTAGTTGTTTAATTAGGACAATTTTAATCTTTTTTACAATAAATAAAACCAATTTAGAATTAGTTTTTTTCTTTTGACAATTTTAATTATTTTTTTATTTTATTATCATTAAAACATAAAAAACTAAAAAAATACTTTTTTTCTTTTAATTATTTAATTAATTAGTAAATTAGGTTTAATATTTAATTTAATTGCAAAAAAGGACCAAATGCCATTCTTTTCTGAAAAAGGGTCAAAACCCTAAGGACGTCCCGATTCAATTCTTTCGCGCGCATATTTATTTTAATTCATTATTTTGATTATATTTATGTATCTGCTCAGAGAATGTAATAGATAATTAGGACTCTTTTATCGCTTTCTTTAATTTCCCGCAATTTATTTTCAAGGGTTATGTTTTTGGCAATGTAAATACCCGACGCCTTGTAATAGCGTAGATTCAACTTTCCGCAATTTATTTCCCGCAAATTATTAATTGTTAATTATGCATGACAAGACTTGTATGAAAAATGAAATCAACCCGTAGCTCACAATGATGCATGTTCAAAGATAATCTTAAATTGAATCCTAACACACGTGCACATGCCACTCTTAGGGTACGCCTCACTTGGTTGCCTCGAGGTGGTCATCAAGTATATGGTGTTTTAGAGGTCGCCCTCCTGTCTAAAGATCCAGTTGCCTCGAAACGGTTGCCTCGGATAAAAAGGATCTAGGACATTAGGGTTACCGCTAAGGCATCCTACCATTGCTTTGGTGACCACACATGTCCCTAAAATCGAATTGACCCGAATAACTCCAACGACGGTGCTACCTACTTCTCAATAGTGGGATAGTACTGTCTAAAGGACTCTTACATAACTTAATTCCTTAGAGTAGGTAGATTTCTCCTGGGTACTTGCTCTTTCAAAAACAAAAACATCTTTTCGCACATACACTTTCAAAAAGTTTTCAAACAAATACTTCATACACTCTTGAGGACTGACACAAGAGTTACCTAGAAGTTTTCAAAACGAAACTTTTTCAAAACCCACAAACACTTGAAAAGCAAACAATTTTTGAAAACATAATGAGCAAGTACCTAAGAGCCCGTGGATAACCACGGATAGAAAGGGTGCTAACACCTTCCCTTTCTATAATCTACCTCCCGAACCGAGAGACTTCTCGAAAAGGAATTTTGCTGTGCTTTTGTCCTTTCCTTGTTGGAGAACATAAAAGATGGTGGCGACTCTTGCTTACCGCGAAATTTCGCGAACCAGCATTCCAAAACAGTCAGTTCTATTTCCACCGATCACAGAACTGGCGAATCTGCTAGGGACTATTAATAAGTGATGTGTACCTTAGGATTAGATCATTCTATGTTTTCAATTGTATGCCTTGTTTGCTTTAATATTATGGGCTTGTATCGGAGTTTCATAGATCCTAACCCGGATCTGGGGAATACCCTTTAGG
This sequence comes from Vicia faba, assembly GCA_948472305.1. NCBI lineage: Eukaryota > Viridiplantae > Streptophyta > Magnoliopsida > Fabales > Fabaceae > Vicia > Vicia faba. The sequence continues at coordinate 1,142,439,398 of OX451737.1, forward strand.
TAGCAATAATCTGTGAGGGACCTGTCCGGCGTAGACCGACACGGGTGAAGTAGTAGCTACGTTGGTGTGACACCTTGGTCTGTACCGATATCCCTTGTGTTGGAACAAGGAGAATATGGGTCTTCTGAGGAGTCATTAAGCACCAACCGACCTTAGAACCCTAAATTGACCCAACTTGGCCATAGAACAGTAGCAGTATGCTACACTCATTGAGGCTAAACTCGCGATGGTTTTGGCCGTAAGAAAAGATTGCGACGCTGGAGTTATGACCGATTGAGGGTAGTCAGTGATATTGAGATCCTCTAGAACCTGGTTACTATTTCCTAGGACAGGTCTTAACCAACGAAACTGAAAGAGGGTAGTACCTAAACCTCATGTTGGCCTAAACTCTAAGGGCTTTCTAGTGTGACTTGTGTGCCTTAAAACTTGAACTACTTGCATATTCTTATCTGACACATGAGTTTCTTGCAGGTTTTGTTTACAGTCCTTGATCGAGACTTATAACAGGGTTTACTTACATCACTCCACGCATAGCATAACATCATACCATCATACCATTGCATACGTCCTGCATAAGGACTAACCCATTTCAAGGATCTCAAGGGTTTGTGATGCAGGTTAGGATGAACCAAACGTCTAGCAAGGGGCAAAGGGGATTTATTTTCCTCTAACCAAGGTTGTTCAGAAATCCAAGCACGATAACTTGAGTCAGGGGCTATGACCCACTCGATATGGTGAGCTTTGACTCTTGAAGAAGGACTCTCAATAATATGAAGTTCCTTCAATCAAGCAACCAGATTCAAATTCTAACAAGTTTCTCTGTTTACCCCGCGAGATCCTTGAAAACATTGCATGCATATCATACATATCATTGCATTACAGGTACCATCACAAGTCACTTATCTTCTTCGCTGTTTATTTCAGCAATCATCATGTCTTCTGAACCTACTACTGAACAAGCTATCAAGGCCCTCCAGGCCCAGAACGCCCAGTTCCAAGAGTTGGTCATGAGCCTAGCCCAGGGTCAATAGGAGTTGCAGACTTTGATTCTGAAGATTGATTTCTGTCCTAAGCTGCACCTCCGATCGTATGTAAGGAAGATCCAACCTTACACTGCTGACAAGAATTTATGGATCCACTTCTTCCAGGATAGTCTTTCAGGGACTCAACTCGAATGGTTCTATCAGCTGGATGGAGCCAGTATTCGTAACTGGGAAGACTTGGCTACTGTGTTTTACAAGCAGTATCAGTATAATTCCGACCTTGTTCCTACGCGTACCCAACTCCAGGGTATGTCACTAGGGACGGGAGAAGGATTCAAGGAGTATGCTCAAAAGTGGAGAGACCTGGCTGGAAGGGTGCAGCCACCCTTAACTGACCGTGAGCTTGTGGATATGTTCCTGGGGACCCTGTCTGGTCCGTTCTTCAACCATCTGATTGGGAATTCTTCTGCTGGGTTTACAGATCTAATCTTACCTGGTGAGAGGATAGAAGCTGGTATCAAGTCTAGGAAGAAACAGAAGGGTGACTCCTCGAACACTGAGAAAAAGCCATTCAAGAAAGAATCTAGTGCTGTCTATGGTTCAAGAGGGCAGAATAGGTCCGAACACCGCCAAGCTGTCAACGCGGTGGTTATTTCAAAACTGGCCAGTGCTCCCCAACATTGCAACCAACAAAGGGAAGAGAGACCTAGAAGGCAATTCACTCCCCTTAGCATGACCTTGTCCCAGATATTGCCACAGTTGCTGAAGACCAATTTGGTAACTCTAAGGGACCCTCCTAAGAATCCCAACAAGACACCTTCAAGGTATAACCCCAACACCCGCTGCGCTTATCATTCTGACAGCTCGGGGCATGCTACAGATGATTGTTGGACTTTGAGGAACAAGGTTCAGGACCTAATCGATGCAAATGAGGTCGAGTTTGAAGCGCCCAAGACTCCCAATGTGATCACTGCTCCCTTGCCAAAACATGGCTAAGATTGAAAAAACTTTTGTTCATTCGAATGTTCAAGTTGTATTTTTCTTTGATTGTTCAAACAATTATCATGTCAAACTTTCTTATTTCATTAATGCATCGCATATGTCTGTTTTGAATTAATTGTTTTCACTATGCTTAAAATTGCTTTCATTTTTTGCGATGCTCAACTCTCGATTAAAAAATGCTAAACCTTTTGAGGGAGGATGACGAAAACGATATCACGATCTTTACAGTATGCTTTTGAACAGACCCCATTGATGAGGTACAGGCATTGTTTCAAATCCTAAACAGTGGAGTAATAAGGAAGATAATCCCTCTTCAACCCCTTTGAGCCAAAGAAGTTGGAGTTTTTCTTTTCGAAAAATTAAAACCCTTAATCATAACCTGGGGCAGGGTAGTTCTCTCAGTTGATCCTGATGCACAATAAAAGGCATCAAAGAAGTCCTTTCGAGACAAAAAGACAGTGATGGTTCCCTATAATCATAAAGACAGGCAGTCGTCATCTTTCAAAAACCAAAAGCCCAATAAGTCAAAACCTATGAAGGAGACTTACAAAACTGGGGCATCCCGCTGACTGTAATCACAAAAGAAACAGTTCAGGCAAAAAACAGGGATAATAAAATCAAAAGAAAGAGGTCCTACAAACCCTTAACAAAAAATGACTGCCTATTCAAAATAAACTGTCAATATCCGAACCATCACTGGTATATCAAAGCAAAGACTCAAACAAGGTCTAACGCACGATCAGCTGAGTTTAGGATTGAAGAACATCACGAAGAACGGGTGGGTACAAATCAATTTTGAGCCTTTATCCTTTGTTTCTTAAACCGTGAACCAGGCCACGTTATAACCCTTAAAAGTCCTAGCTGAAGCATGGGTTAGTTCGAAAGCATACTGTTACAAAAGTATCCTGACTCCTGTGGGGCTCGCTGTAAAATCCTGAGTTGACATCACATTTTACAAAATTTGCTTGTTTTACTGAAAAATGCATTTTCAAAAAAAAAACTTCAGACAGACATAAGCTTTGCATTCTTAAAATAACATTGTTTGCATATGACTATTTGTTCAAACAGTAGAGAAATTCTCATGAAGAATATCTAGTGAACAAAAACACCTCCAATCAAGGGGCACGGCATGATCATTGTCCGTCATCTGGGGCAGTCCAGTCAAGATTCGGAGAATCTCTCAAATGCCAAACAGCCAGGGGAAAATCTCTGTCTGAGTCGCTTGGGGCATTGGACATGAATTCCAGCGACAAATCTGGTATGATCAAACATCTTCTGGTAGTATGGCGACGCAACACTACTGACAGTGACAACTCCCTACATTCTAAGAGCAGGGGCATAGTCGAAAAAATACTACGCACAATCAAAGACCCGCTAGGTTGACAAACCTAGGCAAAAATAAGGGCCTCCCGGCGAACCAAAAGGGTTCAGGAAAAAATAAGGGATGAAAATGAAAAAATCTGTACACCCGGCAAGTCGAAAACCTGAAAAGGCGGCTTGGGCAAAAATGGGTATCCCGGTGGACTGAAAACCCGAAAGGGCAGTCCAGGTAAAACTTAAGGATCAAAGCGTACGACTATGTCCCGTCATCTCGTCACTTGCCTACCAGAAGAAGATTTGTCAATCGGAAGTTATCAAGCACCTCCACAGGTACCTTCTCCCACAGAAGCTGGGGCAATAGGAATCGTCCGAAATGTACAAGCTGCTATGTCCTCCAGGTACCAAGGTATGTTCAGCTGAAGAATATGACCAAGATATCTTCACTCCCCGAGAGTAAGACAAGATTCGGCAATACTCTCCCCAAGCAGAGTTGGCCTCTCATCAGCCCTAAAAAGGCACAGTATCTCCAGCAAGTCAACAACACTCTCCCCAAGTAGAGTTAGGCTACTGTCATCCCCAAAGAAGTCGGGTATCCCCAGAAGATCTCAATATTCTCCAGCAGAGCATACAGATGTTCCTAAGCAAGCATCCCCGGTAGTCTTAATATTCCTCGACAGAAATATAAGATTGTTCCCCGGCGGAATACAAGGTACCCCCAATGGAGCCACTTCCCCAGTACAGTTCAAAAGTTTCCCCAGGAGAGTTGAACCATCTCCCCAGTAGATTCTGGAAGCTTATCCCCAGTAGATTCTGGAAGCTTATCCCCAGTAGATTCTGGAAGCTTATCCCCAGCATATTCTGGAAGCTTATCCCCAATAGAGTCTGGAAGCTGGTCCCCTGTAGAGTACATGCATCTCTCCCGATCATAGTCAAAGGTTATTCCCCACCAGAGCCTATAACTGGGTTATCCTCAGCTAATTGCAACGGAAAGATCGTCCTCAGCGAAGTTCTTCCTATCCCCAGCGGAGTTCATCAAATTCCCCAACATAACTTATCAACGGTATCCCCAGCGGAGTTATCGTTAAATTCTCAATGAGGTATCTCTTCTCACAGAGTAATTCCCCGCAGAGTAATCTCTTCAACAAATTTATTCCTCAACGGAGTCATCTTCTCCTACCGGTTTATTCTTGCAATCATCATCCCCAACGGAAGCGAAGAACTCTACTCTTCAACGTCAGCCCAGGATTCAATGAACTTCCCAGCATTCGTCAAGAATTTATTTTCTCATACGAAGATACATTCATAAACATCACATTGTCACACATCATGATACATGCATATACGCATCATATCATACAATCTCATTTATGTTGAGAACATCATTGATTGATCCATATAATACATTGCATATGACTGACCTTTACCTTTCATGAAAGATGCAGTTAAACTCTAAATCCAGTCAAAGAAGACAAATCCAGTCAAAGAAGACAAATCCAGTTAAATCAATTCTTAAAGATTTTTCTGACGCGAACCCGTCGTTAAAGACAATCCGTCATTAAAGACAACTCGTCATTGAAGACATCCTGTCAATAAAGACAACTCGTCATTGAAGACATCCCATCATTAAAGACGACCCGTCATTGAAGACATCCTGTCAATAAAGACAATCTGTCATTGAAGACAATCCGTCATTAAAGACAACCTGTCATTGAAGACAACCTGTCATTAAAGACAACCTGTCATTGAAGACAACCTATCATTGAAGACAATCTGTCATTGAAGATAACCTGTCATTGAAGACAACCTGTCATTGAAGACAACCTGTCATTGAAGACAACCTGTCATTGAAGACAATCCGTCATTAAAGACAACCTGTCATTGAAGACAACCTGTCATTGAAGACATCCTGTCAATAAAGACAACCCGTCATTGAAGACATCCCGTCATTAAAGACGACCCGTCATTGAAGACATCCTGTCAATAAAGACAATCAGTCATTGAAGATAATCCGTCATTATAGACAACCCGTCATTATAGACAACCCGTCATTGAAGACAATCCGTCATTGAAGATAATCCGTCGTTGAAGATAACCTGTCATTGAAGACAACCTGTCATTGAAGACAACCCGTCATTGAAGACAACTCGTCATTGAAGACAACCCGTCATTTAAGACAACCCGTCATTGAAGACAATTTGTCGATAAATACAACCCGTCATTGAAGACAATCCGTCGTTGAAGACAACCTGCCGTTGAAGACAACTTGTCATTGAAGACAACCCGTCATTGAAGACAACCCGTCATTGAAGACAACCCGTCATTTAAGACAACCCGTCATTGAATACAATCTGTCGATAAAGACAACCCGTCATTGAATACAATCCGTCATTGAAGACAATCCATCATTGAAGACAACCCGTCATTTAAGACAATCCGTCATTGAAGACAATCCGTCATTGAAGACAACCCGTCATTGGGGACAACCCGTCGTTGAAGACAACCCATCGTTGAAGACAACCCGTCGTTGAAGACAACCCGTCAGTAAAGACTATCCGTCAATGAAGACAACTTGTCAATAAAGACAACCTGTCAATAAAGACAACTCATCCATGAAGACAACCCATTAAAAGAGACAACTCGTCAAAGAAGACAAAACCTCCCCTGGTTCAGTTAAATCGATCCCTAAAGATTTTTCTGAGATAACCTGTCAGTAGAGACAACCGATTAACATTTTAAGTTCTAGATTCGATACCTGTATCTAGCCAGGGCATATCTGTGAGCGACTGATTAGAGGTCTACGCCTGTATCCAGCTAGGAATGCTATCTCTACCAACCTTTTGAAGTTCCAGATATGATACCTATATCTATCCAGGGCATATCTGTGAGCGATTGATTGTAGATTCAATACCTGTATCTAGCCAGGGCATATCTGCATGAAGGGATTGAAGATCAACACCTGTAACAGGCCAGGAAATTATCTTTCTTTCTCAGGTACGCAAGTTCTCGCTAAGGAATCTCTTACGCGATCGACACCCATGAATGGAATCTTTAAGCCCATCTCCATAACTATCCATTATATCTCCAAATGGCATATATAAGCCCATTCCTGACATCACATTGCTGATACTCCACTATGCGAGTGCAAATTTCTAGGCACTCTAGTGTTCAATCATCTTCCACCTTCGGATCACGAAAGGCACGCAAGCCAATCTACATCCTCAGATTTAAGAAGATTGAACAGGGGCAACTGTTGTACCCCAAAATTTGCCCTCCCATATTCTTCAAGATTGATCAAGAATCATCTTCAAATGGTTCAAGATTTCTCAAGGGTTGCACAGTCCAACTGCCTCCTAAGCCAGTCAAAATTAGGGTTTTGGTTCTGTCAAAGAATCTGAGGTTTTCAGTGGTCCAATCAAGTCTCATGTGCCCATACACATCCTCAAGCATCTACATGTCAAGTCTCAAGACTCACAATGACAAATTGCACAGTCAAAAGTCCCATTTGCTTCACAATCAACTGCAGGGGTAAAATGGTCATTTTACAGTCAAAAGTCAGAATTTTTGGTCAACATCTTATTTTGAGGACACAATCATCATTTGAACAAGTCTTGATCATGATTCCACAAGCATGGCTCAAAAATCATCAAGAAGCAAAAAGTTACTATTTTTGGACAATAGAAAAGTCAACTGTATATTGACCAGGGCATAAATTTTTCATGGTTCATCAGAAAAATCTCATCCAATGCTCATTTTGAAGGGGATGACATTTCCTACAACTCATCTTCACATTCCAAGTCCAAGAAATGCTCTCACAAAAAGTTATCAATTTCTACATTATAGGTCAATTTCAAAAGTCAACAAAAATGCACTTTAAGTCAAAGACCATAACTTGAGATTGGTAAATCCAAATGACATGAGACCAAAGGCATTGGTTAGAGGACTTCAAGACCTTTCCAAAATGTCCAAGAACATGTTCGTATGATCAAAATTGAGTAAGATATGCATTGGAGAAGTTGGGAAATTTTTGGGAATTTTTAAAAGTCAACTTTGCCCAAAACACCTTATTTTTGCTAATGGGCCTCAAATTCCTTCTTGAAACTTTATCCAAGGCTTATGCACGACCCATTAAGATTAAATGGAATTATTTTCTTATTTTTTATTAATTAATTGAATTTTTAATCAATATTAATTCATTTAATTCATTTAATTGTAGGAAAATATCAAGATATGGTTTTGCAATCTTTTCATGAAGCAAATATGACCTACATGTGCTGGAGATTTCGTGTACACATCAAGGGGCCAAGGATTTCTCAATTTGGCAAGATTTTTCAATCAAAAATATGCAAAAAGATATGATTGAAAATCAAATATTGAAAACATTATTCCATGGATTTCTTGGCCAAGATTTAACCTAAATCCATTCTACTATATATGCATAACCTAACCCTATTCATGTGCACGTGAGAATTGCTGCAGAGAAGCCATAAGAACATTGAAAAAATCAAAGAAAACTCAAAATTGTTTTCCAAGTTCCAGCACGATTCAAAGCAATTTGAGGATTCAAACACATTGCTAGGACTTCCAGAAACGATTTGCAATCAAAACCAAGCTTCATAGCTCAAGAAATCAATCTACACAGACTCACGGTTTGCATATCTTTCCCATAATCGAAACTCATAATTCATAAGCATTTGATGTGATTTTTTGCTTGTTTTGTATTGTTAAAGACCACAGGAAACTAATGGCATAGGTTAATTGCATTATAACACGCAGAATCATAAGTTGCCATTGGAGGATTTTAGGGTTCTTGAGGTTTCGAATTGGGGCTTTACAGCCCAGGAAAAATTAGGCTTCATGAGACCTATGGTTGAGATCGCTGCATCCAGACGAACCTAAAGCTACCCTCGTGAACAATTTATATTTAGCATAGGCCTAATCGCTATTATTCCTTGTTCTATATTGTGGGGTTTAAAAACCCCTGCTATCTGTTTGTTTTATACAGGTTTCAGGGAAGACGATGATGACGTGGTAATGTGTGGTTGGGCAATTCAAATATAACGTGCGCTTTTATTTGTTTCCAGCATATGCGTTGTGTTTTATATATTATTTTCATTGCTTATTATAATAACAAATACAGGCGCCTGGCTCAGTGGTAGATGCATTGTCCAAGAACCATTGGGACCTGGGTTCGAATCCCAGGTCCCCCAAACGCTTGTTTCTATTTTTTCTAACATATTCTCATGCAGCACTTTCCAATGATATCCACCATATTCCTTCCAATCCCAGACGCCAGTTGTCTTCCAACACAAATCTGAAGGTCATGAGGTGCTGACCACCATGTTCCCCAGTCAACTATGCCATGGACAATTGCAAAAGGTCAAACGGATTGATAGACAAATGGGCTTCAGATTGCTAACAAAACCTCCAAAAGGGCCCATCACCCCCCTGGTTTAATTATTTCTTTTCCTCTTTTATATTTTTATTTTCTTTTAATTATTTAATTATAATCATTATTATTATTTAACTCACAAATTATTATTTTCCTAATAAATTCAGTAAATATTTATATTATTATTATTATTATTATTATTAATTTCACCTTAATTATTATTTTGTAAATAAATTCTAATTAATTAGTTTAGTTGTTTAATTAGGACAATTTTAATCTTTTTTACAATAAATAAAACCAATTTAGAATTAGGTTTTTTCTTTTGACAATTTTAATTCTTTTTTTATTTTATTTTCATTAAAACATAAAAAACTAAAAAATACTTTTTTTATTTTAATTATTTAATTAATTAGTAAATTAGGTTTAATATTTAATTTAATTGCAAAAAAGGACCAAATGCCATTCTTTTCTCAAAAAGGGTCAAAACCCTAAGGACGTCCCGATTCAATTCTTTCGCGCGCATATTTATTTTAATTCGTTATTTTGATTATATTTATGTATCTGCTCAGAGAATGTAATAGATAATTAGGACTCTTTTATCGCTTTCTTTAATTTCCCGCAATTTATTTTCAAGGGTTATGTTTTTGGCAATGTAAATACCCGACGCCTTGTAATAGCGTAGATTCAACTTTCCGCAATTTATTTCCCGCAAATTATTAATTGTTAATTATGCATGACAAGACTTGTATGAAAAATAAAATCAACCCGTAGCTCACAATGATGCATGTTCAAAGATAATCTTAAATTGAATCCTGACACACGTGCACATGCCACTCTTAGGGAACGCCTCACTTGGTTGCCTCGAGGTGGTCATCAAGTATATGGTGTTTTAGAGGTCGTCATCCTGTCTAAAGATCCAGTTGCCTCGAAACGGTTGCCTCAGATAAAAAGGATCTAGGACATTAGGGTTACCGCTAAGGCGTCCTACCATTGCTTTGGTGACCACACATGTCCCTATAATCGAATTGACCCGAATAACTCCAACGACGGTGCTACCTACTTCTCAATGGTGGGATAGTACTGTCTAAAGGACTCTTACACAGCTTAATTCCTTAGAGTAGGTAGATTTCTCCTCGGTACTTGCTCTTTCAAAAACAAAAACATCTTTTCGCACATACACTTTCAAAAAGTTTTCAAACAAATACTTCATACACTCTTGAGGACTGATACAAGAGTTACCTAGAAGTTTTCAAAATGAAACTTTTTCAAAACCCACAAACACTTGAAAAGCAAACAATTTTTGAAAACATAGTGAGCAAGTACATAAGAGCCCGTGGATAACCACGAATAGAAAGGGTGCTAACACCTTCCCTTTCTATAATCTACCTCCCGAACCGAGAGACATCTCGAAAAGGAATTTTGCTGTGCTTTTGTCCTTTCCTTGTTGGAGAACATAAAAGACGGTGGCGACTCTTGCTTACCGGGACATTTCGCGAACCAGCATTCCAAAACAGTCAGTTCTTTTTCCACCGATCACAGAACTGGCGACTCTGCTGGGGACTATTAATAAGTGAGGTGTACCTTAGGATTAGATCATTCTATGTTTTCAATTGTATGCCTTGTTTGCTTTAATATTGTGGGCTTGTATCGGAGTTTCATAGATCCTAACCCGGATCTGGGGAATACCCTTTAGGTAGCAATAAGCTGTGAGGGACCTGTCCGGCATAGACCGACACGGGTGAAGTAGTAGCTACGTTGGTGTGACACCTTGGTCTGTACCGATATCCCTTGTGTTGGAACGAGGAGAATATGGGTCTTCTGAGGAGTCATTAAGCACTAACCAACCTTAGAACCCTAAATTGACCCAACTTGGCCATAGAACAGTAGCAGTATGCTACACTCATTGAGGCTAAACTCTCGCGATGGTTCTGGCCGCAAGAAAAGATTGCGACGCTGGAGTTATGACCGATTGAGGGTAGTCAGTGATATTGAGATCCTCTAGAACCCGGTTACTATTTCCTAGGACAGGTCTTAACCAACGAAACTGAAAGAGGGTAGTACCTAAACCTCATGCTGGCCTAAACTCTAAGGGCTTTCTGGTGTGACTTGTGTGCCTTAAAACTTGAACTACTTGCATATTCTTATCTGACACATGAGTTTCTTGCAGGTTTTGTTTACAGTCCTTGATCGGGACTTATAACAGGGTTTACTTACATCACTCCACGCATAGCATAACATCATACCATCATACCATTGCATACGTCCTGCATAAGGACTAACCCATTTCAAGGATCTCAAGGGTTTGTGATGCAGGTCAGGATGAACCAAACGTCTAGCAAGGGGCAAAGGGGATTTATTTCCCTCTAACCAAGGTTGTTCAGAAATCCAAGCAAGATAACTTGAGTCAGGGGCTATGACCCACTCGATATGGTGAGCTTTGACTCTTGAAGAAGGACTCTCAACAATATGAAGTTCCTTCAATCAAGCAACCGGATTCAAATTCTAACAAGTTTCTTTGTTTACCCCGCGAGATCCTTGAAAACATTGCATGCATATCATATATATCATTGCATTACAGGTACCATCACATGTCACTTATCTTCTTCGCTGTTTATTTCAGCAATAATCATCTCTTCTGAACCTACTACTGAACAAGCTATCGAGGCCCTCCAGGCCCAGAACGCCCAGTTCCAAGAGTTGGTCATGAGCCTAGCCCAGGGTCAACAGGAGTTGAAGACTTTGATTCTGAAGAAGAAGAAGAAGAGGACTGTTTTGTTCAACACTAGACGCAGATCTGGGAATGGGTTACAGAATGAGGTTGAGCTGACTACCTCATCCGTAGGCAAGGACAGTCCACAGGAGAGAAAGGTTCCTAGTCCCGTGGTCTCCGACAACGAGACAGATTACAATGATGATCAGTATCCTCCTACCGAGGATAGGTATAAACAGCTGGAGGACCGTTTAAGTGCTATGGAGATTCAACAGGTGCCCGGGTTGGACTTTGGGGACCTAGGCTTATCCTTTGGGGGTGGTGATCCCACATAAGTTCAAGGCGCCTGCTTTTGCAAAGTACGACGGAGCTTCCTGTCCTAAGCTGCACCTCCGATCGTATGTAAGGAAGATCCAACCTTACACTGCTGACAAGAATTTATGGATCCACTTCTTCCAGGATAGTCTTTCAGGGACTCAACTCGAATGGTTCTATCAGCTGGATGGGGCCAGTATTCGTAACTGGGAAGACTTGGCTACTGCGTTTTACAAGCAGTATCAGTATAATTCCAACCTCGTTCCTACGTGTACCCAACTCCAGGGTATGTCACTAGGGACGGGAGAAGGATTCAAGGAGTATGCTCAAAAGTGGAGAGACCGGGCTGGAAGGGTGCAGCCACCCTTAAGTGACCGTGAGCTTGTGGATATGTTCCTGGGGACCCTGTCTGGTCCATTCTTCAACCATCTGATTGGGAATTCTTCTGCTGGGTTTACAGATCTGATCTTAACTGGTGAGAGGATAGAAGCTGGTATCAAGTCTGGGAAGATACAAAAGGGTGACTCCTCGAACACTGAGAAAAAACCATTCAAGAAAGAATCTAGTGTTGCATATGGTTCAAGAGGGCAGAATAGGTCCGAACACGGCCAAGCTGTCAACGCGGTGGTTATTTCAAAACCGGCCAGTGATCCTCAACATCGCAACCAACAAAGGGAAGAGAGACCTAGAAGGCAATTCACTCCCCTTAGCATGACCTTGTCCCAGATATTGCCACAGTTGCTGAAGACCAATTTGGTAACTCTAAGGGACCCTCCTAAGAATCCCAACAAGACACCTTCAAGGTATAACCCCAACGCCCGCTGCGCTTATCATTCTGACAGCCCGGGGCATGCTATAGATGATTGTTGGACTTTGAGGAATAAGGTTCAGGACCTAATCGATGCAAAGGAGGTCGAGTTCGAAGCGCCCGAGACTCCCAATGTGATCACTGCTCCCTTGCCAAAACATGGCTAGGATTGAAAAAACTTTTGTTCATTCGAATGTTCAAGTTGTATTTTTCTTTGATTGTTCAAACAATTATCATGTCAAACTTTCTTATTTCATTAATGCATCGCATATGTCTGTTTTGAATTAATTGTTTTCACTATGCTTAAAATTGCTTTCATTTTTTGCGATGCTCACCTCTCGATTAAAAAATGCTAAACCTTTTGAGGGAGGATGACGAAAACGATATCACGATCTTTACAGTATGCTTTTGAACAGACCCCACTGATGAGGTACATGCATTGTTTCAAATCCTAAACAGTGGAGTAATAAGGAAGATAATCCCTCGTCAACCCCTTTGAGCCAAAGAAGTTGGAGTTTTTCTTTTCGAAAAATTAAAAGCCTTAATCATAACCTGGGGCAGGGTAGTTCTCTCAGTTGATCCCGATGCACAATAAAAGGCATCAAAGAAGTCCTTTCGAGACAAAAAGACAGCGATGGTTCCCTATAATCATAAAGACAGGCAATCGTCATCTTTCAAAAACCAAAAGCCCAATAAGTCAAAACCTATGAAGGAGACTTACAAAACTGGGGCATCCCGCTGACTGTAATCACAAAAGAAACAGTTCAGGCAAAAAACAGGGATAATAAAATCAAAAGAAAGAGGTCCTACAAACCCTTAACAAAAAATGACTGCCTATTCAAAATAAACTGTCAATATCCGAACCATCACTGGTATATCAAAGCAAAGACTCAAACAAGGTCTAACGCACGATCAGCTGAGTTTAGGATTGAAGAACATCACGAAGAACGGGTGGGTACAAATCAATTTTGAGCCTTTATCCTTTGTTTCTTAAACCGTGAACCAGGCCACGTTATAACCCTTAAAAGTCCTAGCTGAAGCATGGGTTAGTTCGAAAGCATACTGTTACAAAAGTATCCTGACTCCTGTAGGGCTTGCTGTAAAATCCTGAGTTGACATCACATTTTACAAAATTTGCTTGTTTTTACTGAAAAATGCATTTTCAAAAAAAAACTTCAGACAGACATAAGCTTTGCATTCTTAAAATAACATTGTTTGCATATGACTATTTGTTCAAACAGCAGAGAAATTCTCACGAAGAATATCTAGTGAACAAAAACACCTCCAATCAAGGGGCACGGCATGATCATTGTCCGTCATCTGGGGCAGTCCAGTCAAGATTCAGAGAATCTCTCAAATGCCAAACAGCCAGGGGCAAATCTCTGCCTGAGTCGCTTGTGGCATTGGACATGAATTCCAGCGACAAATATGGTACGATCAAACATCTTCTGGTAGTATGGCGATGCAACACTACTGACAGTGACAACTCCCTACATTCTAAGAGCAGGGGCATAGTCGAAAAAATACTACGCACAATCAAAGACCATCTAGGTTGACACACCTAGGCAAAAATAAGGGCCTCCCGGCGAACCAAAAGGGTTCGGGCAAAAATAAGGGATGAAAATGAAAAAATCTGTACACCCGACAAGTCGAAAACCTGAAAAGGCGGCTTGGGCAAAAATGGGTATCCTGGTGGACTGAAAACCCAAAAGGGCGGTCCAGGAAAAACTTAGGGATCAAAGCGTACGACTATGTCCCGTCATCTCGTCACTTGCCTACCAGAAGAAGAATCTGGGATGTATCAATCACAGGAAGCCTACAAGCTCTCCTGATTACATCAATATTGATCAGCAATTCCTGATCTACTTCATTGCAAAGAAGACCAAGATAAACCTTCCACGCTTTCTCTTCAACCATCTCAGAACAAGTGTGAAAGAGACAAGAGAAGACGAAAGAACTAAGAGGGATTGGATTCCCCTAGGAAGACTGATTTTAGATATTCTCACAGAAAATAGGCTGATAGAACATCTAACAGAGGCTCAAGAAATAAGTACTCTGGAAGCAATCGCTGGGAAACCTTTGAATGCCAAGAATCTGAAGAAAATGAAGATCACTGAGAATATTAAGAAGGAACCAATTATTTCTTCTCTTGAGGCCATCACTTCTAGGAGAATCCCTTTGAAGGATTTTCCACTATTTTCTGAGATAGATGCCTCCCCAAAAATCATAGTCAGATACTTTGAAGCTTGCAAGGCTGATGGGACTATTCCAGAAATTAACATTCAAGATCTGCACAAGCCAGCTCCAGAGGTTGTGTTAAAGAAATTCAAACCCAGAACATCATCAACCAGAACTTACCAAAGTTCCATCTGACATTATACTGTTTGATCAAGAGCTTGTTGGAAGTGTTGTTCACACGTCTTCCCCCTCCTTCTTAGATTTTTAAAAAAAATGTTTATCTGTAATTTTTTTAATCTTTACCTCCTTGTTTCTGAAACTTGTAATTGCATTCTGTTTTCAATATAACTCATCTTTTTTACTCTGATTATATTGCTTTTTGATACCTGACAAAAAGAGGGAGAAAGTAAGATATTTTCAATAACAGTATACCGGGACAAAGTCTCAAACATTCTGAATATCTTAACCTCTATATTTTCTGAAAAGTTTGAACAGGAACACATTCTGGAAAGGACAGAAGGAGATGCATCAAAAGCTCTGACGAGAAGGAACTTCAGGGAAGTAATTAACTCATGGGGAGTCTCTCTTAATCTTTTTGTTCTCTATTTTTCATTGAAAAATCCTAGTTTTTGTCATCATCAAAAAGGGGGAGATTGTTAGAACATAGTTTGATTCTACAACCCTTAATTAGAGTTTTGATGATAACAAACACAAAGAACAAATATGCACTCTAAATTTGTGTTATTTTGTATGCAGAAGTTCTAACCAAAGAAGCATCAAAAGTTAAGCTTTAGAAGCTTTCACGCTGAGGTAATCAGAATCTGCGCTGAAGAATGATGATCAGAACATGCGTTGAAGTGAAGAATACTCTGATTCTGAACAGAAGGTTCATATAAAATCAGATCCTCACATCTCTAAGTCATCAATGTTCTGAAGCAATTGCAGCATGCAAGATTGTAAGATTCTGAATCATTACTATTCAATCAAGACAACATCACATGCAACGACTTCATTCAGACAAGAATCTTCTCAATATGGAAACAGTTTAAATGTCCATTATCACGCTTTATGTTGGACATGATTCCTATGCCTATATAAACAAGCTAAGAGGATAAATCATTTACAATTTTGAATACGACGACAATACATCTCTAAACGCTGCAAGCTTACATACTCTTTCCTACGCTCAAAATTGTGTAAAATATCACAGTTGTGATAACTGTTTTTGTAAAGAAAAACAACCATACACAGAATTCTTTTATCTTGATTAAGCCAGTTTTCCTTGAGATTAACCGGGTTGTGGTTGTACTCAAGAGGACTTTGACAGTTGTCAAAGTAGTGATTGTAATCAGTTTTTGATTAGTGGATTAAGTCCTCGTTGGAGAGAGGCGAAATCACCTTGACGGGTGGACTGGAGTAGTTTGAGATCAAACGAACCAGGATAAAAATATTTTGTCTTTGCGTATTTTATTTTAAGTTTTCAATTCAACCCCCCCCTTCTTGTGTTTTTCACTTCTTCAGTTTTCGGGTTGGCAGTAATCCTTACAGGACCTTTGGAGGTGATCCTGACAGGAGGGCCAAAAATTACAGATAAGTCTTGACATAGATTCTCAGCAGACAGAACCTTCTCGGTCAGAATTATATGATTGTCCATTAGGCATTGAACGTCTTTCATCAGCAACTTGTAGCCATTGGATTAGACTGCGCAACAGTAATATTTTTCAATACAGTGCGGTGTCGTACCCCAAATTTGTCCTACCTCGATGGTTTTATTTTTCGAGATTAAAATAGAAGAAATATATAATTAAAGATGGTACAGCAGTATCTGATGGTCCGTATTTATCCAACTAGGGGGTGTATTTTTAATTCAGGAAAGCGGAGATTTCTAAATCAGAAAGACTCGCGTATCCGTGAATCCATTCGCGAGGCATGTTGGCCATCGGCCCATGCGATTCGTAAATGGAAATTATTGGAGTAACTATAAAGTTCTAAATTATAAAATAGTTGTTAGTAAAAGGGAGGTTTAAATTAAGTTAAGCCCACTCGAGTTTAATTTGCATAAGCTTATTTAGGTTAAGTTGATTTTAGTAAAAACAGGAGGTGCAGTTACAAATAGCAGGCCTAGTAAGGTTTTGTGAGTCGACCCATTTGTCTTTTTGGGATTTTTGTTGTCACATTTGCAAAAAGAAACATCATTAATAAAACTGTATGTTATTATTATTTTAATTCAAAAAATATATAATAAATTACATCTACCTCTTTAAGAAAACGTGATGCACATTTTATTGCTGTTAGACTATTCATAATCATTAATTTCTGCTTATTGAGAAATTGTTGTGGTTATATATTACATTTGTTACATCTTATTAGTAAAAAAAATTGTTGCTAATTACAATTATTAAAACGGGGCTTGGTATTAGTTTTACTGTAAAAGGGTGATTGGGCTAAGGAACCAAAAGGCAGCGCAGGCCCATATTCAAACTAACAACAAGTACTGTGCAAATCAATTTTTTCCAATCAAATCTGTTACAAGGAATTAGGCACTTTTGCTGCAAACATATATTGTCATATCCTTTATCAGTAAAACAGAGCCAAATCAATTAATCCCTATCAATCCAAGCCCAGAAAAATCTACAGATTCAATGACATAATCAAATATATTAAATCCCAAATCACAAGTATTACAAACCAAATCCAAAATTATGCAGAAAACTGAATCAAAACTCTAAGAATAAAATCGAATCTCATAAATGGCAAATCTCCAATAAATCAAAACCAAAATCAAACCCAATCTCAAATTGCAGTTTAAAACAAAAATATACAAATTAATAAAATCGGTCCAGATCTATAACAGAACGAATCCAAATATTACAATAACCAAATATTACAAGAATCTTAAATCTCTATCAAAATCAAATATATTCAATCAATAAACTGAATCGATTACAATGAATCTGAATCCCCTAGTTTGCTCTAATACCCTAAAGCTAAGCTTATAACAGTAATTCTTAAATCTACAAAACCCTAAAATTCCTAACTATATAAGAAAACAGAAAATTAAAAGAGAGGGGGAGGAATTTTTTATAGAAAACAGGGGAATTTGGAAAATTGAAACAGAAAGAAATTGTTACGATAGAAGTTTTACAGAAAGAAGACAAATTGAAGAAGAAGAAAGGGCCCACCGTTGCTGAAGAAGAAGGGATGAGCGATTAGGGTTTCGATATCCGAAACCCTAATCGCGTGATATAAAGCGCCGCCGTCCACCACCACCCTCAAGCCTTCAATCAACGCCATAATCTGCAAAACCAGGAAGAAGGAAAGTATTAGAAACCAAAATGGGAAAACACAGAACACGAAATCGCACAGGTAAAGACTTAGATTTGTTTGGATCTACGGTTCTTGGTGGTTGGGGTTTGAGGTTTATGAAGTTTGAATTCTTGATAAGGGAGGGATTCGGTTGAACCGCCGCCGGAGGTTCTATGGTAACTAGGGTTTTGAAAGAGGAAAGTGAAGAGAATGGTTTAGTGTTAGCGGAGAAGGAGGTGAGGTTACTGTAAAATAAAACGATTGTAAGATGAAAATGAAATAAAAATGTTAAAATATTATCCGTTCATATCCTATACCCACGTGCCCACAATAACGATCATTTTCCCTCGCTTATCATCCACATTATTTCAATCAAACGGCCGTTAGGCCAAGTTTCATGATAGTTGTCATACGCCTCGCTGCACAGGATCATCCGGACCCCTCTTCAAATGGTAACGAGCCTAAGCCCACTGATATTGACACCTCCCTTTCAATTACTTTCTAATTTCAAAAATATATACACCCCTCTGTCTGAATTGTATTTGGGCCGAGCCAGTTTCTTAGCAATACCCCTTTACTTTTACTTGTCAACATAAATTGCAACCCCCCTGTTTAACCTTTTTTTTCTCTATATTTTCTTATAATTCTAATTTTTTTATTCTATTATTTAATGATTATTATTATATTGTTATCATTATTATTATTTTTATATTATTATAATTATTTATTTCTTTTATAATATTTATTATTCATAGTATTTATTGTATTTTTAATTATTATATTTATACATTATTAGTTATATACTAACCAATAAATTATTTTATATCAATATTGCATATATTATTTTAATATATTACTTGCATTAAATCTTTTTATAGCGTGCATTGATCAAAATATTTTCACAATTAATACAGTTAAAAATCACAAACAAATATCAAACTTATTTTTCGCGAACAAATTAATCTAGACAATTATTTTTTGCAAAAGGGTTTCAAACAGGTTTTGACTTATCGCACACTCAGTCAAAATCTCCACAATCACTGCTCTCGACCGAGTGCGAAGTGATTCAAAATATGTTTGCAAACCCCTAAAAAACACCAACCCATACGAACTACGAATTGAGACTCTGATTCCTCATAAGAGGATACATAGGCATACGATCAAAAGTTGTGGCGAGTCTTTCTAATTAAAACTTAAAATCCAGTTTACCCCAAACCTAAACCTAGAGTCTAACATCCTTGTGACGATGTGGATGAAAGGTTCCTAACACCTTCCTTTCATCTAATTGAGTCCAAAATCTAGAATCTCTGTCTGCGAATTAGGGTTTTCTGTTAGGTTCCCTTCTCTAGGATAAAAACTAATAGGGGCGACTCTTGATTTAAAAACCAGTTGCTACACCCAGAAATTAATCGGCCTGCGGTAGATTCTTCTTGATTATTGATAGAGGAGTCACCAATTCACTTACAGTAGCCACATAAAGAACATCGTCAATAGCACCTATGTATTTGTCATGCTTCGACATAGGTTCAATAATCACATTTGGAGTCTCCGAAGGATCAAACTCAATCTCTTTGTTGTCAATCATATCGTGAATCTTGTTTTTCAGGGTCCAACAATTGTTGGTGTCATGCCTAGGAATTTTAGAATGGTAGGAGCATTTTGCATTAAGATTATACTTAGGAAAGGAGGTGTTGGGATTCTGAGGAAGATCCCTTAGCGTAATCATCTCCACTTTTAGTAAATGTTGTAAGGCCTGAGAAAATGGCATATTAATCTTGGTAAACTGCCTTCTCAGAGCATCTGACCTACGCCTTTTCACTATTGTTGTTATTGAAAAGGCGTAGGATTAGAAATCAATACTGCTCCCACAGACTGATTGCAGTCATTTTTACCATGGCCCTTCTAGCCATAAACAACATTGGTCTCCTTATTACCACTGAATGTCTTCTTCACAACACTTGAAGAAGCAACCACTTGAATTTTTCAGCTCTTAATACCACTTTTGACATGTTCCCCTGTTAGGATCAGCTCAGTAAAACCAGATGAAGAACTCCCAATCAGATGATTAAAGAATGGACCTATTAGAGTGCCTATGAACATATCAACTAGCTCCCGGTTCAACAAGGGAGGTTGCACCCTTCTAGCTAAGTCTTTCCACTTTTGAGCGTATTCTTTGAACCCTTCATTCATGCCCATAGTCATGTTTGGTAATTGCGTGCGAGTTGGTGCAAGGTCAACATTATATTGATACTACTTGTAAAAAGAAGCTGCCAAGTCTTCCCAAGTACAGATGTTGGTTCCCTCCAGCTGATAAAACCATTCGAGTTGTGTACCAGACAAACTTTCATGAAAGAAGTGAACCCATAACTTTCTGTCAGCAGTATAGGGTTGGATCTTCTGAAAATAAGATCATAGATGAAGTTTTGGAGAAGACACACCATCATATTTAGAAAAAACATGGACTTTCAATTTGTGAGGGATAACCACCCCCGAAATAAGACCTAGCTCTTCAAAATCCAATCCAGGCACTTTTTGGATTTCCATGGCCTTGAGGCGATCTTCTAACTGTTTGTATCTGTCATCAGCAGGAAGATACTATTCATCATAATAGTCTTCATTCTTAGGCATCTTACCAGAACCAAAGTTGCTTCCGCCTTTATCCCTAACACTTCTACCATCCTCCTCTTGGTTGTCATCTTCATCAGAGGTGATATCAGCAGTTTGAATTGGTTTAACAGGACCCTTAAATCTTCTTCCCAGGTTGAGGATAGCAATTGGATTCTAAGTCTTCTTCTTTTGGTGATGAGCGCCATCATATCTTGTTTCCCCTTGGCTAGGTTCAAGAGGGTCTCTTGGAATTGGGCATTCTGAGCTTGGATTTCCTTAACAGTTTGTTCAAGAGCCATCTTTTACTGAAATAAACAGCAAGAAGATGAGAAAACCTATATGGGAAAACCTATTATGTAATGATGCATGATATGTAGATGCAATGTTTTCAAGGACCATTGCGGGATTTAAATGTGTTTAAACAAAAGGAAACAAGGGAAGTTTTAGTAACTAGCTCGAATTATAATTGCTTTTAATAAAAAGAGTTACAAAATAGCAAAAATATAAATTCAAATCTCCCATGGACGCTTCCTCTTTGTGTTGACATATGCGTTAAGGCTTTGTTCTTTGTGCAGTCCTTTTGTCATCTCCAATACTTTCTTCTCACTAGCATAGAACTGGGCTTCGAAGGTATCTCTTTCTTCTTTAAGCTGAATCCAGGACTTTTGTAGCTCTTCGAAGTCGGTAGGCATATCGGGGTGAAGAATAGTATGAGGAAAATTCCCTTCAACAACAAGCTCTACGATCACTGGTTGGATAGTAGTATATGGAATTTTGAGATTTTGAGCACGAGACCGCACCCATCTAAGGTAAGGCCCTAGAGGAATGGAATCCTTGTGTCCCAAAGTCTTGCTATCAATATTTTTGACTGTGCCCCAAGCACGTATAAATCTCTGATGGTAGTTTTAAGGATCATTCTCATAGTCGAACATAATACCCTAGATGAGCATATCATGAGGACCGTCCCTTAGAGCATAACCAAACTAATGCAGAGCTATATAAGGGTTTTAAGTGATGCCTCCTCTTATACCAAGGAGTGGTACATTGGGGAATTCCCCACAAAGATCAATAATAGTGACATTTGCCTCATACCGAGAACACCACTGGATGTCTGCATGAGTGAGTAACATCAACCTTTGATACCACCTCAAACCTTGTTCGTTCTTTATCACTGATCAGGACAGGTGCGAAATAAACCACCTGGACAGTAGAGGTATGCAACACATAAGAGTTACTCTCTTCTTTATAGTACGAGTGTGGAGTGAATGCAGGATATCTCCAAGCAAAGTAGGTACTAGATTATGAGTGACAAATATCTTGATGGCCCTCATATCTATGAATTGGTTCAGATTAGGTAATAATACCAACCCATAGATCAGCAAGGCCAAAATATCCTCAAAAGCACGAAGATTCATGGCATCTAGAAATCCATGAGCCTTCTCTATCAAAAATTTAGGAGACAAACCCTTGACTCCATTCCTTGTCTCTCAATTAGATAGAATATCAGATTATTTCAGATGTAGGGCTACTGCAACGGCTTCACGTTTTAGAACTTGCTCTAGACCGGTGAAAGGTATTTGATTAAAAATAGGCACTTCGAGCAATTTCGAGAAATCTTCCATTGTGGGCACCAACTGATAATCTGGGAAAGTAAATAAGTGATGCTTCAGATCAAAAAACTAGAAAAGAACACTCATCATACCTTCCTGAAATCCAGTAGTAACCAGACTGAGTAGGTGACCATGTGTGTTGCACCCCAAAATTTTCCATCTCATTTCACAAGGGATCACCCTGGATCCCAGGTTTGCTTCTATCAAGTTTCCAAGCCTTGAACTACAAATTTTCCAAGAAAATCACTCATAAGGGCAAAATGGTCATTTGCACACTAAAAAGTCAAACTTTTACTTTTGGATCAAAATCAAGCTTCAAGAATCATATTTCATCAAGACACGTTGAAATATGAAGTTTTGTTTCATCAAAATCCAAGAAGTCAAAATTCTAAATACTTAGAATTTTTTCTAAGTGTTTAAGAAAATATGACAAATTCAGAACTTCTGACCAGGTTATCACCATAACGCTCAGCAAATTCTGGACACTCTCAAGGCAGAGTTTGGTCAGAACTTCTAGGCAAGTTTTCACAAAAAAAGCTTCAGTCAGAGGTGGGAAACATGGTTCAGAATATAGCTCTCAGTCAGAACATGGCTCTTCAGCCTCTACGTAAGCTCATTCAGAGTTTTCCAGAGTAATTCAAAGAAGGCTAAGAAGCATGCTGCAAGCTTTCTGGAAAGGCTGAAAGCTCCTTCAGAACATGCTGGATCCAGAACATAAGAGGATCAAAAGATGGGATGCCATGCTGAAGCAGAACTTTTGAACCAGAACTAAGCCTTGGTGTAGAGTTTCACACTGCAGGATTTCTGGTTGTGATAAGTCACATCATCATTTAATGCTCACAACCACATTCTGAGTCTTTATCCAAAGGATTTTCACCACGTGTACTTCTACTGTCTTGGGATAGCAACTTTGCTACTAAGCCCATGCTTTGCTTTTTGCTTTTCCTTAATTCCTGCTGACAACCACCATGCTTGCTTCAAGAACAAGGCAGCTCTTCAGCACATGAATGTTATATTATTGAAGATGTGAAAAACACAAGAAAGGGGGGGTTGAATTGAAAACTTGAAATTAAAAGCACAAGACACAGTATTTATATCCTGGTTCGTTTGATCTCAAACTACTCCAGTCCACCCGTCAAGGTGATTTCGCCTCTCTCCAACGAGGTCTTAATTCACTAATCCCAAAATGATTGCAATCACTGCTTTAACAATTGTTAAAGTATTCTTGAGTACAACCACAATCCGGTTAATCTCAAGGAACACTGTTTCAAAACAATTATATAAGATGTGTGTTGTTGGTTTTCTTTAAAAAACTGTTTATCACAACTGTGATAATTTACACAAGATTATAGCTTGGAAATGTAAAGAATATTGCTTGTAGCTTTGAATATGTGTGAGTGGTTATGTAGCAAAACGTCCACGATTTTGAATACTGACTTTGTTTATATAGGCAGTGGAATAACGTTGATCATCAAGCATGTTTAATGTCATTAACACACTTTCCATTTGGAGAAGATCCTGTCTGAAAGAAGCCGTTGGAATTGATGTTGTCTTGAATGATCAGTAACACTTCAGAATGTTATCTCCTTGCTTGCTGATGACGCTTCATAATATTGGTGACTTGGATTAACATGTTCTTGTTCAGAATCAGAGTTTGCTTTAACGCAAGTTCTGGTCATCAATCTTCAGCGAATGTTCTGATTGCTTTAGCGTGTAGCTCTTATGCTTATCTTCTGATGCTGTTATGGTCAGAACTTCTGCATACACACAACATAGTTTTTAGGGTGAATATTTGTTCTTTGTATTTTTCATTAGTTCTTTTTATTTGTTATCATCAAAACTCTAACTAAGGGTTGTAGAATCAAACTATGTTCTAACAATCTCCCCCTTTTTGATGATGACAAAAACTAGATTTTTTAATTAAAAATGAAGAACAAAAGTTTAAGAGAAACTCCCCCTGAGTTTATTACTTCCCTTAAGTTCCTTAAGCATCAGAGTTTAGCTGCAGCTTTCATCAGAATTTGTACCTGTTCAATCTTTTCAGAAGATATAGGTTAAGTAATTCATAATGTTTGAGACTTTTGTCTCGGTAAACCATTATTGAAAATATCTTACTTTCTCCCCCTTTTTGTCATCTATCAAAAAGGCAATATAATCAGAGCTAAAAGATAAGAATTATATTAAAAACATGATGAAATGATAAGTTCCAGAACAGAAGAGGTAAAAATTAAGCGTTACAGATAAACATATTTAAAAAGAAATCTAAGAAGGAGGGGGAAGACGTGTGAACAACGCTTCCAACAAGCTCTTGATCTGAGTATTAGACTCTTCTTGCTTGCCCAAAATGCTTTTAATCTCTTTGTTCGTATCCTTCTGCTTATCCAACCTTGCATGGATTAGAGCATTTTCTTTCTTCAACTCTTCCAGAGTTTGCATAACTAAGGAAGGTGCTGGAGTTTCTTCAGGAGTTGGACGTTGCTCAGAGAATTCTGCAGCTTGTTCAGAGTGAGCCATTTCTTCTGTTGTGATCATGTCTTCTGGAGCAACAGTCAGGGAGAGACTTTCTAATTCTGGTTGAACTTCATCTGAGGGATGATGCTCTTTACAAGGAGCATTATCCAGCAAGAGGATGTCTTTCTTGAGCAGTTGGCTCAGAACTTGGTCTTGAAAAGCCTTAAGCTTATGACTAAAGTTCTGTTGAACCTGTTCATAACTCTGTTCCTTCAGCTTCAGTGTTTCAGAACTAAGCCAGTTTCTGAATTTTGTCCACATATAATCATAAGCAGCAGGATTAGTCATCTCTTGACTAGCATGCTTCAAAGAATTTATCCATTCCTGTATTCCTGTTTCCAAAATCAACAAACTTGTACCAACATCTGATGTGGTTTCAATTGGTTTAGGTTTGAGAATGGCAGTTTTGTGTGAGATGGAAGCTAGTCTTTCCAGCACAATTGGATCAATGACAAGTCTTACGTTGTCAGCTGGACTGTTAGTGGATGAAGGAGTGGGAGAGTCAGGAATGATGATTGGTCTAGTGGGGGTGTTTGGAGGAGTGGATTCTAGAGATGAATGGATTTATGGAATGTCATGAATGGTGAGAGGCATGTGAACCGCAAGAGGTTCTGTGATTCCAGGTATTGGGATTGTATCAGAATTTGAAGGAGATTCTTCATATTGGTTTGTTGTAACATGTTGGGGTTCTAGTTCATGGATAGCAGAAGATTAATTTTCAGAAGGTTGAGCTTCTGGTTGTGGTATTTCTGGTTGAGGAATTACTTGTTGAGGTGATTGTGGTTGTGAAATTTCTGGTTGAGGAATTTCTGGTTGTGGAGAGTGTGGTTGCGGAATTTTTGGTGTGGTATCAGAGTTTGGATTTTCTGGGAGTTGAGAATTTGGATTTTGTGATAAGGGAGAGGAAAAGTCTTGGTCAAATAAGTTAATATCAGACAGAACTTTGGCAAGTTCTTGTTGGTTTTGTTCAGGATTTGGATTTTGAGAAAGGGAGTGAGGTTCATTCAGACCTAGAGTTTCTGATGGATCAAACCCAATGTCAAAGTCTTCAAATGTTTGGGGTGATGGGTTTGCTGGTTGAGAAGGCATGGCTTCAGATGTTGATACATTTATTGATTCTATAACAGAAACAGAGGAGGGATTACCTTTCTTTTTGGAAGATTTTGGTGTCCTCTGAGAGGGTCCTTCTCCCGTTGCTTTCCTCTTCTTGGTCTTCTTTAAAGCAACTTCTAGAGCAGCCTTGTGTAAGTCCTGGATACTGATTTCTGGTGTAGTACCATCTTCCTTGCAAGCGTCCAGATATCTGACTATGATTTCTGGTTTGGAGTCAATCTCAGAAAATATAGGAAAATCATCCAGAGGTATCCTTCTTGAATAGATGGTTGCATGAGAGGTAACAGTAGGTTCCTTCTTGATATTCTCAATGATTTTCATCTTCTTCAGATTTTTAGCGTTCAGGGGCTTCCCAGCGGTTGCTTTCAATGTGCTAATTTCCTGGGCCTCCGTCAGATGTTCTATCAGCCTATTCTCTGGCAGAATATCTGATATGAGCCTTCCTAAGGGTATCCAGTCCCTCTTGGTCCTTTCTTCTTCTCTTGTTTCTTTCACACTAGTTCTGAGATGATTAAACAACAAGTGTGGAAGATTTACCTTAGTCTTCTTAGCAATGAAATATATCAGAAATTGCTGATCAATGTTGATATAATCAGGAGAGCTTGTGGTCTTCTTGTGGTTGATACACCCTAGAACAATTCTGGCCCAAATTCTGTGGTGATCCTTCAAATCCCTGATTTTACTGGAGGGAAGTCCATGAATAAAAATTTCCTTTGCAATAGAGCTTACGTCAGAGCATCTCTCAACCATGTCAATGCATCTGACACCTCCACCATTGTATCCAATAAGCTTTGCAATTAGGTCTTCTGTAATAAAATTTTTCTTGCCCATGACATAAGAAGTAACCTGATGATTTGAAGAAGAAGCATGTATCCAAAATTCCTTGACAAGAATGGGAAAGGTTGGCCCCAATAGACGGTCAAAGTACCTGTTCCATCCTTGAGCAGTAAGGTCTTCATACAGATTGAAGCCGTTTTCTTGCAAGCTTTCAAAATCAATAATCAGTTTTGAGAGAACTTCCAGATTGACAATAGGAGTGAGGAGGTTCTGTAGGGTTCTTCATACTGTTCCATTGAAGCAGATTCATGAGCACTGACATTTTTGACACTTGAAGAAGCCATTGTTCACACGGGATTTTGAGTAAGATGAAAGGGGTTTTTGAAAGCAAGAACTTGAAACGAGATAAAATATTGATGAGAGTAAAAAGAAGTGAATGTAAAAAGTAAAATTTGAGTTTAAATAGGTTTCTTGAAAATGTAAACAGTAAGAAAGAGAAATAATTAGTCATGATTATAAGCATTAATGACAGCTGAAATTAGGGGATTTAGAAAGATACTTGAATGGTTATCCTTGACAAGTGTCTCAATGCACCTAATCAGCGCCTTTGACCTTTCAGAAAAATGAACGCGTGTTCAGCCTCAGAAGGTGGCTGATGAATGGATGACAACTGTTTGATTATGTGAACTGCATGCTTCTATCCTTGAAATGAAACGTTCAGATCTTCATGGATAGATTCTGATGCACTCTGTACTTCTCAACTCTGAAGACAGGTTGATCAGTAGTTCACAGAAAATAATAAAATTCTGAAGGTTAAGATATACAAATAAAATAATTTTTTCCGGGCATAGCTTCATGCTGAGATGTTTCAGAATGAAGTTAAACCTATCTTCAGAAGGAGGTTTTGTAAAGAGATCAGCCCATTGATGGTCTGTGTCAATAAATTTTAAGCTAAGAATCCCTTTCTGAATATAGTCCCTAATAAAATGATGTTTTATTTCTATATGCTTAGCCCTAGAATGCAAAATTGGATTCTTACTGAGACAAATAGCAGAAGTATTGTCACAGAGGATAGGAATGTTACTCTCAAATATGTTGAAGTCTTCAAGTTGACTTTTCATCCAGAGCATTTGTGTGCTACGTCCAACAGCTGCTATGTATTCAGCTTCTGCTGTTGATAGGGCAATTATGGACTGTCTCTTACTGGTCCATGAGATCAGATTTTCTCCCAGAAACTGGCAGCTTCCAGAAGTGCTTTTGCGCTCTACTCTGTCTCCGGCGAAGTCAACGTCACAATATCCTACTAAGCTGTAATCATTTAATTTTCTATAGAACAAACCCAAATTAGTAGTACCTTTCAGATACTTGAAAATTTGCTTAACTGCTGTTAAGTGAGATTCTCTAGAATCTGATTAGAATCTAGCACATAAGCAAACACTAAATAAACTGTCAGGCCTTGAAGCCGTCAAATGGAGAAGAGAACCAATCATACCTCTGTAGACCTTCTGTTCTACCTTTTTACTTACCTCTTCCTTTTTCAGAATGTACGTGGGGTGCATTGGAATCTTTGAGGGCTTACATTCTGAGAGATCAAATTTCTTTAGAAGTTCTCTGACATATTTGTTTTGATGAATGTAAGTTCCTTCTGGAGTTTGGTTTATCTGAATGCCCAGAAAGAATTTGAGTTCTCCCATTAGGCTCATCTCAAACTCTACCTGCATACATTTAGCAAACTCTCTTCCCAAAGAGGGTTTAGTAGATCCAAATATGATGTCATCAAGATAAATCTGACATACTAACATGTCATTCTTAACTATCTTACAGAATAAGGTTGTGTCCACTTTCCCTCTGATGAATTCCTTTTCTAACAGGAAGTTACTTAGTCTTTCATACCAAGCTCTGGGAGCTTGTTTGAGACCATAGAGTGACTTCTTTAGTTTGAAAACATATTATGGATTTTTGGAACTCTCAAACCCAGGGGGTTGGTGCACATATACCTCTTCATCTATATAGCCATTTAAGAATTCACTTTTGACATCCATCTGATACAGAGTGATGCCATTATTTACAGCAAATGATATTAAAAGTTTGATAGATTCTAACCTGGCGACTGGAGCAAAGGTTTCTGTATAGTCTATCCCCTCTTGCTGACTATAACCTTGTGCTACCAGTCGTGCTTTGTTTCTGATGACTTCTCCTTGCTCATTCAGTTTGTCTCTGAACACCCACTTTATTCCAATGATGTTGAATCCTTTTGGTCTGGGGACCAGATCCCATACGTCATTTCTGGTGAATTGATTCAATTTCTCCTGCATTGCCAGAATCCAGTCATTGTCCAGAAGCGCTTCATCAATTGTTGTTGGTTCAATCATAGAGACCAGTCCCATAAGGGATTCTTCAGAGTTTCTGAAAGTTGATCTTGTTATGATTGGATCATCCTTCTTTCCCAGTATTGTATCTTCTGGGTGATCAATGCTGCTTCTGGATAGCCTTTTCTGAAGTTGGTCAACTGAAGGTGCTGGATTGCTTGCAATAACTCTTTCTGATGTTGTGGTAGTGTCTCTGTTAAGAACTTCTGACGAGTTGTCTTCAGAACCTATGAGTTCAACTTCCATACCTGCAAGGAATTCATTCTGCTTTGACTCTTGAGAGTCAAGCTTATCATCAAACCTAACACTGATTGACTCTTCAACAATTTATGTTTTTGTATTGTATACTCTGTACCCTCTTGAGCGTTCAGAGTATCCTAACATGATACACTTTTGTGCTTTAGAGTCAAACTTGTTCAGATGATTTTTTGTATTCAGAATAAAGCAAGTGCATCCAAATGGATGAAAATAAGAAATGTTGGGCTTTATGTTCTTCCACAAATCATATGGAGTCTTTTCTAGAATAGGCCTTATGGAGATTCTATTCTGAATGTAACACGCTGTGTTAGTTGCCTCTGCCCAGAAGATCTTAGCAATGTTAGTCTCATTGATCATGGTTCTGGCCATTTCTTGCAATGTTCTGTTCTTTCGTTCTACAACTCCATTTTGTTGGGGAGTTCTAGGACAAGAGATGTCATGCAAGATGTCTTTTTCATTAAAACATAATTCAAAATTTTTATTTTCAAATTCCCCACCATGATCACTTCTGACTTTGACAATTCTAAGATCCTTTTCATTATGAACTTGGTTGCAGAAGGTAACAAACACAGAGTGTGACTCGTCCTTGTGTTTTAAGAACTTTACCCATGTCCATCTGCTAAAGTCATCTACGATTACTAACCCATACTTCTTGCCACTGACAGACGCAGTTTTTACTGGTCCAAATAAGTCAATGTGCAGAAGTTCTAATGGCTTAGAGGTGGAAACAACATTTTTGGATTTGAAAGCAGGTTTTGCAAATTTGCCTTTCTGACATGCTTCACACAGAGCATCTGAGCTGAATTTCAAGTTAGGAAGTCCTTTGACCAGGTTGAGTTTGTTAATCAGATATATTCTTCTCATACTAACATGCCCCAATCTTCTGTGCCAGACCCATTGCTCGTTGTTAACAGAAAGTAGGCATTTTACATTTTGACTCTTTAGTTCAGAAAGTTTTATTTTATAAATGTTGTTTTTCCTCTTTCCATTAAATAGGATAGTCCCATCTTTCTGACTAACAGCT
The DNA here is from genome assembly GCA_948472305.1 of Vicia faba. Taxonomy (NCBI): domain Eukaryota; kingdom Viridiplantae; phylum Streptophyta; class Magnoliopsida; order Fabales; family Fabaceae; genus Vicia; species Vicia faba. The sequence goes on from OX451737.1 coordinate 1,142,469,678, forward strand.
TTGCATGAATTTTGATTAAAGATTATATCATAACCGTTATCACTTAATTGACTTATGGATAACAGGTTATGCATTAATCCATCAACTAATAATACATTATTTATAGAGGGAAGATTTCCATTACCTACTGTTCCAGAGCCAATGTTTTTTCCTCTCTGATTGCCTCCAAAGCCCACGTAGACTCCAGGCTTAAGTTCCAGGCTTTGGAACACATGCCTTCTTCCCTTCATGTGTCGCAAGCAGCCAGGGTCCAGGTACCATGACTGGTGTCTTAGCCTTGCTGCTAAATATATCTGCTATATGTATAATTTTATCCTTAGGTACCCATATTTTCTTGGGTCCTGAATGGTTAGTTTTACCAAAATTCTGATTGAATTTTGGTTTGACAGAATAATCACTACTTGTGTATTTTATGTCATGTGTGTGCCCATATATAAAGTGTGATTTGAGTGGTGTGCATTTTATAACTAAGTCCATGGCATTTTTAGGTGTAGATACCTTACCTTGATATCCTATCCCCTTTCTTCCATTTCTGCTAACTCCATAGATCATTGAAGCCATCTTGATTCTGTCTATGTTTTTAGCTAGAAACTTCTGAAAGCTGTGATCATACTCTTTGATGATCTCATCAGTATTACTGGGAGTCTCTAAGATTGTTTCCTTCTGAGAGTTTTGCAAATCATTTTCTAATTTTGAAAATTTCTCTTTTAACTCAGAACTCTCTATTCTGAGACACTCAGACATTTTAGAGTCAGAGGCAAGATCCCTTTTCAGGTTCCTGAATTTGACTCTGATTTGCTGATACCTTTCCAGAATTTCATTTAGACTTTCAGCAAGTTCAGCCTTAGTAAAGTTTATGGTAAAATCAAGAAATACCTCTTCAGTGTCTGATTCTGAGTCTGAACCAGAAGCTTCACTATCTTTTGATACGTTTGCCATGAGAGCTATGTTTGCTCTTTCATCATCTGATTCTGAGTCAGCTTCAGAGGTGTCAGAATCATCCCATGTAGCCATGAGGCTTTTCTTCTTTTCCTTGAAGAACTTCTTTTTGGGCTTCTCCTTCTGAAGCTTTGGGCAATCACTTTTGTAGTGCCCTTGCTCGTTACACTCATAGCAGATGATGTCCTTGTTATTTGGCTTTCTGTATCCTGAAGAACCTTCAGATCTTCTGTGTCCAGAGGAAGACTCAGACTTTCTGTATCTGGAGGAGGATTCATTCTGATTCTCTGATCTTCTAGGATTTCTGAATTTCCTTTGTCTCTACTTCCACAGTTGGTTCACCCTTCTGGAGGGAGAGATAGTTCATCTTCTTCTGATGAGGATCCATCAGAAGTTTCTTCCACAGCCTGCAAAACCTTAGAGTCAGATTTTCTGTTGGATTTTAAAGCTAGTGGCTTACCTTGCTTTTGAGGCTCATCTTCTTCTAGCTCTATCTCGTGACTTCTGAGGGAGCTGACAAGTTCCTCCAGAGATATTTTGTTGATATTTTTGGCTAGCTTAAGTGCTGTGACCATTGGCCACCATTGCTTGGGCAAGCTTCTGATGATCTTCTTAACATGATCAGCAGTAGAATACCCTTTGTCAAGAACCTTCAGTCCAACAACAAGGATTTGGAATCTTGAAAACATAGTTTCTATTGATTCACTATCTTCCATCTTAAATGCCTCATACTTCTGAATAAGTGCAAGGGCCTTGGTTTCTTTGACTTGAATGTTTCCTTCACGTGTCATTCTCAGAGAGTCAAACATGTTCTTGGCAGTCTCTCTGTTTGATATTTTCTCATATTCTGAGTATGAGATGGCGCTGAGAAGTATTGTTCTGGACTTGTGGTGGTTTCTGAATTCACGCTTTTGCTGATCAGACATCATTTTTATGTCTATCCTCTGACCACGTCCATCCACTGGGTGCGTGTATCCATCAGTCACCATGTTCCATAGATCAGCATCATGGGCCAGAAAGAAACTCTCAATTCTGTCTTTCCAGTAGTCAAAGTTTTCTCCATCAAAGATTGGAGGTTTGCCACTGAATTTGTGCTTATCTTCATGGTTGTCATTGCTGATGTTTTGGCTTGGTCCCACCATAGTGTTTTTCTGAAGCTTGGATCTTGTACTGACACAGTGAAGTGTTTAAGCTCAAAACCAGGCGCTCTGATGCCAATTGAAGATGTGAAAAACACAATAAAGGGGGGGGGGGGGTTAATTGAAAACTTGAAATTAAAAGCACAAGACACAATATTTTTATCCTGGTTCGTTTGATCTCAAACTACTCCAGTCCACCCGTCAAGGTGATTCCGCCTCTCTCCAACGAGGTCTTAATTCATTAATCCCAAAATGATTACAATCACTACTTTAACAACTGTTAAAGTCTTCTTGAGTACAACCACAATCCGGTTAATCTCAAGGAACACTGTTTTAAAACAATTATACAAGATGTGTGTTGTTGTTTTTCTTACAAAAACTGTTTATCACAACTGTGATAATTTACATTAGATTATAGCTTGGAAATGTAAAGAATATTGCTTGCAGCTTTGAATATGCGTGAGTGGTTATGTAGCAAAGCGTCCATGATTTTGAATACTGACTTTGTTTATATAGGAAGTGGAATAACGTTGATCATCAAGCATGTTTAATGTCATTAACACACTTTCCATTTGGAGAAGATCCTGTCTGAAAGAAGCCGTTGGAATTGATGATGTCTTGAATGATCAGTAACGCTTAAGAATCTTATCTCCTTGCTTGCTGATGACGCTTCAGAATATTGATGACTTGGATTAACATGTTCTTGTTCAGAATCAGAATTTGCTTTGCTTTAGCGCATGTTCTGGTCATCAATATTTAGTGCATGTTTTAATTGCTTCAGTGTGTAGCTCTTATGCTTATCTTCTGATGCTGCTATGGTCAGAACTTCTGCATACACACAACATGATTTTTAGGGTGCATATTTGTTCATTGTATTTGTCATTAGTTCTTTTTATTTGTTATCATCAAAACTCTAACTAAGGGTTGTAGAATCAAACTATGTTCTAACAATATTCAACGCTTTGGTCAGAACATGACCGAATCCCAAAACCTTGTTCATACAACTTGCTGCAGACCTATGACCAACATCTGGTTCAGCCTACGCCTGCATACCATGATTGCACAAAACTAGCATACGAAAACTGTGATGAAAAAGAAAAGGAACAGGATGCCAAAACAGGTTCAAATCCCATTTGTTTTTCCCCCAAAATCACAACAAATTCATCTATAAATACTTGGCTCCACAACACGTTCAGGGGGCTGGCTTTTGAAGAGAGAGATTGGCCAAAAGAGAGAAAAGGAAGTTGCGAAACCTTCATAAAAATCTAGATTTCTCGTACACAAAAACAAACCTTTGTTCTTTCCTTTGAACCAAAGAACACAACCACTCTTCTGTCTCTCTTGCTGACTTAGAACATCCAAAGGCAGCCACTCAAAGCTCAAAGCACGCTCCAGGTAAGTCTTTCTGACTCTACTTGCTTTTCATTCTGAACATCATTAATATGTAAATATCATAGTATTAATGTTGTACATATCATTGTATGAATAGAAAAACTATGGATCAGAACTTCTAGAATAGTGCTAGGCTCAGACTTAGGATTGGAACTTCTATGATTTGTTATGCTGTGATCATTCTGATTTGCTGAACTGAATAAATTGCTGATGTGCTGATTAAGAGTTGAAATGTAACATAGAACTTCTGATGTTCACTCACAGCTTTAGCACAACACTGAACTTCTGATATTCACTCACTGTTTTAACACTTAGAACTTCTGATGACTCACTCACTGTTCTAACACAACACATAACTTTTTAGTTCTCCTCACATGTCAAATACACTAACTTCTGATTTTTCCATCAGTTGTTTTCAAACACTCTGAGTTTTTGATTTTCACATGCTGATAATACGGAACTCTAACTTTTGGTTCACTGGCTGAACACCATTCAAAGCCTCTGTTTTTTCCCTCTAACGTTTCTTGCAGGACCTCAGAGTTTACCAGTCTAGAACTTCTGATCCCACGGACGTCTCCTGCTGAGTCACAGTGCTCTTGGCTTCAGAACTTCTGATCCTAGTTGTTCTGCTTACAGCAACACGCTGTTTCTACCTTGCATTTATTTTCCTTTTCATCATTTTTAATATTAACATAAAAACATAAAAATATTTTCCTTTTAATTTATTTCCTTAAGTCAAAAACATTTTCTAAACAAGTCCATTTCCTTGTACATTCTTATACATTTCAATATGGTTGTAATAATAACTTAGGACTTATTTTTACTTGAAATCCCCATTCGTACATATGTATCCCATCCCCTAAATATTGTAATAGCGTAGAATTTCATTTTCCGCAATTTATTTTTTTCCTTATACTGTATAGTAATTAGGCGTGTATGGCAAGATAAAACCAACAAGTAGACCACCAAAAATCAAAGACAAATGCATGCAATCAAACACACTTGCACACATGCACCCTTAGGGTGATCTCACTTGTTGCCTTACAAAATTGGCCATGTTATGCATGTGGGATGTTTAGCACAAACAAATCGAAAAATACAAGATCATAGTCCCTCGATGACACTATCAAAGTTGCCTTTCAAAATGGTCTTAGTCCCTAAAGATAAGTGCTAAGTCATCTCACAACATTGATATAATGGTCATACGATGACCCAAAGCCCGTCCCTTCACATCCAATGATGGGGTTTCTTGCCAAAACAATGGTAAGATAGCAACATCTAAAGGAGGAGGAAAAGCACATCTAAGACTTTTTGAGTAGGTAGATTACTTTTAGTTACTTGCTCACTCTTAAAACAAATATCCTTGCTATTTTCAAAAAAAGAATCACAAACACTTTCCAAACATCTTCCCAAACTTGAAACATTTTCAAAAGCTCAACACTTTGTATACGTTCTTACAAACGAGAACTATTACAAAGTTTGCCTAAATGATGGCACCTTTTCAAAATACTTTCAAAAACCACACAAAGCACATTTTTCAAACAAAAGCAAGTGATCTGGCAAGTAACTAAGAGCCCATGGAAAACCATGGATGGAAAGGGTGCTAATACCTTCCCTTTTCATAATCTACCCCCCGAACTCAAGAAAACATCTCTAAAGGTCTTTCCTGTGCTTTTTCACCTTTCCTTTTTGGATAAAAGAAAAGTCGGTGGCGACTCTTGCTAAACCGCAACATTTGCAAACACAAACGCAAAACCCTCAAGTCAGTTATACCACCGTATCATAGAACTGGCGACTATGCTGGGGAAGCTCTCAAAAGTGGGGTTACCTTAGGGTTAGATCACATTTACTTGCTTACATTGTTTGATTTGTTTGCTTTAAATTTTTGGTTCCTTGTTTGGGTTTGTTTTAAATCCTACACTCGGATTTGGGGACACCCTTTAGGTAAGTAGCAATAAACTGTGAGGGAACTGTGCAGGGTATACCGACACGGTTGAAGCAGTAGCTACATTGATGTGGCACTTTGGTTGGTACTGGTAACCCTTGAGTCAGTCAAGGAGAGTACAGGGCCTCCGCGTGGTGTCGAGAAGCATCAACTGACCTTAGAACCTTACTTGACCAACTTGGCCATTAGGACGTAGTGAGATGACCGGTTTGGTGCAGTCCAAAGTTGGTTGATACTCGATGTTACACTCATTGAGGTTTGACTCTTGAGTTTTGTTTGGTTGTGAGTCAATCGCTTGTTGAATGAAACTTTGGGGAAATATCAGTGATATTGAGACCCCTTATAACCCGGTTATTATTAACTAGGACATGTTGACCCAACTAAACTTCAAGAGGGTACTTACCTACAAACTCCGTGCAAGCCTAAACCTAAGGACTTGTCTGCTTTGTGTGAATATGATTATTTGTATATACACTTACTTACCTCGCATATTTGTACATAACATCATACCATAGCATTTTCAATAACCATTTCAAGGATCTCGAGGGTCTTTGATGCAGGTTATGATGAACCAAACGTCTAGCAAGGGGCTGGGGGCTTTATTTTCCTCTGACCAAATGCCGTCAAAGATCAAGTACAACAAACTTGAGTCAGGGGCTATGACCCACTTGATATGGTGAGCTTAATCCTTGTGGAAGGACATCCACCGATACGAAGTTCTCCAATCAAAGATGTTGATCAAAATTCAATCTCTAACTTTTTCTTGTGTTTACCCCACGAGATCCTTGAAAACATGCATCCACATATCATGCATCATATCATGATAGGTTTCTCCCATATAGGTTTCCTTATCTTCCTACTATTTATTTTAGTAGAGATGGGCCTAGAACAGACTATCAAGGACATCCACGCTCAAAACGCTCAACTTCAACAAATGTTTTTGAACCTATCCAAGGGGAAGGAGGAGTTGAAAGCACTCCTCGCTGGGAACCTGGCCAAGAAAAATCCTGAAGACAATAAGGACGAACGGTTGGAATAACTGCAAGCTGAGGTTGAAGCTATGAGAATCCAAATGCTGGGGCAGATGGCTCTTATCCAAGGCCTAGCCCGGGGACAAGAAGAGCTGAGAACCATTATCAACCAACTTCGTCAAGACAACTGCAACTGTATGGGGCAAACAATCAGGATTAAAAATCAAGTCACCGCTCAGCATCCCATGAGACAAGAAGCCGGAAGACCTCCCCAATTTGCTACTACCTCCTGGGTCCAACAACAACCTCGCCAACAACCACATGGTAATCAGCGTAAGGAGGTCGCGCTTAAAAGACAATTCACTAAGATCAACATGTCACTGGCTCAAGCGCTACAACACATGTTGAAGGAAGAGTTGATCACATTAAGGGATCCTCCTCGGAATCCCAATACCTCTGCTCCTAGCTATCATCCCAATGCATTGTGTGCATACCACTCCAATAATCCTGGGCATGATACGAATGACTATTGGGCTTTGAAAAATAAGATCCAAGACTTGATTGACATAGGAATGCTGGAGTTCACACAAGATGGCCAGACATAGTTCTTCTGCCATCCCTCAAAGGCTCGCCAGTTGAAGTGAAAGATTCAAACAAAGAAGCTTTTGTTCATTTGAATTTTCAAGTTGTAATCTCTTTTGTTATTCAAACAATTATCTATTAATGTCAAACTTTGTTTCATTAATGCATTGCATATGTTTGTCTTGAATTCATCCGTTCATTTTTATTACATTTAAACTATGCTTTTTACTCACTTTATGACATTCAACTCTTGCTAAAAGTTACAAGCCTTTAGAGGGAGGATGACGAAAATGATGCCATAATATCATACAATATGCTTTTGGACAGACCTTGTTGACGATGTACAGGCATTCTTTCAAATCCTAAATACTGGAGTTATAAGGAAGATAATCCCTAGTCAACCCCTTCGAGCCAAAGAAGTAGAAGTTTTCTGTTTAAACACAAATTGAAACCTTTAATCAAAACCTGGGGCAGGGTAGTCTCTCAGTTAATTCAAGCACGTTAAGCCGCAAACTCTCATCTCGTAATACAACAAATGACGTCAAGAAACATTCCTCTAGAATCAAAAGATGGTGATGGTTCCCTATCACATAGGTAGTCACTATTTCTCAAAAAAGTAAAGCCTACTAAGTCAAAACCTACAAAGGAGACTTAAGAAAACTGGGGCGTCCCGCTGACTGTAATCTCAAAACAAGAACAGTCAGACAAAAATTAGGGATAACAAATCAAGTAAAAAGAGGTCACTACAAATACTCAACAACATAGAAAATGTTGCAAAAAAAAGACTACCTTCCGACAAACTTAACTTGTCTAAACCATCATCAAAACGTCATTCCAGACTCAATTGGAGTTCAAACGCACAATTAACTGAGCTTAGGACTGAAGAACATCACGAAGAACGGGTGGGTACAAATACACTTTGAGCCGTTATCCTTTGTTTCTTAAACCGTGAACCAAGCCACATTACAACCCTTCAAAAGTCCTAATTGAAGCATGGGTTAGTTCGAAAGCATACTGTTACAAAAGGTATCCTGATTCCTATAAGGCTTTACTCAAAATCCAAAGTTGAATTACAAACTTCTTTACTTTCTAAAAACGCATTTTTTTTCAAAACTTCAAGACAAACTTAAACTTTGCATTACTTGAATATCACTGTTTGCATATGGCTATTTGTTTGACATCGAAGAAATTCACACAATGAGTGTCCAGTGAACGAAATCTCTCTCAGTGAACAAAATCAATTCAAGAAGGATGACACTTCCATTGCAAAATCTCCTATCAACAAGGGGGTATGACCTGTCTACTATCCAGCACACCTGGGGCAGTCCAATCAAGATTCCAAGAAATCTCTCAAGAATTGTAGAGTAACCAGGGGCAAGTCTCCATCTCTGTCACTTGGTGCATTGAACGTCAATCCCGACAAAGGTTTACATACAGTCAAACATTTCCAGGCAGTGCCACAAACACTTGCTACTAGGGGAAATGACAAATTCCCCCAAAATCCTTCTCATAGGATGATTCCCCAGCAAGGGTTTAATCTCTGAAAACCTTCCTCCAGCAAGACAACCTCAAGAGTCCTCAAGGACTTTCCCTAACAAAGTCGTCACCTCTCTAACAGACCGGAAACATGGTTTATTTCCCCAACAAACGACAAGATTCCCCAGCTTGAGGTGGCCTCTCCAACTACTACAAATCAAAGGACCACAACTCCCTTTCCCAAGTAGACTACGCTACAATCCCCATCAAGTTACTGTGAAACCTGGACCCGACCAGATATCAGTTCAACTTCGACCCCAGTAGGGAAATGGACAACCGAGACTCTAAAACTCTTTTCCCCAAGCAGGAATCAACACTCTCCAACAGAGTTTTGAATACTCCCCAACGGAGTTTCTCCTCAAACAACAAAACAGGAATCCTCGGTGGAAACATTCTAAGCAAAGTTTGAAGACACACATACTCTTCAACAGCAGTCCAGGATTTAACAAACTCCCGGCGTTTGTCAAGGATTTATTTTCCCAGACAAAAAATACATTCATAAACATTTCACATTTCATACCTCCTATTTACATACATGATAAGTGCATACGACACAATCTCATTTATTTTGAGAACATCATGAAATCATGCATTTCATATATCATGACATTGCATAGGTCAAACAACAGATGGATACCATCAACCTTTTCAAGTTCCAGATTAATACCTGTAACAAGCCAGAAGAATTATTTGTGGACGACTGATTGTAGATTAATACCGGTCAGAGATTAACACCTAAAATCAGACAAGACAACTATCTACTCGACCATCATCAGGCAACCCTACACAGGTTCCTTCTCAATTCCGGATTCCGTTTTACACGGACTCATCGTCAGGCAACCCTACACAGGTTCCTCCTTTCAAGATGCAGTTTTACACTGACTCATCATGAAGCAACCCTACACAGGTTCCTTCTTTCCAAGATGCAGTTTTACACGGACTCATCGTCAGGCAACCCTACACAGGTTCCTCAATTCTAGATGCAGTTTTACACGGACTCATCGTCAGGCAACCCTACACAGGTTCCTCCCTTCCAGATGCAGTTTTACACGGACTCATCATAAAGTAACCCTACACAGGTTCCTTCTCAATTCCAGATGTTGTTTTACACGGACTCGTCGTCAGACAACCCTACACAGGTTCCTCCTTTCAAGATGCAGTTTTACACGGACTCATCATGAAGCAACCCTACACCGGTTCCTTCTCTTTCCAAGATGCAATTTTACACAGACTTATCATGATGTAACCCTACACAGGTTCCTTCTCACTTCCATATGAAGTTTTACACGGACTCATCATCAGGCAACCCTATACAGGTTCTTCCCTTCCAAATGCAGTTTTACACGGACTTATCATCAGGCAACCCTAAATAGGTTCCCTCTTTCCAAGATGAAGTTTTACACGGACTCATCATCAGGCAACCCTACACAGGTTCCTCCTTTCCAGATGCAGTTTTACATGGACTCATCATCAGGCAAACCTACACAGGTTCCTCCCTTCCAGATACAGTTTTACACGGACTCATCATCGGGCAACCCTACACAGGTTCCTCCCTTCCAGATGCAGTTTTACACGGACTCATCATGAAGCAACCCTACACAGGTTCCTTCTCAGGAAATTTCAGATGAAGTTTTACACTGACTCATCATCAAACAACCCAACTTTCCAATATAGTTTAGATGCGCTCCAGACACGGATGCCATGCTGGCAATCATCCAGTTCCAGCTTATAGATACAGTCTAGCAATCACCTCTGGATGGCATCTTTAAGACCATCTCCAACAACTATCCATTACCTCCACAAATGGCATTTTTAAGCCCATTCCCCACATAATCAACTAAAACACCTTCGAGTGCAAATTTTCTGGGCACTCTAGTGTTCAATCATCTTCCACCTTCAAGTCACGAATGGTAGAATTACCAATCTAACTCTTCAGGTGTAAGAAGATTGAACATGGGGAGCTGTTGCACCCCAAAAGTTTCCCTCTCATTTCACAAGGGATCACCCTGGATCCCAGGTTTGCTTCTATCAAGTTTCCAAGCCTTGAACTACAAATTTTCCAAGAAAATCACTCATAAGGGAAAAATGGTCATTTGCACACTAAAAAGTCAAACTTTGACTTTGGATCAAAATCAAACTTCAAGAATCATATTTTATCAAGACACGTTGAAATATCAAGTTTTGTTTCATCAAAATCCAAGAAGTCGAAATTCTAAATACTTAGAATTTTTTCTAAGTGTTTAAGAAAATATGACAAATTCAGAACTTCTGTCCAGGTTATCACCATAAGGCTCAGCAAATTCTGGACACTCTCAAGGCAGAGTTTGGTCAGAACTTCTAGGCAAGTTTTCACAAAAAAAAAGCTTCAGTCAGAGGTGGCAAACATGGTTCAGAACATAGCCCTCAGTCAAAACATGGCTCTTCAGCCTCTACGCAAGCTCAGTCAAAGTTTTCCAGAGTAATTCAAAGAAGGATAAGAAGCATGCTGCAAGCTTTCTGGAAAGGATGAAAGCTCCTTCAGAACATGCTGGAGCCAGAAGATAAGAGGATCAGAAGATGGAATACCACGCTAAAGTAGAACTTATGATCTAGAACTAAGCCTTGGTGTAGAGTTTCACGCTGCAGGATTTTTGGTTGTGATAAGTCTCATCATCATTTAATGCTCATTTAATGTTCACAACCACCTTCTGAGTCTTTATCCAAAGGATTTTCACCACGTGTACCTCTACTGTCTTGGGATAGAAAATTTTCTACTAAGCCCATGCTTTGCTTTTTGCTTTTCCTTAATTCCTGCTGACGACAACCATGCTTGCTTCAAGAGCAAGGCAACTCTTCAGCACATGAAGGTTATATTCAACGCTTTGGTCAGAACATGATTGAATCCCAAAACCTTGTTTATACAACTTGCTGCAGACCTATGACCAACAGCTGGTTCAACCTACGCCTGCATCCCATGATTGCACCAAACTAGCATACGAAAATTGTGATGAAAAAGCAAAGGAACAGGATGCCAAAACAGGTTCAAATCCCATTTGTTTTCCCCCAAAATCACATCAAATTCATCTATAAATACTTGGCTCCACAACACGTTCAGGGGACTGGCTTTTGAAGAGAGAGATTGGCCAAAAGAGAGAAAAGGAAGTTGTGAAACCTTCATAAAAATCCAGATTTCTCGTACACAAAAACAAACCTTTGTTCTTCCCTTTGAACCAAAGAACACAAGCACTCTTCCGTCTCTCTTGTTGACTCAGAACATCCAAAGGAAGCCACTCAAAACTCCAAGCACGTTCCAGGTAAGTCTTTTTGACTTTACTTGCTTTTCATTTTGAACATCATTAACATGTAAATATCATAGTATTAATGTTATACATATCATTGTATGAATAGAAAAAATATGGATCAGAACTTCTAGAATAGTGCTAGGCACAGACTTAGGATTGGAACTTCTATGATTTGTTATGCTGTGATCATTCTGATTTGATGAACTGAATAAATTGCTGATATGCTGATTAAGAGTTGAAACGTAACATAGAACTTCTGATGTTCACTCACAGCTTTAGCACAACACTGAACTTCTGATGTTCACTCACTGTTTTAAAACTTAGAACTTCTGATGACTCACTCACTGTTCTAGCATAGCACAAAACTTCTAAGTTCTCCTCACATGTCAAATACACTGAACTTCTGATGTTTCCATTAGATGTTTTCAAACACTCTGAGTTTCTGATTTTCACATGCTGACAATACGGAACTTATGACTTTTGGTTCACTGGCTGAACACCATCCAGAGCCTCTGTGTTTTCCCTCTAACGTTTCTGGCAGGACCTCAGAGTTTACCAGTCCAGAACTTTTGATCCCACGGACGTCCCCTGCTGAGTCACAGTGCTCTTGGCTTAAGAACTTCTGATCCTAGTTGTTCTGCTTACAGCAACACACTGTTTCTACCTTGCATTTATTTTCCTTTTCATCATTTTTAATATTAACATAAAAACATAAAAATATTTTCCTTAAGACAAAAACATTTTCTAAACAAGTCAATTTCCTTGTACATTCTTATACATTTCAATATGGTTGTAATAATAACTCAAGACTTATTTTTACTTGAAATCCCCATTTGTACTTATGTATCCTCATCCCCTAAATATTGTAATAGCGTAGAATTTCATTTTCCGCAATTTATTGTTTTCCTTATACTGTATAGTAATTAGGCGTGTATGGCAAGATAAAACCAACAAGTAGACCACCAAAAATCAAAGACAAATGCATGCAATGAAACACACTTACACACATGCACCCTTAGGGTGATCTCACTTGTTGCCTTACAAAATTGGCCATGTTATTCATGTGGGATGTCTTAGCACAAACAAATCGAAAAATACAAGATCACAGTCCCTCGATGACGCTATCTAAGGATCATAGTCCCTCGATGATGCTATCAAAGTTTCCTTTCAAAATGATCTTAGTCCCTAAATAAAAGTGCTAAGTCATCGCACAACATTTCTATCATGGTCATACGATGACCCAACGCCCATCCCTTCACATCCAATGATGGGGTTTCTTACCAAAACAATGGCAAGATAGCAACATCTAAAGGAGGAGGAAAAGAACATCTAATACTTTTTAAGTAGGTAGATTACTTTTAGTTACTTGCTCACTCTCAAAACAAATATCCTTGCTATTTTCAAAAAAACAATCATAAATACTTTCCAAACATATTTCCAAACTTGAAACATTTTCAAAAGCTCAACACTTTGTATACGTTCTTACGAATGAGAACTATTACAAAGTTTGCCTAAACGATGGCACCTTTTCAGAATACTTTCAAAAACCACACAAAGCACATGTTTCAAACAAAAGCAAGTGATCTAGCAAGTAACTAAGAGCCCATGGAAAACCATGGATGGAAAGGGTGCTAATTCCTTCCCTTTTCATAATCTACCCCCCGAACTCAAGAAAACATCTCTAAAGGTCTTTCCTGTGCTTTTTCACCTTTCCTTTTTGGATAAAAGAAAAGTCGATGGAGACTTTTGCTAGACCGTAACATTTGCGAACACAAACGCAAAACCCTCAAGTCAGTTCTCCCACCGTATCACAGAACTGGCGACTCTGCTGGGGAAGCTCTCAAAAGTGGGGTTACCTTAGGGTTAGATCATATTTACTTGCTTACATTGTTTGATTTGTTTGCTTTACATTTTTGGTTCCTTGTTTGGGTTTATTTTAAATCCTACACCCGGATTTGGGGACACCCTTTAGGTAAGTAGCAATAAACCGTGAGGGAACTGTGCGGGGTATACCGACACGGTTCAACCAGTAGCTACGTTGATGTGGCACTTTGGTTAGTACCGGTAACCCTTGAGTCAGTCAAGGAGAGTACGGGGCCGCCGCGTGATGTCGTGAAGCATCAACTGACCTTAGAACCTTACTTGACCAACTTGGCCATTAGGACGTAGTGAGATTACCGGCTTTGGTGCAGTCCAAAGTTGGTTGATACTCGATGTTACACTCATTGAGGTTTAAATCTTGAGTTTTGTTTGGTTGCGAGTCAATCGCTTGTTGAACGAAACTTTGGGGAAAGATTAGTGATATTGAGATCCCTTAGAACCCGGTTACTATTAACTAGGATAGGTTGAGCCAACTAAACTTCAAGAGGGTACTTACCTACAAACTCCATGAAAGCCTAAACCTAAGGACTTGTATGCTTTGTGTGAATATGATTATTTGTATATACACTTGCTTACCTCGTATATTTGTACATAACATCATACCATAGCATTTTCAATAACCATTTCAAGGATCTCGAGGGTCTTTGATGCAGGTTATGATGAACCAAACGTCTAGCAAGGGGCAGGGGGATTTATTTTCCTCTGACCAAATGCCGTCAAAGATCAAGTACAACAAACTTGAGTTAGAGGCTATGACCCACTTGATATGGTGAGTTTAATCCTCGTGGAAGGACATCCACTGATACGAAGTTCTCCAATCAAAGATGTTGATCAAAATTCAATCTCTAACTTTTTCTTGTGCTTACCCCGCGAGATCCTTGAAAACATGCATCCACATATCATGCATCATATCATGACAGGTTTCTCCCATACAGGTTTCCTTATCTTCTTACTGTTTACTTTAGTAGAGATGGCCCTAGAACAGACTAAAAAGGACATCCAGGCTCAAAACGCTCAACTTCAAGAAATGTTCTTGAACCTATCCAAGGGGCAGGAGGAGTTGAAAGCACTCCTCGCTGGGAACCTGGCCAAGAAAAATCCTGAAGACAATAAGGACGAACGGTTGGAACAACTGCAAGCTGAGGTTGAAGCAATGAGAATCCAAATGCTGGGGCAGATGGCTCTTATCCAAGGCCTAGCCCAGGGACAAGAAGAGCTGAGAACCATTATCAACCAACTTCGTCAAGACAGCTGCAACCGTATGGGGCAAACAATCAGGATTAGAAATCAAGTCACCGCTCAGCCTCCCATGAGACAAGAAGCTGGAAGACCTCCCCATTTTGCTACTACCTCACGGGTCCAACAACAACCTCGCTAACAACAACGGGGTAATCAGCGTAAGGAGGTCGCACTTAAAATACAATTCACTAAGATCAACATGTCACTGGATCAAGCGCTACAACACATGTTGAAGGCAGAGTTGATCACATTAAGGGATCCTCCTCGGAATCCCAATACCGCTGCTCCTAGCTATCATCCCAATGCATTGTGTGCATACCACTCCAATAATCCTAGGAATGATACGAATGACTGTTGGGCTTTGAAAAATAAGATCCAAGACTTGATTGACAGAGGAATGCTGGAGTTCACACAAGATGGCCAGACATAGTTCTTCTACCGTCCCTCAAAGGCTCGCCAGCTGAAGTGAAAGATTTAAACAAAGAAGCTTTTGTTCATTTGAATTTTCAAGTTGTAATCTCTTTTGTTATTCAAACAATTATCTATTAATGTCAAACTTTGTTTCATTAATGCTTTGCATATGTTTGTCTTGAATTCATCCTTTCGTTTTTAGTACATTTAAACTATGCTTTTTACTCACTTTATGACATTCAACTCTTGCTAAAAGTTACAAGCCTTTAGAGGGAGGATGACGAAAACGATGCCATAATCTCATACAATATGCTTTTGGACAGACCTTGCTGACGATGTACAGGCATTCTTTCAAATCCTAAACACTGGAGTTATAAGGAAGATAATCCCTAGTCAACCCCTTCGAGCCAAAGAAGTAGAAGTTTTCTGTTTAAACACAAATTGAAACCTTTAATCGAAACCTGGGGCAGGGTAGTCTCTCAGTTAATTCAAACGCACGTTAAGCCGCAAACTCTCATCTCGTAATACAACGAATGACGTCAAGAAACATTCCTCTAGAATCAAAAGATGGTGATGGTTCCCTATCATATAGGCAGCCACTATTTCTCAAAAAAGTAAAGCCCTCTAAGTCAAAACCTACAAAGGAGACTTAAGAAAACGGGGGCGTCCCGCTGACTGTAATCTCAAAACAAGAACAGTCAGGCAAAAATTAGGGATAACAAATCAAGTAAAAAGAGGTCACTACAAATCCTCAACAACTTGGAAAATGTTGCAAAAAAAAATGACTACCTTCCGACAAACTTAACTTGTCTAAACCATCACCAAAACGTCATTCCAGACTCATTTGGAGTTCAAACGCACAATTAACTGAGCTTAGAACTGAAGAACATCACGAAGAACGGGTGAGTACAAATACACTTTGAGCCTTTATCCTTTGTTTCTTAAACCGTGAACCAAGACACGTTACAACCCTTTAAAAGTCCTAATTGAAGCATGGGTTAGTTCGAAAGCATACTGTTACAAAAGGTATCCTGACTCCTGTAAGGCTTTACTCAAAATCCAAAGTTGAATTACAAACTTCTTTACTTGATGAAAACACATTTTTTTCAAAACTTCAAGACAAACATAAACTTTGTATTACTTGAATATTACTGTTTGCATATGGCTATTTGTTTGATAGCGGAGAAATTCACACAATGAATATCTAGTGAACGAAAGCTCTCTCAGTGAACAAAATCAATTCAAGAAGGATAGCACTTCCATTACAAAATCTCCTATCAAGAAGGGGGCATGACCTGTCTACTATCCAACACACCTGGGGCAGTCCAGTCAAGATTCCAAGAAATCTATCAAGAATTGTAGAGTAACCAGGGGCAAGTCTCCATCTCCGTCACTTGGGGCATTGAACGTCAATCTCGACAAAGGTTTACGTACAGTCAAACATTTCCAGGCAGTGCCAAAAACACTTGCTACTAGGGGCAATGACAAATTCCCCCAAAATCCTTCTCATAGGATGATTCCCTAGCAAGGGTTTAATCTCTGAAAACCTTCCTCCAGCCAAGACAACCTTAAGAGTCCTCGAGGACTTTCCCCAACGAAGTCGTCACCTCTCTAACAGACCGGCAACAGGGTTTATTTCCCCAACAAACGACAGGATTCCCCAGCTTAAGGTGGCCTCTCCAACTACTACAAATCAAAGGACCACAACTCCCTTTCCCCAGTAGACTACTCTACAATCCCTAGCAAGTTACTGTGAAACCTGGACCCGACCAGATATCAGCTCAACTTCGATCCCAGTAGGGCAACGGACAACTGAGACTCCATAATTCTTTTCCCCAAGCAGGAATCAACACTCTCCAACAAAGTTTTCAATACTCCCCAGCGGAGTTTCTCCTCAAACAACAAAACAGGAATCCCTGGTGGAAACATTCTAAGCAAAGTTTGAAGACACACATACTCTTCAACAACAGTCCAGGATTTAACAAACTCCCCGACGTTTGTCAAGGATTTATTTTCCAGACAAAAAATACATTCATAAACATTTCACATTTCATACCTCCTATTTACATACATGATAAGTGCATACGAAACAATCTAATTTATTTTGGGAACATCATGACATCATGCATTTCATACATCATGACATTGCATAGGTCAAACAACAGATGGCTACCATCAAACTTTTCAAGTTCCAAATTAATACCTGTAACAAGCCAGGAGAACTATCTGTGGGCGACTGATTGTAGATTAATATCGGTTAGAGATTAACACCTAAAATCAAACAGGACAACTATCTACTCGACCATCATCAGGCAACCCTACACAGGTTCCTTCTCAATTCCGGATGCAGTTTTACATTGACTCATCGTCGGGAAACCCTACACAGGTTCCTCCTTTCAAGATGCAATTTTACATGGACTCATCATGAAGTAACCCTACACAGGTTCCTTCTTTCCAAGATGTAGTTTTACACGGACTCATCGTCAGGCAACCCTACACGGGTTCCTCAATTACAGATGCAGTTTTACACGAACTCATCGTTAGGCAACCCTACACAGGTTCCTCCCTTCCAGATGCAGTTTTACACGGACTTTTCATGAAGTAACCCTACAAAGGTTCCTTCTCAATTCCAGATGCAGTTTTACACGGACTCATCGTCAGGCAACCCTACACAGGTTCCTCCTTTCAAGATGCAGTTTTACACGGACTCATCATGAAGCAACCTTACACCGGTTCCTTCTCTTTCCAAGATGCAGTTTTACACAAACTCATCATGAAGTAACCCTACACAGGTTCCTTATCACTTCCAGATGAAGTTTTACATGAACTCATCATTAGACAATCCTACACAGGTTCCTCCATTCCAGATGCAGTTTTACACGAACTCATCATCAGGCAACCCTACACAGGTTCCCTCTTTCTAAGATGAAGTTTTACACGGACTCATCATCAGGCAACCCTACACAGGTTCCTCCTTTCCAGATGCAGTTTTACACGGACTCATCATCAGGCAACCCTACACAGGTTCCTCCCTTCCAGATGCAGTTTTACACGGACTCATCATCGGGCAACCCTACACAGGTTCCTCCCTTCCAGATGCAGTTTTACATGGACTCATCATGAAGCAACCCTACGCAGGTTCCTTCTCAGGAAATTTTAGATGAAGTTTTACATGGACTCATCATCAAACAACCCAACTTTCTAATACAGTTCATATGCGCTCCAGACACGGACGCCATACTGGCAATCATCCAGTTCTAGCTTATAGATACAGTCCAGCAATCACCTCTGGATGGCATCTTTAAGCCCATATCCAACAACTATCCATTACCTCCCCAAATGGAATCTTTAAGCCCATTCCCCACATAATCAACTAACACACCTTCGAGTGCAAATTTTTTGGGCACTCTAGTGTTCAATCATCTTCCACCTTCAAGTCACGAATGGCTGAATTACCAATCTAACTCTTCAGGTGTAAGAAGATTGAACATGGGCAGTTGTTGCACCCCAAAATTATCCCTCTCATTTCATAAGGGATCACCCTGGATCCCAGGTTTGCTTCTATCAAGTTTCTAAGCCTTGAACTACAAATTTTCCAAGAAAATCACTCATAAGGGCAAAATGGTCATTTGCACACTAAAAAGTCAAACTTTGACTTTTGCATCAAAATCAAGCTTCAAGAATCATATTTCATCAAGACACGTTGAAATATGAAGTTTTGTTTCATCAAAATCCAAGAAGTCAAAATTCTAAATACTTAGAATTTTTTCTAAGTGTTTAAGAAAATATGACAAATTCAGAACTTCTGACCAGGTTATCACCATAACGCTCAGCAAATTCTGGACACTCTCAAGGCAGAGTTTGGTCAGAACTTCTAGGCAAGTTTTCACAAAAAAAAGCTTCAGTCAGAGGTGGCAAACATGGTTCAGAACATAGCCCTCGGTAAGAACATGGCTCTTCAGCCTCTACGCAAGCTCAGTCAGAGTTTTCCAGAGTAATTCAAAGAAGGTTGAGAAGCATGCTGCAAGCTTTCTGGAAAGGCTAAAAGCTCCTTAAGAACATGCTGGAGCCAGAAGATAAGAGGATCAGAAGATGGGATGCCACGCTGAAGCAGAACTTCTGATCCAGAACTAAGCCTTGGTGTAGAGTTTCACACTGCAGGATTTCTAGTTATGATAAGTCTCATAATCATTTAATGCTCATTTAATGCTCACAACCACCTTATGAGTCTTTATCTAAAGGATTTTCACCACGTGTACCTCTACTGTCTTGGGTTAACAACTTTGCTACTAAGCCCATGCTTTGCTTTTTGCTTCTCCTTAATTCCTACTGATAACCACCATGCTTGCTTCAAGAACAAGGCAGCTCTTCAGCACATGAAGGTTATATTCAACGCTTTGGTCAGAACATGACCGAATCCCAAAACCTTATTTATACAACTTGCTGCAGACCTATGACCAACAGCTGGTTCAGCCTACGCCTGCATCCCATGATTGCACCAAACTAGCATACAAAAACTGTGATGAAAAAGCAAAGGAACAGGATGCCAAAACAGGTTCAAATCCCATTTCTTTCCCCCCCCAAAATCACAGCAAATTCATCTATAAATACTTGGCTCCACAACACGTTTAGGGGGCTGGCTTTTGAAGAGAGAGATTGGCTAAAAGAGAGAAAAAGAAGTTGCGAAACCTTCATAAAAATCCAGATTTCTCGTACACAAAAACAAACCTTTTTTCTTCCCTTTGAACCAAAGAACACAACCACTCTTTCGTCTCTCTTGCTGACTCATAACATCCAAAGGCAGCCACTCAAAGCTCCAAGCACGCTCCAGGTAAGTCTTTCTAACTTTACTTGCTTTTCATTCTGAACATCATTAACATGTAAATATCATAGTATTAATATTGTACATATCATTATATGAATAGAAAAACTATGGATCAGAACTTCTAGAATAGTGCTAGGCTCAGACTTAGGATTGGAACTTCTATGATTTGTTGTGCTGTGATCATTATGATTTGCTGAACTGAATAAATTGCTGATGTGCTGATTAAGAGTTGAAATGTAACATAGAACTTCTGATGTTCACTCACAACTTTAGCATAACACTGAACTTCTGATGTTCACTCACTGTTTTAACACTTAGAATTTTTGATGACTCACTCACTGTTCTAACACAACATAGAACTTCTGAGTTCTCCTCACATGTCAAATACACTGAATTTCTGATGTTTCCATCAACTATTTTCAAACACTCTGAGTTTCTGATTTTCACATGCTGACAATATGGAACTTCTGACTTTTGGTTCACTGACTTTTGGTGAATTGAGAATTGTCAGGAACCTTTGAGACTAATTCCTCAAGCTTGAAAGGTATCCTTACGAAGTTGATCCGGATAGTATTACTACGACTGGAAGCCATGACCCTGCAACAAAGAACAAAGATGAATCCCCTAGATCCTTGAAATGGTTAGTCATGATATGATGTTATGATTTCATGATGTCATGTTTAAACAGATAATCAAACACAAGCAAAGCACACAAAGGTCTTAGGTTTAAGGCTTGCATGGGGTTTGAAGGTAAGTACCCTCTTGAAGTTTAGTTGGCTCAACCTGTCTTAAAGAAGTAACCGGGTTCTAGGGATCTCAATATCACTGAGTTTTCCCACAAGTTTTGTCTAGCACGACAACTGACTTGCCACCAAACAAAACCCGAGAGTCGAATCTCAATGAGCGTAGTATCGAGTATCAACCAACTTCATACTGCACCAAAGCCGGCTATCTCACTACCTTCTAATGGCTAAGTTGGGTCAATTAAGGTTCTAAGGTCAGTTAGTGTTTATGACACCACGCGACAGCCTAGTATGCTCCCCGACTTACTCGAGGGATACCAGTACAAACCAATGTGTCACACTAACATAACCATCATCTCAACCATATCGGTATACGCCATATAGTTTCTATGATCTATTGCTACTTACCTAAAATGTACACCAGATCTGGGTATATGATCTTTGCCAGAAATAACCCAAACATCCCTTTATAATAAAGCAGACAAATCAAACAAGAAAAGCATTTAAAAGTGATCTAACTCTAAGGTAACCCCACTTTTAGTATCTCCCCAGCAGAGTCTCCAGTTCTATAATAAGGTGGGAGAATTGACTTGTTTTGTGTTTTATCACAAATGTTGCGGATAGCAAGAGTCGCCACCGACTTTTCTTTTATCCAATAAGGAAATGGTGAAAATAACAGGAAAGACCTTTGAGATTTTATTGAGTTCGGGGGGTAGGTTATGAAAAGGGAAGGTGTTAGCACCCTTTTCATTTGTAGTTATATATGGGCTCTTAATCGCTAGCTCACTTTGTTTGAAATGCTTTTGTGTATTGTTTGAAAATATTTTGAAAATTCCTAAGTTTTGCAACTTTGTAATGATTGTTGTAAAATCAAGCTTCTCAAGTGCACTTTTATTTTGATGAAGACAAACCATGATTGACAAAGAAGGCAAAGATTATTGATCAAGCTAAAAGCACCTATGGATAAAGTCTTTGGTTCAAGCGCTTAGCAAAATTTCAAGGTATAATGATAATACTTACTTTGAACTTAAGACATAAATGCTCAATGGTCAAAAGAAATATTTTATATTGTCCAAATCCTTACTCAAGTTTTTCTAAGCTAAAAATCATTTTTCACTTGAGTGCAATCGATTTTCATATTAGTGCAATTGATTGCATGCTTCAATTTTTCAAAAAATTTGCTATTATTTCTAAGTGCAATCGATTTGCATGGTTGTGCAATCCATTACACTCAATCAATTTTTGCTACTGACTTCAAATGCAATCGATTTACACTCTTGTGCAATCGATTGCACACTCAAAATATTTGAATTTCTAGCTGTTGAAACCTCGTGCAATCGATTTGCACATAGGGTGCAATCGATTGCATGCGGCACGATTTTGAAAAACATCAGCTTTACACATGCCTATTCATAACATCATTTCATGGAAACCTTTCACTCAATCTTGGAAATTGTTCATGATTCATTTACAGAACTTTATGCTGTTTCAAAAGGGTGCTATGAACATATAAATACTCATTTTCAAAATCATTTCAACACCTCTTCCAATTATATTTTCTAAATTTTCAAAAATCAAACTCAAGTTGTTATACAGTTTCATACACAAGTTTTCTGCACACTTTCACATATTGTTAACCATAAAACTTTGAGCATTATATATCTTGAGTCGTTGTATAATATTATCATTGGAAGAGAAGATCAATTCATTTATTAAATCACTCAAAGTGATCATTGCTACTCAAACTCACTTATCATTGTTGGAAATAAGTTTAAGTGGTTTTTTAAATCTTGTTTTTCCAGGATTGTTGGATACAAGTAAAGTCACTTTGAGAGGATTGTTCTCATTGTTGACATAGTGAAAATCCAAGAGGATTGTTCTTGTTATAAGAGGATTGTTCTTTGTTTTGGGTAGTTCTTGTTTAAGTTTGCCACAATAAGGAAATCTCTTTCATGTTGAAAGGGGACTGGAGTACTCTCGGACTGTGAGGGGAACCAGGATATATCGCTTGTGTCTCTTTATTTTCCAGCACTTTACTCTTTCATAAATTCACCATAAACCAGAAAAATAATATCCATCATCACTGAAACCAGAAATTTTTAAAGTACCTAATTCACCCCCCCCCCTCTTAGGCGCACCTCGTACTTACAATTGGCACCAGAGCAGGTTATAGGTAACCTGTTCCTAAAAGATCCAGAATGGCTTTCGCAAATCAAAATCCTGTTTTCAGAGATGGTGGTATTAACAACAAGCCTCCTCTATTTTGTGGTGAATATTTTGACTTCTGGAAAATACGCATGAAGGCACATCTAGAAGCACAAGGAGTAGAAATATGGAATACCGTCGAGAATGGTCCTTTTATCCTTATAACGGTAATCAATGGTGCTGGCTCATCAAAGCCTAAAGATGCATGGGACGAAGATGATAAGAAGAAGGTTCTCTATGATAAAAAGGCAATAAATCTTCTTCAAGGTGCACTTAGCATGGACAAATTCTTCTATGTCTCGGTATAGAAAACAACAAAAGAAATATGGGATACCTTGGTACAAACTCATGAAGGAACTGTTGAAGTTAAAAGATCAAGACTAAATATCATGAGTCAAGAATAAGAATTATTTCGAATGCAGCCCGGAGAAACCATCCTTGACCTACAAAAGAGATTCGTGCACTTGACAAATCATCTAAGTGCTCTTGGTAAGACTTTGACAAACGATGAACTAAATCTAAAAGTACTTAGGTCCTTAACTAGGAAATGACAACCAAAGGTAACGACAATTTCAGAAAAGAAAAGTCTCTCCTCAATGACTTCTGCAACATTGTTTGGGAAACTTCAAGAATATGAAACGGAATTTGAAAGACTTGAAAAACATAAAAATCAAGAGAATAAATCCAAGAATATTACTTTAAAGATAGATTCCAAGGAAGTTGAAAAGGAAGACAATCCGGAAGAAGATGAAAATTCCATGCTTCTTGTTAAAAGGCTTGGTAAGTTCTTTGGTAGAAATGACAAATACTTTTCTCATTCAAAAGGAAACAAAAAATTCAAGAAAAAGGAAGCTTCCATATCAACACAAGAAGTCACATGTTATGAATGTGGTAAGCAAGGTCATATCAAGCCAGATTGTCCGAATCTCTCCAAGAAAGGTGGCTACAAAAGCAAAAAGGGATTCAAGAACAAAAAGGCCTATGTTGCATGGGAGGATAATGAAATAGGTTCTTCATCCGATTCTGATTGTGATGAAAGTGCAAATCTAGCATTGATGGCCTCACACCATTCCAATAATAAAGACAATGAGGTTAGTAATTAATTTTCTCTTTTTGATAGTGATGCACAAGTTGCTATAGATGAACTATTAAATGAATGCAAAATTCTGTATAAAACTATTTCATCTCAAAAGAAAAAAAATTCATCTTTAGAAGAAAAATGTGAATCTATGGAAAAAGATTTCAAAGAAGAAAAACAAAAATTAAGTGATGAACAAAAATAGAATTTTGTATGCAAAAATTGTGAATCACTCTCTTTCCAAATTGTCCAATTGAAAAGAGTTATTGAAAGATATGAAAAAGGTCAAATTGGATTGGAAGGTGTTCTTAGCCAACAAAGATACTCCAATGATAAAAGTGGACTTGGATACACAAAGATTTCTAAACCAAGTTCAAATAAAACTATCTTTGTTAAGGCTAGTGATCAATCATCCAAAGAGAAAGTGAACAAACCTAAAATAGTTCATCACTATCCTAAAAAGAAAACATTTACTAGGAAGAAATCTTATCCTTCTAGATATAGAAGTAACTTTGAACCTACTTGTTTTTATTGTGGTATTAAAGGTCATACACCTAATGCTTGCTATGTTAGAAACTTTAGTGTGGAAAGTGGGAATTATGTGTGGGTAAAGAAAGGAACTAATTATGAAGGACCCAAAGCAACTTGGGTACCTAACAAAGCCTAATTTGTTTTGCAGGTATGCTTGAAGACCACATGCAATCTTTGGTATCTTGATAGTGGTTGTTCAAAGCATATGACGGGAGACATAAACCAATTTTCAAATCTAGTTCTAAAGGCCAAGGGTTTTGTCACTTATGGAGACAATAATAAGGGAAGAATTATTGGCAAAGGAAAAGTTGGTGCTCCACCTTTCACATCCATTGAAGATGTTCTTTATGTTTAAGGAATAAATCACAATCTTCTTAGTATTAGCCAACTTTGTGACAAAGGCTTCAAGATCAAGTTCACCAAGGATGAATGCTTGATAGAAGACGAAGTCACACAAGAGGTTATACTTAAAGGTAAAAGAATCAATAATATATTCATGATTTCCCTTGATGATCCATCTTTGAAGGTAAAATATATCATGGAGAACAACGATAATTCATGGTTGTTGTACCCCAAAATTTTCCCTCCCATATTTCTCAAAACATTTCAAGAAAGATCCTCAAGTTGCTCAAGGAAGTCCAAGGGTTGACCAGACAAGCTCTCTCCTAAGGCAGCCTACCTCAAATTAGGGTTTCATATTGCATCAAGTTACTTGAGTCCAAGGGACCCCAAATGCTCACCAAGGTCCTAATATGTTCTCAAGACCATCCATGACAAGTTTCAAGCCTTGTAGAGAAAGTTTGCTCAGTCAATTGCTCAAAGGCCTAAAAATCGACTGTGCTAGGGCAAAAGTCAACTGTGGCCTACATACAGTCAAACTTCATGATTTTTTGTAAACATCCTCATCTTGAAGTATATTTCATCATTTGATCAAGGGTTGATCATGATTCGTCAAGGATTGCTCATAATTCATCAAGAACAAAAAGTTGCTAAATTAGAGTTTTGCAGGAAAAGTCAACTCAAATTTGACCAAGCATAACTTTCTCATAATTTATGAGAAATGACCCATCCAAAGCTTATTTTGAAGAGGATGCTATGTGTGATCGGTGGATCTGGAACTGACTGTTTAACGCTGGTTCACGAAATGTCGCGGAAGCAAGAGTCGCCACCGTCTTTTATTTTCTCCAACATGGAAAGGACAAAAGCACAGAAAAATTCCTTATGAGATTAGTTCTCGGTTAGGGAGGTAGATTTATAGAAAGGGAAGGTGTTAACACCCTTTCTATCCATGGTTGTCCATGGGCTCTTAGATACTTGCTCATTTGTGTTTTCAAAAGTGTTTGTTTGCTTTTCAAAGTGTGAGTGAGTTTGAAAAAGTTTCGTTTTAAAGATTTCAGATCGACTCTTGTATCAGTCCTCAAGAGTGTTTGAAAAATTGTTTTGAAAGCTTTAGAAAGTGTCGGTGTGAAAAGATTTTTTGATTTGTTTTGAATTAGAGCAAGTATCTACGAGTCATCTACCTACCCTAAGGAATTAGGCTGTGTAAATGTCCTTAAGGTAGTGCCATCCCACCATTGAGAGGTAGGTAGCACCACCGTTGGAGGTGTTCGGGTCAATTCGATTGTTAGGGACAGTGTGGTCACCAGAGCAACAGTAGGACACCTTAGAAGCTACCCATATGCCATAGATCATGGACATAAGGACTTACTAAAACGTCCTATACTCGACGACCACGTTTCGAGGGGCAAGGCAACAGTGAGGCGTACCCTAAGAGTGGTGTGTGAATTGTGTGTCATTTTCAATTATATTTTATCTTGTCATGCATTGGGTGAGCTACGCTTTGATTTTATTTGGGCCATCCATTCTTTCATGCAATAGTTAACAGTTAAAAGGTGCCAAAATTAAAATGCGGAAAATAAAAGTCCTACGGTATTACAAGGCGCGGGTTTATACATCGCCAAATTAACAAAAACCCGATTTTGAATAAAAGCGCGGAAAATAAATGTCCTAATTACTATTACAAAGCTTTGGGGCAAATACATTATATTTAAAAAAGGGAAATAAAAATAAACGTGCGAAAAGAAATTAGAATCGAGTGCGAGGGCGTTGGACCCTTTAAAGAAAATAAATTGAAATTGAAAATGAATTAATTATTTAATAAGAAAAGAAGTTATTTTTATGTTTTTTGGTATTTAATGAAAATAAAGGAAGAAAATTAGTTAGTATTGGAAACCCTAATTCTACACTATTTTTAATTTGTTAAATAAAAATATTTAAGTTTAAACCTAATTTACTAATTTTTTAATTACAAGAGTATTTACAAAAATAATTAATGATTAATAATAATAATAATAAGAAAATTTTATTTATTAAAAAGAAGGGTAAAATGCTAAAAAACCTAATTTTTATGTATTTTAGTTATTTAAGAAAAAAAACATTAAAATTAAACCTAAAATTAAACTAAATTGATTATTGGAATTTATTTACAAAACTATTTAAAGAATTAAAAATTAAATAAACATGTTTTTATTTTTAATGATTTCTGATTTTTTTGTATTTTTGTATTATGAAAATTAATTTTATGGAATTAAATAAAAGCAATTAATCAAATAAAAGAAAAAAAGAATTAAAATAAAAAAGAAATATGCAAACCATAGGAGGGGTATCTGGCCCTTAGAGGAGGCTTATTGTGAGTAATCTGGCCCAACCGATGCAAGGCCCTTTTGACTTTTAGTGATCCTATGCTTGTGGTTGACTGAACGTGTACCCTGGAATTCATATCATGGCCTTCAGATTGATCATTAGAGACACATGGCAAGCCTGGGTATTGGGATGCATGGTGCTCTTTGGAAGTGGCACTGTACAGAAGCACGTTATGGACAAAATTATAGAGGAAGAGGGGGACCTGGGAATCGAACCCAGGTCCCAGTACCTGCATGACAGCTAAGCTACCAATCCAACCAAAGCGTTTCTTTGTTAATTTAATGGAATAGAAATAATATAAGAGAATAACACGCTTATGGTACATCACGCGCCAAAAATTCAAACGAGCCTGTCATCCTGGGACACGTACACCTTCTTCTTCGTTTGCCTGAAATTACAAAATAGATAGCGGGGGTTTTAAACCCCCACTAAATGGTACCTGCGAATAATAGCGAATAGGGCATACGTGACCATAAATTGAGCGCGAGGTATGGATTCAATTCGCCAGAAGGTCACGATTTTAGTGGTACTAGTTTCATGGTCCAATTTTTTCAGATGAATGAAACCCCAAAATTGGAGCTCTAAAACCCTAAGCAGCTTTCATGGCAACTCCTCATACCGGCAATATTAATTCAATTAAAAGACACCAAAAGCTTCAGAGAGTTCATGTTAGTGTGAATCAAGCATTAAAACGTATGAAAGATGTATGCAAATTCAAACACGAATATGAAAAAAGTTATGAACAGGGAGACTTCATTCTACCAATTCTTGAGGCAGGGACTATGTTTTTGATTGCAATCTCTTCCTGGACGCGTAAACAAGCTTTTGGAATGGCTCTTAGGCCTTGAAACGCACAGCAGCTATGAAAATAGTTTTTAATTTTTTTGTCAAAAATGCAAGTTTGTCTCTATGCCTTATGCACAACTTTCTTGTTCTTTTCATTAGGGTTCAATTGTGCTTATGTATGTGAGTAGAACTAGGTCAAAAAACCAGCCCAAAACCATGTTTTAATGCTTTTCAAATATTTGATTTTCCATGATCTTTTTCAATCCTTTTTGCCATCAAACCATTGCCAATCATGGGAGATTCTTTCCCTTTTGGATGTGCACGAAATCTTGAGTACATAAAGAGTGCATATGCTGCATAAAAAGATTTGAAAGGTGGCATTTGATATTTTTGTCATATTTAATTTTAATTAAGTGAATTAATAATAATAATAATTCAAATAATTAATCAAAAATGATAAAATAACTCCCTTGGATGTCAATGGGTCGTGCATAGCCTTTGGGTGATGATTCATGGAAGAAATTGAGGCCCATTAGCAATTTTGAGGCATTTGAAGCAAAGTTGGCTTTTCAAAATTCCCAAAAATTGCCCAACTTCCACAAGGCATATCTTGCTCAATTTTTAAGCTTTGATCATGTTCTTGGACATTTTGGAAAGGTCTTGAAGTCCTATAACCAATGCCTTTTGTCCCATGTCATTTTTATTTACCAATCTCAAGTTATGGTCTTTGACTTAAAGTGCCTTTTTGTTGACTTTTGAAAATGACCTATAATGTTGAGATTGATAACTTTTTGTGAGAGCATTTCTTGGACTTGAAGTGTGAAGATGAGTTGTAGGAAATGTCATTCTCTTAAAAATGAGCTTTGGATGGAATTTTTCTGATAAAACATGTGGAAGTTATGCCTTGGTCAATTTGTAGTTGACTTTTTCAACTGTCCAAAAATAGAAACTTTTGCATCTTGAGCCTTTTTGAGCCATGCTTTGAGAATCATGATCAAGAATTGATCAAATGATGTTTGTGGCTTCAAAATAATATGTTGACAAAAAATTTTGACTTTTGACTGTCAAATGACCATTTTGCCCCTATAGTTGACTGTAGGGCAATTAGGGGTTTTGACTGTGCAATTTTGTGCTGTGAGTCTTGAAACTTGGCATGAGGATGCTTGACAATGTTTGTAGGAATGTGGGACTTGATTAGACCCTTGGAAACTTCAATTTCTTTGCCAGAACCAAAACCCTAATTTTTGACTGTTAGGAGGCCATTGGACTATGCAACCCTTGGGAGATTTTGAAGCTTGATCTTAGCAAACCTTGAAGAATATGGGAGGGAAAATTTTGGGGTACAACAGTTGCCCCTGTTCAATCTTCTTAAACCTGAGGATGTAGATTGGCTGACGTGCCTTTCGTAATCCGAGGGTAGAAGATGATTGAACACTAGAGTGCCCATAAATTTGCGCTCACATTGTAGAATGTCAGCAGTATGATGCGGGGAATGGGCTTACAGATGCCATTTGGAGAGATGATGAGCAGGAGGATAGGCTTATAGATGCCACCTGGAGGCGATGGATAGGTGGACGGGCTTATAGATGCCATCAGGAGGTTGTCGATCGCGTAAGAGATCCCTTAGCGAGAACTTGCGTACCTGAAAAAGAAAGATAATTACCTGGCCTGTTACAGGAGTTGACCTTAAAATTCTTTATATAGACGCGCCCTGGCTGGATACAGGTATCGACTCTTTGAACTCTTCAGACGTGCCCTGGCGAGATACAGGAGTCGAGTCTGGAGCTTCAAAAGGTGATGAATGAATCAGGGATGGTTACTACCTCAACGGGACGATGAGAGAACCTTGGACGATTACTACCTCAGCGGGACGATGAGAGAACCTTTGGGCGATTACTACCTCAACGGGACGATGAGAGAACCTTTGGGCGATTACTACCTCAACGGAATGATGAGAGAACCTTGGACGATTACTACCTCAACGGGACGATGAGAGAACCTTGGATGATTACTACCTCAACGGGACGATGAGAGAACCTTTCAGACGCACCCTGGTAAGATACAGGAATCGGGTCTGGTAATGCTAGTCGTCAACGGATACACCCTGGCAAGATACAGGAATCTGATCTGGTACTGTTAGTCGTCAACGGATACACCCTGGCAAGATACAGGAATCTGATCTGGTACTGTTAGTCGTCAACGGATACACCCTGGCAAGATACAGGCATCGGATCCTCAAACTCTTCAGACACACCCTGGCAAGATACAGGAATCTGATCTGGTACTGTTAGTCGTCAACGGATACACCCTGGCAAGATACAGGCATCAGATCCTCGAACTCTTCAGACACACCCTGGCAAGATACAGGAATCTGATCTGGTACTGTTAGTCGTCAACGGATACACCCTGGCAAGATACAGGCATTGGATCCTCAAACTCTTCAGACACACCCTGGCAAGATACAGGAATCTGATCTGGTACTGTTAGTCGTCAATGGATACACCCTGGCGAGATACAGGCATCGGATCCTCAAACTCTTCAGACACACCCTGGCAAGATACAGGAATCTGATCTGGTACTGTTAGTCGTCAACGGGTACACCCTGGCAAGATACAGGCATCAGATCCTCAAACTCTTCAGACACACCCTGGCAAGATACAGGAATATGATCTGGTACTGTTAGTCGTCAACGGATACACCCTGGCAAGATACAGGCATCGGATCCTCGAACTCTTCAGATGCACCCTGGCAAGATACAGGAATCGGGTCTGGAATCGATCATCAATAGATACACCCTGGCAAGATACAGGAATCGGATCTTTAGTTGCGACCATTGATAGTATTCATCTTTGTATTAACTTTTGTCCTGAAAAGACAAAACGTTAGTTGCATGTGATGTCATGATGTATGACATGCGAAATGTGATAAGTGTTCATGATGCGTATATGCATGCTATAATGTATGGACATGCGATGTTTATGAATGTATGTTTTTGTCTAGGAAAGTAAATCCTTGACGGGTGCCGGGAAGTTAAATCCTGGGCTGATATGAATAGCATTTCGCTATTTCAGCTGGGGACGATTGTTGCAAGAATACCGGTAGGAGAATATGACTCCGTTGGGGAATAACTTTGGCGAATGGATTACTCTGTGGGGAGGAAATTACTATAGCGATCTTGCTAGGAAAAATACTCTGTGGGAAGAGAGATACTTTGCTGAGATGCTTGATGATAATTCCGCTGGGGACACTATTGTTATGTTGTGGAATTAATAGACTTCGCTGGGGATAAGAAGATTTTGCTGACGACGGTTTTTCCATGACTTTTGGTTGAGGATAACCCAGTTATATCCTAGTAGGGAAATAACCTTTGAATAAAGCCGGGAGACGCGTTCGTGCTCTGTAGGGGGGAAAGCTTCCAGAATCTACTAGGGATAAGCTTCCTGCTGGGGAGATGATTCAGCTTTCCTGGGGAAATCTTCAGACTGGACTCTCTTGGGGAAAATTTTTTAGATGTATCGGGGAAGTGGCTCCACTGAATGTCTGATATACCGCCGGGGAACAATCTTAGATCAAGACTGCCGGGGATGCTTGTTAAGAATATTCGTATATTGCGCTGAGGAATGTTGAGATCTGCTGGAGGATACCCAACTTCCTTAAGGCTGATAGGATAGCTTTGCTTGGGGAGCGTGTATTGACTTGCTGGCTCACTCTCTAGGGAATTAAGATATACTGGTTACGTTCATCAGCTGAACTTACCTTGGTACCTTGGTGGACAAAGCAATTAGATCGCTTAGACAAACATTACTGCCCCTGTTTCTAGTGTTACTTGTAATTAATCCTTTGTTTCGTATGCAAATATTTATGAGTTAGCAATTATTGTCAAATGCATATATCACAAATTGAACCTTGGACGTTCTTCGCAAAACAAAACAGAAAAAGGAAAAACAATTGGCAATTTGTCTGAAAAGTGAATTTATATTGATTTTTGAATTGCCCGTAAATAGGCGTTTATGTACAAGAGGCTGACGTCCTGGTAAGAGAACGCCGCCGAACAAACGAGTTTATACAAATTGTACAAAGGGAAAACAAAACAGCTATGTGAAAAGAATAATCCCACTGGGTTCCAACTCTGCTATCGCCTTTATATCTTCGAGTGTCTCATCACTTGATGACCTAGCTGAAGATGAAGCTGATTGATTGATGCCTTTTGAACTTGATGTTGATACCGGATTCTGGATGCGAAGTGATCCAATGAGACATATTATTACGCTTTATCCCTAACTTTTGCCTGGACCGCCCTTTCGGGTTTTCAGTCCACCGGGATACCCCTTTTTGCCCAAGCCGCCTTTTCAGGTTTTCGACCTGCCGGGTGTACAGATTTTTTCATTTCATCCCTTCATTTTGCCCGAACCCTTTTGGTTCGCCGGGAAGCCCTAATGTTTGCCTAGGTATGTCAACCTAGCGGGTCTTTTATTATGCGTAGTATCTTTTTACTATGTCTGCATTGGCGGGGTGAGGAAGGTCGTCATCATCCATAGTGGTTAGGATCATGGCTCCTCCTGAGAACACATGGTTAACCACAAATGGCCCTTCGTAGGTGGGGGTCCATTTTCCCCTGGGATCACTCTGAGGAAGGATGATACACTTGATTACCAGATCCCCAACTTGATATTCTTGTGGTCTGACCTTTTTGTTAAATGCCCTGATCATCCGTTTTTGATACGTCTGACCATGACAGATAGCAGCAAGTCTCTTTTCGTCAATTAAATTTAGCTGATCAAGTCGAGTCTGGATCCAATCGTCTTCGCTCAGATCTGCATCCTTCATTATCCGGAGAGAGGGTATCTGCACTTCGATCGGTAAGACTGCTTCCATGCTGTAGACCAAGGAGAAAGGAGTTGCCCCGGTTGACGTTCTTGCTGAGGTACGGTACCCATGAAGAGCGAACGGTAACATCTCGTGCCAATCTTTATAGGTCACTGTCATCTTCTGCACAATCTTCGTGATATTCTTATTCGCTGCTTCTACAGCCCCATTCATCTCCGGCCGGTAAGGAGAAGAGTTTTGGTGCTGTATTTTGAACTGCTCGTAGAGCTCAGTGATCATTTTGTTATTAATATTGGTACCATTGTCCGTAGTGATCCTCTCAGGGACGCCGTATCGACAGATCAGATTATGCCGAATGAATCGTGCCACAACGTTCTTGGTTACTGTAGCATAAGAAGCTGCTTCAACCCACTTTGTAAAGTAATCGATCGCTACCAGGATGAAGCGATGCCCGTTAGATGCCGTGGGTTTAATCTCGCCGATCATATCTATGCCCCACATTGCAAAGGGCCAAGGTGCAGTCAGAACATTTAGAGGAACTGGAGGAACATGCACCTTGTCTTCATAAATCTGGCACTTATGACAGGTCCGAGAATGTTGGTAACAGTCGGCTTCCATTGTGGACCAGAAATATCCTGCTCGAAGGATCTTCTTTGCCATGGTATGTCCACTGGAATGTGTTCCGAAGGTACCTTCGTGTAGCTCCGCCATGATCCTTTCTGCTTCAGTTTTATCCACACAACGCAGTAAGGTCGAATCATGGTTTCGCTTGTACAGGATGCCGTTGCTAAGGAAGAACTTCGCTGCGAACCTTCTCAGAAACTTCTTATCGTTGACAGATGCGCCTTCAGGGTACTCTTGAGTTTCCAAATATCTCTTCACCTCATGGTACCAGGGTTTTTCAGTCACTACCTCAGCCTCGAGATCACAATAATATGCCGGTTCGTCCAATTTCCAGATAATGACCCGGGGAGCCTCATTGTCCCATTTGACTTTGAACATGGAAGACATCGTAGCTAACGCGTCTGCCAACTGATTCTCCTCTCTTGGGAAATGTTCAAAAGTTAT
Organism: Vicia faba; assembly: GCA_948472305.1. Lineage (NCBI taxonomy): Eukaryota > Viridiplantae > Streptophyta > Magnoliopsida > Fabales > Fabaceae > Vicia > Vicia faba. Next base: position 1,142,503,760 of record OX451737.1, read on the forward strand.
CTCTATGAAGTGGGGGATCAAGGTCAACACACATTCTTTGTAAGGAATAAGATTCGGATGTTTCGTATCCCACTTGCCTTTGATCTGATTGATCACGAGAGCGGAATCTCCGAAGACACTCAGAAACTTGATCCTTAAATCAATCGCAACTTGAAGACCCATGATGCATGCCTCATACTCCGCCATATTGTTGGTGCAGTTGAAACATAGCCGGGCAGTGAGTGGAGTATGAGTGCCTTAAGGGGATATGATCACAGCGCCGATACCATTACCCAAAGCGTTGGAGGCTCCGTCAAAGTGCATAGACCATCGGGATCCTTCCTCAGGTCCTTCATCTGGTCCAAGTACTTCACAATCAGTCACTATCATAATGCTCTCGTCGGGAAATTCAAAGTTCATTGACTGATAGTCGTCTACTTCCTGATGTGCCAAGTGGTCTGCCAATACACTTCCCTTGATGGCTTTCTGAGTTGTGTTTGGGATGTCGTATTCTGTCAAGATCATTTACCATCTTGCTATTCTCCCAGACAGAGCAGGCTTTTCAAATATGTATTTTATAGGATCCATCTTTGAGATCAACAAAGTAGTGTGAGTCAGCATATACTGTCTCAGCAGGCGAGCAGCCCATACCAAAGCGCAACAAGTTTTCTCGAGCAGTGAGTATCGGGTCTCACAGTCGGTAAACTTTTTGCTAAGGTAATAAATGGCATGCTCTTTTCGGCCAGACTCGTCATGTTGCCCCAGCACACACCCCATTGAGTTGTCAAGTACTGTCAGGTATAGTATCAGAGGTCTCCCTTCAACCGGCGGCATAAGGATGGGTGGTTCTTGGAGATACTCTTTGATTCTGTCAAAAGCGGCCTGACATTCATCGTTCCAACGTACTACCTGATCTTTCTTCAGCAGCTTGAAGATTGGTTCACAAGTAGCAGTTAGGTGCGAGATGAATCGGGCAATGTAATTCAGACGTCCTAAAAAGCCTCTGACTTCTTTCTCTGTCTTGGGGACTGGCATCTCTTGAATGGCTTTAACCTTGGCAGGGTCCACTTGAATACCCTTATCACTTACAACGAAGCCTAGCAACTTTCCAGATCTAACCCCGAAGGTGCACTTGTTCGGGGTCAACCTCAGCTTGTACAGTTTCAAATGATCAAATAGTTTCTGCAGAAGGTCAAGGTGTTCTTCCTCAGTTTGAGACCTTGCAATCATGTCGTCGACATACACTTCAATCTCATGATGGATCATGTCATGAAATAAAGCAACCATGGCGCGTTGGTAGGTTGCCCCAGCATTTTTCAGTCCGAATGGCATAACCTTATAGCAGAAGGTGCCCCACTGAGTGACAAAGGTAGTCTTTTCCATATCTTCCGGAGCCATCTTGATCTGATTGTACCCTGAAAAACCATCCATGAAAGAAAACACTTTGTGCTGAGCAGTATTGTCAACCATAACATCAATGTGAGGTAGAGGGAAGTCATCCTTGGGGCTGGCCCTGTTCAGATCCTTGTAATCGACATACATTCTGACCTTACCATCTTTCTTAGGTACCGGCACTATGTTGGCAACCCACTGAGGGTAAGAAGTCACTGCAAGAAACCCGACATCGAACTGTTTCATAACCTCAACTTTGATCTTCCCAGACATCTCTGGACGCATACGGCGGACCTTTTGCTTAACTGGAGGGCAGTCTTCCTTGGTAGGCAAATGATGGACCACAATGTCAGTATCCAACCCGGGCATGTCTTCGTAGGACCAGGCGAAAATCTCCACATAATCATGTAACATGTGAGTCAACCGTTGTTTCACGCTAAGCTCCAGATTGGCACCAATCTTAACCTCCTTTATATCTGTCTCAGTACCCAGATTTATTGTTTCCACCGGCTCTTCATGTGGTTGAATTGCCCTCTCTTCCTGGAGTAACAATCTTGCAAGCTCACCAGGCACCTCGCAATCATCTTCATCTTCGTCTTCGGCTAAGTTGATCGGATTTTCGAAGTCATAACTGGCAGTAGCAGAGTCGTTACCAGTGAGATCCAGAGTGGATTGAAACCTGTATGAGTGAGTGTGTGTAAATACAGCTGTTTTGCAATATATAAAGAAAGGAAAGAAAGAAAAGGAGCATAAGATTTGAAATGCGAGAAAACGTCCAAGGTCTTTATTCATGATATATGAAATGACAATTAATATGCCCTCACAAATGAAGCCACGGTGCCCCGGGTAAGACACCGGGCCATAGAGTTTCAATTCATTGTTTATTATAAATAACAAAAACAAAGGAATTCATTACTGCGTAACAAAAGTAACAGGTGTATGATCTTTAGCAGTCCAATTGGTCAATCCACCATCAGTCGTCGGGTAGATCCAGCTATCGAACTCCGATTCTTCCACTTCGTTTTCATCCCCAATAGCATTCACTCCTGGATTAGTGATGAGCACAGGAGGTCTTCCGATCCTAGCTTTGTGCACGTTCCTCTGAGTCTCTGCAGTGAAACCCAGTCCAAACTTGTCAGTTTTTGGTGTAAAATCAGGGAGCCTGCCCCAGTTAGCACATTCACCTTTCTCGATTACAGCCCGAGCGTCCTTTAAGGAGGCCATCTTCAAAGGAGAGCTCTCTTCAGTTACTGCTTCTGGCGCTGCCAATATTGGAGGCACCTCTTCAAAATGCTGAAAGGGGGTTTCAATAAACTCCCCGTCCATCTCGATATACCGGAAGGAATTCAGATGACTCACCATATATTCCTCCTCCCCCTACACAGTGACAATCTTCCCTCTGACAGGGTACTTGAGCTTCTGGTGTAGGGTAGAGGTCACTGCCCCAGCTTTGTGAATCCAAGGTCGACCCAGTAAACAGGAATAAGATGGACGAATATCCATCACATAGAAAGTTGAGTCGAATACTTGAGAACCCACACGAATAGGAATGTCTACCTCTCCATGAACCATCCTCTTCGATCCGTCAAAGGATCGAACAATGATGTTGCTAGGTTTCAATTCCAGGCCCTCACAATCCAACCGGTCTAAGGCCTTTTTGGGTAACACATTCAGGGAAGAACCGGTGTCCACCAACACGTCTGCAAGAGTAGTGCCCCTGCATTCTATAGAGACATGCAGGGAATCATTGTGGTTCTTTCCTTTGGCGGTAAGGTCAGCATCCGAGAAACCCAAACCATTGTCGGCTGTCAAATTGGCTACGCAATCAGTAAACTGATCTGTAGAGGTCTCTTGTGGCACATGGGCCGTCTTTAGAAATGAAATCAGGGCCTTAGCATGGGCCTCTGAGCACAGCAGTAATGAGAGCATAGAGATCTTGGAGGGGGTATGCCCCAGCTGTTCAACGACATTGAAGTCGCTCTTTTTAATTATTTTAAGAATTTCCTCCATCTCTTGCTGGGAGGCTTCAACATTCACAGACTTTGGTGCCTCCATCCGGGCAGGCTCATCTTCAATCCCTTTGCCCCGAGTATTAGATGACTCGGCAACAGGGGAAGCAACTTGATCAGAAGTGGGAACAGGCGCACTTGCAGGTGTAATTATGAGAGGTCTTCGAATAGATGGTGGTGCAATGTCAGGCGAGAAGAGCCTGCCACTGCGGGTAACTTTGGCTGGACCTGTGATATTGCTGATGCTGGTACCAGTGTTGAACTCTTGCATTATACCATGTACATATACATCTTCCCCATAGTGCCATGGGACGGCCTTATCAGATTCATAGGGGAGAGGCCCCGGAACAGTAATAATAATGGGTGCAACGGTCATGATTTTAACTGGCTTCCTCGGGGGAGCCTTGATTGGGTTACTGAAAATTGTAACGACAGATACTTCTTCCACAGGAACAAAAGGAACAACGGTCTTCTTAAACAGAATCTCTTTGCTGTCCATCAGGCTTTGGATGCCTAACTTCAGCAACGGACAACCAGTAAGGGAAACAGCACACAAAAGGCAACCCTTGCTACAACCCGGAAATAAACCGGCCAGCAACAAGTTCCTCTTAACAGTCAACAGAGGAGTAGCTACATCATTCACAGAAACAGCATACAAGTCTTCATCAACGACATTTACTCCATGCTGGGGCATAGGAGCAGTCATAACATTTGGCCTCTCAGGCGCCTCAAATTGTATCTCCTTCGCATCAATAAGGTCCTGCACCTTGTTTCTCAGGGCCCAGCAGTCATCAGTGGAATGCCCCGGACTATCGGAGTGATAAGCACAGCGGGCATTTGGATTATACTTGGGGGATGCGGTATTCACAACCTTCGGGGCCTCCCTGACAGTTACCAAGTTGGTGGATAACAGCTGCGGCAAGATTTGTGACAAGGTCATGCTCAGCCGGGTAAATTCTCTTCTGGGTCTCTCAGCCCTTGGTTGATTGAGTTGCCGAGGAGCGGCAACAGGTTTAGCAATCACCACCGCGTTGACAGCTTGGCGGTGCTCTGGTTTGTCTTGCCTCCTAGGCCCATACACAACACTGGCCTCCTTCTTAAAAGTTTTCTTCTCAGCACTTGAAGATGCCCCTTTCTGAATTTTACCTGACTTCATGCCAGCCTCTATCCTTTCCCCAGTCAGAATGAGGTCAGTGAACCCTGCAGATGAATTACCGATAAGATGATTGAAGAATGGCCCGGATAGGGTCCCCAAGAACATATCTACCAGCTCACGGTCAGTTAACGGAGGCTGCACCCTGCCAGCCAGGTCCCTCCACTTCTGCGCATACTCTTTGAAACCTTCTCCCGATCCTAACGACATACCCTGGAGTTGGATACGGGTAGGAGCGAGGTCGGCATTATATTGATACTGCTTGTAAAAAGCAGTAGCCAACTCCTCCCAGTTACGAACCTTGGTTCCATCCAGCTGATAGAACCATTCGAGATGAGTCCCTGAAAGACTCTCCTGGAAGAAGTGGATCCACAAGTTCTTGTCCACTATATACGGCTGAATCTTCCGCACATAAGATCTGAGGTGCAACTTAGGGCAAGACGCCCCGTCATACTTCACGAAAGATGGTGCTTTAAACTTATGCGGGATGACCACACCAGAAGATAAACCCAAGTCTCCGAAATCCAGCCCAGGCACTTGTTGAATTTCCATGGCATTCAGCCGGTCTTCCAACTGCTTGTATCGGTCTTCAGCTGGAGGATATTGTTCTTCATTAAAATCAGTCTCATTGTCAGAGACCACCGGACTTGGAGCCCTTCCCCCCTGGGGACTGTCTTTGCCTACAGAAGAACCAGCTTCCTCATTCTGCAGAGTGTTACCAAACCTCCGGCCCGTATTGAATAGAACGGTTCTCTTCTTCTTCTTCTTCTTCTGAACCAGCAGGGCCTTCAGTTCTGCCTGTCCTTGGGCCAAACCCATAATCAGTTCCTGAAATTGTGCATTCTGCGCCTGAAGGGCCGTGATAGACTGCTCGGTTGATGATTCAGGGTTCATGATGCTGAAATAAACAACGAAGAACAGTAAGCAACCTGAAAAGAAGAGTACCTGCTATGCACATGATGAATGGAATGCGTATGATTTATGTTTTCAAAGACAATCGGGAATCAACTTTGTAAACAAAAAGGAACACACTTCATTAGATTCAACTTTGAAATTTAAATTGTCCAGCAGATTGCCCTTAGGCGTTACATAAAAATGGAAATACTGAAAAGGGAAATAAAACTATAAAAGAACATCCACAGCTCATCATTGATCCCAGGGTCTCCTCTTCTCAGTACGGATGTAGTCATTCAGAGCTCGCTCATTCTCCAATTTCTTTGTCAGCTTCTGGATCTTCAATTCCTGCTCGTTGAACTTTTCCCGATAAGAATCCCGTTCTTCTCGCAGTTGCGACCAAGACCTCTTTAGTGTCTCATAATCAGTAGGTATCTGAGGAGGGAGGACAGTTGGAGGAACCCCATCTTTATCAGGATACTCAAGAATGACGGGTCTGACAGCTTCATATGGCATACCTAACTTCTGAGCACGGATGCAGACCCATTTGTAGTAGGCTTCCATAGGTAGAGAAGTCTTTGGCCCCAACTCTTGTGGGTCAGCTTTATGAACTCTGTCCCAAGCCTCGATGAACCTACGACGCAGCTCATCACTATCCACCTGAAACTCAAAATTGATGTGAGGCACCAACATCTCATGAGGCCCTGCTCTTCTGGCCCTTCCAAACTGACGGAGAGCTAGACATGGATTATAAGAAATTCCTCCTTGGGTACCAATCAAAGGAACATTAGGGTATTCTCCGCAGCGGTCAATAACAGCTACCTCATCCAAACCTCTGAAAGTCCAAATGATGTCCTTATCAGTGAGAGACATCACTCTATGAGCCCAACCTCTTCCTTCTTGGTTCTTCAGCACGAACTTGGGGAGGTGCGAAATAAACCACCTCACCAACAAAGGGATATAACACCACAGAGTTCCTCGCCTTCGGGCAGTACGAGCATAAAGTTGTTGCAGGATGTCACCCAAGAGAGTGGGCACAGGATTCTGAGACATGAAGATCCTTATGGCAGTGACGTTGATGAAGTTGTCAGGATTAGGGAACAAGACTAGGCCATAGATTAAGAGAGCCATGATGTCTTCGTATGCCCTAAAGTCCAAGTCATTCCAAAAACTATTAGCTTTACCAATCAGAAACTTGGCCAAGAAACCCTTAACTCTGCTTCTAGTCACCTAATTGTCCATTACTTCTTGGTGAGTCAAGGGAAGAGCTGCAGCAATCTCCTCAAGCCTAAGGGTCTTTTCCCAACCAGTGAAGGGAGTCTGATCCAAGATAGGGATACCAAGAAAATCAGAGAACTCTTCCAGGGTAGGGACCAGCTGGAAGTCTTGAAAGGTGAAACACTGGTACAGAGGGTCATAGAACTGGGTTAGGACACTCATCAGCTGTTGGTCCCGCTTTGCCGTGACTAAACTGAGAAGAGAACCATGCCTCTGGATGAAGGAAGTAGTATTTGGAATTCTGCTAACCAACTCTTCAAGCAACTCAGGTGGGTGAACAAAGTTGAACCGGATAGTATTCCTTCGCATATGCATCATAATGTCCTACAAAACAGAGCAAAGGTGAAACCCTCTTGTCTTTGAAACGGTCAGTCCTTATGCAGGATGCATGCAATGTTATGATGGTATGATGTTATGATAAAGCACACCACAAATATTTACAAAGGAAAACATGATAAGGCACACAAATCATACAAGACAAGCCCTTAGAGTTTAGGCCAGCATGAGGTCTAGGTATTACCCTCTTTCAGTTTGTTGGGTTAAGACCTGTCCTATCAAAAGTAATCGGGTTCTAGAGGATCCCAATATCACTAACTACCCTCAATCGATCATAACTCCAGCATCGCAATCTTTTCTTGCAGCCAGAACCATCACGAGAGTTTAGCCTCAATGGGCGTAGCATACTGCTACTGTTCTATTGGCCAAGTTGGGTCATTTAAGGTTCTAAGGTCGGTTGGTGCTTAATGACTCCTCAGAAGACCCATATTCTCCTCGTTGTGACACAAGGGATATCGGTACAGACCAAGGTGCCACACCAACGTAGCCACTGCTTCACCCGTGTCGGTCTACGCCGGACAGGTCCCTCACAGCTTATGCTACCTAACAGGGTATCCCCAGATCCGGGTTAGGATCTATGTAACTCCGATGCAACCCACAATTTAAAGCAAACAAGTCAAAACAATTGAAAACACAGTTATGAAATATCCTAAGGTACACCTTACTTTATAAGAATCCCCAGCAGAGTCGCCAGTTCTGTGATCGGTGGATCTGGAACTGACTGTTTAACGCTGGTTCGCAAAATGTCGCGGAAGCAAGAGTCGCCACCGTCTTTTATTTTCTCCAACATGGAAAGGAAAAAAGCACAGAAAAATTCCTTATGAGATTAGTTCTCGGTTCGGGAGGTAGATTTATAGAAAGGGAAGGTGTTAGCACCCTTTCTATCCATGGTTGTCCATGGGCTCTTAGATACTTGCTCATTTGTGTTTTCAAAAGTGTTTGTCTGCTTTTCAAAGTGTGAGTGAGTTTGAAAAAGTTTCGTTTTAAAGATTTCAGATCGACTCTTGTATCAGTCCTCAAGAGTGTTTGAAAAATTGTTTTGAAAGCTTTAGAAAGTGTCGGTGTGAAAAGAGTTTTTGATTTGTTTTGAATTAGAGCAAGTATCTACGAGTCATCTACCTACCCTAAGGAATTAGGCTGTGTAAATGTCCTTAAGGTAGTGCCATCCCACCATTGAGAGGTAGGTAGCACCACCGTTGGAGGTGTTCGGGTCAATTCGATTGTTAGGGACAGTGTGGTCACCAGAGCAACAGTAGGACACCTTAGAAGCTACCCATATGCCATAGATCATGGACATAAGGACTTACTAAAACGTCCTATACTCGACGACCACGTTTCGAGGGGCAAGGCAACAGTGAGGCGTACCCTAAGAGTGGTGTGTGAATTGTGTGTCATTTTCAATTATATTTTATCTTGTCATGCATTGGGTGAGCTACGCTTTGATTTTATTTGGGCCATCCATTCTTTCATGCAATAGTTAACAGTTAAAAGGTGCGAAAATTAAAATGCGGAAAATAAAAGTCCTACGCTATTACAAGGCGCGGGTTTATACATCGCCAAATTAACAAAAACCCGATTTTGAATAAAAGCGCGGAAAATAAATGTCCTAATTACTATTACAAAGCTTTGGGGGCAAATACATTATATTTAAAAAAGGGAAATAAAAATAAACGTGCGAAAAGAAATTAGAATCGAGTGCGAGGGCGTTGGACCCTTTAAAGAAAATAAATTGAAATTGAAAATGAATTAATTATTTAATAAGAAAAGAAGTTATTTTTATGTTTTTTGGTATTTAATGAAAATAAAGGAAGAAAATTAGTTAGTATTGGAAACACTAATTCTACACTATTTTTAATTTGTTAAAGAAAAATATTTAAGTTTAAACCTAATTTACTAATTTTTTAATTACAAGAGTATTTACAAAAATAATTAATGATTAATAATAATAATAATAAGAAAAATTTATTTATTAAAAAGAAGGGTAAAATGCTAAAAAACCTAATTTTTATGTATTTTAGTTATTTAAGAAAAAAAACATTAAAATTAAACCTAAAATTAAACTAAATTGATTATTGGAATTTATTTACAAAACTATTTAAAGAATTAAAAATTAAATAAACATGTTTTTATTTTTAATGATTTCTGATTTTTTTGTATTTTTGTATTATGAAAATTAATTTTATGGAATTAAATAAAAGCAATTAATCAAATAAAAGAAAAAAAGAATTAAAATAAAAAAGAAATATGCAAACCATAGGAGGGGTATCTGGCCCTTAGAGGAGGCTTATTGTGAGTAATCTGGCCCAACCGATGCAAGGCCCTTTTGACTTTTAGTGATCCTATGCTTGTGGTTAACTGAACGTGTACCCTGTAATTCATATCATGGCCTTCAGATTGATCATTAGAGACACATGGCAAGCCTGGGTATTGGGATGCATGGTGCTCTTTGGAAGTGGCGCTGTACAGAAGCACGTTATGGACAAAATTATAGAGGAAGAGGGGGACCTGGGAATCGAACCCAGGTCCCAGTACCTGCATGACAGCTAAGCTACCAATCCAACCAAATCGTTTCTTTGTTAATTTAATGGAATAGAAATAATATAAGAGAATAACACGCTTATGGTACATCACGCGCCAAAAATTCAAACGAGCCTGTCATCCTGGGACACGTACACCTTCTTCTTCGTTTGCCTGAAATTACAAATTAGATAGCGGGGGTTTTAAACCCCCACTAAATGGTACCTGCGAATAATAGCGAATAGGGCATACGTGACCATAAATTGAGCGCGAGGTATGGATTCAATTCGTCAGAAGGTCACGATTTTAGTGGTACTAGTTTCATGGTCCAATTTTTTCAGATGAATGAAACCCCAAAATTGGAGCTCTGAAACCCTAAGCAGCTTTCATGGCAACTCCTCATACCGGCAATATTAATTCAATTAAAAGACACCAAAAGCTTCAGAGAGTTCATGTTAGTGTGAATCAAGCATTAAAACGTATGAAAGATGTATGCAAATTCAAACACGAATATGAAAAAAGTTATGAACAGGGAGACTTCATTCTACCAATTCTTGAGGTCAGGGACTATGTTTTTGATTGCAATCTCTTCCTGGACGCGTAAGCAAGCTTTTGGAATGGCTCTTAGGCCTTGAAACGCACAGCAGTTATGAAAACAGTTTTTAATTTTTTTGTCAAAAATGCAAGTTTGTCTCTATGCCTTATGCGCAGCTTTCTTGTTCTTTTCATTAGGGTTCAATTATGCTTATGTATGTGAGTAGAACTAGGTCAAAAAACCAGCCCAAAATCCATGTTTTAATGCTTTTCAAATATTTGATTTTCCATGATCTTTTTCAATCCTTTTTGCCATCAAACCATTGCCAATCATGGGAGATTCTTTCCCTTTTGGATGTGCACGAAATCTTGAGTACATAAAGAGTGCATATGCTGCATAAAAAGATTTGAAAGGTGGCATTTGATATTTTTGTCATATTTAATTTTAATTAAGTGAATTAATAATAATAATAATTCAAATAATTAATCAAAAATGATAAAATAACTCCCTTGGATGTCAATGGGTCGTGCATAGCCTTTGGGTGATGATTCATGGAAGAAATTGAGGCCCATTAGCAATTTTGAGGCATTTGAAGCAAAGTTGACTTTTCAAAATTCCCAAAAATTTCCCAACTTCCACAAGGCATAACTTGCTCAATTTTTAAGCTTTGATCATGTTCTTGGACATTTTGGAAAGGTCTTGAACTCCTCTAACCAATTCCGTTAGTCCCATGTCATTTTGATTTACCAATCTCAAGTTATGGTCTTTGACTTAAAGTGCCTTTTTGTTGACTTTTGAAAATGACCTATAATGTTGAGATTGATAACTTTTTGTGAGAGCATTTCTTGGACTTGAAGTGTGAAGATGAGTTGTAGGAAATGTCATTCTCTTAAAAATGAGCTTTGGATGGAATTTTTCTGATAAACCATGTGGAAGTTATGCCTTGGTCAATTTGCAGTTGACTTTTTCAACTGTTCAAAAATAGAAACTTTTGCATCTTGAGCCTTTTTGAGCCATGCTTTGAGAATCATGATCAAGAATTGATCAAATGATGTTTGTGGCTTCAAAATAAGATGTTGACCAAAATTTTTGACTTTTGACTGTCAAATGACCATTTTGCCCCTACAATTGACTGTAGGGCAATTAGGGTTTTTTACTGTGCAATTTTGTGCTGTGAGTCTTGAAACTTGGCATGAGGATGCTTGACAATGTTTGTAGGCATGTGGGACTTGATTGGACCCTTGGAAACTTCACTTTCTTTGCCAGAACCAAAACCCTAATTTTTGACTGTTAGGAGGCCATTGGACTGTGCAACCCTTGGGAGATTTTGAAGCTTGATCTTAGCAAACCTTGAAGAATATGGGAGGGAAAATTTTGGGGTACAACACTATGCTATACAATCCATATACAGATCCCAAGTTCAAAATATGCACCCACAAGAAGTTATGAATTTGGACATTATAGGTCATTTTGAAAAGTCAACAAAAACACCTTTTTTGTCAAAGCTTCATACATGAGCATGTAATATCAAATTGAGATGAGACCAAAAGGGTTGCTTATAAGACATATCAATATTTCTAAAAAGTCCAAAAACACCTTCAAAGATTCAAAATTGAGGAAGTTATGCATTGGTGAAGTTGACCTTTTTTGCAAAATTGTCAAAAGTCAACTATGCCTAAAAATGCAATTTTTGCCAAATGGGCCCAATCTTTTGCACTTGTTTTGAGTTGGAAACATGGTCCACGAGCCCTAGACTTTGCCACTTGTCATTATCTTGTTTTTATTATTTATTTTGATTTTTATTTGAATTAAATCAATTTTAATCAAAATAAATCATGAGAAAATCTAAAGCATTGAAAACTCAAGATTTTGTACTTGTTTCAGGTCTCAAATCCAGTTGGCAAGTATTTGAAATCATGCAAGGCATTGGTGTGGACAAAAATATTGGTTTTAGGCTATTTTAGAAAGATATTCAAAGTGAATCAAATCAATATCACATTCATTGATGGAGGAAGATTGAGATCAATTTTGGAACCTAATTCAATCCTCAATACATATAGAATGTGTGCAGACCCAAAGAGAGGCTAGAGAGAAGCGTATGAAGCAGAACAAAACTTAAAAAATACCAAAAAAGTGCAAACACGAATTGATACTTCCAGGCATCCTCAAGGCCTTCTAGCTGTCCCAATCGCTTCCTGGGAGTGTAAGCAAGCGAAAGCAATCAAGAACAAGTGTTCCCAAGCCCTGAAACTCGCTGTAAGGCATTCACGATATTGCACTTTTCTTGAATTCGGTTTACACAATTCTTGCACATCCATCAAATTCTAATCATATATTTTTGTTCACCATCACATATGCAATCTTTCTGTATCGTTTAATTTCATTTTCATGGCATGTATATGATTTCACCATTGTTAGGGTTTTATGGCTCGATTTAGGATTTCTTCATATAAGTGAAATTGGGCCATGAAAGGGCCAGTATTGAACTCAGCAGGTCCAGACGAAGCTATCCATGGCCTTCGTTTTTGTTTATCACGCTTGTATTGAGTTTTGAGATTTACATGACTTGTAGTGACGGACAAACCTCCGTAGGTAAAAGTCTGGGACTTTTACCAATGGTGCAAGGAGGGAGACGAAGACGTGGCAAGCCATCACTCGTCTATTTGAATTTTCGCGCAAATATTTTATTATTTCGTTTGTTTTATATATAATAATTGATGTTTACATTATATCCAACAAAAACAAGTGGCGCAGTTGGTTACAGGGTATGTACAAAACGCTTCAGGACCTGGGTTCGAATCCCAGGTCCCCCACTTTCTTCATATATTTTTCTTTCAGGTAATCCAGCACATATCTAAGGCCAATGACCATCATACACCCTCATCATCTAGCCTGCCAAGTGGCCAGATGGCCAGATCCAAGGGCCATCAGTGAGGGACCATCCTGAAGCCTAGTCAACACAAAGCATGTGATCCAGCAGGTCAACGTGGACCACCATGTTTTGGGCCCAGAAATATGATTTTCACACCCCCTCAAACTACTGATTGCAGGCCCAAGTTCCTTATTCCTTTTTTTATTTAATTTATTTATTTATTTTATTCATTAACACAAAATTATTTTCTTTTTATCAAAAAATCACAAAAATAATATTTTCACTAAATTAAGTTTAGATTTTATTTTTTATCAAAAAATTAAATTAATTTAATTAGGTTATTAACTTTAGATAACTTTAATTATTTTTTTAAATAAATTAAAATTAATTAGAATAATTAGGGTTTTTATTTCTAACTTAATAATATCTTATTTTTCTTAAAATAACCAAAAATACAAAAAATAGGCCATGTAATTATTTTCTTTAATTAATTTAATTAAATAATTAATTGTATATTTAATTTTAAAAACTAATTCTTTTTTATTAAAAACTTTTTTACCATATTGATGTAACTGCCTACAAGTTGTAATAGTTTAAATTAGGATTCTTATTTTTATTTATCGCTTTATTTCTTAAAGGGTTTGTTTTTGGCTATGTAAATACCCGAAGCCTTGTAATAGCGTAGTTTAATTTTGGCATTTTAAATTCCGCAAAATATTGAATTGTTAGATGTATGAATAATTAGGGTTTGCATGACAAGAATGTATGATAAACTTTAAAACAGTTAGATAACCCTAAATGTGCAAAGATAAATAATCTGAAATTGAATCAATCGCACATGCGCACTCCTAAGGTATACTCCCACTTGGTTGCCTTCGGTAAACGATCATTGAGTATAAGATGCTTTAGTGGTCGCTCTTTTGTCTAAACAAAGATCAAAGTCCCGATTCAGAAAAGTTGCCTCAGAATGGTTGCCTCAGAATTGTTGCCTCGAATAAATTGATCTAAGACATTAGGGTTATTACTAAGACGTCCTAACATTGCTTTAGTGACCGTACGTCCCTTTCGAATTGACCCTCAAAACTCCAATGACGGTGCTACCTACTCACTAATAGTAGGATAGCACTGTCTAAAGGAAACGAACATAGAACGATTCTTTTTTCGAGTAGGTAGATTAGTTCTTAAGTACTTGCTCAACCCAAACAAAATTTTTCACACTTACACTCTTTTAAACAAAGCTTTCAAAAACACTTTGTAACACTCTTGAAGACAGAAGCAAGAGTTAAATCGAACTCAAAAAACTTTTCAAACCACACAAACACAAAGAAGTAATTTTGAAAATGATGAGCAAGTACCTAAGAGACTGTAGATAACTACGGATAGAAAGGGTGCTAATACCTTCCCTTTCTATAACCTACCCCCCGTACTCAGAAATATCTCGAAAAAAGGAATTTTTCTGTGCTTTTTTCCTTTCCTTGTTGGATAAAATAAAAGTCGGTGGCGAATATTGCTTACCGCGACATTTTGCGAACACAAACGCAAAACACAAACCAGCAATTCCTAAAAAGGAAACAGTCTCGGTTCTGGCCACCGTATCACAAAACTGGCGACTCTGCTGGGGAATTAATAAGTGGGGTATACCTTAGGATTAGTTCACCATATTGCTTCTATTGCTTGATTTGATTGCTTTATTTTTGTGGGCTTTGTATCGGAGTTACTATAGATCCTAACCCAGATCTGGGGGACACCTTTTAGGTAAGTAGCAATATACTGTGAGGGAACTGTACGGCGTAGAGCGTTATGGTTGAAGCAGTAGCTACGTTGATGTGGCACATTAGTTGGTACCGATATCCCTTGTGGAGCAACAAGGAGAGTATGGGGCTGCTATATGGGTCATTAAGCATCAACTAACCTTAGAACCTGTTGTACCCCAAAATTTTCCCTCTCATATTTCCCAAGACATTGCAAGAAAAATCTCCAAGTGGCTCAAGATTGCTCAAGAGTTGGACAGTCAAATCATCTCCTAAGGTAGTCAACCTCAAATTAGGGTTTTGTGTTGCATCAAGGTCCTTGCATCCAAATGACCTCAATTGCTCCCCAATGTCCTAATATTCGCTCAAGATCATCCATGTCAAATTTCAAGCCTTTTAGAGGAAGTTTGCTCAATCAATTGCTCAAAGGGTCCAAAAATCGACTGTGCTAGGGCAAAAGTCAATTGTGGCCTATAAAAAGTCAAACTTCAAGATTTTTTGTCAACATTCTCATTCTGAAGGATATTTCATCATTTTATCAAGGGTTGATCATGATTCATCAAGGATTGCTCAAAATTCATCAAGACTCAAAAGTTGCTAAATTAGGGTTTTGTAGGAAAAGTCAACTCAACTTTGACCAAGCATAACTTTCTCATACTTTATGAGAAATGACCCATCCAAAGCTCATTTTGAAAAGGATGAAATCTCCTACAATCCATCTTCATACCCCAAGATCAAGAAATGCACTCACAAAAAGTTACAAATTTGGACATTATAGGTCATTTTTGAAAGTCAACAAAAACACCTTTTTGCCAAAGCTTATAACTTGAGAATGGAATATCAAATTGAGATGAGACCAATAGGGTTGGTTATAAGACATCTCAATCTTTCTAAAAAGTCCAAGAACACTTCCAAAAGTTCAAAATTGAAGAAGTTATGCATTGTTGAAGTTGGGCATTTTTGCAAAATTGCCAAAAGTCAACTATCCCCAAAACTTCAAA
Source organism: Vicia faba (assembly GCA_948472305.1). Lineage (NCBI taxonomy): Eukaryota > Viridiplantae > Streptophyta > Magnoliopsida > Fabales > Fabaceae > Vicia > Vicia faba. Next base: position 1,142,519,477 of record OX451737.1, read on the forward strand.
TTTTATCAAAGGGGCCCATTCTTTTCCACTTGATTTGATCTTGTCACACTACACACGTGTCCTAGCTTCAGCCTTGTGACCATTTATCAATTTTGTTATTTAATTTGATTTTTAATGAATTATTTCATTTTAAATCAATTTAAATCAAATAAAATCCCAACATTGATTATTTGATCTCTTGTTGGCTATTTCAGGACCTAATCATCATCATCAAGTGAATCAAATTCGTATCAAACATTCCATGTGCAAAAAGATTGGATTTTGGACAAAATTGGAAGGTTATCAATGGTGAATCAAATCAAATCTCAAGACATCAATGTGCAAAGATTCAAGACCAAATAGTTGACCTAATACATTGCAGCATACATATGCAAGTGACAAGACACGAATTCAAGGGCTAGAGGCTGCAGAATCATCAAAAGCAAAACATGAAAAAAGGTGAAAAAGGGTGAAACTGAAATCGTGCATAGAGGCAAATTCAGAAGCAAATCTCCACACTAATCCATTGTTGGGCAATCATTGAAGCGAAACCAATCCAAAACCAGTCTCCATACGCGCCCAGAAGCTTTGTAAGTGTCTCAAAAAAATCACCTTTCATTCGAAATCATAACCCCATATTCTTGCACTTTTTGACAAATCTTTGGTATATTCATGATGATCATTCAATTTCTGAACTTTTGGCATTATTTGATTGCGTTTATATGAACCATAGCCCTGTAACCGAACCTAGGGTTTCGTAGATTGCTTTTTGGGTATTTTATTTACAGGCAAAATCAGCCCCATTGATGGACATATGCATGATCAGTGGAGGAAGACGAGCATGACCATGGTCCTGGATTTGATTTTCATGTCCTAGAATAGAATTTAGAACGCACATGCGAATTTAGCTGCAGACATAAATCCGCAGGTAAATATCCAGGTTTGAACGAAGAAGATGAAGACGTGCCCCCCTCCTATTGGATAGTTCAAACTTGGCGCGTGTTTTTTTTATATTTTCTGGCATTTTGTTTGTTTTCCCATATTATTATTTTTGATTAATCTATTGACAAATGAAGCATAATGGTCCAGTGGTCAAGGGGAGCGCTCTCAAGGCATTGTTGGCTGGAGGTCAGGGGTTCGATCCCTGCCTCCAGCGCTTTACATTTTCCTTTGTTTTATTATGCAATCAGGTGCAAACCAATAGTGGAAGCCTATCATGTGTCCTCAAATCTCAAAGCGCCAGATGGCCCCAGGCCAGATCTGGTGGTCCAGATGAGACGCCTACCATGCTACCAAGTCAACCAATGCATAGGGAATCAGAAAGTCAAACGACGCCAGCTTGTGATGGGCCATGGAAATTGCTAATCAGACCTCCTTTCAGGCCCATAACCTCCTAACCCTAATTCTTTCTATTTTATTTTTATTATTTCTTTTAATTAATTATTGTTATTATTTTATTATTTAATCACTAACCAATTAAAACTTTTTCTTAATAAAATTAAAACCCAAAAATATTTTCTTATTTAAATTAAATTTCAGCATTTCATTTTTATTAATAAATATTAATTGAATTAATTTAGTTTTAATTAAGATTAACTTTTAATATATTTTGCAATAATTAAAATTAATTTAGACAATTAGCTTTTATTAACTTTGATTAAATTATTTTTATTTCTTTAAATATCAAAAATCCAAAAAATATTATTTTCCTTAATTAATTAATTAGCTTATTAATTTAGTAGTTAACCTAATTTAATTTCCTCCATAAATTAAAAATAACAAAAATCTTTTCTTTAATAACAAAGGGTCAAAACCCTAGAATGCGCCTGATTTAATTTTCCCGCACGTGATCCATTTTATTCAATATTGTATCTGTTTCCTGGAATGTAATAGTTTAATAGGATTTTACATATTTTTAGCACTTTATTTATTTTCCGCATTTTAATTTCAAGGGTTGCTTTTGGCGATGTAAATACCCGACGCCTTGTAATAGTTAGTTTTAATTTTCGCAATTTAATTTCCGCAACTTATAAACTGTTAGATGTTTGGTAATAGGGAATGCATGACAAGATTAATCGTTCAAAAACTAAAATCAACATAGATCACCATTGACATGTACAAAGATAAAATTAACCGAAACAACACACTCGCACATACGTACTCTTAGGGTACACCTCACTTGGTTGCCTTCGAACGCGGTCATTGAGTATAGGAAGTTTTAGAGGTTGCCCTCTTGTCCAAAGATCATAGTTGCCTCGAAACAGTTGCCTCGTAAAAATGATCTAAGACATTAGGGTTACCGCTAAGGCGTCCTAACATTGCTTTAGTGACCGCACGTCCCTTAATCGAATTGACCCTTAAACTCCAACGACGATGCTACCTATTCATCAATAGTGGGATAGCATTGTCTAAAGGAAATTAGCACATATCGATTCCATTTTCGAGTAGGTATATGGTTCCTAAGTACTTGCTCTATCAAAACAAAATAAAAACTTTTCGCACTTACACCTTTCAAACAAAAACTTCTTTCAAACCCACAAACACAAAGAAAAGCAATTTTTGAAAACATTACGAGCAAGTAACTAAGAGCCCGTGGATAACCACAGATAGAAAGGGTGCTAACACCTTCCCTTTCTATAATCTACCCCCCAGACTCGAGAAACATCTCGAAAAAGGAATTTTTCTGTGCTTTTTTCCTTTCCTTGTTGGATAAAATAAAAGACGGTGGCGACTCTTGCTTACCGCGACATTTTGCAAAAACAAACGCAAAACGCGAACCAGCATTCTAAAAAAACAGTCAGTTCTCTCCCACCGTATCACAGAACTGGCGACTCTACTGGGGATCTTAATAAGTGGGGTGTACCTTAGGATTAGATCATTGTGTTTTCAATTGTTTGCTTTGTATGCTTTATATTTGTGGGCTTGTATCGGAGTTTCTATAGATCCTAACCCGGATCTGGGGGACACCCTTTAGGTAAGTAGCAATAAACTGTGAGGGAACTGTACGGCGTAGATCAATATGGTTAAAGCAGTAGCTACGTTGGTGTGGCACTTTAGTATGTACCGATATCCCTTGTGGCGCAACGAGGAGAATATGGGTCTGCTAAGGGGTCATTAAGCACCAACTGACCTTAGAACTTTTAAATTGACCAACTTGGCCATAGAACAGTAGCAGTATGCTACACTCATTGAGACTAAACTCTCGCGATGATTTCGGCCGCAAGAAAAGGTTGCTAAACTGGAATTATGACCGATTGAGGGTAGTCAGTGATATTGAGATCCTCTAGAACCCGGTTACTATTTTTAGGACAGGTTTAAACCAACTGAACTGAAAGAGGGTAGTACCTAAGCTCCTTGCCATCCTGAAATCTAAGGGCTCTCTGTGTGACTTGTGTGCCTTTACCATGTTTGCTATTTGTGGATACTTGTGCTGTTCTTTCTATCATGACATCATAACATTGCATACATCTTGCATCAAGAATAACCTATTTCCAAGACAGGAGGGATTCATCTTTGTTCTGTTTTGTAGGTCATGGCACCCATGCGTAGAAACACCATCAGGATCGACTTTGTCCAGGTTCCCACTCTGCTTAAAGATTTGGTGGAAAAGATGCCAGATACCACCTCCTTCATCAGAAGACATGGACATCTTCTTAGTTTGGTCACCTCCAAATTGGACGAGCAGATGATGAGTGTCTTAGTCCAATTCTATGATCCACTGTACCATTGCTTTACGTTCCAGGACTACCAGTTGGTTCCCACCTTAGAAGAGTTCTCTGATCTGCTCGGTATCTCTATTCTGGAGCAGACCCTGTTTACTGGTTGGGAAAAGATCCTTAGGCCAGAAGAGATTTCTTCAGCCCTTCATATTACCAAGGATGAGGTAATGGCTAATTGGGAAACTAGAAGTGGAGCAAAGGGCTTTCTGACTAAGTTCTATGTTGGTAAGGCTAATTATTTCTGGGATAGTCTAGACTTCAAGGCATTCAAAGATATTCTGTCTCTTCTGATATATGGCTTGGTATTGTTTCCGAACTTTGACTCCTTTGTTGATGTGAATGCGGTGAAAATCTTCATCTCTCGTAATCCTATACCCACTCTCTTGGGTGACATTCTTCATCAGCTTTATGCCCGTACTGCTCGAAAGTGGGGAACCTTAATGTGCTGTGCTCCATTATTGGCGAGGTGGTTTATTTCGCACCTCCCCAAATCAGTGCTAAAGAACAAAGAAGGCATGGGCTGGGCTTATAGGGTTATGTCTCTCTCTCACAATGACATCATTTGGACCATTAAGGGTATGGACGAGGTGGACATTATTGATCGCTGTGGGGAATACCCCAATGTTCCACTGATAGGGACCCATGGAGGAATTTCTTATAATCCGTGCTTGGCCTTACGTCAGTTTGGGCGAGCCAGAAGATAAGGACCTCATGAGCTGCTAATGCCTAGTATCATCTTTGATTTTCAAGGGGATAGTAACGAGCAACGTCGCCGATTCATAAGGGCTTGGGATAGAGTACACCGATCTGATCCACATGAGTTAGGTCCAAAGACTTCTCTTTCTATGGAGCCATATCTCAGATGGGTCCGTATTCGTGCCTAAAAGCTGGGTATGTCACATGAAGTCGTTCGGCCTATCATTGTTGAAGTTGCTAATGAAGAAGGGGTTCTTCCGACCATCCTCCATCCTCATATGCCCACTGACATTGGGGCACTAAAAAGGTCTTGGATGCAGTTAAGAGAAGAACGGAATGCTTACCGAGAGAATTTTAACGAGCAAGAGCAGAAGATTCAGAAGTTAACAAGACAGCTGGAGAACGAACGGATCCTCAATGACTATGTCCACACCGACAAGAAACGACCATGGGAGCGTTGATATCTTTTGACCATTTCCAGTTTTTATTTACTTTTCAGTATGTCCTTTCTTCTAACGCCTTAAGGGAAATTTGTTGAACAATTAATTTCAAAGTTTATCTAATAAAAGTGTGTTTCATTTCTTGTTTACGAATTTGAATCCCTCGATGTCTTTGAAATCATATCATACGCATTTCATCCCATGCACTTCATAACAGGTACCCATCACAGGTCTCTTATCTTCTTCGCTGTTTATTTCAGCATCATGTTTTCTGAACCATCAACTGAGCAAGCAATCAAGGCTCTACAGGCTCAAAATGCCCAATTTCAAGAGTTGTTCATGAATCTAGCTAAGGGTCAGCAAGATTTGAAGACCCTGATTCTGAAAGAGAAGAAGAAGACCAGTATCCTCCTACTGAGGATAGATACAAACAACTGGAAGACCAATTGAGTGAAATGGAAGTTCAGAAAGTTCCTGGTCTGGACTTTGGTGATCTGGGTCTGTCATCTGGGGTGGTAATTCCCCATAAATTCAAGGCACCGGCCTTTGCTAAGTATGACGGAGTTTCTTGTCCGAAGCTGCACCTTCGGTCATATGTAAGGAAGATTCAGTCGTACACCGCTGATAAGAACCTATGGATCCACTTCTTTCAAGACAGTCTCTCAGGGACTCAGCTTGAATGGTTTTACCAGTTAGACGGAGCTAGTATCCGTAGTTGGGAAGATTTGGCTACTGCTTTCTACAGGCAGTACCAATACAATGCCGACCTCGCTCCTACGTGTACCCAACTCCAGGGTATGTCAATGGGAACGGGCGAAGGTTTCAAAGATTATGCTCAGAAGTTGAGGGACCTCGTCGGAAGAGTGCAACCACCCTTGGCTGATCGTGAGCTTGTGGATATGTTTCTGGGGACCTTATCTGGTCCATTTTTCAACCATCTGATTGGAAGCTCTTCGTCTGGGTTTACAGAGCTAATTATGACCGGTGAAAGGATTGAGGCTGGTATTAAGTCTGGTAAGATACAAAAGGGTGCTTCATCAAGCATCGAGAAAAAGCCTTTTAAGAAAGAGTCCAGTGTTGTCTACAGTTCGAAAAGCCAGAATAGACCGGAACACCGTCAAGCTGTTAATGCGGTTGTTATTTCAAGACTTGCTGGTGCTCCTCAGCGCAACAATCAGTCACAGGCCGAGAGACCTCGAAGACAGTTCAATCAGCTCAACATGACTTTATCTCAGATTCTGCCGCAATTATTAAAGACCAATCTAGTGATTCCAAGGGAAGCCCCAAAGAATCCAAATACCACATCACTGAAGTACAACCCTAATGCCCGCTGTGCTTTTCACTCTGATAGCCCGGGGCAGAATACAGATGATTATTGGTCTTTGAAGAACAAGGTACAAGACTTGATCGATGCGAAGGAGATTGAGTTCAGGGCACCAGAAAAGCCTAAACAGGATGTGGGAGTGAATGCTATCGGGGATGACGATGATGAAGAGTTTGACATTGACAGTTGGATATACCCAACTGCCGATGGTGGATTAAGCAACTGGACGGCGAAGGATTCTATGCCCGTTTCTGTTATCACCCAGTAATGAGACTTTTTGTTTTGAATTTGTAATAGACAACTGTGATACGGTGGGAGAACTGACTATTGTTTTGCGTTTGTTTTTGCAAATGTTTCGGTTGAGCAAGAGTCGCCACCGACTTTTTATTTTATCCTAAGGAAAGGTTAAAAAGCACAGAAAAACCTTTGAGATGATTTCTTGGGTTCGGGGAGTAGATTATAGAAAGGGAAGGTATTAGCACCCTTTCTATCCATGGTTATCCATGGGCTCTTAGTTACTTGCTTAGATCACTTGCCTTTTATTTTCAATTGTTTGAAATGGTGCTTGTGCGTGGGTTTGAAAAATGTTTTGAAAAGAAGCCATTGTGGTGGCAACCTTTGTAATGATCCATGTGGGGATGTATACAAAGATGTATGTCTTTTGAAAAGGTTTTCATTTTGTTTTTGAAAGTTTGTTTTGAAAGTGTTGTGAGGTGTGTTTAGAAAATAGGCAAGTGTTTTGTTTTTGCAAGTTTGATTCAAGTAACTAAGAGGTTATCTACTCCTAAATTTCTCAAAGTTTATTGCTATGTTTTAAACCCTTTTAATAAGTTTGTTCCACCATTGTATTTGGTGGACAATCTCATGTTAGGATGTGAAAGGGACGGGCGCGGGTCATCGTTTAGATCATAATTGCAATGGTGCCAAGTATCTTTGGGCATTTTCTTTAAGGGACTTGATCATTTGTTTAGGCAACATTTTGAAAGTGTTATCAAGGGACTATGATCATTTGATTTGTTTGTTTTGCCCAAAGAGACCTAACATGCAATATGGCCCAATTTTGAAAGGCAACAAGTGAATACCCTAGGGGGTGCAAGTGTGATTTGTGTGTCCATTTTCATGCTTGTTTATCTTGAAATTAGGTCAAAACTATTTTTTGTTGTTTTTCGCATACAAACCCTAATTCTAACATGGCATAATTAGAAAGCAATAAAGTGCGAAAATAAATTTACTAAGCTATTACAAAACCATATATGAGAAAGGGGGTACAAATGTTCGAATGGGGATTTTGACAAAGAATTTAAACCTAAAACTATTACATCAATATTGAATTATTTACAAGGTGATTAATTTGCATAAATTAAATAAAATAGAACACATGTGCAAGATGCCAAAAAAAATGGTTTTTTGTATGTATGGAAAAAGGTATTTTTACATGTCACAATAAAGAAAAGGAAAGTATTATTTTTTTTTGGGGGTTTTTCATGTTTAGGGCAAAACCCTAATTCTATTAAATAAATGTATTATTTATTCAATATATACAATATTTATTATTTATATACAAAAATAAAATAAAAATAAAGTATATTTGTAAAAAATGATTTTTTTAGTGTTAAATATTAATAAAATAAAATATGTATATTTTTAGTATTTTTATCCTAAGTGTATTAATAAATATATATATATATATATATATATATATATATATATATATATATATGTATTATTCATTAAATATGTATTATATATACAAATTAATAATATTTAATATTTAATAAAAAAGGTATTTTTTCTATAAAATATTTTCAGAAAGTAAAATGAAATAAAATAAAGATAAAAAATGTATTTACACCATTTTAACATTTTTTAAATAAAAGTATATTTATTTACTTATTTATGTACAAACTAAAAGAAAAATCAAATAAATGCCTAATAAATTCAAAAATGGTGAGAAAAAATATTTTTATATTTTTAATATCATGAGAAAAAATAAATGAGTCAATCAAAAAAAGAAAAAGGTCAAAAACATTAAAAATAAGCCAAATGGGCTCAGGGGGTTCAGAAGCAATTGTGTGATGTGAAAAGGAAATGCAAAGCAAGCCCAGCCCAGTTGACCTTTCTTCAACCTCTGGCCAGAAAGTATAAAAAAAAACGCGCGCCTTGTTCCTCCATTCAAACATCTTGATTCCTGGCTTTTTAATGAAAACTCATAACATAAAAAGTGTTCAGCATCAAGAGACGAATCCAACCATATGCAGAACTTGTCTTAACTCTCTAAGATGAGAGAGAATTTCTTCTCCCCCAAATCCTGACCTAGATTTTCTTCCATGTTCAGACTCAAAATTCTTGCAACACACATAATATAAATAAAATCTAATTATATGGGCATGTTCAGGGCAATTATTGTGACATATTCTCTTCACAAACCTAAAGCTAACAATGCCTAATAAGAGAGATACGAATTCAAAAACTTACATGTTCAGTTGAAGTTCTATCTGGCAATGGAGAAGCTTTCAGTGCAAGGTGATGATTGGGATAGTTTCCTTGAGGTCCAGGGATGCTATTCCAAGCTTTACTTTGTCTTGAAAGCTTTTAAATCGAGCTAGAGCACTTCACCTGCAAATCAGAAAAGTGAAAATGGTAGAACCAGTTAGAGGGATTACAGGCCGTGTTTTAGGCTTTGGTTAGCTTGCATAGATGGTATGGAAGGTGTGTGAACTGGTTTGGGCAAGAAAGCTTGAGAGGGATGAAAGATGGCACTCAAACTGCAGGCCCAGCCCTTTTCTTGCAGTTTGAAGGTTATTCTGGGAATGGGAGTGTTTGAGGGATGTTAGGGTCGTGTATTAGCTCAGTTGGTATCTCTTGAATGTGTTTGGCAAGTTTGCTTAAGTGTTTGTAAGCTGATATGAGAGTTGGTACAAGTTATGCAATGTTTCTTCTTTTTTAAGCAACAAAAGGCAAGTTGATGTTCTAGACTGATGCAGGCCCCCATAACATGCTGCAACCCTTTGCCTTGATCAGTGCAATGTGTCTCATAACTTGTGCCTAGAAGATTTTGACTGTACCACTTGGATTTGCAAAATGGACATAAAGTTCTACTTTTTCAAAATGGAAATAATGCTTTATCTATAAATGGATTAATCTTCTAGGCAATGCTTGAATACACAAAACATGGTCTTGGCACAAAGGTTTGGCATTAAATTTATGAGTGTCAAAGGGTTTTAGGACCTGTAATGTAGCACAAACTATGCTGACTTGAAAATGGCCTAAGTTATGAACATGTTCATGATCCATTCAAAAGTGAGTTTTTGCCATATTGTGAAATTCGATTCTCTCAAGTTATGAGGTTGTTTGAGAAGTTCTTGGACATTTTGGAAAGCTTGGAATGTGTACTACAATCCATCTTTGAAATGCAAATTGAAATTCCAAGTGGAATGGTATGGAAAATGGCCTTGAAGTTAGGTAGAAAACCTTGTCAAAAAGGTCAAATTTTCACTAAGTTAAGAATGGTTTAGTGCCCTTATTCAAAAATTTGTAACTTGAGATACAAGCCTCATTTGAGAAAACTTTGTGAATCAAAGTTGTAGATTATGCAAAAAGCTACAACTTTCATGTTTTGACTTTTGTTTAAATCCAAATGAATCTTGGTGAGAAAGTGGGGCAAAGTTGGGAAAAAATTAGGGTTTTCCATAACTTAGAAAAATTCTAAGTTATGAAAAATTCTCATTTCAAACCCTAATTTGCAATTCTTGGTTTCTTGGTGAACAAGTTTCATGATTTGGCATGTTTTGATGAAAAATGAATCTTGACTCTTGATTTTGACCAAAAAGTCAAAGTTTGACTTTTCAGTATACAGTCAAAATTGGTCAATTGACTGAGAAATTCAACTGTCAATCTTGTGTACTTGGGATCTTTTGAGTTTGTTGAGCATGTCAAGATAATTCCATGGGGTCCTTGAGTCCATATGTAAGTTTGGTTTGCCATTGGCTAGGTCAAATAGTCAAAAATTGCCTTTGTGCAATCAAAACCCTAAAAATGACCATTTTGCCCTTTTGATGATCTGATCAAATTTCTTGCGGAATTGTGATCCATACTTGATCAAATGGTCCATGTGAGTTCATAATGTTGATGTGGGTCAATTTTCATGAGATTTGATTGTCAATTGGCCACAGTTGACTTTTTCCCCAATACAACTGATTTCTAGGTCAACTGTCCAATTGACTGGGCAAAATTTGGAATCAGGACTTGAAACTTGGTATGGATAAACTTGGGAGTCCAACATGAAGCATGAAAGTCATCTTAGGCATTTTGGGTCAAAACATCTTTGTTCAAACACAAACCCTAGTTTGGGTCCACAGTGCAAGGAGAAGTCTTGAGCAGAGGAAACCCTAACTGGATCTTGATCTTCAAAGGTCTTGTGATGAGAAAATGTTGAGGAAATGGGAGGGAAAATTTTGGGGTACAACAGTTTCCCCTGTTCAATCTTCTTGAACCTGAAGAGTTAGATTGGCAAGTTTGCCTTTCGTGACTCGAGGGTAAAAGGAGATTGGACACTAGAGTGCCCGGAAATTTGCACTCGCATGTTGAAGTATCAGTAATGTGATGTCGGGAATGGGCTTATAGATGCCATTTGGAGAGGTGGTGGATAGGGAGATGGGCTTATAGATGCCATCTGGAAATGTGACGGAGCTTTGTCGGGAATGGGCTTATAGATGCCATTTGGAAGTGTTGATCGCATAAGAGATTCCTTAGTGAAAACTTGTGTATTTGAGAAAGACAGATGTTTTCCTGGCTTGTTACAGGTGTTTGATCTTCAATCTCCTTATGCAGATATGCCCTGGCTAGATACAGGTATCGAATCTGGAAATGTGGTCAACAGATATGCCCTGGTTGGATACAGGAATCGAATCTGGAAATGTTGTAGTTGATAGATATGCCCTGGCTGGATACAGGAATCGAATCTTCGAACTCTTCAGACATGCCATAGCTAGATACAGGAATCGAGTCTAGAAATGTGGTCAACAGATATGCCCTGGCTGGATACATGAATCGAATCTGGAAATGTTGTAGTTGATAGATGTGCCCTGGCTGGATACAGGAATCGAATCTTCGAACTCTTCAGACATGCCCTGGCTAGATACAGGAATCGAGTCTGGAAACTGGTCACTCTCAGATGTGCCCTGGCTAGATACAGGTATCGAATCTGGAATTGTGACAGTTGAAGGTAGTTGTCTTTGGGATTGTCTTTTTCCCTGAAAAGGCAAAAACATAAGTTGTATGCAATGTCATGATGCATGATGTCATGATGTTCAACATGAGATAGTGTTGTATGCACTTTATCATGTATGTAAGCAAGATGTATGAAAATGTGAAATGTTTATGAATGTAATTTCGTCTTAGGAAAATAAATCCTTGACGACCGGCCGGGGAATTGCTCTGTGGCCGAGATACTTTGCTGAAGTTTTGATGAGAGGCCTGCTGAGGACTTCAATGATGGATTCCGCTGGGGGATAATGATGATAAACTCCGTTGGGGAACACCAAAGATAAACTCCGCTGGGGAATAAAGGAACTTTGCCGAGGGCGATCTTCCGTGGTAATTAGCTGAGGATAACCCAGTTATAAGCCCTTGTGAGGAATAACTCTGAATAAAGCTCGGGAGAGACGTCCGTATTCTGCAGGGAACAAGCTTCCAGAATCTACTGGGGATAAGCTTTAAGATCTGTCGGGGAATGTTGTGCCTTTTCAGGATTGACGGGGAATCAACTCTGCTTGGGGAAAGTATTGCGGAATCTTGTCTTACTCTGCGGGGCGTTGAGATGATTTGGTCACATTCTTCAGTCGAATCTACCTTGGTACCTTGGCGGACAAAGCAACCAGACTGCATCAGACAACTCCACATTGCCCCTGTTTCTGATGTCACCTGTAATTAATCTTTCGTTTCATATGCAAATATTTATGAATCAGCAATTTAATGTCAAATGCATATATCAAAAATGAACATTGGACGTTCTTCGCAAGACAAAACAGAAAAAGGAAAAACAATGGCAATTTGTATGGACAAGTGAATTTGTATTGATTTGAATTTTGCCTGTGAATAGGCGTTTTTGTACAAGAGGCTGACATCCTAGTAAGAGGACGCCGCCGAATAACATAGAATTTACAATTTTGAAAAGACAACAAAATAGCTATGTGAACAATCCCACTGGGTTCCAGCTCTGCTATCGCCTTTATGTCTTCAAGCGTCTCATCACTTTGCTGCTTGGTTGAAGATGAAGCTGATTGGTCGATGCCGAAATCTGAGCCAGATAGTTGATGCCGAATTCCAGATGTAAGGTGATCCAATGAGACATAGTGTTACGCTTTATCCCTAACTTTTGCCTGGACCGCCCTTTCGGGTTTTCAATCCACCGGGATACCCATTTTTGCCCAAGCCGCCTTTTCAGGTTTTCGACTTGCCGGGTGTACATATTTTTTCATTTCATCCCTTATTTTTGCCCGAACCCTTTTGGTTCGCCGGGAAACCCTTATTTTTGCCTAGGTATGTCATCCTAGCGGGTCTTTTATTCATGCGTAGTATCTTTTCACTATGTCTGCATTGGCGGGGTGAGGAAGGTCGTCACCATCCATGGTGGTTAGGATCATGGCTCCTCCTGAGAACACATGTTTAACCACAAATGGCCCCTCGTATGTAGGGGTCCATTTGCCCCGGGGATCACCTTGAGGAAGGATGATGCGTTTGATTACCAGGTCCCCAACTTGATACTCTTGTGGTCTGACTTTCTTGTTAAATGCTCTGATCATCCGTTTTTGACACGTCTGACCATGACAGATAGCAGTGAGTCTCTTTTCGTCAATCAGGTTTAATTGATCAAGCTGAGTCTGAATCCAGTCATCTTCACTCAAGTCTGCATCCTTCATTATTCGGAGAGAGGGTATCTGGACTTCAATTGGCAAGACTGTCTCCATGCCATAGACCAAGGAGAAAGGAGTTGCCCCGGTTGACGTCCTTGCTGAGGTACGGTACCCATGAAGAGCGAATGGTAACATCTCGTGCCAATCTTTATAGGTCACTGTCATCTTCTGCACAATTTTCTTGATATTCTTATTTGCCGCATCTATAGCTCCATTCATCTTCGGCCGGTAGGGAGAAGAGTTGTGGTGCTGTATCTTGAATTGTTCGCAGAGATCAGTGATCATTTTGTTATTGAGATTGGTACCATTGTTCGTAATGATTCTTTCCGGGACGCTGTATCGACAGATCAGATTATGCCGGATGAAACGTGCCACGACGCTCTTGGTTACTGTCGCGTAGGAAGCTGCCTCAACCCACTTCGTGAAGTAATCGATTGCCACCAAGATGAAGCGATGCCCATTGGATGCCGTCGGTCGGATCTCACCGATCATATCAATGCCCCACATTGCAAAAGGCCAAGGTGCCGTTAGGACGTTCAGAGGAACTGGAGGAATATGCACCTTGTCGGTATAGATCTGGCATTTGTGACAAGTTCGAGAGTGTTGGTAACAATCGGCTTCCATTGTGGACCAGAAATATCCTGCCCGTAGGATTTTCTTTACCATGGTGTGTCCACTGGAATGTGTTCCGAATGTACCTTCATGCAGTTCTATCATGATCTTCTCTGCTTCAGCCTTATCCACACAACGTAGTAGAGTTGAATCATGATTCTGTTTGTAGAGAATGCCATTGCTGAGGAAGAATTTTGCCGCAAACCTTCTCATGAACTTCTTGTCATTGACAGATGCGCCTTCAGGGTATTCCTGAGCTTCCAAGTACCTCTTCACCTCATGATACCAGGGTTTTTCAGTCACCTTCTCGACCTCGAGATCGCAGCAGTATGCCGGTTCGTCCAACTTCCAGATAATGATCCGGGGAGCCTCATTGTCCCATTTAACTTTGAACATTAAAGACATCGTAGCTAGTGCGTCCGCTAGCTGATTTTCCTCTCTTGGGAAATGCTCAAAAGTTATCTCTTCAAAGTGGGGAAGCAAGGTCAACACATACTCCTTGTAAGGAATAAGATTTGGGTGTTTCGTATCCCACTCGCCTTTGATCTAATTGATCACGAGAGCGGAATCTCCGAAGACACTCAGAAATTTGATCCTTAAGTCGATTGCAGCTTGTAGACCCATGATACATGCCTCATATTCTGCCATGTTGTTGGTGCAGTTGAAACACAATCGGGCGGTGAGTGGAGTATGAGTTCCTTTGGGAGATATGATTACAGCGCCGACGCCGTTACCCAAAGCATTGGAGGCTCTGTCAAAATGCATAGACCATCGGGATCCTTCCTCAGGTCCTTCATCCGGTCCAGGTACTTCACAGTCAGTTACCACCATGATGTCTTCGTCCGGAAAATCAAAGTTCAATGATTGGTAATCGTTCACAGGTTGATGTGCCAAATGATCTGCCAGTACACTTCCTTTAATTGCTTTCTGAGTCGTATACTGGATGTCATATTCTGTCAAGATCATTTGCCATCTCGCTATTCTTCCAGACAGAGCGGGCTTTTCAAATATGTACTTGATGGGATCCATCTTTGAAATCAATAGAGTAGTGTGAGTCAGCATATACTGTCTCAGCCGACGAGCAGCCCATACTAGAGCGCAGCAAGTTTTCTCAAGCAGTGAGTAACGAGACTCACAGTCGGTAAACTTTTTGCTCAAGTAATAAATAGCGTGCTCTTTTCGGCCAGACTCGTCATGCTGCCCCAACACACACCCCATTGAATTGTCAAGTACTGTCAAGTATAGTATCAGAGGTCTTCCTTCCACTGGTGGCATAAGAATGGGTGGCTCTTGGAGATATTCCTTTATCTTTTCAAAGGCAGCCTGACATTCATCGTTCCAGCGTACTACTTGATCTTTCTTCAGTAATTTGAAGATTGGCTCACAAGTAGCAGTCAGATGTGAGATGAATCGGGCAATGTAATTCAGTCGTCCCAGAAAGCCTCTGACTTCTTTCTCTGTCTTTGGAGTCGGCATCTCTTGTATGGCTTTTACCTTGGCAGGGTCCACCTGAATACCTTTATCACTTACAATGAATCCTAGCAATTTTCGGGACCTCACCCCAAAGGTGCATTTGCTGGGATTCAACCTCAGCTTGTATAACTTCAATCGATCAAACAGCTTCCTCAGATGATCAAGGTGCTCCTCCTCAGTTTGAGACCTTGCAATCATGTCATCAACGTATACCTCAATTTCATGATGGATCATGTCATGAAATAAAGCAACCATGGCACGTTGGTAGGTTGCCCCAGCATTTTTCAACCCGAACGGCATGACCTTGTAGCAGAAGGTGCCCCACTGAGTCACAAAGGTAGTCTTTTCCATATCTTCCGGAGCCATCTTAATCTGGTTATATCTTGAAAAACCATCCATGAATGAGAACACCTTGTGTTGGGCAGTATTGTCAACAAGAACGTCGATGTGAGGTAAGGGGAAGTCATCCTTGGGGCTTGCCCTGTTCAAATCCCTGTAGTCGACACACATTCTGACTTTACCGTCCTTCTTCGGCACTGGCACCACGTTGGCAACCCATTGAGGATAAGAAGTTACTGCTAGAAACCCAGCATCGAATTGCTTCATAACCTCAGCCTTGATCTTTTCGGACATCTCTGGGCGCATACGGCGGACCTTTTGCTTTACTGGAGGGCAGTCTTCCTTGGTTGGCAGGTGATGAACTACAATGTCGGCATCCAAACCAGGCATGTCTTCATAGGACCAAGCAAATATCTCCATGTAATCCTGTAGCATCAGAATCAATCGTTGCTTCACGCTGAGCTCTAGATTAGCCCCAATCTTGACCTCTTTCCTATTTGTCTCAGTACCCAGGTTAACTGTTTCCACCGGCTCTTCATGTGGTTGAATAGCCCTCTCTTCCTGGAGTAGCAGTCTTGCGAGTTCACGAGGCACTTCACAATCATCTTCACCTTCGTCTTCGGCCAAGTTGATCGGATTCTCGAAGTCATAACTGGCGGTAGCAGAGCTGTTACCAGTGAGATCCAGAGTGGATTGGAACCTGTATAAGTGAGTGTGTGTAAATATAGCTGTTTTGCAATATATATAACACAGAAAGAAAAAGAGCACAAGATTTGAAATGCAACAAACGTCCAATGTTTTGATTGATGATATATGGAAATGTCATACAAAAAGCCCTCACAAATGGAGCTGCGATGCCCTGGGTAGGACACCGAGCCAATAAAGTTTTAACACATTGTTTGTTACAAATTGAAAATCAAAAGAAATAATTACTGCGTGACAAATGTGATAGGTGTAAAATCCTTTGCCGTCCAGTTGCTTGGTCCGTTGCTGGTAGTCGGGTAGATCCAACTGTCAAACTCTGCTTCCTCTACATCCTCCTCAATAGCATTCACCCTTGGGTTGGAGATAAACACCGGAGCCTTTCTGATCTTTTCCTTGCGCACAGCCCTCTGAGCCTCTGCAGTAAAGCCCAGCCCAAATTTGTCATTCTTCTGAGTGAAGTCAGGAAGCTGACCCTAGTTTGCACAATTGCCTTTCTCGATTACAGCCCGGGCATCCTTCAAGGACGCCATCTTCAACGAAAAATCTTCTTCAACCACTGCCTCAGCTGATGCCAACACTGGAGGTACTTCCTCAAAATGCTGAAAGGGGGTTTCAATAAACTCCCCGTCCATCTCGATATACCGGAATGAATTCAAGTGACTAACCATGTATTCCTCCTCACCCTGCACAGTAACAATCTTCCCTTTGACAGGGTATTTGAGCTTTTGGTGTAGAGTGGAAGTTACTGCCCCAGCTTTGCGAATCCAGGGTCGACCCAACAAGCAGGAATAAGATGGACGAATATCCATTACATAGAACGTTGAGTCGAAAACATGGGAACCCACACGAATAGGAATGTCTACCTCACCGTGCACCATCCTCTTAGAACCGTCGAAGGCTCTAACAATGATGTTACTAGGTTTCAACTCCAGGCCCTCACAATCCAAGCGATCCAATGCCTTCTTAGGCAAAACATTCAGGGAAGAGCCGGTATCCACTAACACGTGTGCGAGAGTAGTGCCCCTGCATTCTATGGAAACATGCAGGGCATCATTGTGATTTTTCCCTTTGGCGGTAAGGTCAGCATCTGAGAACCCCAAGCCATTGTCAGCCGTCAAGTTAGCCACACAGTCGGTGAATTGATCCGCGGAGGTCTCTTGCGGCACATGGGCTGTTTTCAGAAATGAAATCAGGGCTTTTGCATGGGCCTCTGAGCATAGCAGCAATGATAGCATAGAGATTTTGGAGGGAGTATGCCCCAACTGTTCAACAACGTTAAAGTCACTCTTTTTGATAATTTTTAGAATTTCCTCCATCTCTTGTTGGGAGGCTTCTACAGCAGTCTTTTTCGGTGCCTCCGTCCTGGCAGGCAAATTGGTAGCAACTTCTTTGCCCCGAGTATCGGAGGACTCGGCGGCAGTAGTAGACACAGGAACTTGATTCGGCATACGCACACTTGCGGGTGTGATGGTGAGAGGTTTTCGGATAACTGGCGGCGCAATGTCAGGCGAGAAGAGCCTGCCACTGCGGGTGATCTTGGCGGGACCAGTGATGTTACTGATACTGGTACTGGTGTTGAACTCCTGCTTCACCCCAAGCACATACACGTCGGCTCCATAATGCCATGGGACCGCTTTATCAGACTCATAGGGGAGAGGCCCCGGAACAGTAATAGTAATGGGTGCAACAGACATAATTTGGACTGGTTTCTTCACGGGAGCTTTGGCAGGATTGTAAATTGTGACAACAGATATTTCTTCCACAGAAACAAACGGAACAACAGTTTTCTTGAACAGAATTTCCTTGCTATCCATCAGGCTTTGGATGCCTGATTTCAGCAGCGGACAACCGGTAGGGATAACAGCACACAGGAGGCAGCCCTTGCTACAACCCGGAAATAAACCGGCTAGTAGTAAGTTCCTCTTAACAGTCAAAAGAGGGGTAGCAACATCATTCACTGAAACAGCATACAACTCTTCCTCAATGGCATTTACTCTATGTTGGGGCATAGGAGCAGTTACAACATTCGGTCTCTCAGGCGCTTCAAACTGAATTTCCTTTGCGTCGATAAGATCTTGCACTTTGTTTCTCAAGGCCCAGCAATCATCAGTAGTGTGCCCGGGACTATCAGAATGATAAGCACACCGGGCATTTGGGTTATACTTAGGAGACGCAGTGTTGACGACCTTAGGAGCTTCTTTGATGGTCACCAAGTTGGTTGATAACAGTTGGGGTAAAATTTGAGATAAGGTCATACTCAGCCGAGTATACTGCCTCTTGGGCCTTTCACCTCTTTGTTGATTGTACTACTGAGGAGCAGCAGCAGGTTTTGAAATGACCAAAGCATTGACGGCTTGGCGACCTTCTGGCTTGACTTGTCTTCTAGGACCATAGACGACACTTGCTTCTTTCTTGAAAGGTCTTTTCTCAGTACTTGTGGAGGCAGCCTTTTGTATCTTTCCTGACCTGATGCCAGCTTCAATTCTTTCTCCCGTCAGAATCAAATCCGTAAACCCAGCGGAGGAGTTACCAACCAAATGATTGAAAAATGGACCAGACAAATTCCCTAGGAACATATCAACCAGCTCACGATCAGTCAATGGAGGCTGCACCCTGCCAGCCAAATCTCTCCACTTTTGTGCGTATTCTTTGAACCCTTCACCCGTTCCTAGAGACATACCCTGAAGTTGGGTACGCGTTGGAGCGAGATCAGAATTGTATTGATATTGTCTGTAGAATGCGGTCGCCAAATCTTCCCAGTGTCGGATGCTAGTTCCATCTAATTGGTAGAACCATTCAAGCTGTGATCCTGAAAGGCTGTCTTGGAAGAAGTGAATCCAAAGGTTCTTATCCGCCGTATAAGGTTGGATCTTCCTTACGTACGACCTTAGATGCAGCTTTGGGCAGGAGACTCTGTCATACTTGGCGAAGGCAGGCGCCTTAAACTTGTGTGGAATTACTACCCCATAAGATAACCCCAAATCTCCAAAATCCAGCCCCGGCACATTCTGAATTTCCATGGCGCTCAAGCGGTCCTCCAATCGCTTGTATCTGTCAGCAGCAGGTGGGTATTGTTCGTCATTGTAGTCCGTCTCGTTGTCGGAGACTGCGGGACTAGGAGCTCCTCCCCCTTGGGGACTGTTTTTCTCAGCAGAAGAAGTAGTTGGATCAGCTTCATTGTGGAGTGTGTTCCCAAATCTGCGTCCGGTGTTGAATAACGCAATCCTCTTTTTCTTCTTCTTCTTCAGGAGTAGAGTCTTCAACTCTTGCTGTCCTTGGGCCAGGCTTAGGACCATCTCTTGAAACTGTGCACTTTGGGCCTGAAGGGCCTTGATTGCTTGCTCACTGGATGAGTCTGGATTCATGATGACTGTTCAAAATAAACAGCGAATGAGATTAAGCAACCTGTGAAATAGGGTACCTGCTATGCATATGGTGCAATGAGATGCGTATGTTTTATGTTTTCAAAGACAAACAAGGTTCAACTTTGTAGACAAAAGGGAAACACACTTCATTAGATTAAAATTTTAATTGTTCAACAACTTGCCCTTAGGCATTACAAGAATGAAAAATACTGGAAAGGAAATAAAAGCTATAAAAGGAAATATCCAAAGCCCATCAGTGCTCCCATGGCCTCCTTTTCTCAGTGTTGATGTAGTTGTTCAGGACCCGCTCTTCCTCCAATTGCTTAGTCAGCCTCTGGATCTTCCGTTCCTGCTCGTTGAACTTTTCCCGATAGAAATCCCGTTCTTCCTTTAGCTGCGCCCAAGATCTCTTCATTGTGTCAAAATCAGTAGGTATCTGAGGAGGGAGGACAGTTGGAGGAACCCCATCTTCATCAGGAGATTCAAGAATGATAGGTCTGACAGCTTCGTACGGCATACCTAACCTCTGAGCACGGATGCGGACCCATTTGCAATAGGGTTCCATTGGTAGAGAAGTCTTTGGTCCCAACTCATGTGGGCCAGCTTTGTGAATTTTGTCCCAAGCTTTGATGAATCCATGGTGTAGTTTGTCATTGTCTGCCTGGAACTCAAAATGGAAGTGAGGAACCAACATTTCATGAGGCCCAACTCCCCTGGCTCTTCCAAACTGACGGAGAGCTAAGCATGGATTATAAGAGATTCCTCCTTGGATACCAATTAATGGAACATTAGGGTATTCTCCGCAACGGTCAATAACAGCTACCTCATCCAAACCTCTGAGAGTCCAAGTGATGTCGTTATCAGTGAGAGACATTAGCCTACGAGCCCAACCCTTTCCTTCTTCATTCTTCAGCACGAACTTAGGAAGGTGCGAAATAAACCACCTTACTAGAAAAGGAGCACAACACCACGGAGTTCCCCATTTTCGAGCAGTACGAGCATAGAGTTGTTGCAGGATATCACCCAAAAGAGTGGGTACAGGATTCCGAGACATGAAGATCCTTATGACATGGATACTGATAAAGGTGTCAGGATTGGGAAACAATACCAGACCATAGATCAAAAGAGCCAGAATATCCTCGTACGCCTTGAAGTCCAAATCATTCCAGAAATCATTAGCCTTGCCAACCAGAAATTTGACCAAAAATCCCTTAACTCCACTTCTAGTTTCCCAGTTAGCCAATACCTCTTCTTTGGTCAAGGGGAGGACTGCAGCAACCTCTTCAGGCCTAGGAGTCTTTTCCAAACCAGTGAAAGGAGTTTGCTCCAAGACAGGGATCCCAAGCAAATACGAGAATTCTTCCAGGGTAGGAACCATCTGGAAGTCTTGAAAGGTGAAACAATGATACAGAGGGTCATAAAACTGGGTCAGAACACTTATCCATTTTTGGTCCCATTTTGCAGTGATCAAGCCAAGGAGAGAACCATGCCTGTTGATGAAGGAAGAAGTGTTTGGAATCCTACCAACCAAATCCTTGAGTAAAACTGGTGGTTGAGCAAAGTTGAGCCGGATAGTATTCCTACGCACGGGCATCATGATGTCCTACAAAACAGAGCAAAGATGAAACTTTTTTGTCCTTGAAATGGGTTAGTCCTTTATTCAGGATGCATCCAATGGTATGATGGCATGATGCTATGATGAAGCACACCACAAGTATTCACACAGGCAAACATGATAAGGCACACAAGTCACACAAGACACCCTTAGGTTTCAGGCCAGCATGAATTTTAGGTATTACCCTCTTTTGGTTTCGTTGGTTAAAACCTGTCCTATCAAAAGTAACCGGGTTCTAGAGGATCTCAAATCATTTACTACCCTCAATCGGTCATAACTCCAGCATCGCAATCTTTTCTCGCGGCCAGAACCATCGCGAGAGTTTAGTCTCAATGAGTGTAGCATACTGCTACTGTCCTAATAGCCAAGTTTGGTCAATTTAGGGTTCTAAGGTTGGTTGGTGTTTAATGACTCCTTAGAAGACCTATATTCTCCTCATTGCAACACAAGGGATATAGGTACAGACCAAGGTGCCACACCAATGTAGCCACTGCTTCACCCATGTCGGTCTACGCCGGACAGGTCCCTCACAGATTATGCTACCTAAAAGGGTATTTCCCAGATCCGGGTTAGGATCTATGAAACTCCGATGCAAAGCCCACAAATATAAAAGCAAACAAAGCAAACAATTGAAAACAAAGGTGATCTAAGCCCTAAGGTTACTCCACTTTTAAGTAACTCCTCAGCAGAGTCGCCAATTCTGGAGATACGGTGGGAGAACTGACTATTGTTTTGCGTTTGTTTTCGCAAATGTTTCGGTTGAGCAAGAGTCGCCACCGACTTTTTATTTTATCCTAAGGAAAGGTTAAAAAGCACAGCAAAAACCTTTGAGATGTTTTCTTGGGTTCGGGGAGTAGATTATAGAAAGGGAAGGTATTAGCACCCTTTCTATCCATGGTTATCCATGGGCTCTTAGTTACTTGCTTAGATCACTTGCCTTTTATTTTCAAATGTTTGAAATGGTGCTTGTGTGTGGGTTTGAAAAATGTTTTGAAAAGAAGCCATTGTGGTGGCAACCTTTGTAATGATCCATGTGGGGATGTATACAAAGATGTATGTCTTTTGAAAAGGTTTTCATTTTGTTTTTGAAAGTTTGTTTTGAAAGTGTTGTGAGGTGTGTTTAGAAAATAGGCAAGTGTTTTGTTTTTGCAAGTTTGATTCAAGTAACTAAGAGGTTATCTACTCCTAAATTTCTCAAAGTTTATTGCTATGTTTTAAACCCTTTTAATAAGTTTGTTCCACCATTGTATTTGGTGGACAATCTCATGTTAGGATGTGAAAGGGACGGGCGCGGGTCATCGTTTAGATCATAATAGCAATGGTGCCAAGTATCTTTGGGCATTTTCTTTAAGGGACTTGATCATTTGTTTAGGCAACATTTTGAAAGTGTTATCAAGGGACTATGATCATTTGATTTGTTTGTTTTGCCCAAAGAGACCTAACATGCAATATGGCCTAATTTTGAAAGGCAACAAGTGGAATACCCTAGGGGGTGCAAGTGTGATTTGTGTGTCCATTTTCATGCTTGTTTATCTTGAAATTAGGTCAAAATTATTTTTTTGTTGTTTTTCGCATACAAACCCTAATTCTAACATGGCATAATTAGAAAGCAATAAAGTGCGAAAATAAATTTACTAAGCTATTACAAAACCATATATGGGAAAGGGGGTACAAATGTTCGAATGGGGATTTTGACAAAGAATTTAAACCTAAAACTATTACATCAATATTGAATTATTTACAAGGTGATTAATTTGCATAAATTAAATTAAATAAAACACATGTGCAAGATGCCAAAAAAAATGGTTTTTTGTATGTATGGAAAAAGGTATTTTTACATGTCACAATAAAGAAAAGGAAAGTATTATTATTTTTTTTTGGGGGTTTTTCATGTTTAGGGCAAAACCCTAATTCTATTAAATAAATGTATTATTTATTCAATATATACAATATTTATTATTTATATACAAAAATAAAATAAAAATAAAGTATATTTGTAAAAAATGATTTTTTTAGTGTTAAATATTAATAAAATAAAATATGTATATTTTTAGTATTTTTATCCTAAGTGTATTAATAAATATATATATATATATATATATATATATATATATATATATATATATATATATATATATATATATATATATATATATATATATATATATATATATATATATATATATATATATATATATATATATATATATATATATATATATATATATATATATATATATATATATATATATATATATATATATATATATATATATATATATATATATATATATATATATATATATATATATATATATATATATATATATATATATATATATATATATATATATATATATATATATATATATATATATATATATATATATATATATATATATATATATATATATATATATATATATATATATATAATATATATATATATATATATATGTGTATTATTCATTAAATATGTATTATATATACAAATTAATAATATTTAATATTTAATAAAAAAGGTATTTTTTCTATAAAATATTTTCAGAAAGTAAAATGAAATAAAATAAAGATAAAAAATGTATTTACACCATTTTAACATTTTTTAAATAAAAGTATATTTATTTACTTATTTATGTACAAACTAAAAGAAAAATCAAATAAATGCCTAATAAATTCAAAAATGGTGAGAAAAAATATTTTTATATTTTTAATATCATGAGAAAAAATAAATGAGTCAATCAAAAAAAGAAAAAGGTCAAAAACATTAAAAATAAGCCAAATGGGCTCAGGGGGTTCAGAAGTAATTGTGTGGTGTGAAAAGGAAATGCAAAGCAAGCCCAGCCCAGTTGACCTTTCTTCAACCTCTGGCCAGAAAGTATAAAAAAAAACGCGCGCCTTGTTTCTCCATTCAAACATCTTGATTCCTGGCTTTTTAATGAAAACTCATAACATAAAAAATGTTCAGCATCAAGAGACGAATCCAACCATATGCAGAACTTGTCTTAACTCTCTAAGATGAGAGAGAATTTCTTCTCCCCCAAATCCTGACCTAGATTTTCTTCCATGTTCAGACTCAAAATTCTTGCAACACACATAATATAAATAAAATCTAATTATATGGGCATGTTCAGGGCAATGATTGTGACATATTCTCTTCACAAACCTAAAGCTAACAATGCCTAATAAGAGAGATACGAATTCAAAAACTTACCTGTTCAGTTGAAGTTCTATCTGGCAATGGAGAAGCTTTCAGTGCAAGGTGATGATTGGGATAGTTTCCTTGAGGTCCAGGGATGCTATTCCAAGCTTTACTTTGTCTTGAAAGCTTTTGAATCGAGCTAGAGCACTTCACCTGCAAATCAGAAAAGGGAAAATGGTAGAACCAGTTAGAGGGATTACAGGTCGTGTTTTAGGCTTTGGTTAGCTTGCATAGATGGTATGGAAGGTGTGTGAACTAGTTTGGGCAAGAAAGCTTGAGAGGGATGAAAGATGGCACTCAAACTGGAGGCCCTGCCCTGTTCTTGCAGTTTGAAGGTGATTCTGGGAATGGGAGTGTTTGAGGGATTTTAGGATCGTGTATTAGCTCAGTTGGTATCTCTTGAATGTGTTTGGAAAGTTTGCTTAAGTGTTTGTAAGCTGATATGAGAGTTGGTACAAGTTATGCAATGTTTCTTCTTTTTTAAGCAACAAAAGGCAAGTTGATGTTCTAGACTGATGCAGGCCCCCATAACATGTTGCAACCCTTTTCCTTGATCAGTGCAATGTGTCTCATAACTTGTGCCTAGAAGACTTTGACTGTACCACTTGGATTTGCAAAATGGACATAAAATTCTACTTTTTCAAAATGGAAATAATGCTTTATCTATAAATGGATTAATCTTCTAGGCAATGCTTGAATACACAAAACATGGTCTTGGCACAAAGGTTTGGCATTAAATTTATGAGTGTCAAAGGGTTTTAGGACCTGTAATGTAGCACAAACTATGCTGACTTGAAAATGGCCTAAGTTATGAACATGTTCATGATCCATTCAAAAGTGAGTTTTTGCCATATTGTGAAATTCGATTCTCTCAAGTTATGAGGTTGTTTGAGAAGTTCTTGGACATTTTGGAAAGCTTGGAATGTGTACTACAATCCATCTTTGAAATGCAAATTGAAATTCCAAGTGGAAGTGTATGTAAAATGGCCTTGAAGTTAGGTAGAAAACCTTGTCAAAAAGGTCAAATTTTCACTAAGTTAAGAATGGTTTAGTGCCCTTATTCAAAAATTTGTAACTTGAGATACAAGCCTCATTTGAGAAAACTTTGTGAATCAAAGTTGTAGATTATGCAACAAGCTACAACTTTCATGTTTTGACTTTTGTTTGAATCCAAATGAATCTTGGTGAGAAAGTGGGGCAAAGTTGGGAAAAAATTAGGGTTTTCCATAACTTAGAAAAATTCTAAGTTATGAAAAATTCCCATTTCAAACCCTAATTTGCAATTCTTGGTTTCTTGGTGAACAAGTTTCATGATTTGGTATGTTTTGATGAAAAATGAATCTTGACTCTTGATTTTGACCAAAAAGTCAAAGTTTGACTTTTCAGTATATAGTCAAAATTGGTCAATTGACTGAGAAATTCAACTGTCAATCTTGTGTACTTGGGATCTTTTGAGTTTGTTGAGCATGTCAAGATAATTCCATGGGGTCCTTGAGTCCATATGTAAGTTTGGTTTGCCATTGGCTAGGTCAAACAGTCAAAAATTGCCTTTGTGCAGTCAAAACCCCAAAAATGACCATTTTGCCCTTTTGATGATCTGATCAAATTTCTTGTGGAATTGTGATCCATACTTGATCAAATGGTCCATGTGAGTTCATAATGTTGATGTGGGTCAATTTTCATGAGATTTGACTGTCAATTGGCCACAGTTGACTTTTTCCCCAATACAGTTGATTTCTAGGTCAACTGTCCAATTGACTGGGCAAAATTTGGAATCAGGACTTGAAACTTGGTATGGATAAACTTGGGAGTCCAACATGAAGCATGAAAGTCATCTTAGGCATTTTGGGTCAAAACATCTTTGTTCAAACACAAACCCTAGTTTGGGTCCACAGTGCAAGGAGAAGTCTTGAGCATAGGAAACCCTAACTGGATCCTGATCTTCAAAGGTCTTGTGATGAGAAAATGTTGAGGAAATGGGAGGGCAAATTTTGGGGTACAACAACAATGTTTTAAACTCTACGGCCCGGTGTCTTACCCGGGGCTCCGTGGCTTCATTTGTGAGGGCTTTACGTGTGTCATTTTCATATATCATTAATAAAAGCATTGGACGTTTCTTGCATTTCAAATTTTGCGCTCCTTGTTTTTCTTTTATTATATATTGCAAAACAGCTATTTTACACACATTCACATATACAGGTCTACATCCACTCTGGATCTTACTGGTAACGACCCTGCTACTGCCAGTTATGACTTCGAAAATTCGATCAACTTAGCCGAAGACGAAGGTGAAGATGATTGTGAAGTGCCTGGTGAGCTTGCAAGACTGCTACTCCAAGAAGAGAGGGTTATTCAGCCGCATGAAGAGCCTGTGGAATAAGTGAATTTGGGTACAGAGTGGACAAGAAAGAAGTTAAGGTCGGTGCAAATCTGGAAGCTAGTGTGAAGCAACGGTTGATTCAGATGCTGCATGACTATGTTGAGATCTTTGCCTGGTCTTATGAAGATATGCCTGGGTTGGATAATGATATGGATAATGATATTGTGGTTCACCGATTGCCTACGAAGGAAGACTGTCCTCCAGTAAAACAGAAGGTCCGCCGAATGCGCCCAGAGATGTCTGAGAAAATCAAGACTGAAGTTATGAAACAGTTTGACGCCGGTTTTCTAGCAGTGACTTCTTACCCGTAGTGGGTTGCCAATGTGGTTCCTGTACTGAAGAAGGATGGTAAGGTTCAAATGTGTGTTGACTATAGGGATTTGAACAGGGTGAGCCCCAAGGATGATTTCCCTCTGCCTCATATCGACGTTCTGGTTGACAACACCGTTCAGCACAAGGTATTCTCCTTTATAGATGGTTTCTCCGGTTATAATCAGATTAAGATGGCTCCCGAAGACATGGAGAAGACAAATTTTGTTACTCAGTGGGATACCTTTTGCTACAAGGTCATGCCTTTTGGATTGAAAAATGTTGGGGCAACGTATCAGCGTGCCATGGTTGCTTTATTTCATGACATGATCCATCACGAGATTGAGGTGTACGTCGACGACATGATTACAAGATCCCAGACTGAGGAAGAACATCTTGACCACCTTCAGAAGCTATTTGACAGGTTGAAGTTGTAAAAGCTGAGGTTAAACCCGAACAAGTGCACCTTTGGGGTGATATCTGGTAAGCTGCTGGGCTTCATCGTAAGCAATAAAGGTATTCAAGCGGATCCTGCCAAGGTGAAGGCTATACAGGAAATTCCAACTCCTAGAACAGAGAAAGAAGTCAGAGGCTTCCTAGGACGACTGAACTACATTGCCCGATTCATCTCGCACCTGACTGCTACTTGTGAGCCAATCTTCAAGTTACTGAAGAAAGATCAAGTGGTACGTTGGAACGATGAATGTCAGGTCGCTTTCGAAAGGATCAAAGAGTATCTCCAAGAGCCACCCATTCTGATGCCACCCGTTGAAGGGAGACCTTTGATCTTATACTTGACAGTACTCGACAATTCAATGGGGTGTGTGTTGGGTCAGCATGACGAGTCTGGCCGAAAAGAGCATGCTATTTATTACCTTAGAAAAAAGTTTACCGACTACGAGACCCGATACTCGTTGCTCGAGAAAACATGTTGCACTTTGGCATGGGCTGCTCGCCGGCTGAGACAGTATATGCTGACTCACACCACCCTATTGATATCAAATATGGATCCAATCAAGTATATCTTCGAAAAGCCTGCCTTGTCCGGAAGAATAGCAAGATGGCAGATGATCTTGACTGAGTATGACATCCAGTATACGACCCAAAAGGAAATTAAGGGGAATGTGTTGGTAGACCATTTGGCACATCAGGCAGTGGATGATTACCAATCTATGAACTTTGAATTTCCGGATGAGAGTATCATGCTAGTAACTGACTGTGAGACACCTGGATCGGATGAAGGACCTGAGGAAGGATCCCGATGGTCTATGTACTTTGGTGGAGCTTCAGATGCTTTTGTTAATGGCATTGGCGCCGTGATCATATCTCCTAAAGGCTCTCATACTCCGTTTACCGCCTGACTATGTTTCAACTGCACCAACAATATGGCGGAGTACGAAGCATGCATTATGGGTCTTCGAGCAGCAATTGACCTAAGGATTAAGTTCTTGAGTGTTTTCGGAGATTCCGCCCTCGTGATCAGTCAGATCAAAGGCGAGTGGGATACGAAACACCCATATCTCATTCCTTACAAGGAGTATGTATTGATGTTGCTTCCACATTTCGAAGAGATAACCTTTGAACACTTCCCTAGAGAGGAGAATCAGTTGGCGGGCGCGCTAGCTACAATGTCTTCTATTTTCAAGGTCAATTGGGACAACGAGGCTCCCCGGATTATCATCGAAAGGCTGGACGACCTGCACATTGCTGTGATATTGAGACTGAAGAGGTAATAGAAAAGCCCTGGTTTCATGAAGTAAAAAGGTACCTCGAGGCTCAGGAATACCCCGAGGGTGCATCTGTTAATGACAAGAAATTTATGAGGAGGTTCGCGGCGAAGTTCTTCATCAGCAATGGCATTCTTTACAAGCGTAACCATGATTCAACCTTATTGCATTGTGTGAATAAGAATGAAGCAGAAAGGATCATGGCGGAATTACATGAAGGTACTTTCGGAACTCATTCCAGTGGACACACTATGGCAAAGAAGATCCTTCGGGTATGATATTATTGGTCCACAATGGAAGCCGACTGTTATCAACATTCTCGGACATGTCACAAGTGCCAAGTCTATACTGATAAGGTGCACATACCTCCAGTTCCTCTGAACGTCTTGACGGCACCTTGGCCTTTTGCAATGTGGGGCATTGATATGATCGGCGAGATCAGACCTACGGCATCCAACGGGCATCGTTTCATCCTGGTAGCTATCGATTACTTTACGAAGTGGGTTGAAGCAACCTCCTTTGCTATTGTAACCAAGAACGTCGTGGCACTGTTCATTCGGCACAATCTGATCTATCGATATGGTGTACCAGAGAGGATCATTATGGACAATGGTACCAATCTCAACAACAAGATGATCACCGAGCTCTGCGAGCAATTCAAGATACAACATCATAACTCTTCTCCCTACCGGCCGAAGATGAATGGGGCTGTAGAAGCGGCTAATAAGAAAATTAAAAAGATTGTGCAAAAGATGACAGTAACATACAAAGATTGGCACGAGATGTTACCATTTGCTCTTCATGGGTACCGTACCTCAGCATGGACGTCAACAGGGGAAACACCATATTCCTTGGTATATGGCATGGAGGCCGTCTTGCCCATTGAAGTTCAGATACCCTCTCTTCGGATTATGAAGGATGCAGGTTTGAGTGAAGATGACTGGATTCAGACCCGGCTTGATCAGCTGAACCTAATCAACAAAAAGAGACTTACTGCTATTTGTCATGGTCAGACGTACCAAAAACAGATGATCAAGGCATTTAACAAGAAACTTAGACGACAAGAGTATCAAGTTGGGGACCTGGTTATCAAACACATTATCTTACCTCAAGGCGATCCCAGGGGCAAATGGATCCCTACTTACGAAAGGCCATTTGTGGTTAAGAACATTTTCTCAAGAGGAGCTATGATTCTAACCACCATGGATGGTGACGACCTTCCTCACCCCGTCAATGCAGACATAGTGAAAAGATACTACGCCTAATCAAGACCCGCTAGGTTGACTGGCCTAGGCAAAAATAAGGGCTTCCCGGCAAACCAAAAGGGTTCGGGCAAAAATAAGGGATGAAAATGAAAAAAAAATTGTACACCCGGCAAGTCGAAAACCTAAAAAGGCGGCTTCGGCAAAAAAGGGTATCCCGGTGGACTAAAAACCCGAAAGGGCGGTCCAGGCAAAAATTAGGGATCAAAGCGTAACACTATGTCTCATTGGATCACCTTGCATCCAGACTTTGATATCGACTATCAAGCTCGAACGACACTAATCAATCTGATTCATCTTCAACCAAGCAGCGAAGTGATTAAATGCTCGAGGATATAAAGGCAATAGTAGAGTTGGAACCCAGTGGGATCATTCACATAGCTGTTTAGTTTAGTTTTTCATAAACTGTGTAAATTCTATTTGGCGGCGTTCTCTTACTAGGACGTCAGCCTCTTGTACAAAAACGCCTATTTACAGGCCAAACTTCAAAATCAATACAATTCATTTTCAAAGAAATTTCAAACCATTTTTTCTTTATCTGTTTTGATTTGCAAAGAACGTCCAATGTTCATTTTTGATATATGCATTTGACATTAATTGTTGCTCACAAATATTTACATGCGAAACAAAAGACAAATTTCGGGTAATATCAGAAACAGGGGAAATATAAATTGCCCAAGCTATACAGTTGCTCTGTCCACCAGGTACAAAGGTAGATTCAGCTGAAGAATATGGCTAAGATACCTTCACTCTCTGCAAAGTAAGACAATAATGGTAGCTCTCCCCCAGCTGAGACTTGCAACTATGAACGAATCATCAATACTTTCCCCAAGAAGAGTTGATCTACCATCAATACTAAAAAGGCTTGATATCCCCGGTAGTCTTAATATTCCCTGGCAGAGTATAAGAATGATCCCCGGCAGAATACAAGATACCCCCAGTGGAGTCAAAATTTTCCCAGCGCAGTCTGAAAAAGCTTCCCCAACAGAGTTGAAGCATTATCCCCAGTAGACTCTGGAAGTTTATCCCCAGCGGAGTATAAAATAAATCTCCCCAGCCGAATTCAAAGGATTATCCCCATAAAAATCTAACAGGTGTATCCCCAACAAGTTGCAACTGAAAGATCATCCCCAGTGGAGTCCTTTCCTTTCACAAACAGAATTCAATCCTCAACAGATTCAATATCACCAGCAATGATAATTTATGCCGACAGAATTTATCAGTGGAATCCTCAGCAGAGCATCTCTTCCCCACAGAGTAATCTCCTCATCAGTTTATTCCCCAACGGAGTTATCCTCTCCTACAGGTCTATTCTCACAATCATCTTCGTTCGTCATCCCCAGCGGAAGCGAAGAATTCAACTCTATTCTCCAGCAGCTATCCGGGATTTATTTTCCCCAGCTAAAACATTACATCTCCATACATCATGATACATACATATATGCATCATATAACACAATCTCACTTATTTTAAGAACATCATTGCTTGATCCATATCATGCATTGCATAAGACTGACCTTTACCTTTCAGGAAAGACGCAATTAAGTTCTCAACTATGTCAAAAACCTTCTCTGGTTCAGTCAGATCAACGATAAGATCTCCCTGATTCGTATTCCAGTTGAAGTTACTCCAAGACTTTCGTCTGGTTTAGTTAAATTGATTCGAAGATTTTCCTGATGTCGATCCAGTCAAAGTTAATCCAAGACCTCCTCTAGTTCAGTCAGATCACTGCGAAGATCTCCCTGATTCGTATTCCATTTGAAGTTATTCCAAGACTTTCGTCTGGTTCAGTTAAATTGATTCGAAGATTTTTCTGATTCTTATCCAGCCAAAGTTAATCCAAGACCTCCTCTGGTTCAGTCAGATCGCTGCGAAGATCTCCCTGATTCGTATTCCAGTTGAAGTTATTCCAGGACTTTTGTCTGGTCCAGTTAAATCGATTCGACGATTTTCCTGATGCCGATCCAATCAAAGTTAATCCAAGACCTCCTATGGTTCAGTCAGATCACTGCGAAGATCTCCCTGATTCATATTCCAGTTGAAGTTATTCCAGGACTTTTGTCTGGTCCAGTTAAATCGATTCGAAGATTTTCCTGATGTCGATCCAGTCAAAGTTAATCCAAGACCTCCTCTGGTTCAGCCAGATTGTTGTGAAGATCTCCCTGATTCGTATTCCAGTTGAAGTTATTCCAAGACTTTTGTCTGGTCCAGTTAAATCGATTAGAAGATTTTTCTGATGTCGATCCAGTCAAAGTTAATCCAAGACCTCCTCTGGTTCAGTTATATTTCTGCGAAGATCTCCCTGATTCGTATTCCAGTTGAAGTTATTCCAAGACTTTTGTCTGGTCCAGTTAAATCGATTCGAAGATTTTTCTGATTCCGATCCAGTCAAAGTTAATCTAAGACCTCCTCTGGTTCAGTCAGATCGACGCGAAGATCTCCCTGATTCTTATTCCAGTTGAAGTTATTCCAAGACTTTCATCTGGTCCAGTTAAATCGATTCGAAGATTTTTCTTATGCCGATCCAGCCAAAGTTAATCCAATACCTCCTCTGGTTCAGTCAGATCGATGTGAAGATCTCCCTGATTCGTATTCCAGTTGAATTTATTCCAAGACCTCCTCTGGTTCAGTCAGATCGACATGAAGATCTCCCTGATTCGTATTCCAGTTGAAGTTATTCCAAGACTTTCGTCTGGTTCAGTTAAATCGATTCGAAGATTTTCCTAATTCTCATCCAGCCAAAGTTAATCCAAGACCTTCTCTGGTTCAGTCAGATCGACGATAAGATCTCCCTGATTCATTTTCCAGTCGAAGTTCAGACCACCTATCAACAGTCTCCAAATGGCATATGTAAGCCCATTCCCTACATCACAATGCTGATACCACTTCATGCGAGTACAAATTTCTGGGCACTCTAGTGTTCAATCATCTTCCACCTTCGGATCACGAAAGGCCCGAAAGCCAATCTATATCCTCAGGTTTAAGAAAATTGAACAGGGGCATATGTTGTACCCCAAAATTTGCCCTCTCATATTTCCCAAGACATTGCAAGAAAAATCTCCAAGTGGCTCAAGATTGCTCAAGAGTTGGACAGTCAAATCATCTCCTAAGGCAGTCAACCTCAAATTAGGGTTTTATGTTGCATCAAGGTCCTTGCATCCAAATGACCTCAAGTGCTCCCCAATGTCCTAATATGATCTCAAGATCATCCATGTCAAATTTCAATCCTTGCAGAGGAAGTTTGCCAGTCAATTGCTCAAAGGGTCCAAAAATCGACTGTGCTACGGCAAAAGTCAATTGTGGCCTATAAAAAGTCAAACTTCAAGATTTTTTGTCAACATTCTCATTATGAAGGATATTTCATCATTTTATCAAGGGTTGATCATGATTCATCAAGGATTGCTCAAAATTCATCAAGACTCAAAAGTTGCTAAATTAGGGTTTTGTAGGAAAAGTCAACTCAACTTTGACCAAGCATAACTTTCTCATAATTTATGAGAAATGACCCATCCAAAGCTAATTTTGAATAGGATGCAACCTCCTACAATCCATCTTCATACCCCAAGATCAAGAAATGCACTCACAAAAAGTTACAAATTTGGACATTATAGGTCATTTTTGAAAGTCAACAAAAACACCTTTTTGCCAAAGCTTATAACTTGAGAATGGAATATCAAATTGAGATGAGACCAAAAGGGTTGGTTATAGGACATCTCAAGATTTCTAAAAAGTCCAAGAACACTTCCAAAAGTTCAAAATTGAAGAAGTTATGAATTGTTGAAGTTGGGCATTTTTGCAAAATTGCCAAAAGTCAACTATCCCCAAAACTTCAAATTTTGTCAAAGGGGCCCATTCTTTTCCACTTGATTTGATCTTGTCACACTATACACGTGTCCTAGCTTCAGCCTTGTGACCATTTATCAATTTTGTTATTTAATTTGATTTTTAATGAATTATTTCATTTTAAATCAATTTAAATCAAATAAAATCCCAACATTGATTATTTGATCTCTTTTTGGCTATTTCAGGACCTAATCATCATCATCAAGTGAATCAAATTCGTATCAAACATTCCATGTGCAAAAAGATTGGATTTTGGACAAAATTGGAAGGTTATCAATGGTGAGTCAAATCAAATCTCAAGACATCAATGTGCAAAGATTCAAGACCAAATAGTTGACCTAATACATTGCAGCATACATATACAAGTGATAAGACACGAATTCAAGGGCTAGAGGCTGCAAAATCATCAAAAGCAAAACTTGAAAAAAGGTGAAAAAGGGTGAAACTGAAATCGTGCATAGAGGCAAATTCAGAAGCAAATCTCCACACTAATCCATTGTTGGGCAATCATTGAAGCGGAACCAATCCAAAACCAGTCTCCATACGCGGCCAAAAGCTTTGTAAGTGTCTCAAAAAAATCACCTTTCGTTCGAAATCATAACCCCATATTCTTGCACTTTTTTGACAAATCTTTGGTATATTCATGATGATCATTCAATTTCTGAACTTTTGGCATTATTTGATTGCGTTTATATGAACCATAGCCCTGTAACCGAACCTAGGGTTTCGTAGATTGCTTTTTGGGTATTTTATTTACAGGCAAAATCAGCCCCATTGATGGACATATGCATGATCAGTGGAGGAAGACGAGCATGACCATGGTCCTGGATTTGATTTTCATGGCCTAGAATAGAATTTAGAATGCACATGCGAATTTAGCCGCGGACATAAATCCGCAGGTAAATATCCAGGTTTGAACGAAGAAGATGAAGACGTGCCCCCCTCCTATTGGCTGGTTCAAACTTGGCGCGTGTTTTTTTTATATTTTCTGGCATTTTGTTTGTTTTCCCATATTATTATTTTTGATTAATCTACTGACAAATGAAGCATAATGGTCCAGTGGTCAAGGGGAGCGCTCTCAAGGCATTGTTGGCTAGAGGTCAGGGGTTCGATCCCTGCCTCCAGCGCTTTACATTTTCCTTTGTTTTATTATGCAATCAGGTGCAAACCAATAGTGGAAGCCTATCATGTGTCCTCAAATCTCAAAGCGCCAGATGGCCCCAGGCCAGATCTGGTGGTCCATATGAGACGCCTACCATGCTACCAAGTCAACCAATGCATAGGGAATCAGAAAGTCAAACTAGGCCAGCTTGTGATGGGCCATGGAAATTGCTAATCAGACCTCCTTTCAGGCCCATAACCTCCTAACCCTAATTCTTTCTATTTTATTTTTATTATTTCTTTTAATTAATTATTGTTATTATTTTATTATTTAATCACTAACCAATTAAAACTTTTTCTTAATAAAATTAAAACCAAAAAATATTTTCTTATTTAAATTAAATTTCAGCATTTTATTTTTGTTAATAAATATTAATTGAATTAATTTAGTTTTAATTAGGATTAACTTTTAATATATTTTTCAATAATTAAAATTAATTTAGACAATTAGGTTTTATTAACTTTGATTAAATTATTTTTATTTCTTTAAATATCAAAAATCCAAAAAATATTATTTTCCTTAATTAATTAATTAGCTTATTAATTTAGTAGTTAACATAATTTAATTTCCTCCATAAATTAAAAATAACAAAAATCTTTTCTTTAATAACAAAGGGTCAAAACCCTAGAATGCGCCCGATTTAATTTTCCCGCACGCGATCCATTTTATTCAATATTGTATTTGTTTCCTGGAATGTAATAATTTAATAGGATTTTACATATTTTTACCACTTTATTTATTTTCCGCATTTTAATTTCAAGGGTTGCTTTTGGCGATGTAAATACCCGACGCCTTGTAATAGTTAGTTTTAATTTCCGCAATTTATTTCCGCAACTTATAAACTGTTAGATGTTTGGTAATAGGGAATGCATGACAAGACTAATCGTTCAAAACCTAAAATCACCATTAACATGTACAAAGATAAAATTAACCGAAACAACACACTCGCACATGCGCACTCTTAGGGTACACCTCACTTGGTTGCCTTCGAACGCGGTCATTGAGTATAGGAAGTTTTAGAGGTCGCCCTCTTGTCCAAAGATCATAGTTGCCTCAAAATGGTTGCCTCGGAAAAATGATCTAAGACATTAGGGTTACCGCTAAGACGTCCTAACATTGCTTTAGTGACCGCACGTCCCTTAATCGAATTGACCCTTAAACTCCAACGACGATGCTACCTTTTTATCAATAGTGGGATAGCATTGTCTAAAGGACATTAGCACAGATCGATTCCTTTTTCGAGTAGGTATATGGTTCCTAAGTACTTGCTCTTTCAAAACAAAAACTTTTCGCACTTACACCTTTCAAACAAAAACTTCTTTCAAACCCATAAACACAAAGAAAAGCAATTTTTGAAAACATTATGAGCAAGTACCTAAGAGCCCGTGGATAACCACGGATGGAAAGGGTGCTAACACCTTCCCTTTCTATAATCTACCCCCCGGACCCGAGAAACATCTCGAAAAAGGAATTTTTCTGTGCTTTTTTCCTTTCCTTGTTGGATAAAATAAAAGACGGTGGCGACTCTTACTTACCGCAACATTTTGCGAAAACAAACACAAAACGCGAACCAGAATTCCAAAAAAACAGTCAGTTCTCTCCCACCGTATCACAGAACCTATAATTGACCAACTTGGCCATATGAAGTAGTGATATGCTACACTCATTGAGACCATGCTCTCGAGATGGTTCCGGCTGCAAGAAAAGGTTGCGTGAGCTGAAACTATGACCGATGGAGGATGGTCAGTGGTATTGAGAACCTCTAGAACCCGATTACTATTATTAGGACAGGTTGAACCTACTAAACTGCAAGAGGGTAGTACCTAAACTCCATGCCAGCCTGGAATTTAAGGGCTCCTGTGTAACTTGTTTGCCTTTACCATGTTTGCTATCTGTGATACCAGTGGTGTGTTTTTATCATGACATCATGCATCATGACATCACATGCATATTTCATTAGACTAACCATTTCAAAGACCGAGGGGATTCATCTTTGTTCTGTTTTGCAGATCATGGCTTCTATGTGCAGAAATACTATTCGAGTCAATTTCGTGCAAATCCCTGCTCAGCTCAGAGATTAGTCTTAAAGGTTCCTGATACTTCTTCATTTGTTAGAAGACATGGTCGTCTCCTTAGCCTGGTCACTTCAAAGTTGGATGAGCAAATGATGAGTGTGTTATTCCAGTTCTTTGATCCATTGCATCATTGTTTCACCTTCCCGGATTATCAACTGGTCCCTACTTTGGAGGAGTTTTCTGATTTACTAGGCATATCTATCCTCGAGCAGACACCCTTTACAGGTTTGGAGATAGCTCCTAGGCCAGAGGATATTGCTTCAGCCCTACATCTAAAAATGGTTGATGTAGTATCTAACTGGGAGACTCGGAGCGGGGTTAAAGGTTTCTTGGCTAAGTTTTTGATTGATCAAGCTCAATTGTTCTGGGACAACTTAGACTTTCAAGCTTTTGAAGACATCTTGTCTCCCTCATCTATGGCTTGGTTCTTTTCCCAAATCCAGATTCTTTTATAGATGTGAACGCGGTCAAGATCTTCATGTTTCATAACCCAGTTCCTACTCTTCTAGGTGATATTGTACATGCTCTCTATACCCGTACTGTGCGGAGAAGGGGAACTCTCATGTGTTGTACACCGTTGCTGGCGAGGTGGTTTATTTCGCACCTCCCCAAGTCTGTTTTGAAGAATGAGGAAGGCATAGGTTGGGCTTATAGAATTATATCCCTTGCTCATACGGACATCCTTTGGAGTTCTAAAGATATGGAAAGAGTAGTTGTCATTGATCGATGTGGGGAATACCCTAATGTTCCGTTGCTTGGAATTCGAGGGGGGTATAACCTACAATCCTTGTTTGGCTTTACGATAGTTTGGACGCGCTCGGAGGGATGGTCCCCATGAGTTGTTGCTTACAGGCATTGTCTTTGGCTACAAGGGGGATGTTGAGGGAAATCGCCGCAGGTTTATACGAGCCTGGGGCATGGTGGACATGTTTGACCCACATGAGCTAGGAATGAAGACTTCTCTCCCGATGCAACCATATCTCCAGTGGGTTCGAGCCCATGCTCAAAAGCTGGGGATGCCATATGAAGTTGTTTTGCCGGTGATCATAGAGCATACTAATGAAGAAGGTTTTCCTTATACGGTCATCCATCCATACATGCCTACTGATCTTGGGGGAATTAAAGAGATCTTGGATCCAGCTAAAGGAAGAAAGGGATACCTACAGAGAGAAGTATCATGAGCAGGAACGGAAGATCTTGAAGCTTACAAGGCAGCTTGAGAATGAGAGGACAATCAACGATTATGTCAGCACGAATGGAAGGCGACCATGGGATTTTTGATTTCTTTGTTGTTTTTCTAGTTTAGATTTGCTTTTCAGTATTCCTTTTGTAACGCCTTAAAGGCATTTGTTAAACATTGTTACCATTTTAATCTAATAAAGTGTGTTTTATTTTGGTTTACAAATTTGAATCTCCCAAAGTCTTTGAAATCATTTCATATGCATTCCATTATCATGCACCTCATTACAGGTACCAATACAGGGTTCTTATCTTCTTCGTTGTTTATTTCAGCAATCATGTCTTCTGAAACACCTACTGATCAAGCCATCAAGGCTCTTCAAGCTCAGAATGCATAATTCCAAGAGCTGTTCCTGAATTTGGCCAAAGGGCAGCAAGATTTGAAGTCTCTCATCTTGAAGGAAAAGAAGAAGAAGAAGAAGAAGAAGAAGAAGAAGGTGGTCCTCCTAAATATGGGTCGCAGGTTCAGGAACAATTTGCGACAGGAAACTGATTTGTCCCATTCATCTGGAGGGGGAGAGAATCAAGAGGAAAGAAAGGGGCCTAGTCCTGTGGTTTCCGATAATGACACTGATTTTGATGAAAACCAGTATCCTCCTGCTGAGGATAGATATAAGCAACTTGAAGACCAGTTAAGTGCAATGGATATCCAGAAGATACCTGGGTTGGACTTCGGAGATTTGGGTTTGGCATCTGGGATGGTGATCCCAAACAAGTTTAAAGCTCCTGTCTTTGCTAAGTACGATGGGGTATCCTGCCCGAAGCTACACCGCCGCTCGTATGTCAGAAAGATTCAACCCTATACAGCTGATAGGAACCTGTGGGTTCATTTCTTTCAAGATAGTCTATCAGGGACTCAACTTGAATGGTTCTATCAATTGGAAGGAGCTAATGTCCGCAACTGGGAGGACCTTGCTGCTGCTTTTTACAAGCAATACCAGTATAATGCCGACCTTGCTCCCACGCGTACTCAACTTCAGGGTATGTCTATGGGTACAGGCGAAGGCTTTAAGGACTATGCTCAGAAGTGGAGAGATCTTGCTGGAAGAGTCCAAACCCTTCTATCTGATAGGGAGTTGGTGGATATGTTTCTTGGGACTTTGTCTGGTCCGTATTTCAATCATTTGATCGGTAGTTCATCGTCCTGGTTCACTGAATTGATTATGACTGGGGAGAGAGTTAGAGCTGGCATCAAAAGCGGCAAGATACAGAAGGGTGCTTCATCAAGTACAGAAAAGAAGCTTTCAGAAAAGAAGCTAGTGTAGTTTACAGCTCGAGGAGCCAAAACCGACCTGAACGCCGCCAAACAGTCAATGCGGTAGTAATATCAAGACCAACTGTTGCCCCACAATGCAACAATCAGCAAAGAGTAGAGAGACCGCAAAGACAATATACTCGACTCAGTATGACTCTATCTCAAATTCTTCCGTAATTGTTGAAGACCAACTTGGTGACTCTGAGGGAAGCCCCGAAGAATCCCAGCACCACATCACCACTATATAATCTAAACGCCCGCTGTGCTTATCACTCCGATAGCCCAGGGCATGATACGAACAATTGTGGGCCTTGAGGAATAAGGTACAAGATTTGATTGAAGCTAAGGAAATTGAGTTTGACGCGCCGGAAAAGCCTAATGTCATGACTGCTCCTATGCCCAAAAATGGAGTAAATATTGTGGACGATAATTCATTTGTAACCTCCGTGGAAGACGTTTCTACTCCGTTGATGACAGTAAAGAAAAATCTATTATTGGCCGATTTATTTCTGGGTTGTGGCGAAGGTTGCCACCTATGTTCAATCCTGCCTGCTGGTTGCCATTTATTGAAATCAGGTGTTCAACGCCTGATGGATAACAAAGAGATCTTGTTCGAGAAAACTTTGACTCTGTTGATTCCTGTTGAAGATGTTTCCATAATAACCATTTCCGCCAATCCTTCCAAGGCTTCCTCGAGAAAGCCTGTTAGGATTACACCCATTACAAGAGTTTCTCCATTGATCATTACTATTCCTGGTCCTATCCCGTACACTTCGGATAAGGCTGTCCCATGGAACTATGGAGCCGATGTGTATTATCATGGGATCAAACAAGACTTGAAGGTTGAAGAGGCTGATACTGATGTCAGCAACATCGTCGGGTATAGCAAGGTCACTCGAAGCGGAAGACTTTTCTCTCCTGAGATCTCCCCACCGACTGTTCGGAAACCTGTTGCTAGTCCACCTGCCAGTACATCTGCTACTGTTCATGTTCATGTTCCAATCATTACCCCTGTCGCCGAGTCATCTGACGCTCGGGGAAAGGAAGTTACAGGTGAGCCTGCCCGGACGGAGGCACCTAAGAAGATTGTTGTTGAGACCTTTAGACAGGAGATAGAGGAAATTTTGAAGATCATCAAGAAAAGCGACTACAACATAGTCGAGCAGCTGGGGCAAACCCCGTCGAAGATCTCCATGTTATCTTTATTGTTGTGCTCAGAAGCCCATGCAAAGGCTTTAATCGCTTTCCTTAAAACTGCGTATGTGCCGCAGGAAACATCTGCTGATCAATTCAAAGACTGTGTGGCTAGCTTGACCGCTGACAACGGGTTAGGTTTCTCCGACGCAGATCTAACTGCCAAAGGAAAGAATCACAATGACTCTATGCATGTTTCAATCGAGTGCAGGGGCACTACTCTGGCTCACGTGCTGGTGGATACTGGGTCCTCGTTAAATGTTTTACCCAAGAAAGCGTTAGACCGGTTGGACTGGGAAGGGTTGGTTCTGAAGCCAAGTAATATTGTGGTTAGGGCCTTTGACGGGTCCAAAAGGATGGTGCACGGGGAGGTGGATGTCCCTGTTAAAGTTGGGTCCCAGACTTTTGCATCTACGTTCTATGTAATGGACATTCGACCATATTATTCTTGTTTGCTGGGTCACCCATGGATTCATAAGGCTAGGGCAGTGACTTCCACGCTCCATCAGATGTTGAAATACCCAGTGAAAGGGAAAATTGTTACAGTACGAGGAGAAGATGAGTACATGGTGAGCCACCTTAACTCTTTTCGGTATGTGGAGATGGATGAGGAGTTCATTGAAACCCTGTGTCAGAATTTTGAAGAAGTCCCCCAGAATCTGGCGTCAACTGAAATTGTTGCTGAAGATCCTCCAATGAAGATGGCTTCCCTCAAAGATGCCCGGGTTGTTATTGAAAAAGGTGGGTGTGCGAATTGGGGCCAACTCCCTGACTTTGCACACAAGACTGACAA
The DNA here is from genome assembly GCA_948472305.1 of Vicia faba. NCBI lineage: Eukaryota > Viridiplantae > Streptophyta > Magnoliopsida > Fabales > Fabaceae > Vicia > Vicia faba. The sequence continues at coordinate 1,142,561,100 of OX451737.1, forward strand.
GTTTGGTTTGGGTTTTACTGCAGAAGCTCAAAGGGTTGTTCGGTGTGCGCGGATTGGAAGACCTCCCCTGCGTATCAGTAATCCATAAGTGAATTCAATTGAAGATGATGATGAAGAGTCTGAGTTCGACAGCTGGATTTACCCGACTACCAACGGCGGATTTATCAATTGGACGACGAAGGATTTCGTGCCCATTTCTTTTATTACACAGTAATAGACTTTTGTTTTGAGTTTTGTAACAGGCAATTTAAAACATTACGGCCCGGTGCCTTGCCCGAGACACCGTGGCTCTATTTGTGAGGGTTTAATGTTTGTCATTTCCATAAATCATTGTGATACGGTGGGAGAACTGACTTGAGTTTTGCGTTTGTATTCGCACTTGTTCGGTTGAGCAAGAGTCGCCACCGACTTTTTATTTTATCCTAAAGGAAAGGTTAAAAAGCACAGGAAAAACCTTTTGAGATATTTCGTGGGTTCGGGGGGTAGATTATGAAAAGGGAAGGTATTAACACCCTTTTCATCCATGGTTATCCATGGGCTCTTAGTTACTTGGTTTTTAGATCACTTGCCTTGATTTTTGATTGCTTGAAATTGTGGTGTATGTGTGTGTTTTGAATTTTTTTTTGAAATAGACGCCTTTGTTTCGGCAACCAATGTAATTGACTCGTGTTTGAGTGTTTTACAAAAGTGTGTATCTTTTCGAAAAGATGTTTCAAATGTTTTTGAGAGTTTGTTTTGAAAGTGTTTGTGAGGTGTGGTTTTTGAAAAGGAGGCAAGTGTTTTTGCAAGTTGATCTCAAGTAATTAAGAGCTTTGTCTACCCCTATTATACTCAAAGGTTTTCTCTATGTTTTCAACCCCTTTTAACAATTTTGTTCCACCATTGAATTTGGTGGGCAATCTTGCGTTTAGGAAGTTTAACGGGACGGGCGCGGGTCATCGTATGGACCATGAATGCAATGGTGCCAAGTGTCTTTGGCAATTTGCTTGAAGGGACTTGATCATTTTGATAGGCGACTTTCGAAAGCGTCATCGAGGGAGTTATGATCATTTGAATTTGTTTTGCCAAAGAAACTCGACGTGCAAGCATGGCCCATTTTGGAAGGCAACGTGTGGGATTACCCTAGGGGGTGCAAGTGTGATTGTGTATTGATTTCATGCACTTGTCTTTGTATTAGGTTATCTAGCGTTCGATTTTATGTACATACAAACCCTAGGTCTAACCATGGTATAATTCGAAAGCGGTAAATTGCGGGAATTTTAAAGTCTACGCTATTACAAATGGTATCCGGGAGTGGGGGTACAAATTCACAAATGGGGATGAGACTTAAATAATTACAACCAAATCGAATTGTGATCAAATGTAATCAATGTAATGTATAGCAAAGTGTAAGAATATCAAATGTATAATGTATCAAATGTGAAATGTATTGTGTAAGTGTACGTGTATGAGAATTATTTACAAGTTAAGAAAGGTGAACTTAAATGTATTATTAAGTATGTTTGATTTAAATTTGTATTTTTATATTTTTGTTTAATATGTACAAAGTAAGGAAATTTTATTAAAAGAAAATAAAATGTTTCAAGTTCTATTCTTTATGGTATTAAGATAAAAATATATTTTAATTAATTATGTACAAACAATATATTTTAAGAAGAAAAAAAAGAAAAGAAAGTTTTAAGTTTTAACTATATTATGTAATATCGTTTTATGTACAAAGTTTGCATTTAAATAAATAGTTTTAATAAAACAAAAACAAGAAAGAAAAAGTTTTAATCTTAATAATATTTAATATTCAAGTATTTTAGTTATAATGAAAGTATTAATAATATTATTATTAAAAAGAGTTAAATTATATAAAAGAATATAAAATAAAAATCTTTTTAGTTTGAATGAAATAATAAAAAAGAAAAGAGGTAAATGGGCTCAAAGGGGATTTATGGGATTTAAGGTCATTGGGCTTAAGGCTTGTTAGTGGGACAAGGCCCAAAACGTGTTAGCAGCATTCTTGTGAGGGTTTCAATTGAGTTGTTCATTTGGGGTTTTAGGTTTAGGCAAGAACACAGAGGCGCTGTTTACTTTGTGTTTGCTTCGTCTTCATCCTTCTCACGCCTTCGCCTCTGAATGCCTCTCCGTCTATGGCCGGCCATCGCCACCGTCCCTCCTTCCTTCCTCCATGGATGGATCAAACCAAAACGCGAAAAGGGTAACGACCTGGAACGTTTTTTAGGTTTTTTGATTTTGATTTTGCATGTTCTGATTTCCATTGTGTTCTGATCTTAAATGTTTTTGTTGTTTCTGTTTGAGGTATGAAAGGGAAGGGAAGAGAATATATTACCTTGATCCTTGGAGACGGAGGATAAAGTGGATTGGGAGGCGCTGTGGACGGCCAATATGAGGGATATGCGTGATGTTGAGCTCGCGTGCTTCGTTGGAGAACCTGGTTTGTGTATTCTTTGGCCCTTTGTTGGTTTGATGATGATAACGAACTGAGAACCTTTTTGATTTCACTTTTCTTCTTCTGATTGTCTTGATGCCTCGCCTTTGCTTATGTTTGCTTCTTTATCTCCTTCTTCTCGTTGCCTTCTGTTGTTATGCTTGTCTTTGATGGTTGCTGTATGATTTTGAATCTGTTAGCCCAATGATGAACCCTAGATTCTGAGGGCCTGTGTTGCCTAGCTTGCTTTGCTTGATGCTCTGATATGCCTTGATGCCTTGAAACGCTTGCCTCGATGATTAACCCGATGATGACAGTGTTCTGAGGGTTTTAGAGACCTTTTTTGACTTTGTTGGTTGATGCTTAGGCTTGACAATTCGATGCTGGAAGGTTTGGTGTTTAGTTGATTGGGTTTGAATCTGGACAGATTTACTGGTTTTTTGGCTTTGTAAGGCTTAGCAGGTTCAGGACTTCTGGTTCATGGCCATATGTTTGGGGTTTGTTGGACTGTGCAATAGGCTTGACAGTTAAGTTTGGTGTGAACTTACAGGTTTTGGCCTTGAATGGTTATGGCTTAATGTTGTTTTGAGTATATTGGTTTCAGGTTTGTCATGGCTGTTGGTTTAAGGTTATGGCTTGACAGTTTGTTTTTTTGATGGCCTTTTTTTCTTGTATCCTTTGTGATGTTTTTGTATATCTGTTTAGGCTCTTTGGCGCCTATGATTTTGAATGTTTCGGATTTTTTCTCTTTTTTCTTTTGGGTCCAACTGATGGGCAGATTTGCAAGGTTTTCACGTGGAAAGATGCTTTTGTTACTTTTCATTGACAGTTTTATTTGCATTCTAAATTCTTCATATTTCTGCCTTCTGTCTCACTGTTTCATTGCAGTTTTTGTTTTCTATATTTTCCTATGCCTCAAGCCTAAACCTGTAAGCCCATTTCTTTTCTCTCTTCCTTTCTCTCTCTAGTACGATTAAAACATTTAAATAATGTTGTATGTACTTTCTTCTGAAAAGGTGACACTGGAAAATGATGAAACTGGAATTAGTTTGCTTGCATATATGGTCTTAACCTGCATACTTTCCTTCTTCAGCTTTCCTGCATCTTTGTTACAGTATGGAGGAGCCTTTGTATCTTGACATCCTTCCATATTTTGGACAGTTTGACATTGAACTTTGTTTTGGCAATTTGAACTTTTATACATGCTGTTGGTTTTGAACTATGCAGTTGGTTTTGAACTATGCAGTTGGTTTTGACAAAATTTGAATTTGTGCATTTCAATACTTGTGCATTCATGTTTAGCAAGCAATATTCAACCCTTTTTGTGAACCGGGAGAAATCCCGTGATTTGCGGAGAGGGTTAACTGATTCCAGTCAGTTGCCTTTAATGATGAGTCCAAATTGTCTGCTTTTAATTATTTATCTGCTTCAATTGACTTTTTCTTCTTCTCTTTGCAGATGACAATTAAATGGGGAGAAATAGCAACAGATGGAGGATGAAGAATTGAAGACTTAGAAAAATATTAGGATAGTTTTATTTAAATTTAAATAAATGTAATATTATTATTGTAAATATTTTGTAAACAAAAACAATTATACAAATAATTTAAAGATAAATAAAAAATCCTTTTATTTGATTAATTCTTCTTATTCTTTTCAATTGTTTACTTTATTATTTATAATTCTTTAAATTAAAATAATTGAAAATAAATTCCAACTATTTAATCTTAGAATAATAAATAATTAAATAAACATTGTTTCAGCATTGATCAACTAATAAGCCCGACGCTTCACAAATCCAAATCAATGCACAGTTAGTCACAACAACTGCCCAGACGTATTTTCCTTTTACTGACTTTAATCAAACCCTGCAAATTCAATCCAAATGTATCCTTTCACTGATTTAATCACACAATGCAAACTCAATCCAAATGTTTCAATCCACATATCAGCATAACTTGAAAAGCACTATAGAGTTAAACCTTTCTGAGGAACCGCGCATAAAAAACCCAAATTCCTGGCCAAATGTCAAAGAAACGTTCGCCTGATCAAAGTTGAGCCAAAATCAACCAAAACCCTAAGCAAACTATGTGAACTGTTCTAGAGCCGTGAAAATCAATAAAAACCCTAATTTTGTCTGACTGACGAGAAAAGTCTGTTTGACCGATTCTTGAGCCAGTTTGAAAAATCAGGAAGCGCCTGAAGGTGTGATTTCTTGGGGAAAAATGCGAGGGCAAATTTTGGGGTACAACAGTTGCCCCTGTTCAATCTTCTTAAACCTGAAGAGTTAGACTGGCAAGTTTGCCTTTCGCGACTCGAGGGCCTAAGGAGATTGGACACTAGAGTGCCCAGAAAATTTGCACTCGGTAATGTGATGGTAGAGGGAATGGGCTTAAAGATGCCATTTGGTGATGGGCTTAAAGATGCCATCTAGTGACTGCCGATAGGAGGATGGGCTTATAGATGCCATCTGGAAATGGGCTTAAAGATGCCATTTAGAAATGTTTATTGAGGAGAATGGGCTTATAGATGCCATCTGGAAGGTGATTGTTGAACTGTATGTCACTGGTGAGCGGACGAGTACCAGAAAGGTATCCATGTTTTGGAACATCTCTGAGCTGGGGGTCTGAACAAGCAATAGATTGACATCCGTGTTTGGAGAATCTATAAACTGTTTTCAGGAGCTGGAGTTGAATAAGCAATAGAGCAGCATCCGTTGTTGGGAAGCGTCCGTAAACTGTTTTCAAAAGTTGAGAAGAAACTGAACAAGCGATAGATTAACATCCGGTGTTGGGAAGAATCCGTAAACTGTTTTCAGAAGTCTTGAAGTCGAGAAGGAACCGGTGTAGGGTTTCCTGATGATGAGTCCGTATGGAACTGCGTCTGGATGAATCTGGAATAAGTATCAGAATGTTGCCGTGTCTGGGTCACATCTGAACTATTTCTGGATGAATCTCGGAAGATGATGATTTTTGTCTGTCGACTGATCTCACCTGAAAAAGGTAAAGAGTTAATCGTATGCAATGTCATGATGCATGATGCAATGTATGTTATATCAATGTTCATGATATGAATGTGATGCATGCGCATGTAAGCTAATGAGCTGTCTTGCTGAGGATAGACGAATCCTGGATGACTGAAGATAAAAGAATTTTGACTGCTGCCGGGGAGAACAATTCCTTGGCTGCTGCTGTGGAGGGCAAGAATCTTCGATTGTTAAAAATGAGAAGTCTTGGGACCACTATTAGGGAAATCAGAAGCTTGGGTTGTATGCCAATCTACTGGGGAATTCCTGTCTTGAGGAGATCATCACCGGAGAATATTCGAATATTCTGTGAGGAACTGAGAATGAGAGTCTTCAACTCTGCTTGGGGATTGATAGTTGGAAGTTTAGCTCCGCTGGGGATATGGAAACTTGATTCTGAGGGGAATTAGATTCCGGAAGGTTCTCAGGCTGGGGATTGCAAGAATCTTCTGATTGCCGTAGGCGTTGATCTGGAATAAGTTATGGAATGTCGCCATCTCTGGGTCACATCTTAACTATATCTGAAAGCAGGCTTGGATAAGTTATAGAATGTCGCCAAAATCTTGGATCACATCTTGAACTATATCTGGAATGAAAATCTGAATAAGTTGCGGAATGTCGCCATCTCTGGGTCAAATCTGGAACTATATCTGGAATGAAAATCTGAATAAGTTATAGAATGTCACCAAACTTGGGTCACATCTTGAACTATATCTGGATGAAAAGTCTGAATGAGTTATAGAATGTCGCCATCTCTGGGTCACATCTTGAACTATATCTGGAAGAAGATCTGAATGAGTTATAGAATGTCGCCATCTCTGGGTCACATCTTGAACTATATCTGGAAGAAGATCTGAATGAGTTATAGAATGTCGCCATCTCTGGGTCACATCTTGAACTATATCTGAAAGCAGGCTTGGATAAGTTACAGAATGTCGCCAAAATCTTGGATCATATCTTGAACTATATCTGAAAGCAGGCTTGGATAAGTTACAGAATGTCGCCAAAATCTTGGATCACATCTTGAACTATATCTGGAATGAAAATCTGAATAAGTTGCGGAATGTCGCCATCTCTGGGTCACATCTGGAACTATATCTGGAATGAAAATCTGAATGAGTTATAGAATGTCACCAAACTTGGGTCACATCTTGAACTATATCTGGAATGAAAATCTGAATGAGTTATAGAATGTCGCCAAATATGGGTCACATCTTGAACTATATCATGAAGGAAAGTCTGAATAAGTTATAGAATGTCGCCAAATCTGGGTCACATCTTGAACTATATCATGAAGGAAAAGTCTGAATGAGTTATAGAATGTCGCCAAATCTGGGTCACATCTTGAACTATATCATGAAGGAAAGTCTGAATAAGTTATAGAATGTCGCCAAATCTGGGTCACATCTTGAACTATATCAATCTTCTGAGGTGATGAGGGAATTGTTGAACACTTTTGACATTCGAATGCCCCAAGTGGTGATGAAGGAGTCTTGAATCAGATTACTCTGCGGATTGAGAGATTTCTTGAAATCTTGACTGGACTGCCCCAGGTTAACTGAACTGTGAAAGATCTGTCGAAACCTTGACTGGACTGCCCCAGGTTAATAGGATAGTAACATGTGATGCCCCTTATTGATAGGAGACTTGTAATGGAAGTGTCACCCTTTTGAAGTGATTTTTGTTCACTGAGAGAGTTTCCGTTCCTCCGAACATTCGCTGTATGGATTTCTTCGCTGTCAAACAACTAGCCAAATGCAAACAGTGATATTCAAGCAATGCAAAGTTTATGTTTGTCTCGAAGTTTTCAAAAATGCGTTTTTTAGAAGAAAACTTTTCATAAGACAAGTCAACACAAGATTTAGAGCAAAGCCTTACAGGAGTCAGGATACCTTTTGTAACAGTATGCTTTCAAACTAACCCATGCTTCAATTAGGACTTTTAAAGGGTTGTAACGTGGCCTGGTTCACGGTTTAAGAAACAAAGGATAAAGGCTCAAAGCGTGTTTGTACCCACCCGCTCTTCGTGATGTTCTTCAAACCTAAGCTCAGTTAATTGTGCGTCGTACTTTGTTTTGAGTTTGGAACGACTTTTGGGCGATGGTTCACCAGTTGAATTTGGGAGACAGTCATCATCTCCTTTTTCTTTTTCAACGCTTTCATGTTATTGAGGATTTGTAATGACCTCACTATTTTGATTTTGATTTGTTATCCCTAACTTTTGCCTGACTGTTCCCGTTTTCGAGATTACAGTCAGCGGGATGCCCCAGCTTTCTTAAGCCTCCTTTGCAGGTTGTGGCTCGGTGGGCGTTTCTCTTTTAAGAGATTGACTGCCTATGTGATAGGGAACCATCACTGTCTTTTGATTCCAAGGGAATACTTTTCCTTTTTTGACGTTGTTCATTGTGTTACGAACTGAGAGTTTGCGACTTCAATGTGCATTTTCTTTTGAATTAACTGAGATACTACCCTGCCCCAGGTTTATATCAAAGGTTTTGATTGTTTAGAACAGAAAACTCCTACTTCTTTGGCTCGAAGGGGTTGACTAGGGATTATCTTCCTTATAACTCCAGTGTTTGGGAATTGAAAGAAATGCCTGTACATCATCAGCAAGGTCTGTTCAAAAGCATACGGTATGAGATTATGGTATTGTTTCGTCATCCTCCCTCTAAAGGCTTGCAGCTTTTTATCAAGAGTTAAGTATCATAAAGAAAGCATAAGAGTAGTGAAAACGAATGAATGAATTCAAGACAAACATATGCAATGCATTAATGAAACAGAGTTTGGCATTAAAAGATAATTGTTTGAATAATACAAGAAGTTACAACTTGAAAATTCGAACGAAACAAAAACAATCTCAAAGATTTGGCATAGGAGGAGTGATCATGCTGGGGTCTCTGGGGGACCAAACTCAATCTCCTTGGCATCGATCATGTCTTGGATCTTGTTCTTCAGAGGCCAACAGTTGTTGGTATCATGCCCTGGGCTATCAGAGTGGTATTCACATCTTTCATTGGGGTGATAAGTAGGAGCAGAAGTGTTTGGGTTCCGGAGAGGAGCCCTCAATGTAATCAGATCCCTCTTCAACAAGTGTTGCAGTGCTTGAGACAGTGACATGTTGATCTTAGTGAACTGCCTCTTAGGTGCGACCTCCTTATGCTGATGCCCCTGTCTTTGTTGAGCAGGCGTAGGACTGGAGATCAAGACTGCTCCTACGTGTTGGTCATGACGACCCTTTTGACTATTTGCAGCATTGGACTCTTTCTTTCCGTTGTAGGGAATTATCTGAGTATTCGAGGATGTAGTTCCTTGGATCTTTCCACTTTTGATGCCAGCTTCGACCCTCTCGCCGGTCAGTATCAGCTCGGTGAACTCGGCTGAGGAGCTTCCAATTAAGTGTTTGAAGAAAGGCCCGGTCAAAGTTCCCATGAAGATGTCAATCAGTTCCCTATCAGTTAAAGGAGGTTGCACCCTACCAGCCAAATCTCTCCACTTTTGGGCATATCCCTTGAAGTTCTCGTCGGCCCCCATGGTCATGCTCTGCAACTGCACACGAGTTGGTGCAAGATCAGAATTGTACTGATATTGTTCGTAAAAAGCCCTGGCTAGATCTTCCCAGGTGTGGATGCGAGAACTCTCCAATTGATAGAACCACTCGAGTTGAGCCCCTACCAAACTTTCTTGGAAGAAATGGATCCAGAGCCTCTTATCAGCTGTGTATGGTTGAATCTTGCGGACATAAGACTTTAGATGCATCTTAGGGTAAGAAACTCCGTCGTACAGAGCAAAGGTAGGGATTTTGAACTTTGAAGGGATGACCAATCCGGGAACTAAACCCATGTCTCCTAGATCCAAGCCAGGTATTTGTTGGATCTCCATAGCACTGAGGCGATCCTCCAACTCTTTATATTTGTCATCAACGAGAGGATATTGTCCTTCGGAGTAGTCAGCTTCCTCTTCACCAATCTCCACATTGTGGTTTTCTTCAAGACTACCCCCTGTGTTGGACGGAGTTGCAAGGTCTTGGGTCTTAGGCCTTCTCCTCAAGTTCAGGATGCGGGCTGCCTTCTTGGACTTCTTCTTCTTGTCTTTGAGAAGAAGAGCGGTCAGATCCTCTTGCCCTTTACCCATAGCCAGCAGCATTTGTTGGAATTGAGCATTTTGAGCTTGGAGATCTTTCACCGTTTGTTCCATATCCATCTTACTGAAATAAACAGTAAGAAGATAAGAAAACCTGCATGGGAGAAACCTGTTATGCAATGATATGTATGATATATATGCAATGTTTTCAAGGATCTCTTGGGGTAAACACAAGAGAATGTTAGAGGTTGAACTTCGATCTTGGATTGGAGAACTTGGTATCGGTGGATGTCTTCCCACGAGAATCAAGCTCACCATGTCGAGTGGGTCACAGCCACTGATTCAAGTTGTTGCACTTGAACTTTGATTGGAGAACTATTCACTGGTGGATGTCTTTCCACAAGAATCAAGCTCACCATGTCGAGTGGGTCATAGCCACTGATTCAAGTTGTTGCACTTGAACTTTGATTGGAGAACTGTGCACTGGTGGGTGTCTTTCCACAAGAATCAAGCTCACCATGTCGAGTGGGTCATAGCCACTGATTCAAGTTGTTGCACTTGAACTTTTATTGGAGAACTGTGCACTGGTGGATGACTTTCCATAAGAATCAAGCTCACCATGTCGAGTGGGTCATAGCCACTGATTCAAGTTGTTGCACTTGATCTTTGATGGCATCTGTTTAGAGGAGAAAACCTCTTACCCCTTGATAGACGTCTAGTTCAACGTAACCCTGCATCAAAAGAACCCTCGAGATCCTTGAAATGGTTATTGAAAATGCTATGGTATAATGTTATGATGTTATGCACATGCATGTAAAAGCAAATGAGTGTATATACAAGCAAACATATTCACACAGAGCAAACAAGTCCTTAGGCTTAGGCTTGCATGAAGTTCAGGTACTACCCTCTTTCAGTTTCGTTGGTTAAAACCTGTCCTATCAAAAGTAACCGGGTTCTAGGGGATCTCAATATCACTGACTACCCTCAATCGGTCATAACTCCAGCATCGCTATCTTTTCTTGCGGCCGGAACCATCGTGAGAGTTTAGCCTCAATGAGTGTAGCATACTGCTACTGTTCTATGGCCAAGTTGGGTCAATTTAAGGGTTCTAAAGTCGGTTGGTGCTTAATGACTCCTTGGAAGACCCATATTCTCCCCGTTTCAACACAAGAGATATCGGTACAGACCAAGGTGCCACACCAATGTAGCCACTGCTTCACCCATGTCGGTATACGCCGGACAGGTCCCTCACAGATTATGCTACCTAAAAGGGTATTCCCCAGATCCGGGTTAGGATCTATCAAACTCCGATGCAAAGCCCACAAACATAAAAACAAAGCAAGCAATTGAGAAAAAGGTGATCTAAACCCTAAGGTAACCCCACTTTTGAGAAATCCCCAGCAGAGTCGCCAGTTCTGTGATACGGTGGGAGAACTGACTTGAGTTTTGCGTTTGTATTCGCACTTGTTCGGTTGAGCAAGAGCCGCCACCGACTTTTTATTTTATCCTAAAGGAAAGGTTAAAAAGCACAGGAAAAACCTTTTGAGATATTTCGTGGGTTCGGGGGGTAGATTATGAAAAGGGAAGGTATTAGCACCCTTTTCATCTATGGTTATCCATGGCCTCTTAGTTACTTGGTTTTTAGATCACTTGCCTTGATTTTTGATTGCTTGAAATTGTGGTGTATGTGTGTGTTTTGAAAATGTTTTTGAAATAGACGCCTTTGTTTCGGCAACCAATGTAATTGACTCGTGTTTGAGTGTTTTACAAAAGTGTGTATCTTTTCGAAAAGATGTTTCAAATGTTTTTGAGAGTTTGTTTTGAAAGTGTTTGTGAGGTGTGGTTTTTGAAAAGGAGGCAAGTGTTTTTGCAAGTTGATCTCAAGTAATTAAGAGCTTTGTCTACCCCTATTATACTCAAAGGTTTTCTCTATGTTTTCAACCCCTTTTAACAATTTTGTTCCACCATTGAATTTGGTGGACAATCTTGCGTTTAGGAAGTTTAACGGGACGGGCGCGGGTCATCGTATGGACTATGAATGCAATGGTGCCAAGTGTCTTTGGCAATTTGCTTGAAGGGACTTGATCATTTTGATAGGCGACTTTCGAAAGCGTCATCGAGGGACTTATGATCATTTGAATTTGTTTTGCCAAAGAAACTCGACGTGCAAGCATGGCCCATTTTGGAAGGCAACGTGTGGGATTACCCTAGGGGGTGCAAGTGTGATTGTGTATTGATTTCATGCATTTGTCTTTGTATTAGGTTATCTAGCGTTCGATTTTATGTACATACAAACCCTAGGTCTAACCATGGTATAATTCGAAAGCGGTAAATTGCGGGAATTTTAAAGTCTACGCTATTACAAATGGTATCCGGGAGTGGGGGTACAAATTCACAAATGGGGATGAGACTTAAATAATTACAACCAAATCGAATTGTGATCAAATGTAATCAATGTAATGTATAGTAAAGTGTAAGAATATCAAATGTATAATGTATCAAATGTGAAATGTATTGTGTAAGTGTACGTGTATGAGAATTATTTACAAGTTAAGAAAGGTGAACTTAAATGTATTATTAAGTATGTTTGATTTAAATTTGTATTTTTATATTTTTGTTTAATATGTACAAAGTAAGGAAATTTTATTAAAAGAAAATAAAATGTTTCAAGTTCTATTCTTTATGGTATTAAGATAAAAATATATTTTTATTAATTATGTACAAACAATATATTTTAAGAAAAAAAAAAGAAAAGAAAGTTTTAAGTTTTAACTATATTATGTAATATCGTTTTATGTACAAAGTTTGCATTTAAATAAATAGTTTTAATAAAAGAAAAACAAGAAAGAAAAAGTTTTAATCTTAATAATATTTAATATTCAAGTATTTTAGTTATAATGAAAGTATTAATAATATTATTATTAAAAAGAGTTAAATTATATAAAAGAAAATAAAATAAAAATCTTTTTAGTTTGAATGAAATAATAAAAAAGAAAAGAGGTAAATGGGCTCAAACGGGATTTATGGGCTCAATCAGAATTTGGATAGAAGTCATAAAGGGGGGTGCGTCCAAATTGGAGGGGTCAGGCGTTAAGGTCATTGGGCTTAAGGCTTGTTAGTGGGACAAGGCCCAAAACGTGTTAGCAACATTCTTGTGAGGGTTTCAATTGAGTTGTTCATTTGGGGTTTTAGGTTTAGGCAAGAACACAGAGGCGCTGTTTACTTCGTGTTTGCTTCGTCTTCATCCTTCTCACGCCTTCGCCTCTGAACGCCTCTCCGTCTATGGCCGGCCATCGCCCCCGTCCCTCCTTCCTTCCTCCATGGATGGATCAAACCAAAACGCGAAAAGGGTAACGACCTGGAACGTTTTTTAGGTTTTTTGATTTTGATTTTGCATGTTCTGATTTCCATTGTGTTCTGATCTTAAATGTTTTTGTTGTTTCTGTTTGAGGTATGAAAGGGAAGGGAAGAGAATATATTACCTTGACCCTTGGAGACGGAGGATAAAGTGGATTGGGAGGCGCTGTGGACGGCCAAACGGAGGGATATGCGTGATGTTGAGCTCGCGTGCTTCGTTGGAGAACCTGGTTTGTGTATTCTTTAGACCTTTGTTGGTTTGATGATGATAACGAACTGAGAACCTTTTTGATTTCACTTTTCTTCTTCTGATTGTCTTGATGCCTCGCCTTTGCTTATGTTTGCTTCTTTATCTCCTTCTTCTCGTTGCCTTCTGTTGTTATGCTTGTCTTTGATGGTTGCTGTATGATTTTGAATCTGTTAGCCCAATGATGAACCCTAGATTCTGAGGGCCTGTGTTGCCTAGCTTGCTTTGCTTGATGCTTTGATATGCCTTGATGCCTTGAAACGCTTGCCTCGATGATTAACCTGATGATGACAGTGTTCTGAGGGTTTTAGAGGCCTTTTTTGACTTTGTTGGTTGATGCTTAGGCTTGACAGTTCGATGCTGGAAGGTTTGGTGTTTAGTTGATTGGGTTTGAATCTGGACAGATTTACTGGTTTTTTGGCTTTGTAAGGCTTAGCAGGTTCAGGACTTCTGGTTCATGGCCATATGTTTGGGGTTTGTTGGACTGTGCAATAGGCTTGACAGTTAAGTTTGGTGTGAACTTACAGGTTTTGGCCTTGAATGGTTATGGCTTAATGTTGTTTTGAGTATATTGGTTTCAAGTTTGTCATGGCTGTTGGTTTAAGGTTATGGCTTGACAGTTTGTTTTTTTGATGGCCTTTTTTTCTTGTATCCTTTGTGATGTTTTTGTATATCTGTTTAGGCTCTTTGGTGCCTATGATTTTGAATGTTTCAGATTTTTTCTCTTTTTTATTTTGGGTCCAGCTGATAGGCAGATTTGCAAGGTTTTTACGTGGAAAGATGCTTCTGTTACTTTTCATTGACAGTTTTGTTTGCATTCTAAATTCATATTTCTGCCTTCTGTCTCACTGTTTCATTGCAGTTTTTGTTTTCTATATTTTCCTATGCCTCAAGCCTAAACCTGTAAGCCCATTTCTTTTCTCTCTTCCTTTCTCTCTCTAGTACGATTAAAACATTTAAATAATGTTGTATGTACTTTCTTCTGAAAAGGTGACACTGGAAAATGATGAAACTGGAATTAGTTTGCTTGCATATATGGTCTTAACCTGCATACTTTCCTTCTTCAGCTTTCCTGCATCTTTATTACAGTATGGAGGAGCCTTTGTATCTTGACATCCTTCCATATTTTGGACAGTTTGACATTGAACTTTGTTTTGGCAATTTGAACTTTTATACATGCTGTTGGTTTTGAACTATGCAGTTGGTTTTGAACTATGCAGTTGGTTTTGACAAAATTTGAATTTGTGCATTTCAATACTTGTGCATTCACGTTTAGCAAGCAATATAAATCCCTCTTTGTGAACCGGGAGAAATCCTGTGATTTGCGGAGAGGGTTAACTGATTCCAGTCAGTTGCCTTTAATGATGAGTCCAAATTGTCTGCTTTTAATTATTTATCCGCTTCAATTGACTTTTTCTTCTTCTCTTTGCAGATAACAATTAAATGGGGAGAAATAGCAACAGATGGAGGGTGAAGAATTGAAACTTAGAAAAATATTAGGATAGTTTTATTTAAATTTAAATAAATGTAATATTATTATTGTAAACATTTTGTAAACAAAAACAATTATACAAATAATTTAAAGATAAATAAAAAATCCTTTTATTTGATTAATTCTTCTTATTCTTTTCAATTGTTTACTTTATTATTTATAATTCTTTAAATTAAAATAATTGAAAATAAATTCCAACTATTTAATCTTAGAATAATAAATAATTAAATAAACATTGTTTCAGCATTGATCAACTAATAAGCCCGGCGCTTCACAAATCCAAATCAATGCACAGTTAGTCACAACAACTGCCCAGACGTATTTTCCTTTTACTGACTTTAATCAAACCCTGCAAATTCAATCCAAATGTGTCCTTTCACTGATTTAATCACACAATACGAACTCAATCCAAATGTTTCAATCCACATCTCAGCATAACTTGAAAAGCACTGTAGAGTTAAACCTTTCTGAGGAACCGCGCATAAAAAACCCTAATTCCTGGCCAAATGTCAAAGAAACGTTCGCCTGATCAAAGTTGAGCCAAAATCAACTAAAACCCTAAGCAAACTATATGAACTGTTCTAGAGCCGTGAAAATTAATAAAAACCCTAATTTTGTCTGACTGACGAGAAAAGTCTGTTTGACCGATTCTTGAGCCAGTTTGAAAAATCAGGAAGCGCCTGAAGCTGTGATTTCTTGGGGAAAAATGCGAGGGCAAATTTTGGGGTACAACAATCATCAATAAAGCATTGGACGTTTTCTTGCATTACAAATTTTGCGCTCCTTGTTTTTCTTTTCTATCTTGCAAAACAGCTATTGTCTTACACACACTCACATATCATAATACAGGTCCACATCCACTCTGGATCCCACTGATAACGACTCTGCTACTGCCAGTTATGACTTCGAAAGTCCGATCAACCAAGCCGAGGATGAAGGTGAGGATGATTGTGAAGTGCCTGGGGAAATTGCTAGATTGATACTTCAGGAAGAGAGGGCCATACAACCCCATGAAGAGCCAGTAGAATCAGTGAATCTGGGTACAGAAGAAGACAAGAAAGAGGTCAAGATCGGTGCAAATCTGGAGTCTAGTGTCAAGCAATGGTTGATACAGATGCTGCGTGACTATATTGAGATCTTTGCCTGGTCTTATAAAGATATGCCTGGGTTGGATACCGATATTGTGGTTCACCGCTTGCCAACTAAAGAAGATTGTCCACCAGTGAAGCAGAAGGTTCACCGAATGTGCCCAGAGATGTCTGAGAAAATCAAAGCGGATGTTATGAAACAGTTTGATGCCGGTTTTCTAGCAGTTACTTCTTACCCGCAGTGGGTTGCCAACGTGGTTCCAGTGCCGAAGAAAGATGGTAAAGTCCGTATGTGTGTATACTATAGAGATCTGAACAGGGCAAGTCCCAAGGATAATTTCCCTCTGCCTCATATCGATGTTCTGGTCGACAACACCGCACATCATAAGATCTTCTCTTTTATGGATGGTTTTTCTAGTTACAATTAGATTAAGATGGCTCCCGAGGATATGGAAAATACAACGTTCGTTACGCAGTGGGGTACTTTTTGCTATAAGGTCATGCCGTTTAGATTGAAGAATGTCGGGGCAACGTTTCAGTGTGCCATGGTCGCTTTGTTCCACGACATGATTCATCATGAGATTGAGGTATACGTTGACGACATGATTGCAAGATCCCAAACTGAAGAGGAATATCTTGACCACCTCCAGAAGCTATTTGACAGATTGAAGATGTACAAGCTGAGGTTAAACCCGAACAAGTGCACCTTCGGGGTAAGGTCTGGTAAGCTGCTGGGCTTTGTCGTTAGTGATAAATGTATTCAAGTGGATCCTGCAAAGGTGAAGGCCATACAGGAAATGCCAGCTCCTCGAACAGAAAAAGAAGTCAGAGGCTTTCTAGGACGTTTGAATTACATTGCCCAATTCATTTCGCACCTGACTGCTACTTGTGAACCAATCTTCAAGCTGTTGAAGAAAGATCAAGTGGTAAGATGGAACGATGAGTGCCAGGCCGCTTTCGAAAGGATCAAAGAATATCTCCAAGAGCCACCCATTCTAATGCCTCTGGTTGAACGGAGACCTTTGATCTTATACTTGACAGTACTCGATAATTCAATGGGGTGTGTGCTGGGGCAGCATGACGAGTCTGGCCGAAAAGAGCATGCTATTTACTACCTTAGCAAAAAGTTTTCCGACTGTGAGACCCGATACTCACTGCTTGAGAAAACTTGTTGCGCTTTGGCATGGACTGCTCGCCGGATGAGACAGTATATGCTGACTCACACTACTCTATTGATATCAAATATGGATCCAATCAAGTATATCTTCAAAAAGCCTGCTCTGTCCGGAAGAATAGCGAAATGGCAGATGATCTTGACTGAGTATGAAATCCAATACACAAACCAAAAAGCAACCAAGGGAAGTGTGTTGGCAGATCATTTGGCGCATCAGGCAGTGGATGATTACCAGTCAATGAACTTTGAGTTTCTGGACGAAAACGTCATGTTGGTGACTGACTATGAAACACCTGGACCGGATGAAGGACCTGAGGAAGGATCCCGATGGTCTATGTATTTTGATGGAGCTTCAAACGCTTTGGGTAATGGCATTGGCGCCGTGATCATATCTCCTGAAGGCTGTCATACTCCGTTCATCGCCCGATTATGTTTTAACTGCACCAACAATATGGCGGAGTATGAAGCATGCATCATGGGCCTGCGAGCAGCTATTGACCTAAGGATTAAGTTCTTAAGTGTATTCGGAGATTTCGCTCTCGTGATCAGTCAGATCAAAGGCGGGTGGTTGGCATGGCTAACTTTAGGATCAACTTAATATTTAGTACACACCCCTAAAACAAAGACAATGTCAAGTATGCTAGTTGTGAGGTATAGAAGACTTCCTATCATACTTCTGTAAATACTTTGATCCACACTTACTCCTTTTTCATCTTTAGACAACTTCAGATGTGTGGGAGCAGGTGATCTTTTGTGACTAGAATTTTCCATCCCAAATTTATTTACTATATTCTTCACATACTTGCTCTGAGATAACGATATGGAATCTTCCATTTGTTTAACTTTCAGACAAAGAAAGTAGGTTAATTCACCAATAAGGCTCATCTCAAATTCTGACTGCATTTGCCTGACAAAATGTTGAACCATCTCATTTGACATCCCACCAAACACAATATCATCAACATAAATCTGTGCAATCATGATCTTCCCTTCTTCTTCCTTAATAAAAATATTTTTGTCTATGCCACCTTTCCTATATCCATTCTCCCCAAGAAATTCTATCAATCTCTCATACCAAGCTCTTGGAGCCTACTTTAATCCATACAAAGCTTTCTTCAGTTTGTACACATGGTTAGGAAGGCTAGGATCAACAAATCCTTTAGGTTTCTCTACATAGACTTCCTCATTCAGATAGCCATTTAAGAAGGCACTCTTTACATCCATTTGAAACAATTTAAATTTCAGAATGCAAGAAACTCCCAAGAGTAGTCTGATTGATTCATGTCTGGCCACAGGAGCAAAGGTTTCATCAAAATTAACTCCTTCAATTTAAGTGTATCTTTGTGCAACTAACCTTTCCTTATTTCTAGTAACCACCCCATTTCATCAGATTTATTCTTGTACACCCATTTAGTGCCAATCACATTTGTCCCTTCAGGCCTTGGAACCAGATCCCAAACTTCATTTCTACTAAATTGTTCTATCTCTTCTTGCATAACATTAATCTAAAACTCATCAGTTAAGGCTTCTTTGACATTCTTAGGCTCAATTTTTGAAACAAAGCAAGAGTTTGATATCCCTTCTCTTGATCTAGTAGTAACTCCTTTATTTAGACCTCTTATGATAAGCTCCTTAGGATGATCTCTCTGAGTTCTAATTGAAGGTCCTTTATTGAGATGACTAGGCTCAGGATCTTCTTGAGGTGGATTAGAATCAATACTTTTGTCATTGGATTATGTTGGAATATCAAACAAATATGTTCAAACATCTTCTAACACATCTTCTTCATCATTCCATCCTCTATCATCAATAATAACATTTATGGATTCCATCATAACCTTGGTTCTAGAGTTAAAGACTCTGTAAGCTATGTTATTTGTAGAGTAAGCCAGGAATACTCCTTCATCACTCTTGGGATCCATCTTCCTTCTTCGTTCACGGTCTGCTAAGATGTAGCATTTACTTCCAAAAACATGAAAGTATTTGAGAGTAGGTTTTCTTCCCTTCCATATTTCATACAATGTGGCTGAGGTGATCCATGTGTACCTAGAGAAGTCATCTACAACAACATAGGCATACTTCTTTCCGCCAAGACTTTCAAACTGCATAGGTCCCATCAAGTCCATGTGAAAGAGTTCCAAAACTTTTGATGTAGTGGGATGTTGGATCTCCTGATGTGACATCTTAGTTTGCTTTCCAATCTGGCATTCACCACATACTCTCACTTTTTCTATCTTGAGCTTAGGAATCCCTCTAACGGCTTTAATAAATATGATTCTTTTCATTCCTTTTAGATGCAAGTGTCCTAGTTTTTGATGCCACGGTTTAACTTCATTTTCTTAGGGTAAAACACATGTTAAGGAGAGGCTCAACTCTTAGGGAACCCATAAATAACAGTTATCTTTAGATATTATTCCTTTCATAATAATTTCATACTTCTATAAATAACAGTTATCTTTAGATCTGATTCCTTTCATAATAACTTCATTCTTCTCATTGCAGACATTCTGCCTTGGTGAAGTTATCTTTGAATCCTTGATCACATAGTTGGCTTATACTTATTAGGTTAACTGTTAACCCTTTAACAACTAACACATTGTCAAGTTTTGGGGCTCCTAAACATTCTAGCTTTCCAACTCCTTTGATTTCGCCTTTGGCTCCATCACTAAAAGTTACATAACTGGTAGAATGAGATTTGATATATACCAATAGATTCTTGACACCTGTCATGTGTCTAGAACAACCACTGTCAAAGTACCAATCATCTTTGGTTGATACTCTGAGAAAGGTATGAGCTATGAAACTAACAACATTTTACTTGGAAACCCATTGTTTCTTCTTTTTGCTATTTTGAGAGATCTGATCAGCCTTGGGAAGAGGAGTAGTTTTAGGATACCCATACAACTTGAAACAGAAAGGTCTTATGTGACCAAAACTTCCATAGTGATGACACCTCTAGGGCTGGGATTTCTTTCTGGTGTTAGTAAATTTTTTCTTACCATGATGTTTGCCATGATGTCTTTTCTTGCCATGATGTTCAGACATTTGATTCGACATCTTTGGTTTAGACTTGGCATGAGTGGAATTTGATGAAGGTTCTTCTGAAACAGGTTCCTTTTTCTCATTAAACCCTAGACCACTCTTGTCTCCTATCACTCTCCCCACTTGAAGAATTTCATCTAATGTGTCAGACCCATTATTCAGCATCTTGAGAAATTTGACCACTCTATCAAGATTTGAATTCAGATAAGTCACTTCACTTTCCAGATTAGAAATATTTTTCAAATGCTCTTTCCTTTGTGCCTTCAGTTGGGTTATAAGTGCTTTCTGTTTCTCCCCTTCTAGGAAAACTTCTGCACTTCTGCGACATAACTCTTTGTACGAGGCAGCTAGCTCATCAAAGGTTAGTTCACCATCACTAGAATCTTCATCAGACACAAATTTGCCTGTCAATTCTTTAACATACTTTACAGATTCCTCTTTAAGATCACTCTCAGAATCCTCTTAAGGCCAAGTAACAGATAGATTCCTCTTCAGTTTCTTAAGATATGTAGGTCATTCAGCTCTAATGTGACCAAAACCTTCACATCCATGACACTATATTCCCTTCTCTTGAGTGGATTTTTCTTCAGCCCTTTTTCTTCCAAACTCATTTGACTTAAGGATGTCAGATGAGATGTTCTTGACATTTGATCTTGGATTCATATCCATCCTTTTTATCACTTTGTTAAATTGTCTTCAAGCATAACTAAGGCATTTGATATTCCTTCATTTGTATTCAGATCACAATCCTCCTCTTCATCTTCAGTATTGGTAATAAAAGCTATGCTTTTGTTCTTCTTTTCAGATCTTTCATTGATGCTTAATTCAAATGTCTGAAGTGATCCAATAATTTCATCCACTTTCATCTTCTCAATGTCTTGTGCTTATCCTATGGCAGTCACTTTCATATCAAATCTCTTGCGAAGAGACCTAAGCATCTTTCTCACCAATTTGTCTTCTGGAATTTTTTTCTCCCCTAAAGCACTGGCAGCATTAGCAATCTCAAGAATGTTCATATGGAAGCCATTAATGCTTTCATCATCCTTTATTCTCATAGTTTCAAATCTGGTGGTGAGCAAATGAAGTCTTGGCATCTTCACTTTAGATGTGCCTTCATGAGTAGATTGAAGAATCCCCCATGCATCCTTAGCTACTTCACATGTGTTCACTAATCTAAAAATGTTCTTATAAATTCCATTGAATATAGCATTCAAGGCTTTAAAATTTCCAAGAGAAATTTCATCATCTTCTTTAGACCAATCTTCTTCTGGCTTTAACTCAGAAGTAGGTTCTCTATTTTCTCCCAATTTGACAGGGTGTTTCCATCCTTTTAAGACAACTTTCCAATCCCTGCTGTCTAGAGACTTTAGAAAGGCCACCATACGTGGTTTCCAATAGTCATAATTTCTTCCATCCAGAATGGTTGGTCTGCTCACAAATCCTCCTTCCTTGTCCATAGTACCCGAAATTATCTTCCCTAGATCACACCCAGATATAGAGCAGAATGCCTGCTCTGATACCAATTGAAATTCTGGTATCAGATATGTGATGTCGAAGGAGGTGTCACGACACAAATATCTGAGGACAATATAAATTGCAACAATATTAAAAGCAGTAAAAACACAAGGGATTGTTAACCTAGTTTGGTGTACAACAACACCTACTCTGGGGGCTACCAAGCCAGGGACAAGTCCACTAAATAGTATTAATTCATAGACCCTCAGTAAACAACCAGTTTACGATCTAATCACTTAATCACTACCCGTGCTATACTTATACCTAATACACACATAGGTATGAGGCCCTCCTCAAATCCCTTCAATCACTAATAGTGAAGAACAGCAAAAATATTAAGTTTTAAAGACTCCAATCATTCAATACTTAAAAGCTTATGAATGATCCACAATTAACAACTCAAATTAAAACTCAAGTATTAAACCAATAATTAGAGTGTATTACAATTAAAAGGACTTAGACTTCTAAAATAGAAAGAATATATTCTTCTTCAAAAGTTGCAGTCAAACGAATAAGGATACAAGTCCTTATAAAGGCACGTCAGTGGGCTTAGGCTGAAAAATCAAATATTCCAATCCCTTGAATATTTCCATGAAAACAGGCCAAGATTTAATCCATAAGGATAATGCAAATAGAAAAATATTCCTCTATATTTTTCGCAAACTATGAGTCACAAATCCTGAATAATGGTGCGCATAAAAATAGGAAACAGAATATTGGAAACAAATATTAAGTCCCGTTCAAATCAGGAGGCAGGTGTCAAGACATCTACTTTAACATCATTCAAAACCAGTTTTCTTCAAATGTCAAGACATTTATAAAAACATTATCAACTCAGCATTTTACCAAAGTTGCTGCCAACAAACATTTATACTTCCCACAACCCGGGAGGTTTACCTTGACAAAACCCTAGACTTCTACATCTTGAGCCGTGTATTTTCTAGGTTACAAACCCTTCTATTTATAACCTGTTACCCAACTGGTTTTGGGCCTTCAATCACAGCAAGTCGGCTATAACAAACTATAGAAAATTATTCCCCAAGAAAGTTCTTCGATCTTTAGTTTCCTAAATAATCTTTTTATTTAGAAAGTATTCATTCTCCTTGATTTTTGATTAAATTTTCTAGACCTTTAAATATGTGCCAGATAGGAAGCATAATATTCTCATGAATATTCTACCTCTGTTAAGAATAAATTGAATCTCTTTAATCCAGCTCAGCATGCGCGATGTCGAAGACATCTTCTTCGACATGTTGTTCCAGTTGTTGAAAAAGTTCAACACAACATGTTCTCACATTGTAATAGGAATTCTTGTTGTACCTGTTCTTCTTAGCAGGTTTATACATCCTATTCTACATTACATGATTTCTTCTATTATTTGTTTTACAAATATTTAGCCAATCCTAAAACAAGAGAACTAACAATCTCCCCCCTTTGGCAAATTTTGGCTAAAACAAATAATCTAAAAACAATTTCCATTTAGGAGATTTTAGCAATACAAAAATATAACCCTCGGCAGTAGCGTTCAGAATCTACTGCACATAGCAATAGATCTTCAGTTGAAAATAATGTCTCAACATCTTGTTCGACGTCTTCTTTGCAACACTCTGAAGAACTCAATTGCATCAGCACCAACGAACAGTAGCTTCGGGATAAAAGGAAGGAAAGTCCTGAAGTTTGGTTGATGCACATGAGGAAGAAGATAGCAGAAGACAACTTGTACTCCCCCTCAATCCAGGAACATCTTCTAAACATAGAAGACCAATGGAGGAACAAGAGAACTCTTAATAAGATCACAAGTCACCAAGGAAAGATCCAAACAAATACATGATAGAACATTTGATTCGACATGTTTGAACATTATTTCCTATATAAGCAAAACCTTTCTCGCCCTTTTTGGCCAAAACTTGACAAAGGAGGCCTTCATAGAACCAGACCCAGGCACAACTTACCTATACCTGAAAAAACCCACAGTGGTGATGAGAAAAACACTCACTTAGTATTTAGAGGATATGAGAAGCCTCTATAAATAGCAGAGCAGTTTCTTAGAAATTAATGATCTTTAATTCTTTGTTAAATAAGCGATAATTGAGGATGGAAAAACTGCTGCACGAATCAATATGCAATGTCCAACCTGACTTTGAACACCTTTAATAGCTCTAGACAATTTCTGCTGAAAGGACCAGTACCAATAGATGCACATTCGTGGTCAACATCACTTTCTAGACTTCCTTCTTACACGAGGCTGGATTCATATTCTAGAATATTCTTTAGTTGGTCTTCACAAAAACATGTCCTGAACAATGTTCAAACATCCTATCAGACATTGTCTTCAACTTCAAGCAAACAAACCTTCAATAATTTAGTCAAGGATGTTTCCCAGACTTCTTCATATGGTTAGAGGCATGACCATAATGCCTTCATCCGAATTCTCCAAGTGTTCCTTTCACTTAGAATTAGTGTCACACAACACAAAATGACAGAAAAAATCAGTTCCAAAAAGAAGATGTTAGAACATCTTCTGGGACATTAAGCTTTCCCTCAACCTCACCAATCAGATTCCACCCCTTAGTTCTGGAGTTAAATACTCTGTAAGCTCTGCTATTTGTAGAGTAACCCATAAAAGTTCCCTCGTCACTCTTGGGATCCATCTTCCTTCTTTGTTCATGATCAGCTAAGATGTAACATTTACCTCCAAAAACATGAAAGTATTTGACAATAGGTTTTCTTCCCTTCCATATTTCATACAAGGTGGCTAAGGTGCCTTTTCTTATAGTGACTCTGTTATAGATATAACACGCAGTATTCATAGCTTCATCCCAAAAGTGGTAGGGTAACTTCTTAGCATGAATCATAGCTCTGGAAGATTCTTGAAGAGTTATGTTTTTTCATTCAACAATCCCATTTTGATGAGGAGTAATGGGAGAGGAAAATTCATGATTGATTCCTTCAAAAGAACAAAAATTAGCAAATTTATTATTCTCAAATTCCTTTCCATGATCACTTCTAATTTTGATGACATAACTATCCTTTTCTCTTTGAAGTTTTAGACAAAGATCTTTCAAAAGTTTCTGATTTTTCTCTGATAAAACTTATCCATGTGTACCTAGAGAAGTCATCTACAATAACATAGGCATACTTCTTTCCACCAAGACTTTAAACCTGCACAAGTCCCATCAAGTCCATGTGAAGAAGATCCAATTTTTTTGATGTGGTGAGATGTTGGACCTTCTGATGTGACATCTTAGTTTGCTTTCCAATCTGGAACTCACCATATATTCACCCTTCTTCTATCTTGAGCTTAGGAATCCCTCTCATGACTTCTATAGATATGATTCTTTTCATTCCTTTCAGATGTAAGTATCCTAGTTTTTGATGCCACAGTTTAACTTCATTTTCTTTGGCTAAAGCACATGTCGAGGAGAAGTTCAACTCTTGAGTACTTTCCTTCATTATCAGAATCTCCTCCTTTAGTGCCCACTTTTTCACCAAGGTTGTCATCCCTCTTCAGATCCTTGATCATCTTTTCAGATTTTAGCTTCCTCACTGAGCTAACTCTGGTTGCCTCATCAAGTTCTTTGCAGGAATTTATTAACTCAGAAATCACATCATCCTTGCTTGAGTTCTTGTTTTCAGAGGATGCAGATGTCAAGACAATGTCTGGGATATGTTTGCCTGAAAACAACTTAAAGTGAAGAGACGTAGAAGACTCCCTTTTGTATACCACATCAGTACCACAAAGAATCCCAGGGAGTTGATTATGCCACAAATAAGAGAGGGAAAGACACTGGGCATCTTGATTTCACAAGTTCATGCGTGCTTTACAGTCTGTTGAAAAATGTAAGCACCATAAACAAGCATCTTCTTATTTCCAACAGCATAAGTGAATTTTCCTAAACCCACTGTAATGGTTGAGGTATGATTGGTAGGGACCCAGTTAACAGCTCCAATTCTATGTGGGGTAGTATATTTCACACTTAACTTACTAACATGGAGCTTATTCTTCATAGGCCATACATTCACCTGGTTTGCAGTAATGGCTCTACAAACATGATTATCAGTTACTTGTCAAATAAGTGTGACATCTCCTAACAACCAGCAGGATAGTCTTCTTTATCCCATTCACTAATGCAGAGAAAAATAAATTCTCGCAGAACCAGCACATCCTCTTAGAGCAGGATGGTATACTCTAGCAACATTTGGCTAGAGTCTTTAGAGACTCATAAGGACATAAACAGCTACATCTTGTAGCAACATGTCTCAGCATGTTATCCAACATCATCCTCATAGGAGGGAAATAACATCACAAGTTCCAAACAAACCAATTAGTCCACTGACTCCTCCTGTCACGGACAATCAAAAACTTTATTATGGAGAAAACATAACACTAAACACCCACTAGTTCACTCGGAATAACTCCAAGTACTCTGAACTAGTTACATAACAAGGACATCTCTGACTCATGCCCTTGCACCTCCACACATATTGTGATGACTCTTTGGATGGCTAATATGTCATGCAACCATAATATGAAACCAACTTCCAACCATTTCTTAGTGTGCTTAAAATCTTTACTAAGATTCATACTCTACAACAGAAGGAATATCCCTTAACGAATGTGCTGATTAAATCTTCCTTCTGCACATTACTAGTATTTGTTGACACTAGTAAAGTCATCAACCAAGATAGAAGTTATGCATTACTTAAGCATACTTCTCTAGACAAACTCAGAATCTTCTTATTCTAACCAAGGACAGAACTGCCACTTCTGAATGAGTTGGTAGAATATTTAAGATTCACAGTCCCAAGTCTCTCCCATAGACTATCATCAACAATGATGTTACAACATCATTTACTATAGAACCTATCAGCTTTTGTTCTAGAATCACCATCCAAGGGACTTATTTCCATACATTCACTTTACAAACCTCCCAATCTACACAATAGGATCCCAATAGATCTCATCTTCAGTATCTACCACAAATCAGAACATAATTTAAGAGACATAGTATGCAAAAATAGTTTTGGCTTTAAGGGTATGCAAAAATAGTTTTGGCTTTATGGGTATGCAAAAATGTTTCATGGGTATGCAATGTGATGAAGACGTAGTATGATGGTAGACGTAGGGGTACCCTATACAAGTTTAATGGTTGATATGGATATGATGATGTCCTACACTGACTTAGAGAGTGAAACAGGCAGGAACTTCTTAAGGATAAAGATAATAATAGACCTGGATATGATGATATCCTACATTGTCTCAGAGATTAAGACATGCTGGAATTTCTTTAGGTTGTGGCTTGTAGAAGATGAAGAGGAATTCCTACAAGCTAGGGATTATAATGGAGGGATGAGAATTCCTACATGATAGGAATTGTGATAGACCAATGAACGGTTGATATGAAGGCTGGACTTGAGGGAATAATATGGAAGATATCACATGGTGACCAATCAATAGTCACCAGATCCCATGGCCTGATATAGGCCACATGGTGTGCATTATCAAGGACGTCTTTCGTGGGGAGATGAACAAGATCCTATAAGAGCTCTAAGGATAATGTCGGACGAAAGCATATCTCTACCAACTAGGGATTACGATTTTCAGAAGAAAATCCATATCGGCTAGGGGTTATATCATAAAAAGACGGAAGCCCTACGGGTTAAAGATAGTAGTGGAAAAAAGGATAACCCTTGCGGGTTTAGGGATTGTAATGGGATTTTATGAAAGGTATCCTTAGAAGGTAGGCTCCTAGTTTTGGCCTATGGATATTCTACCCTCCCCATAAGGTGGTTTCCTTAAGTGTATCATGAATAACACTAGAGGGAAAGGCACAAGGGCCTCCCTTAAGTGGAGCTTCTTTGCATGCCAAAACTTTTGTCTCTAGGTCATGAAAGGTCTCATCATGAGATTTTGGTTTAAGAATTGTACAAAGAGTCATATATGTCATTCCAAAGTCCTACTTTCCAAGAGGATGTCTCTTGAGAAGTATTCCTTTTGCAGAATTCCACCAACTATAGGCGAAGTCGTCACATAAACTCATAGGGCTGATGTAACCCCTTGGCTAATAGACGAACCTTCTTTCTAAGGGTTTTTGAAAATATTTTTTGCAAAATTTAAATCCCACCACAATTATAATAACACGATAAAAGTAACAACCAATAAAATGAATAAAACAAATAAACAAATATCAAAAACCCTAAAATTAAGAAAAACCCTAAAATTAAAAGGCAAGGCTTCTAAACCTAGGGTTGAGTCTCCAGCAGAGTCGCCAGCTGTTGTAACTGGTTTTAAAACGAGAGTCGCCACCATTAATTTTTATCCCGAGGAAGGGAATATAAAGAATAACCCTAAAAAGTTAGAGATTCTAGGTTTTTGGACTCGGTCTTAGACAAAGGGAAGGTGTTAGGCACCCCTCATCTACCTTGTTCACAAGGATACTAGGGTTTAAAAGAGGAATCTTTTAGGAAAAAGGTTTTTAGTTTTTATTAGGGGAACTCACCATGATTTTTATCGTATGCCTACGTATCCTCTTATGAGGAATCAGAGTCTCAATTCGTAGTTTGCGGTTTGGTGTGTATTTTTTAGAGGATTATGTAGAATTGCTTTCGAATTAACCTTGAACCATGTCTGGGTTGTAAGTTGAGTGATCGTAGACGTGGTTCGCAGTTTGATTCGAAGATAATGCTATTTAATCCTTTTTTGAAAATAATCTTGTAGTTTTGTTATGTTAGTAGAAAAACGATTTGAATTGTTGGTTAGTTGTTTTAAGTTGATTGATCGAGTATGGTATGGCATAGAGCGGGGGAAGTCTGATATAGTCTCCTTATCACATGGCCAGATATTGGCCATGTGTCGCTCACGGATGGAGTATTGCGTGGATTTTAATATTGATTTAATTTATTTATGAAAATTGTTTGATTTTTTAATAATAAACCGGTAGACGATGTGTCGACCGATTTAATTACTCGAAGATGGAAACTCTATTATTTATAGAATGTTTGAATTAATTTAATCGCACAATTAATAATATTCATAAATTAATTAATCTAAAAAAGAAGATCCTAATAAAACATGTTTTTATATTTTTAGTATTTTTGTTAGCCAATAATAAAGCTAATTAAAACTGAATTAATAAAAAAGGGCGCCTCCATTTCTCCCGTTCACCATTTCTTAATAAAAACAATAATATGATATAAAGAAAGAAAATGAAAAAAATACTATATAAAACTTTGACCTTGTCTACTCTTTAGAAGCCTCTATTCTCAACATGACATGTGGCTATTAACAATAATAATAATTAAATTTAAAAAAAAATAAAGATCCAAAAGTGAAAAAGAATCAGATCTTGCTGTTGTACCCCAAAATTTTCCCTCCCATATTCCTCAAGATTTGTCAAGAATGATCTTCAAATTGCTTAAGATTGCTCAAGGGGTTGTACAGTCAAACCACCTCCTAAGCCAGCTGAAATTAGGGTTTTGGTTCTTTCAAGGAATTTGAGGTTTTTCATGGTTCAATCAAGTCTCATAGGCCCATATACATTCTCAAGCACCTACATACCAAGTTTCAAGACTTACAGTGCCAATTTGCACAGTCAAAAGCCTCATTTGACCTACAGTCAACTGCAAGGGCAAAATGGTCATTTTACAGTCAAAAGTCAGAATTTTTTGTCAACATCTTATTTTGAGTTCACAATCATCATTTGATCAAGTCTTGATCATGATTCCACAAGAATAACTCAAAAATCATCAAGGTGCAAAAAGTTACTATTTTTGGACAGTAGAAAAGTCAACTGTATCTTGACCAGGGCATAACTTTTTCATGGCTTGTCAGAAAAATCCCATCCAATGCTCATTTTTAAAGGGATGCCATTTCCTACAATCCATATTCACACTCCAAGTTCAAGAAATTCTCTCATAAAAAGTTATCAATTTATACATTATAGGTCAAATTCAAAAGTCAACAAAAGTGCACTTTAAGTCAAAGGCCATAACTTGAGATTGGTAAATCCAAATGACATGGGACCAAAGGAATTGGTTAGAGGACTTCAAAAGATTTCCAAAATGTCCAAGAACATGGTCATATGATCAAAATTGAGCAAGTTGTGCATTGGAGAAGTTGGGAAATTTTCATGAATTTGCAAAAGTCAACTATCCTCAAAACTTCAATTTTTGACAAAAGGCCCCACTTTTTTCCACTTGATTCAGCCTTGTCATACCACACACGTGTCCCATGCTTAATTTCAGGATCAAACATTTATTTTTCTATTTTATTTAATTTTTATTGATTTAATTCATTTTAAATCTATATTAATTCAAATAAAATCTAAAAATCAAGGGAATAGTATCTTTGTGATTTGTACAGCTTTCATATATCATGTGCCAACCAACCAATTCGTGCTAGGGCTTATTTGTGCACAAAATCTAAGATTTGACCTATTTTTGGAAAGGATAACAATGGTGAAAAAGTGTAAACCTAATTCTTCCATATACATGGATTAAAGCCCAAATTTTGACCTAGAATCATTGTCTTATACATAAGCAAGCAGCACAAACCTTGGACACAACCTAAGGATTACTAAAAACAGCCAAAGAAAATTGCAAAATTCTTGAAAAAAGTGTGAGATCAAGAACGGTATTGCAGGCGTTTTCAGACCAAAAGGAGCATGTAGCCTTCTTCCTTGCTATCCACTGAAGCTAAAGCGATCAATACCACTTCCAAAGACCCCCTGAACAGCGTTGTAAGTCCTCGCGAACTGGCCCCTGAACACGAAACCGAAACTCTCAATTCTTGCATTTTTTCTTCAAAACGTTGGCATGTTCATGTTCATTGTTTGATTTCTAACATAACTGCAATAGCCAATTTTGTTTTTATGCCCTGAATCGTGATGCCCGATTCTAGGGTTCATGTTCTTGCGTTTTAGGTATTTTGTTTCCAGGTAAAATTAGAACAAATCATGAGCATGGATGGACTCAGGGGACATGGACGATCATAACCATGGGCTTGGATGGAATTTTTGCAGCCTAGGGACAATTTTAGGAAGAACCTACGGAACTTCCTGCGGATAAAAATCCGCAGGTAAAAAACCAGTGCTCAACGAAGAAGACGCTGACGCGTCTCCCTCCCATTGGCCCGTTTGAATAGCGCCCCTCTTTTTTTTATTTCCAGGAATCAGGCTTTGTTTCTAATATATTATTTGCTAGATAAATCATTAACAATTAAGCAGGTTAGCCCAGTTGGTGGAAGCGCGCGTGCATAGTCCATTGGGACCTGGGTTCGAATCCCAGGTCCCCCAAAACATTATTTCAATTTTGTTTTCAGGTATTCCCATATGGCACCTAGCATACAGACCACCATGCACTTCAACTCTCAAGACGCCAGGTGCCTCCAGACATGAATCCAATGGTCAGGATTGAAGGACCATCCTACTCCCCAGTCAATGAGCATGCAGGGGATCTTGGAAAGTCAAACAGGCTTGAGATTAATGGGCCACAAAATTCCAAAGATACCTCCTAACTTGGGCCAGCACCCCCCTGGGTTATTCTTTTTTTTTTCTCTTATATTTCTTTAATTGTTTTTATTATTAATTATTATTTTCACTAACCAAATTAATTTATTTTCATAATAAATTCAGAAAAACTAAAAATATAATATTTTTTTATTATTATTTATTAAATTCACCCTTAATTTATTATTTTTGTAAATAAAAACTAACATAATTAATTTAGTTGTTTTAATTACGTTAATTTCAATGTTTTTCACTATAATTTAAAATCAACATTGTAGGTGTTTAGGTATTGGCTTGAATTTTTGGTAAATCCCAAGTGTATGTGTGAATGTCATGACTGATGTCATGACTGATGTCATAACATTCTAGTTCAGTTTGTACTGGTTCATTAGGTACCTTTGCAGAAAAATATTGTAATTCAAATACTGATGCTTATAAGTGTGTATCTGAGCATTTTTGCAAAATGATCACATTTTGCTAAATCAGTAGACAGGTTTTCTCAGATGTCATAACAGATGTTATGACATCCTGTTCTGAACTAACAGGATTGCAGGATTGGATAAGTCTGAGTTTTTTCAGGAAATAACTCAGTCCTTTCTGAACAGAATCCTGCGTTTTCTGAGGGGTAACCTAGCTCAACCCTAACCTGGTTAATAAAGTCCTGTGACCTGGTCTTTAGGTCAAACGGAATTAACCCTAGGTTTTTGGAAACCCTAACTGAAGTTGCAGCTGCTATATATTCAACAGAGCTGCTGTTTTTTGACGATAACTCTTGATTGATTAGAAGATCAATTTTGTAATCTGTATAGATTTGATTATTGTACTCCAAGCAATTATCATTGTGATAAGTGCCTTGGAATAGGTTTCTATTTGTAAGGGTTGTGTAGCACTCAAAGCTTTGAAGCAAGAGTGTTTGAATATTCCTTGACTAAAGTTGTGAAGCAGAGTCAAGTTAGTTGTGTACATCACTCAAAGCTGTGAAGCACGAGTGATTGTGTTGCTTGATTAAAAAGCTGTGAAGCTTAATCAAGTGTGAGTTTTTTTGAAGAGTGTCTTCATCAATTCTTAAGTCAAAATTGGTTTATGTATCACTGCTGTGATTGAGGGGGAGTGAGTAGGAACTCAGGTTTAAGTTGTACTTAGATTAGAATTGCATTGGGTAGGTCTTAAGTGAAGGAGATAAACTGGTTGGTTTATTCCTGAATTAACATCTCTTATAGTGGATTCTCTCCCTGGCTTGGTAGCCCCCAGAGTAGGTGTTGTTGCACACTGAACTGGGTAAACAATTGACTGTGTTCTTTATTGCTTTTGTATTTACTGTCATATAGTAAGTCAGATACGGTGTCATAACATTGAACGTGACATTGAGTATCTGCAGCCAGAATTTCAATTGGCATCAGAGCAGGCACCCTGCCTGTATTACTGGGTGAGATCTAGGGATATCACTTTCTAGCACTATGGACAGAGAAGGAGTTTTTGGAAATAGACCACCCATTCTGGATGGAACTAATTATGACTACTGGAAACCTCGTATGATTGCCTTCCTAAAATCTCTGGACAAAAAGGCTTGGAGAGCTGCTGACAAAGGATGGATCCATCCCACCATAACTGAGGAAGATGGGACAATCGGTCTGAAGCTTGAGGAAGATTGGAGTAAAGAAGAAGATGAGTTAGCCCTGGGAAATTCCAAAGCTCTAAATGCCTTGTTCAATGGAATTGATAGAAACATTTTCAGATTAGTTCATCAATATGAACTGGCCAAGGAAGTTTGGGACACTCTCAAAACTACTCATGAGGGAACTTCCAAAGTAAAAATGTCAAGGCTTCAGATGTTGACCACTAAGTTTGAGAATCTAAAAATGATGGAAGATGAAACCATTCATGAGTTTCACATGAACATCTTGGAGATTGCAAATACCTCAGGAGCACTGGGAGAAAAAATGTCAGAAGAAAAACTGGTGAGGAAGATTCTCAGATCCTTGCCTAAAAGATTTGCAATGAAGGTAACTGCCATAGAGGAAGCCCAGGACATTAGCAAGTTGAAAGTGGATGAACTTATTGGGTCTCTTCAGACTTTTGAGATGGGGATCACTGATAATGGTGACAAGAAGAACAAAAGCATAGCACTTGTATCCAACACTGATGTTGAAAACAATGAGGATGAAGAAGAAAACATATCTGAAGCTATTGCCATGCTTGGAAGACAGTTCAACAGGCTCATCAAAAGAATGGACCCAAAGTCAAGGTCTAATGTTCATAACATTCCCTCTGACATTGACAGTTCCAGCAGAAGACCAAGGTCAGAAGATAAGGGAAACCAAGGCAGAGGTATTCAATGCCATGGATGTGAAGGATATGGACATATTCGAGCTGAATGTCCTACCTTTCTTAAGAAGCAAAAGAAAGGAATGACTGTTACTTGGTCTGACTATGATTCAGAAAGTAATTCTGAAGAAGAATCTGCCAAACTAGTTACTGCCCTAACTAGTGTTTGTACTTCTGAAAGTGACACTAGTGATGAAGAAGTGACATTTGAAGAACTGGCTGATACCTACAAGAAATTGTGTATCAGAAGTGCTGAAGTCTGTGTGCAGAATGAGAAACAATCAAAACTCATTATAAAGCTGGAGGCTGAAAAGAGGGCAAATCTTGAAACTATAAGTCATTTAGAAGGAGAAGTTCAACTGTTGAACTCACAACTGAATCAAATGACCAAATCTGTCAAGATGTTGACCAATGGAACAGACAAATTGGAAGAGATCCTTCAGGTTGGACAAAATGTGGGAAATAAATCTGGACTAGGATTTATGGAAGCAAAGAAATCTGGTACTGGTAAGCAAATGTCAAAACGGATGTCTCAACACAACTCTCAACATCAGGAACAGAGACATATGAAGAAAAGGTACCAAAGATGGAAATGCCATCATTGTGGTAGATATGGCCACATAAAGCCCTTCTGCTTCAGATTACATGGATACCCTAATCAGATCTCAGGTGTCAAACCTAAGTCTAAAAAGGTACCACATGCTCCTCAATGGAAGAAAAAGGCTACTGCACTGATAGCTCACACTTCCCTGAGGGTCTCTGCAAAGGAAGACTGGTACTTTGACAGTGGATGTTCCAGACATATGACTGGAATCAAGAACCTCCTCAATAATGTTAAGCCTCACACCACCAGTTTTGTGACCTTTGGAGATGGGGCTAAAGGTGAAATCAAAGGAGTTGGTGATTTGGACTGCCCTGGAGTTCCAAGTCTGAATGAAGTACTGCTGGTGAAAGGACTGACCGCTAATCTCATTAGTATCAGTCAACTGTGTGATCTAGGATTCAAGGTCAATTTCTCAAGATCTGAATGCCTTGTAATCAATGACAAACAAGAGATAGTAATGAAAGGAGTCAGATCCAAAGACAACTGTTACTTGTGGGAGGCTGAGAACACTAATTTCTCATCTGTGTGTTCCATTGCAAAAGAAGAAAAAGAGGTGAAACTGTGGCACCAAAAACTTGGCCATCTTCATCTAAGGGGTATGAAGAGGATTATCTCCTTGGAGGCAGTCAGAGGGATTCCAAAACTGCAAATTGATGAAGGAAGAGTTTGTGGTGAATGTCAGGTTGGTAAGCAGGCTAGGATGTCACATCCAAAGTCAAGACATCTGACCACCTCTAAGGTTCTAGAACTCCTCCATATGGATCTGATGGGACCAATGCAAGTAGAGAGTCTTGGTGGTAAAAGATATGCCTATGTGGTTGTGGATGATTATTCCAGATTCACCTGGATTAATTTCATTAGGGAAAAATCAGATGCATTTGAAGTTTTTAGAGAACTGTGCAAGAGAATTCAAAGAGAGAAGGAAGGATGTATTGTCAGAATCAGAAGTGATCATGGCAAGGAATTTGAAAACAGCAAGTTTGATGACTTCTGTGCTTCAGAAGGAATCAGTCATGAGTTTTCTTCTCCCATAACACCTCAGCAAAATGGAGTTGTGGAAAGAAAAAACAGGACCATACAAGAATCTGCCAGAGCAATGTTACATGCCAAAAGACTTCCTATGTATTTTTGGGCTGAAGCTATGAATACAGCTTGCTATGTTCATAACAGAGTCACCTTGAGAAAGGGAACCTCATCCACCATATATGAACTTTGGAAAGGAAGAAAACCAACTGTGAAGTACTTCCATGTGTTTGGCAGCAAATGCTATATCCTGTCTGATCGTGAACAAAGAAGAAAACTGGACTCCAAAAGTGATGAAGGCATATTTCTAGGATACTCCTCAAACAGCAGAGCTTATAGAGTATTCAACTCCAGAACCAAAACCATGATGGAATCAATAAATGTTGTAATTGATGACTATGATGAAGAAATAGATGTTCCTTGTACTGTTGAGACATTCTTTGAGACTTTAACCCAACAGGATGACCTACCCAACTCCACCACAACAGAATCTGAATCAAAGGAAGCTAGCAAGATTCCTTCCATCAGAATTCAGAAGGATCATCCAAAAGAGCTCATCATAGGAGATCTCAATAGTGGAGTCATGACAAAATCAAGAGAAATTATCTCAAACTCTTGTTTTGTGTCCAAAATGGAACCAAGAAACGTCAAGGAAGCCTTAACTGATGAATATTGGATTGGTGCAATGCAAGATGAACTGAACCAATTCAAGCAACATGAAGTTTGGGAACTGGTTCCTAGACCTGAAGGAACTAACATCATTGGGACAAAATGGATATTCAAGAACAAGTCAGATGCTGAAGGAGTTGTCACCAGAAATAAGGCAAGACTTGTTGCTCAAGGATACACCCAGGTTGAAGGGGTTGATTTTGATGAAACCTTTGCACCTGTAGCCAGGTTGGAATCAATCAGACTCTTGTTGTCAATTTCTTGTCTTCTGAAGTTCAAGTTATTTCAGATGGATGTGAAAAGTTCCTTTCTAAATGGGTACTTAAATGAGGAAGCTTATGTGGAACAACCTAAAGGTTTTGTGGATCCAACCTACCCTGATCATGTCTACAAACTGAGAAAAGCTCTATATGGCCTGAAACAAGCTCCTAGAGCATGGTATGACAGGTTAACAAAGTTTCTCTCAGACAAAGGATACAGAAAAGGAGGCTTGGACAAAACTCTCTTTGTCAAAACTGAAGGAGGAAAGTTGATGGTTGCCCAAATATATGTTGATGACATAGTGTTTGGAGGAATGTCAGAACATATGGTTAAACACTTTGCTGACCAGATGCAGGCTGAATTTGAAATGAGTCTCATGGGAGAACTAACTTATTTTCTTGGACTACAAGTCTCACAGATGGAGGACTCAATCTTCCTGTCTCAAAGCAAGTATGCTAAGAATATTGTAAAGAAGTTTGGTATGGAGAATGCAAGTCACAAAAGGACTCCTGCTCCTACTCATCTAAAGCTTTCCAAAGATTCAAGTGGGGTTAAGGTGGATCAAAGTCTATACAGAAGCATGATAGGAAGCTTGTTGTACTTAACTGCCAGCAGACCTGATATTGCCTTTGCAGTTGGAGTTTGTGCTAGATACCAAGCTGATCCCAAAGTCAGTCATATCAATCAAGTGAAGAGAATTTTGAAGTATGTAAGTGGTACTTACAACTATGGATTGTTGTATACTCATGGCTGTGAACCAGCTCTGACTGGCTACTGTGATGCTGATTGGGCTGGTAGTGCTGATGATAGAAAAAGCACCTCTGGAGGATGTTTCTTTTTGGGAAGTAATCTGGTTTCCTGGTTCAGCAAGAAACAGAATTGTGTGTCTCTTTCCACTGCTGAAGCTGAATACATTGCAGCTGGTAGTAGCTGCTCTCAAATGATATGGATGAAACAAATGCTCACTGAGTATAATGTCACACAAGATGTTATGACATTGTACTGTGACAATCTGAGTACAATCAACATATCCAAGAATCCCATTCAGCATAGCAGGACCAAACATATTGACATACGACATCACTTTATCAGGGACCTTGTAGAAGAGAAGACAATCAAATTGGAACATGTTGCCACTGAGCTACAGCTGGCTGACATCTTTACCAAGGCTCTGGATGCAAGTCAATTTGAAAACCTAAGGGGTAAGCTGGGTATTTGCCAACATGAGGAATTGTAGCAATTAATTTTGCTTAAAACAAGGACCAAAGGACTTATGCCTGTTCTGATTGGTTTAAAATTGTATTTTCTCATTTCCTACAATTCTTTTAAGAAGTTGAATAGACACTCCTTTGCTTCCTTCCTCTCTCGTCTCCTCATCAAAACCCAGTCTCTCAATCAGAAATTTCTCCTCATTTGCTGTTGGTCCTTCAAAACTGACAAAATGTTTCAAACATCATCATCATCCAATACGACCATCTCAACCTCTTCCTCTAATCAAGATTCTGGGACAATCTCTTCCTGTCTGGACTCTGACGTTCTGGAAATCTCTTCTCATAGAAAAGTGGGAACTAACCCCACCAAGGTCAAAGAGTTGAGAACAAGACATGCAGGTAATCCATCTCATGCTTCCTCTTCAGTTCCCCCTGAAATTGCAAATAGGGAAGGGACAGCCTATGTTAATCAAGCAATAGCAAAAATTGTTTCAAGAATTCTGAACGAGAACCACTCAGTTCCTGGCATTTCTGTTCCTCTGAACCAAGAAAGCTCAAATGCTGAAACAAATCCAGATGTCTCTAAGAATGTTGAGACATCAAACAAAGAGAAGAATGCTGACATTGCTCACAAGAAAAGAAAGAAGCCTGAATCCTCTGGATCTGATGACAGTGCTTGAAGGATGGTTGCTGATTTCTGGTGGAGTTTGGAAGTATGTTCTGTTGTTGTCTGCTGCTGATCTTATTATTTTGTTTTGGATAACTGTAAAATTTTCTGAACATGTATCTTTGGCCCATTTGTGGCTAAAGAGGGGGAGAATATTTTGGTACTTGCTTAATTAGTACTTGACATTCTATTTTTCTGCTGTCACTTATTTCTGCTGCTATCTATCTCTGATTGTTTAGGGTCTTTAGCCAAAAATCTGCCAA
The DNA here is from genome assembly GCA_948472305.1 of Vicia faba. Classification (NCBI taxonomy): domain Eukaryota; kingdom Viridiplantae; phylum Streptophyta; class Magnoliopsida; order Fabales; family Fabaceae; genus Vicia; species Vicia faba. The sequence continues at coordinate 1,142,599,085 of OX451737.1, forward strand.
AGGGGGAGTTTGTAGGTGTTTAGGTATTGGCTTGAATTTTTGGTAAATCCCAAGTGTATGTGTGAATGTCATGACTGATGTCATAACATTCTAGTTCAGTTTGTACTAGTTCATTAGGTACCTTTGCAGAAAAATATTGTAATTCAAATACTGATGCTTATAAGTGTGTATCTGAGCATTTTTGCAAAATGATCACATTTTGCTAAATCAGTAGACAGGTTTTCTCAGATTTCATAACAGATGTTATGACATCCTGTTCTGAACTAACAGGATTGCAGGATTGGATAAGTCTGAGTTTTTTCAGGAAATAACTCAGTCCTTTCTGAACAGAATCATGTGTTTTCTGAGGGGTAACCTAGCTCAACCCTAACCTGGTTAATAAAGTCCTGTGACCTGGTCTTTAGGTCAAACGGAATTAACCCTAGGTTTTTGGAAACCCTAACTGAAGTTGCAGCTGCTATATATTCAACAGAGCTGCTGTTTTTCGACGATAACTCTTGATTGATTAGAAGATCAATTTTGTAATCTGTATAGATTTGATTATTGTACTCCAAGCAATTATCATTGTGATAAGTGCCTTGGAATAGGTTTCTATTTGTAAGGGTTGTGTAGCACTCAAAGCTTTGAAGCAAGAGTGTTTGAATATTCCTTGACTAAAGCTGTGAAGCAGAGTCAAGTTAGTTGTGTACATCACTCAAAGCTGTGAAGCACGAGTGATTGTGTTGCTTGATTAAAAAGCTGTGAAGCTTAATCAAGTGTGTGTTTTTTTGAAGAGTGTCTTCATCAATTCTTAAGTCAAAATTGGTTTATGTATCACTGCTGTGATTGAGGGGGAGTGAGTAGGAACTCAGGTTTAAGTTGTACTTAGATTAGAATTGCATTGGGTAGGTCTTAAGTGAAGGAGATAAACTGGTTGGTTTATTCCAGAATTAACATCTCTTATAGTGGATTCTCTCCCTGGCTTGGTAGCCCCCAGAGTAGGTGTTGTTGCACACTGAACTGGGTAAACAATTGACTGTGTTCTTTATTGCTTTTGTATTTACTGTCATATAGTAAGTCAGATACGGTGTCATAACATTGAACGTGACATTGAGTATCTGCAGCCAGAATTTCAAACATAGAATTAGGGTTCTCGATAATTTTAATCTCTTTTTTATTTTTATTTTATTTTCCTTAAAAACATAAAAAACCAAAAATATTTCTTTTAATTAATTAATTAGTTTTAGGTTTAATTTTATTAAATGCAAAATAGATAAAATCTCTCTCTTTCTCAAAAAGGGTCAAAACCCTAAGAACTTCTCCGATTCAATTTTTTCTCGCGCGTGATTATTTTTTGATTCGTATTATTTTGATCCATATTTATGTAATTGTTCCGAGGATGTAATAGCGTTAATTAGGACTTTTTATCACTTTTTATTTATTTTCCGGCAATTTACTTTTTCAAGGGTTTGTTTTTGGCGATGTAAATACCCGACGCCTTGTAATAGCGTAGATTTATTTTCCGCAACTAATAACTGCTAGATGTATGTTAATTAGGCTATGCATGACAAGACTTATCTCTGAAATTAAAATCAACCCGTAGCTCACCATGACATGTACAAAGATAACTTAACTGAAACCTGACACACTCGCACATGCCACTCCTAGGGTACGCCTCACTTGGTTGCCTCGACGCGGTCATTGAGTATAGGGTGTTTTAGAGGTCGCCCTCCTGTCTAAAGATCAAAAGTTGCCTCGAAACGGTTGCCTCGATAAAAAAACTATCTAAGACATTAGGGTTACCGCTAAGGCATCCTACTATTGCTTTAGTGACCACACATGTCCCTATAATCGAATTGACCCGAAACTCCAACGACGGTGCTACCTACTTCTCAATAGTGGGATAGTACTGTCTAAAGGACATTTACACAACTTAATTTCTTTTGAGTAGGTAGAGGTTCTTAGATACTTGCTCTTTCAAAACAAAAATACTTTTCGCACATACACTTTTCAAAACAAAAGTTTTCAAACAAACACTTCATACACTCTTGAGGACTGATACAAGAGTTAAATCGAAGTTTTCAAACAAACTTTTTCAAAACCCACAAACACAAGAAAAGCAAAACATTTTGAAAACATAGTGAGCAAGTACCTAAGAGCCCGTGGTTAACCACGGATAGAAAGGGTGCTAACACCTTCCCTTTCTATAATCTACCTCCCGAACCGAGAAACATCTCGAAAAGGAATTTTGTTGTGCTTTTGTCCTTTCCTTGTTGGAGAAAATAAAAGACGGTGGCGACTCTTACTTACCGCGACATTTCGCGAACCAGCATTCCAAAACAGTCAGTTCTATTTCCACCGATCACAGAATTGGAGACTCTGCTCGGGAATAATATAAGTGGGGTATACCTTAGGAATAGTTCATTATATTGTTTTCAATTGTATGCCTTGTATGCTTTATTTTTGTGGGCTTGTATCGGAGTTTTGTAGATCCTAACCCGGATCTGGGGAATACCCTTTAGGTAAGTAGCAATAAACTGTGAGGGACCTGTCCTGCGTAGACCGACACGGGTGAAGCAGTAGCTACGTTGGTGTGACACCTTGGTCTGTACCGATATCCCTTGTGTTGGAACGAGGAGAATATGGGTCTTCTGAGGAGTCATTAAGCACCAACTGACCTTAGAACCTTAAATTGACCAACTTGGCCATAGAGCAGTATGCTACGCTCATTGAGGCTAAAATCTCGCGATGGTTTCGGCCACAAGAAAAGGTTGCCAAACTGGAATTATGACCGATTGAGGGTAGTCAGTGATATTGAGATCCTCTAGAACCCGGTTACTATTTTTAGGACAGGTCTTAACCAACTGAAACTGAAAGAGGGTAGTACCTAAACTTCATGCCAACCTGAAATCTAAGGGCTCTTGTGTGCCTTTACCATGTTTTCCTTTTGTGAATACTTGTGTGTGCCTTTACCCTGACATCATAACATCATAAACATTGCATACATCCTGCATAAGGACTAATCCATTTCAAAGATCTCAAGGGTTTGTAATGCAGGTCATGATGAACCAAATATCTAGCAAAGGGAAAAGAGGATTTATTTTCCTCTAGCCAAGGTTGTTTGGAGATCAAAACAAGATAACTTGAGTCAGGGGCTATGACCCACTCGATATGGTGAGCCTGACTCTTGAAGAAGGACTCTCAGCAACATGAAGTTCCTTCAATCGAGCTGCAAAATTCAAATTCTAACAAGTTTCTTTGTTTACCCCACGAGATCCTTGAAAACATTGCATACATATATCATACATATCATTGCATTATAGGTACCATTACAGGTCTCTTATCTTCTTTGCTGTTTATTTCAGCAATCGTCATGTCTACTGAACCTTCCACTGAGCAAGCTATCAAGGCCCTCCAGGCCCAGAATGCCCAGTTTCAAGAGTTAGTCATGAGCCTAGCTAAGGGTCAACAGGACTTGAAGACCCTGATTCTGAAAGAGAGGAAGAAGAAGAAGAAAAGGACTGTCCTGTTCAGCACCGGACGCAGGTTTGGAAACGGGCTGAAAAATGAAGTTGATCTGACCACCTCATCTAGAGGGAAAGACAGTCCACAAGAGAGAAGGGTTCCTAGCCCTATAGTCTCCGACAACGAGACGGATTATGATGAAGAATAGTATCCTCCTGCTGAGGATAGGTACAAACAGTTGGAGGACCGCTTGAGCGCTATGGAGATACGGAACGTGCCTGGGCTAGACTTTGGAGACCTAGGCTTATCCTCTGGGGTGGTGATTCCCCATAAATTCAAGGCACCTGCCTTTGCCAAATACGACGGAGCCTCCTGTCCAAAGCTGCACCTCTGGTCGTATGTAACGAAGATCCAACCTTACACTGCTGACAAGAATTTGTGGATCCTTTTCTTCCAGGATAGTCTTTCAGGGACTCAACTCGAATGGTTCTATCAGCTGGATGGAGCCAGTATCCGTAACTGGGAGGATTTGGCTACGGCGTTCTATAAGCAGTATCAATATAATTCCGACCTTGCTCCTACGCGTACCCAACTCCAGGGTATGTCATTAGGGACGGGTGAAGGATTTAAAGAGTATGCTCAAAAGTGGAGAGACCTTGCCGGAAGGGTGCAGCCACCTTGAACTGATCGTGAACTTGTGGATATGTTCTTGGGGACCCTGTCTGGTCCATTCTTCAACCATTTGATTGGGAATTCTTCAGCCGGGTTTACAGACCTTATCTTGACTGGTGAGAGAATTGAAGCTGGCATCAAAAGTGGGAAGATTCAAGAAGCTACACCTTTTGATGCTCACAAAAAGCCCTACAATGGAAAAAAGGAGTCGAATGTTATGTATGGTAAAAAGAGTCGTCATGATCAACATGTAGGAGCAACCCAAATCTCTAATCCCATGCCTGCTCAACAAAGACAGGGGCATCAACATAAGGAGGTCGCACCTAAAAGACAATTCACTAAGATCAACATGTTACTGACTCAAGCGCTACAGCAAATGTTGAAGGCAGGGCTGATTACATTAAGGTCTCCTCTCCGGAATCCAAACACTTCCGCTCCTACCTATCATCCCAATGAAAGGTGTGCATACCACTCTGACAGTCCTGGACATGACACGAACAACTGTTGGGCCCTGAAGAATAAGGTTCAAGACATGATTGATGCCAAAGAAATCCAGTTTGACCCTCTAGAGACTCCAAACATAATCACTGCTCCTATGCCAAATCACTGAAGGCTTTTGTTTTATTTGAATTTTCAAGTTGTATTTTTCTTTGCTTATTCAAACAATTGTTGTCATGGAAAACTTTTTTATTAATGCATCGCATATGTCTGTTTTGAATCAATCCATTCGTATTCACTATATTCAAATTGCTTTCATTTTTTTTGTGATGTTCAACTCTCGATTAAAAAAAATTCTAAGCCTTTTGAGGGAGGATGACGAAAACGATACCACGATCTTTACAGTATTCTTTTGAATAGACCCCGCTGATGAGGTACAGGCATTGTTTCAAATCCCAAACAGTGGAGTTATAAGGAAGATGATCCCTAGTCAACCCCTTTGAGCCAAAGAAGTTGGAGTTTTTTCTTTTCAAAAAATTAAAACCCTTAATCATAACCTGGGGCAGGGTAGTTCTCTCAGTTGATCCAGGTGCACAATGAATGGAATCAAAGGAGCCCTTCCGAAACAAAAGACAGTGATGGTTCCCTATAATCGTAAGGACAGGCGGTCATTATCTCTCAAAATAAAAGCCCAATAAGTCAAAACCAATGAAGGAGACTTACAAAAAACCGGGGCATCCCGCTGACTGTAATCACAAAAGAAACAGTTCAGGCAAAAAGACAGGGATAATAAATTCAAAAGGAAAGAGGTCCTACAAACCCTCAACAAAAAAGAAATGACTGCCTATTCAAAATAAACGTTCAGTATCCGAACCATCACCGGAATATCAGAGCAAAGACTCAAACAAGATCTAATGCACGATTAGCTAAGTTTAGGATCGAAGAACATCACGAAGAACGGGTGGGTACAAACAAATTTTGAGCCTTTATCCTTTGTTTCTCGAACCGTGAACCAGGCCACGTTATAACCCTTAAAAGTCCTAGCTGAAGCATGGGTTAGTTCAAAAGCATACTGTTACAAAAGGTATCCTGACTCCTGTAGGGCTCGCTGTAAAATCTTGAGTTGACATCACATTTTACAAAAAATTCACTTGTTTTATTGAAAAATGCATTTTCAAAAAAAAAAAACTTCAAGACAGACATAAGCTTTGCATTCTTAAAATAAAATTGTTTGCATATGACCATTTGTTCAAACAGCAGAGAAATTTGCACGAAGAATATCTAGTGAACAAAAACACTTCCAACCAAGGGGCAGACATAACCATTGTTCATCATCTGGGGCAGTCAAGCCAAGATTCAAGGAATCTCTCAAAATGCCAAACAGCCAGGGGAAAATCTCCATCTGAATCAACTAGGGCATTGGACATGAATTCCAGCGACAAATCTTGCACGATCAAACATCTTCTAGTAGTATGGCAACACAATACTACTGACAGTGACAACTCCCTGCGCTCTGAGAACGTGGACATAGTAAAAAAAAATACTACGCATAATCAAAGACCCGCTAGGTCGACTGGCCTAGGCAAAAATAAGGGCTTCCCGGCGAACCAAAAGGGTTCGGGCAAAAATAAGGGATGAAAATGAAAAAATCTGTACACCCGGCAAGTTGAAAACCTGAAAAGGCGGCTTGGGCAAAAAGGGGTATCCCGATGGACTGAAAACCCGAAAGGGAGGTCCAGGCAAAAGTTAGGGATCAAAAGCGTACGACTATGTCCCGTTATCTCGTCACTTACCTACCAGGAGAAGATTTGTCAATCGTCATTTATCAAGCACCTCCACAGGTACCTTCTCCCACAGAAGCTGGGGCAATAAGAATTGTCCGAACTGTACAAGATGCTCTGTCCACCAAGGCACCAAGATAGGTTCAGTTGAAGAGTATGACCGAGATACCTTCACTCCCTGCAGAGTAAGGCAGTAATGGAAGCTCTCCCCGCTGAGACTTGCAACTACGAACAAATCAGCAATACTCTCCCCAAGCAGAGTTAGTCTATCATCAAGTTGGGTATCCCCGGTAGTCTTAATATGCCTTGACAGAATATAAGAATGTTCCCCGGCGGAATACAAGATGCCCCCTGTGGAGCCATTTCCCAGCGCAGTCTAAAAAACTTCCCCACCAGAGTTGAATCATCTTCCCCAGTAGATTCTGGAAGCTTGTCCCCTGCAGAGTACAAATATCTCTCCTCAGCCAAATTCAGAGGTTATCCCCACAAGAGTCTAACTGGGTTATCCTCAGCAAATTGCAACGGAAAGATCATCCCCAACAAAGTTCTTTCTATCCCCAGTGGAGTTCACCATCAAAATCCCCAACGGAGCTTATCAACGGAATCCCCAGCGGAGTCATCGTTAAAATCTCAGCAAAGCATCACTTCCCCACAGATTATTTCCCCTCAGAGTAATCTCTTCATCAAGTTTATTCCCCAACGGAGTCATCCTATCCTGCAAGTTTATCATCTTTGTTCATCATCCCCAGCAGAAGCAAAGAATTCAACACCATTCTCCAGCAGTTATCCGGGATTTATTTTCCCCAGCTAAAACATCACATGTTCATACATCATGATACATCCATATACGCATCATACGGGTAAAATCTCATTTATGTTGAAAACACCATTGCTTGATCCATCTCATGCATTGCATGTGACTGACCTTTACCTTTCAGGAAAGATGCAGTTAAGTTCTCAGCTTAGTCGAAGATCTGACCAGTTCTTAAATCTCAATCGGATTATCCTCGGTTGAAGTTCAGATAAGGTTCTCAATCTTGACAGCTTCTCTACATCATAGGGTGGACAAGTACTATAACCTCAACGGTATACTCCATTGAGAACGAGTCAGTTCCTAGATCTTGATGTTCTCCTCCGTCATAGTACGGACCAGTTCTATAACCTCAGCAAGAGATGGTTCAGATGTGACCCAGGCATGGCGACATTCCGATACTTATTCCAGACTCCTTCTAGAGATAGTTCAGATGTGACCCAGGCATGGCGACATTCTGATACTTATTCCAGATTTCCTGCTAGAGATAGTTCAGATGTGACCCAGATTTGGCGATATTCCGATACTTATTCTAGATTTCCTGCTAGAGATAGTTCAGATGTGACCCAGATTTGGCGACATTCTGATACTTATTCCAGATTTCCTTTCAGAGACAGCTTAGAGATGCTCCAGACACGGATCTTATTCTATTGCTTATTCAGATTTCCTTTCAGAGACAGCTTAGAGATGCTCCAGACCCGGATGCTATTCTATTGCTTATTCAGATTCAAACTTTTAAAGACAACTTAGAGATGCTCCAGACATGGATGCTATTCTATTGCTTATTCCAGATTCCTTCCAGAAATAGTTCAGATGCGACCCAGACATGGCGACATTCTGATACTTATTATAGATCTCAATTTCAAATATAGTCCAGATACGATCCAGATTCGGATGTCATTCGGTCACTCATTCATATACAATATGGATACACCCCAGACACGACGGTCATTCTACTACTCATTCAGACGTTAGCAATTAGATACAGACTAGATACGCTCCAGACACGGAAGCCATTCTATTTCTCGTTCAGATTCAACTATCAATAAAGTCCAGATACGATCCAGATTCGGATATCATTCTGTCACTCTCTCAAATAAAGTCCAGATACGATCCAGATTCGGATGTCATTCTGCCACTCAGTCAAGTGCAGTTCAGATACGATCCAGATTCGGATGTCATTCTGTCACTCTCTCAAACCCGTCAATGAAGACAACCTATCAAAGAAGACAAAACTACCAACCAACAATCTCCAGATGGCATCTATAAGCCCATCCTCCTATCTATCATCTCTCCAAATGGCATTTGTAAGCCCATTCCCGACATCACATTGTTGATACTACACCATGCGAGTGCAAATTTCTGGGCACTTTAGTGTCCAATCATCTTCCACCTTCGGATCACGAAAGGCACGCAAGCCAATCTACCTCCTCAGGTTTAAGAAGATTGAACAGGGGCAACTGTTGTACCCCAAAATTTTCCCTCCCATATTCCTCAAGATTTGTCAAGAATGATCTTCAAATTGCTCAAGATTGCTCAAGGGGTTGTACAGTCAAACCACCTCCTAAGCCAGCTGAAATTAGGGTTTTGGTTCTTTCAAGGAATTTGAGGTTTTTAATGGTTCAATCAAGTCTCATAGGCCCATATACATTCTCAAGCACCTACATACCAAGTTTCAAGACTCACAGTGACAATTTGCACAGTCAAAAGCCTCATTTGACCTACAGTCAACTACAAGGGCAAAATGGTCATTTTACAGTCAAAAGTCAGAATCTTTGGTCAACATCTTATTTTGAGTTCACAATCATCATTTGATCAAGTCTTGATCATGATTCCACAAGAATAACTCAAAAATCATCAAGGTGCAAAAAGTTACTATTTTTGGACAGTAGAAAAGTCAATTGTATCTTGACCAGGGCATAACTTTTTCATGGCTTGTCAGAAAAATCCCATCCAATGCTAATTTTGAAGGGGATGCCATTTCCTACAATCCATCTTCACACTCCAAGTTCAAGAAATTCTCTCATAAAAAGTTATCAATTTATACATTATAGGTCAAATTCAAAAGTCAACAAAAGTGCACTTTAAGTCAAAGGCCATAACTTGAGATTGGTAAATCCAAATGACATGGGACCAAAGGCATTGGTTAGAGGACTTCAAGAGATTTCTAAAATGTCCAAGAACATGGTCATATGATCAAAATTGAGCAAGTTGTGCATTGGAGAAGTTGGGAAATTTTCATGAATTTGCAAAAGTTAACTATCCTCAAAACTTCAATTTTTGACAAAAGGCCCCACTTTTTTCCACTTGATTCAGCCTTGTCATACCACACACGTGTCCCATGCTTAATTTCAGGATCAAACATTTATTTTTCTATTTTATTTAATTTTTATTGATTTAATTCATTTTAAATCTATATTAATTCAAATAAAATCTAAAAATCAATGGAATAGTATCTTTGTGATTTGTACAGCTTTCATATATCATGCGCCAACCAACCAATTCGTGCTAGGGCTTATTTGTGCACAAAATCTAAGATTTGACCTATTTTTGGAAAGGATAACAATGGTGAAAAAGTGTAAACCTAATTCTTCCATATACATGGATTAAAGGCCAAATTTTGACCTAGAATCATTGCCTTATACATAAGCAAGCAGCACAAACCTTGGACACAACCTAAGGATTGCTAAAAATGGCCAAAGCAAATTGCAAAATTCTTGAAAAAAGTGTGAGATCAAGAACGGTATTGCAGGCGTTTTCAGACCAAAAGGAGCATGTAGCCTTCTTCCTTGCTATCCACTGAAGCTAAAGCGATCAATACCACTTCCAAAGACCCCCTGAACAGCGCTGTAAGTCCTCGCGAACTGGCCCCTGAACACGAAACTGAAACTCTCAATTCTTGCATTTTTTCTTCAAAACGTTGGCATGTTCATGTTCATTGTTTGATTTCTAACATAACTGCAATAGCCATTTTTGTTTTTATGCCCTGAATCGTGATGCCCGATTCTAGGGTTCATGTTCTTGCGTTTTAGGTATTTTGTTTCCAGGTAAAATTAGAACAAATCATGAGCATGGATGGACTCAGGGGACATGGACGATCATAACCATGGGCTTGGATGGAATTTTTGCAGCCTAGGGACAATTTTAGGAAGAACCTACGGAACTTCCTGCGGATAAAAATCCGCAGGTAAAAAACCAGTGCTCAACGAAGAAGACGCTGACGCGTCTCCCTCCCATTGGCCCGTTTGAATAGCGCGCCTCTTTTTTTTTTTTTTTCTAGGAATCAGGCTTTGTTTCTAATATATTATTTGCTAGATAAATCATTAACAATTAAGCAGGTTAGCCCAGTTGGTGGAAGCGCGCGTGCATAGTCCATTGGGACCTGGGTTCGAATCCCAGGTCCCCCAAAACATTATTTCAATTTTGTTTTCAAGTATTCCCATATGGCACCTAGCATACAGACCACCATGCACTTCAACTCTCAAGACGCCAGGTGCCTCCAGACATGAATCCAATGGTCAGGATTGAAGGACCATCCTACTCCTCAATCAATGAGCATGAAGGGGATCCTGGAAAGTCAAACAGGCTTGAGATTAATAGGCCACAAAATTCCAAAGATACCTCCTAACTTGGGCCAGCACCCCCCTGGGTTATTCTTTTTTTTCTCTCTTATATTTCTTTAATTGTTTTTATTATTAATTATTATTTTCACTAACCAAATAAATTTTTTTCATAATAAATTCAGAAAAACTAAAAATATAATATTTTTTTATTATTATTTATTAAATTCACCCTTAATTTATTATTTTTGTAAATAAAAACTAACATAATTAATTTAGTTGTTTTAATTAGGTTAATTTCAATGTTTTTCACAATAATTTAAAATCAACATAGAATTAGGGTTCTCGATAATTTTAATCTCTTTTTTATTTTTATTTTATTTTCCTTAAAAACATAAAAAACCAAAAATATTTCTTTTAATTAATTAATTAGATTTAGGTTTAATTTAATTAAATGCAAAATAGATAAAATCTCTCTCTTTCTCAAAAAGGGTCAAAACCCTAAGAACTTCTCCGATTCAATTTTTTCTCGCGCGTGATTATTTTTTGATTCGTATTATTTTGATCCATATTTATGTAATTGTTCCGAGGATGTAATAGCGTTAATTAGGACTTTTTATCGCTTTTTATTTATTTTCCCACAATTTACTTTTTCAAGGGTTTGTTTTTGGCGATGTAAATACCCGACGCCTTGTAATAGCGTAGATTTATTTTTCGCAACTAATAACTGCTAGATGTATGTTAATTAGGATATGCATGACAAGACTTATCTCTGAAATTAAAATCAACCTGTAGCTCACCATGACATGTACAAAGATAACTTAACTGAAACCTGACACACTCGCACATGCCACTCCTAGGGTACGCCTCACTTGGTTGCCTCGACGCGGTCATTGAGTATAGGGTGTTTTAGAGGTCGCCCTCCTGTCTAAAGATCAAAAGTTACCTCGAAACGGTTGCCTCGATAAAAAACGATCTAAGACATTAGGGTTACCGCTAAGGCGTCCTACTATTGCTTTGGTGACCACACATGTCCCTATAATCGAATTGACCCGAAACTCCAACGACGGTGCTACCTACTTCTCAATAGTGGGATAGAACTGTCTAAAGGACATTTACACAACTTAATTTCTTTTGAGTAGGTAGAGGTTCTTAGATACTTGCTCTTTCAAAACAAAAATACTTTTCGCACATACACTTTTCAAAACAAAAGTTTTCAAACAAACACTTCATACACTCTTGAGGACTGATACAAGAGTTAAATCGAAGTTTTCAAACAAACTTTTTAAAATCCCACAAACACAAGAAAAGCAAAACATTTTGAAAACATAGGGAGCAAGTACCTAAGAGCCCGTGGATAACCACGGATAGAAAGGGTGCTAACACCTTCCCTTTCTATAATCTACCTCCCGAACCGAGAAACATCTCGAAAAGGAATTTTGTTGTGCTTTTGTCCTTTCCTTGTTGGAGAAAATAAAAGACGGTGGCGACTCTTGCTTACCGCGACATTTCGCGAACCAGCATTCCAAAACAGTCAGTTCTATTTCCACTGACCACACTTGCCTTTCTCTCTATTGTTTCACAAAGGCTCTTCTTCTTCCTTTCTTTTGTACTCTTTCTTCCATCACTTTTCTCAACTCAAACCTCAGAACAAAACCCACATACAAACATATGTAGTACATAAGAACAAGAGATTTAAAGAGAGGAAAACTGAAAACCTACGGTTGTGTCTGAACCAAAAGGGTGTTATGGTGGTGGTGCAATCCGGATCAGAGGTTGTTGTTGGAGTCGCACGAAGCTGGGCAGATTCGCGCAGAGAGGATGGCTGTGGTCGGAGCAAGCTGCGACTGGCGGTGGTGGATGCGTGGAGTTGTGGTTGTAGGATGAGTTGAACGCGACGTTGAAGGGGATGGAGGATGATTTAGGGCGGCTGAAGTTATATTGTTAGCTTCGTCAGTGATCTCTGGCGGTAAAGGGCGGCCGTCAGAGCAAGTTGATGTCAGATCCGCAGATCGCGCCCCAACTCTTCTCTTTTAGATTATGATCTTGTTACTATTTATTGATTTTTCCTGTAATAATAAAACAAATAAAAGGTAATAATTTCAGTTTGTTCTGGTTCTGCTTATCTCTTCTCCTTCTGATCGGATCTTTGGCCTGATATAGTTTTGTTGATTGAAAATTGTTATTACTACAAGATGCTGCATAAATTCAAGATCATTTACTATGATTTTGTAACTGGGTTAATTTAGATTATTTCATATAATTGACAGTAAATGTGCAAACTTGAATATAAAAATTGAATTTAGCTCGGCCTTTGGATGAATGTTATAATAATAGTTTGTGAGGTTGTTGATAGTGTCGTTGGGAATTTGGTCAGAGATGAATTACAATGAGTTTTTTGGGTTTAAACTTTAATCAAGGTGATGAAAAAAAATATACAGAGAAGTTATGCTTTTTTGGTGTAAAAGTGTGATTTTTGCATAAAAATTATGTAATTTCACAGGGTACAAAACAAACCGAAATAGACAAAAGTTTAAAAACGTTTTTCTAATTACATGGTTAGTTATATAGAGTTGAAAGTGTATATTCTTCTACATGTTTGAATAGTATGATGTAGAAAAAACATGAAGATGGGTGTTTAGAACATTAAAAAAAGTTATTGTATGTACGTGAGTAAAATGATTTTGTGTGACAAACAATAACTAAGAAATTGTTACTTAAAAAAAACCATTAGATAATATCATCATATGATTCAAACAATCAACGAATTAGAATAAAAGAGATTAAATTGAAAATAAAAAGGGTGTGGGCCTCATATAAAATCCTTGGCCAAGAATAAAAAATATATATAGAAAAAAACCAAGTTGTTTAGAAAAAATAATTGCAATCGTAGTGATGAAAGTGAATGAGTGACGAATTATAAGATTGTGAGAAATTCTGGATGAATCACTAGGACAAACTAAGGTCCTATTTATAGACTTGAATTAGGTTAAACAAGTTTAGGGAGTAAGTTATCCAAAATTCCAATGAGAAACCCAAAGTTTGATCTCCACAAAAGGAAAGAAAATTAGCAACAAAAAAGAAATAAAATAAATGTTAAAAATGCAACAAACAAGATTCAAACCACCGACCTCATATTTACAAGCTTCTTTCTTTACCAATTGTGATATGTTACTTATTCATAAATAAAATCAATTAAAAATATATGAAAGGTGTGCAAATATTTGTTATTAAAAAAATACAAATAATTTGAAATAAATTATTATATTTTTAACTGGACTTGAGAACGAATATCTATAAAAATCAAATAATATTATAAAAACAATGTTTAAAATATTTTTGACTGGACTTGAGAATGAATGTCTATAAAAATCAAATAATATTATAAAAACAATTTTTAAAATATTTTTTACTGTAGAAATAAAAGGGCGGGCAAATTTGGGGTATGACAAACTGGTGAAATTTTGACCCTATTTGCTGAAAAGTCAAATGTTAGTCAAAGGCATTTCCTGACAAATTTCTTGAGCAATTTGAATTTCAATGGTTCATATGATTTCCAAGGCATCGTCACATGCCATTTTGATCATTGGTTTACATCATTTAAAGTTCAACTGCTTAATTTTGATTATCTGGTCATTTGAACAAAAGTCAACAAATGTCAACGGTTAACCAAGTGAGCTCTTAGTCAAAGTTGAAGTCAATGATTATGTTTAAACATCATGTAGCCTATAGTTGAAAAAATTCAAGAGAAAGATGGATTTCTGAATCAACTTGTTCATGAAGGTATCTTGGTGAAATTGGAAAGTATTCTAAGTGTGGAATGTCATGGGGCTAAACTTCAAAAATTCATAACTTCTTCAATTCTTATTGAAAATGAGCACACTTTACATGCTTTGAAAGAGAAAAATAAGTCCTAAAACTTTGTCAATTTGGTCCCATGTCCAAAAAATGATTATTTTGAGAGTTATGGAGCAAGGAATTATAAGTCACTTTGTTGGATTATATGTCATTTTTCAAAATTCCATATTTTCGTGGCCAGTTTTGGTGACTTTAATGGATTCAAATGAGAAAACTTACAACATGAAAATTATAGTATACCTTAAGAAATTTCCAAAAAGTCAAAGTTTGTGACCTAACTCAAAGAATTGAGAGAGATATGCCCTTCACGTTGGGACTGCATTTTATTAATTTTTGTCATGCCGAAATTTTCAATTTATTGATTCCTCCATATTTAGCCATTATTTTTTACTCCAATCAGGCCCATAAGCTATTTGGGTCGTGAATAACAGGATCATACCTTCCATTTATACCCACGCATGCATTTATACCAAGTTTGTACAAAAAAGCCTCAAAATTGCCAAAAATAGCCAATTCCTTATTTCTCTCTCTACACTCCACTAACTTGTACCATCTTTTAAGCATATGCTACTTCATATATGAGCTGTGCAAAATGACCAAAAGGGTTCACCATCTCTTCACAAAGCGCAGCCTTGGTGACCAAGCCATATTTTTGCCAAAACTTTCATTTATGCCCTCTAACGGTTATGAGGCCCAAATGACCACTCTACCCTCACTTTGAGACTCTATATAAGTGAAATCTTGCCTCCATTCAATGACACATTTGCATCATTAGCATCTCTCCTCAAAAACCTAACTAGCTCTATTTCTCTCTCTCAAAGCAAACATTTTTTCCAAGAATATCCAACACAAAAGTTCTTTATTTGAACTCCAACAAGAAGAATCAAGAGCAATTTTTGGGTTTCTATCCTCCTCTCAAGCACAAAGAGGCAGTGAACCTTTCCTTCACTGGGTAACTTCTTTAAACTCTATTTTGTGGGATTATAGATCTGGAAATTACTTGATGTTGTTCTTATGTTATTTATGGACATCTCTCTTTAGAACTTTTTTCATTTATATTGATTTTATTTTGAGTTATTCAAATTTGAAAAAAATGTGTGAAAATGGATTTTTAAGCTCCCTTCTCACCCATATTTCTATCTCAACTCTAAACCTTTTGAAAAACTTCTTGAACCAGAGTTGTACATTTTTCTAAGATCTACAACTTTGGTGTTTACACTTTTGAATTTCATCGAACGAGGAGTGAGATATTTGGATTAGAAGAAGGCTGGAAAATCACAAATTCTAGGGTTTGTGGGTGAAAAATGGATTTTATGCCCTCTTCATGTTAATATTTCTCTCTCATCTCTCAACCATTTCAAAAACTTCTTTAACCAAAGTTATAGATCTTCATGGGATCTACAACTTTGGTGTTTTAATTTTTCCGTTTGGTTGAGAACAAAGAAGAAAACTTGATTGGAACACGCCTGAAAAATCACGTTTTTCATTAAGAAGTTAAAAAAAAAAATTTGCTCACATCTGTAGGCGCTTCATGCTGATTGGTTGGTATTGTACCCCAAAATTTTCCCTCTCTTTTCTCAAGACATTTCACACAAGATCTCCAATTACTCAAGCTTGCACAAGTGTTGACTAGGTCAAACCATCTCCTAAACACTTATGCCTCAAATTAGGGCTTTGATTTTCACAAGGATAATTGGACTTCTAATGCCCCAAATTACCTTCATCGATCATTATAGACCTACAAAAATACCCATGTCATGTTTCAAGTCTTGAATCTCAAAATTGCTCAGTCAATTGCTCAGATGACTGAAAATCAATTGTATTGGGTAAAAGTCAATTGTGGTCAAACTATAGTCAAAATTCAAGATTTTTTATCCACATTAATATTTTGAAGTCATATTCATCAATTGATCAAGGTCTCATCAAAATTCCTCAAGAAAAATAGTCAAAACATCAAAATGGTCAAAATGGTCAAAATTAGGGTTTTATTGAGAATGACTGATCAATAGTTTTTGACCTAGTACATGACTTAATGGCTTGAAGCATGATATAAAGGATTCAAACATAACATGTTGGCCTAATTTCATGGCTCAAAACATTTCTCAAGATTATTGAATTGATAGCTGAAATTTGATCAACTGATGCACAAAAAGTCAAACTTTGACTTTTTGATCAAGATTTGATTTCAAAGGTCAAAATTCATCAAGAAATTCAAAAATATGAAGCTTTATCATCAAGAAATCAATAAATTCAAAAGTCAATGTGAAAAGTCAAACTTTTCAAGACTTAGAAATTTTTGTGTTTTATACATGACAATTTCATTACTTCATCCAATTTTTCACCAAGATGCAAGATGATTCAAAGAAAACTTTCAACATTAAAGTTGTAGATCTTGATGAGATATAAAACTTTTCTTTACTAATCAAGTCCTATAAGTGCTTGTATTTTGAGTTATAAATTCATGAAGTCGTGCACTTTTTCTAAAAACACTTACTCAAAATTTGACCTAGTTTAGGCAGATTTTTTACCTAACTTCTTGGCCAATTTTCACCAAGCTCCAAGATGATTTTGTCAAAATGGTCAACATGAAGGTTGTAGAAGAAGTTTCAAGCTTTCCAAAATGTCAAAGAACTTAAAGATATCATTTTTTAGCTAGGAGAATCGGAGAGAAGAATTTGGCATGATAAACTTGAATTACAAGGAATTTTCATGAAGAACACATAACCTAATCACATAGCTATGCTGCATAATCTTGCTTTTCAGGCCTTCTAACTTGAAAATCACTCCATAATTAAATGTTTACAAAATTTATTCACTTATTATTCAAGTGTTTGAGCCATTTTCCAAGACAACTTTCCATTTTTGGCACAAAGTTACCATTTCCATTCTTGTAAAGCAAGCTTTATGCATAAGTCAATGCATTGAGCCTCTCACTTGTTTCTTCTTATCACACTCCATTTTAAAGTGAAGAAGCAACCTCCCTACACATAACAAACTCAGACCATGCTTGTACTTGAACCTTGGAACTATGAAAATCCATTCAACTTGATTTCTCATTTTCAACCAAACCATAACATGTTATCTCAAAATTATGGTTACTTTAAGATGTCAAACCTCTTTCCTATAAATATAGAGGTCATTTTCAACCTAACACACGAATTGAAGAGCCCTAAAACTCACTCAAACTCCTTAGAACTCAGAGTTGCATCTAAGCCTTCTTTACTTGTCATATCTGGCCAAAAACTTCAATCTCATAATCCACTCGTGTGTTTTCCCTCTAAATCATTCTCAAAGCTTCTATATATCAAACATAACCCATCCCAACACTTGTTACAATTTTGTAACTCCATTTTCATATTCTTATAAACTCAAAACCATAAGCTTGCACATTAACTTCTACAAGGAGTTCCAGCCACTCTCTACTCAAGCTAAACACTGCATAACTTCCTAGAAGTCCAAGGGAGCTAACCAGATCATTGAAACACCTTGAAGCAAGATCAAACTCAAAACACAAATTCCATTTTCAAGGTGAGTTTTCTGACTTTTGAACTCTTCATATAGGCATCATTTGGTTTCCATTTGTGAAGATAAAATGTAGACATCATAGCTCTGAAACTAACCATGTCCTTAGAATTCATTTATATTGCATGAGTAGTGTGAATTTTAGTTTTGAACTTTCTGAAAAAATTAGGTCGGATTTGGTACCAAGCAAAATTTGTATTCATATTTGATCTATTGTTTAAGTTAGTTACATATTTGGAATCATGGTTAAATTTCAAGTAACTTTCATGTTTACATTTTCCATTTTGGTTGAGAAATGAGAAAGTTACAAATTTGAACAATGGTGATGAATTTTATGGCGTGAGGAATAAGATGAAGTCATCTTCCGGAACGTGTTTCAAATATATATGTTTGATTTTGTTTATAACGCCGGATGTATAGCCACCCCAATGGTAGAAAGCGCGCGCATAAGGCTTAGAATTATAGGGACTTGGGTTCGAGCCCCAGTGGTACTCTTTTGTAGTTTTCTTATATTTTTCTTGCAGATTCAGTGCACCAGACCGAACGCGCCCATCATGAGGCCTAATCTTACCACCATCAGATTATTGTAAAGATAAATCCAACACATTCAAATGCAAGCACATGGTATACCTCAAGAGGGCAACCACACTTGATCCAAACAGGCGCTGGGTTATTGCCTTGGGCCCAGTCTGAATGGTTGACTCTCACCCCCATTTTACTTTTAATACAAGCCCATTCATACATTTTTTTTATTCAGGTTTTCTGATTACAAAAAAATACCTTTGGGCCTAGCGCCCATTTTTACTATCTTTAACCCCTATTTCCACTTTTTAACCCCCTGACTTATAGTTTAAATTTTTATTTGTTTTCTTTTATTTTGTTTTAATATTATTATTATTATTATTTCTAATCAAAAATACCAAAAATATTTTATTAAATATTTAGACTAATTATCTTTTATTTTATTTCCATTTTATTTCCTTAAAACCCTAAAAATATTTTCTTAGCTAATTAATTTCTTTTAGAATTAAAATTAAATTAGACTTTGGTTTATTTAATTTTATTTTTTATTTAAGTTAGACTTTAGGTTAAATAATTAGTTAATTTCTTTTTGTAAATGATTAATTAGTTTTAATTAGGTTAAAAATTACTAAAATCTCTCTTTCATCAAAAACCCAAAAAATATTTTCTTAACAAATCTAATTCCTTTTCTTAATTAATTTAATTTCTTCTCTTAAACTAATTTAGGTTTAGTTTTATTAAATCAACTTAGGATAATTATTATTTTCTTTCTCTTTATTAGCTTAGCTAAGGTTAAACCCTTTAATTAAAAAAACTCAAACACAATTTTCTTTTCTTTTCTTTTTTATCATCTTTATATTCTTGTATATTGTTTATTGTTATTCATTATTCAATATGCTTGTAATATTAATTAGGTTTTTAATCTCTTTCATCCAGTGTTTTAAAACTCAGCCCGACCCGGCCGGTCGGACCGAGAACCGGTGGGCCAGGCGGTCCGATTAAGGGATAAGACCGGAATTACATTTAGACCGGATGAAACCGGTGTGAACCGACCAGATCACTGGTTAAACCAGTGAACCGGCGGGTTTGACTATTTATTTTATTTTTTAAGGCTTTTGAAAAAAAAATTAACATAAACGCTTTGCCTCCTCGTTTCCCAAACCTAGGCATTTGAAAGGTTTTCTTTTTTATTCTGTCTTTTCTTTTTCTAATTGAAGTCATATTCTCAATTTTCTCTACCAACAAAAACTCTCACTTGCCGCTGTTATTTAATATTCCTTGTTTGCCGTAAAAAAAATTCATCAAAACATCAAAAACAAGTTATTTCTTTTTTACTTGATCTAATTTGAATTGATGTGTTTCAAAATGAATATTATTGTTTCATTTTGTTGATTAATTGATATAGAAAATAAATTATTAAATTTGATCATTTTCTATAAAATTGGGTCTTTTAGTTTAACAAATTGAGATAGAATTTGTATGAATGAAGCAGTTTTATACTTTTATGAATTAACTTATTATAGACTGGTAATGAAGTTGTTGTATATTGGAGATAGAAATTGGGATAGATATATATTACTGTAATAGTCATTGTATATATTATGGAGATAGAAATTTGCTACATTAAGTTTCTATCACTTATTTTGATTGTTACTAATACTTTTGTTTATTCTAAATTATTTGAATTTATAATTTTCTATATTATTATAGTTACAAATTTCAGGTAATGAATATATTTTTTATAGAAACCGGGTTAAAAGCCATGCGGTCTGACCAGTGACCCACTGGTCCGACCAGTAACCCAGTGACCCAGTAACTTTACCGAGTCGATTACCGGTCTGGGTTTTAAAATATTGCTTTCATCCCTCATTTGTGACTTGTATCCCCATCCCCTAAATGATGTAATAGCGTAGAATTTTAAATTTCTATAATTTATCGCTTTTAATATAATTGCTAGTAATTAGGATTTGTATGGCAATACATAAAATTAACAAGTAGAAAACCCTAAATTCAAAGACAAAAAGCATGAAAAAACAAACACTTTTGCTCACTTGCACCTCTAGGGTTAACCCACACTTGTTGCCTTCAATAAAAATAGTCATGTACCTCGAACGTGGATTGTTTTAGCAAAAGACCCTCGATTATAAGATCATAGTCCATCAAATGGCCCTTCAAAATTATCATCGGTAAATGATCTTAATCCCTTACGATAATTGATAAAACATTCTACGAGTTTCCTTCTATGATTATACGATGACCCACGTTCGTTTCTTCACATCCAATGATATGATTGCTTACTAACTAATGGTAAGATAACACTATCTAAAGGATGAGGAAAAGAACAAAGACTTCTTTTGAGTAGGTAGAATGCTCGTAGTTTCTTGCTCACAAACATTTCAAACAAAACATCTTTCAAACACACCAACACCTTCGTAAAATATTTTCAAAATTCAACACTTTCTATACATTCTTATAGAGACGAGAATCATTACAAAGTTCGCCTAAATGAAGGAACTTTTCAAAAATACTTTCAAAACAAACACAAACACATTTTACAAAGAATTTCAAAGCGAGCTAGCAACTAAGAGCCCGTAGGTAAGTACAGATGAAAAGGGTGCTAACACCTTCCTTTTTCATAACCTACCCCCGAACTCAAGAAAATATCTCAAAAGGTCTTTCCTGTTCTTTTCACCCTTTCCTTTATTGGATAAAATAAAACTCGGTGGCGACTCTTGCTATCTGCAACAATTGCGATAAAACGCAAAACCCCCAAGTCAGTTCTCCCACCGTATTACAGTCGGTTCTTGAATTTTGTCTTGTATTGGCTAATCATTGGCTCACCTTGTGATTGGTCGATGTTGTGTGGGGACCAGCAATGATTGACTAGCATATTTATAATATTTTATTTATTTTCTTTTCTATTATTTTATATATCATTTCTATTGTTTTCTAAAATTTATTTAAAATATTTTTATTCATCAAAAAAATCTGGAAAAAAATCATGAGTAAATTTTAAAATGTTTATTTTATTATTCTGATTTTTTTCCAACACTTTTTCCATATTAACTAAATAAAATGGTTAAAAGTATTTTAAATTGTTTCATTTTGCATAGTTTTGGCATAAAATTAATTTTGACTTATTTAGGAACCATAAAAAATAAAAAATAAAAATACTTTCATGTTCCTCGGAGTTTTCTTGAATTTTTAATGGTCTTATACCTCATTTATTTTAGTTTTTTCTTGGTTTTCAAAAATTGGAAATGAATTTAATAGTTTTTGAGGTTTTATTGCTTCTTTTTAAAGTTTCAATATAATTCACTCATTTCCATTGATCTAAAAATTCCACAAATATTCTCCCAGACTAATTTATGATGTTGGTATATTGTTTCTCATTTTTGTTCATTTTTAATTCTGAATTTTGTATTTTATCCAAAGTTTTCTTGTTTAATTATCATTTAAGCCTAGTCTTGAGTAAGTTTTGATCTTTCAATTTAATTCTGATATTTCCATAAACTTTTAAGTTGAGCAAGGATTAGTTCCTGACTTGTAAGATACCTGAGCTCCTTTGAAAATTTTTGTTTGTATTTTATATCCTATTTTTCTATTTTTCATGAAATATTGAAGTGAACATGTCTCTCTGGCCTAGTGTAATTGGACCAAGTGTCATTTTGATACTTGTGGACATAATTTAAGGCCAATTTTTGGGTACGTTATGATAATTCAAATGATTTAATGATATGTCAACATGTTTTCATTTTTTGGAAACTATATGTTGATCATTTGGTCTTTACCTTGAGCATAAAGTTTGTGTGAGTCATAGAACCCTAATTTGAATTCAATTAACCTTTAAATCATGTACTTGTGCAATCTTTGGTTGTAATTGATGCTTGAATGTATGATAAGCTCAAGGATATTCTTATAAATAATTTAGAGGCATTTGACTTCAATTGATCATCTTGATATTTCCCTTTGAACATGATGCATTTTGTGCTTCTTTCTCCTATCACTTGCCCTTAACTTTTCAAATTGGTGATTTTTAAATCATGTTTGTTTATACTTAGTTAGCTTCTTAATTTTATAAGGCTAAGGCTTCTTATGCCTTTCTCCTTTGATCCTTGATTGATACTTACTTATCAATTCAACATGGTGACCATTTAGGAGCTATAGTTTGTTTCTCCCACCTTGTTTCATTCTTCTTTGATTGGTGAGAACTCTAAGGTTGAGGATCCATGTAGACTTGATTGATTAAAGTGTTATTTCATATAAGTGTGAATCATGCACTACTTTCATCTATTCTTGTCTTCTTGCTTGGAAATTAAGTTAACTTTTATCTTGGATAATGTTTTGATGTTTTCACTTGCTAGTTTTGTATCTTGAGCATTATCGCCTTGTGTGTGCCATGATAGTTACATGAGGGCATCTCTTTGCTAATGAATCATTGAGTTTTGATTTCTATCATCTTTTTTCTTCTTTATTTGTTTGATCATTTCTTACTTGCACCTTCTCTTCATTTGTTCAAAAAGTGCTCTTTTGCTTATCATTTCTCTCTTCTTCTTGTAAGAATAACATATTCCCTTAGGATGTTAGTTTCATCTTCTTTGAGTTCTAATATAACTATACCTTAGGTTCTTATCCATGCATTCTAACTTAAGTAGAAATTCCCCTTTCGAACCTTAACCTTAGGGCCATTATTGTATGATAACATTAAGAACCTTGTTAGTCTCCCTTAGACTTTTTCATTCCCCTTTTTGCATCTCTTAAGACTAAAACTTCTTTTTCTTTCAAACTTCTCAAAACACTTAACAATAATGATATGAACTATGTGCCATGAGCCTTACGTGATTCCTTTGGGTACGAGATGTCTGGCTCGACCACCTAAAGTCTCTCATGTCGTAGACTTTAATGTGGTTTGAATCACCAAATCCTTTTTCAAGGTAAAAAACACCAACCAATTCAAACTTCTTTTGCCACTTGGCTTTTCTTTCGAAAATTATTTTCATAAATGAATGTTTTTAGCCATTCCAATACTAAGCGAACTCAACAACTTAAGCCTCTTCAAACAAGCACCCAACAAGTCAATGCTACAACGTTTGGAATGTCTAATACATCATTCTCATGAAAACACATAATAAACCAAAACATTTTCTAGCAGAACTACAAGTGCCCTGATCCCCCACTACATGAAAGGTGGCACGTAGGCACTAAAGGTTCGCAACCACAACGGACACAACTAATAAAAACCTTCTTTTTGTATTTACTTTGCATTGCATACATTCCCTTGTAGCATTTAGCTTTAGACTTAGATTTTCACACCCTTAGATTAGAAAAAACTTGAGTGGATTCCGTGGAGTACCACAGACGTGATGGATGCTAATACCTTCCCCTTGCGTAATCGACTTCCTTACTCTTTTATCTTGGTCGTGAGACCGTGCTCTTTCCTTTTATTTAGGTTTATTCAGTTTTTCCTTTCCTATTCCGTGGGATAAATAACACTGATGGCGACTCTGTTTTCCACCTATCGTTCGTGCTTCGATGAAAAATCCCAGACGCAACAGCTACCGAAAATTTGGAGACTTCACTGGGGACTCTTTCTTAAGTGGGCCAATCCTATATTTTTTGTTCATTTCTTTAGGTGTTTATCTATGTGCTTTAGTTGCTATTTATTTATTACATGCATTGCATTTTTATTGCTTTCCATATGCTGGATATTAATGTTATGCTAGATATTGGATTTTCTGTGTTTTCTTTAGTGGGCGGGGTGTTACTTTGAGTGGAGTCATGATGGCTACTGGATGTAGATCCTACTAGTGTGGTCATGTATGCCATGCGCAGACGAGGTTCATTGTGGGCTGCTATTGTTATGTATGTTCGGTGTTACGATGATAGTATTTTCACATGGACTTAAGACTCTGTGGACTTTTTGACCATACCCAAGCCAAATTTTACATGTGAGATGGGGCGGGAATTATTCTTATAGGTACAGATGTTGATTCTCATGGTATTTGGTTCCTTTGTATTCTAATTTGGTGTCGAACCTTTGATCTTGTTACATTCAGTTTATTCAGAGCAGTGCAGCTGATATCCAGTCTTGATGGAACCTTGATCCCATATGCTTGCATACATAACATGTTAATGTCATTTTAGAACACATGTTCCTTTGTTTCCAAGTATCGTTTCTTTGATTCTAGTTTCTAAGCCGCCTCAAAAATGAACATTGTCAAGAAGGACACCACGACTTAATAATAGGAATCAAAGCCTATAAGTTCTTAGAAACATTGGAACATGGAATTTTCATTGCATGTCATGCACCTTTTTGCACTTAATTTTACACTTCATAACTTTCCTGGGAGTCATACTCAATTCCCTTGGTCTTAGTTCAGAAAATTGTTGCATCAATATAATACTCAGGCGAATTACCATAAAAAGATGGAAAACCTTGAACAAGAAAATTGTGAGTTCCGCAAAGAGGTAACTTCTTTGAGATCTGGAATGGAAAGACTTAATGCTCTGGTGGAATCTTTGATGGCTGCTCAGAATCAGCCACCACCTCCCCCTCATTCTCCTTGTATTGTTCAACCTCCACAATAAGCAATTGTTATTTATGAGATACTGTCAGTTCATGTTTCTATTGCTCCTGTCTGTACTGCTGCTCAATATCATATGTCTCGTGGTTATCTTTGGGGGTATGTATGAGAAATTTATCCCTGGAGGTTATAATCCAGTTGTTGAAGTGTTTACTCATGTTCAACCTGTTATGGTTACTACACCTTCTATTTTGCATGTTTTGTACCCCAAAATTTGCCCTCTCATTTTATTCAACACATGCCCATTGAGGTCCCCAACTTGCCCAAGGATGCTCAAGAATTCACCAGACAAGTTCTCCTCCTAAGACAATGAACCTCCAACTAGGGTTTCACTTTTCATCAAGATGTATGAGCTTCAAAGGCCTCAAATGTTTTCCATTATCCTAATATGTCCTCAAGATCATCCATGGCCAATTTTATGCCTTGCACAACAAGTTTGCCTAGTCAACTGCTCAAATGCCTAAAAATCAACTATACTAGGTCAAAAGTCAATTGTGACCCACATACAGTCAAACCTCAATATTTTTGGTCAACGTCAAAATTTTGAAGTGATATCCATCATTTTATCAAGGTTTGATCATTATTCCTCAAGGAATGCTCCTAATTCATCAAAACTCAAAAGTTGCTAAATTAGGGTTCCTATAGGAAAAGTCAACCAAACATTAACCATGCATAACTTTCTCATACTTTATTAGAAATTTCTCATCCAAGGCTCATATTGAAGAGGATCCAATACCCTACAACTCATCTTCAACCCTCAAGTTCAAAAAATGCACTCATGAAAAGATATAAATTTAGACATTATAGGTCCTTTTCAAAAGTCAACAAAAACACCTTTTGGGTAAAAGCTTCTTACATAAACATGGAAGATCCAATTGAGATGAAACCAAAGAGGTTGCTTAGGGGACATCCTAAGCTTTATAAAAAGTCCAATAACACCCTCTTAGGATCAAAATTGAGAGAGATATGCATTGTTAAAGTTGGCCATTTTTGGAAATTTGCACAAAGTCAACAATGCCCAAAATTGCATTTTTTTCCACATGGGTCCATCTTTTCAAGATTGAATCTCAGTCCTAGCATGGTCCATGACCTATGGGACCCTCCATGCCTTATTTATTTGTTTATTTAATTTATTTTGATTTTTATTCATTTAAAACTCAAATAAAATCAAATAAATCCAAATAAATCACATAATTTGTTTTAGGATTGATTTTTGCATTGAATGGATATCTCATATGCTGTCAATAGCCAAAGAAACTGTGCAAGGCCAAATGGACACAAAATATTCACATATGGAAACTTTTCAAGATTTGATTTTTTTCTTAAAACCATGCCATTAATCTTTGGATTCTTGCCACAAATATTACCTAATCTGATTCACAACATATGCCAATGTATTGTAACCCTAGAAGAGGTTTTAAGATGCGCAGCTTCCTCTAAGAGCAAGAACAAAGTGTCAATTTTTTGTCAAAAAATGCAGATCGGATTCCTTTCCACGGGAGAGTTCAAAGCATTTCAAGGACTAAGCAATAACCCTTGGACCTCTAGGAAGTTACCACACTCATTCCCCAGGCTTGTAGCATCAAGAACAGCTCTCTATACTCATGGTGTGTGTTCACTTTTTTCCAATTTCGATTCCATTCATTTACTCATTGTAAACACGATTTGATTGCATCTCCATGTTCATCATCATCATAGGAACCTTTTTGAATGTTTTAATCAGAGTTTAAGCGAAGGCACAGCCATTCGCCATTGTTAGGGTTCCGAAGCTCCAAATTGGGGAACCCTAACTAGAGGCAAAATTGGACAAAATTAGGGGTGGTATTGAATTTAGGAGGTCATGAGCAATTGATTCATGCCTTTGGTTCTGATTAATATTGCTTGTATTGCGTTTTGAGATGTTGCAGGGTTATAGCTATGGACAAAAACTGTTACTATAGCTTTTAGTGACAATTATGTCCGTAGGTAAAGGTTTAGTATAAAAAACGACAGCCCCATGAAGAAGAAGATCAGATGGCAGCATCCTATTGGAGGGTTTGAATCCACGCGCGCTTTCTGGGCATAGTGTTTCGTTTGGCTTATGTTTTATTTTTTTATTATATTAACAAATAAGCTTTCCAGCGTAGTTGATCCAAGCGTTACCCTTTGAGAGGAAGGACCTGAGTTCGATCCCAGGTCTCAACATTTTCCTATTTTGAGTTATTTCTTGCAGATCCCATGTGCCTCATCATCAAATGTCCAGCATGCGCCCCTGATCTCAACCATCAATTCCATCACGTGATCAGATCTATACGTCTAGCAAAAGCAGCACATGGTGAACCCCCAGATGAGAGCCTCACTGAATCACACGTAAGGCAGATGGGCCAACTATTCTGGGCCTAACACAAATTCAGCAAGGCACTCCCCCCCCCCCCCCCCCCCCCAGTTTGTTATTTTCATACCAGACCCATTTTAATTCTTTTTAATTTCTTTATTTAATTATTAGTTTTTTAATTACTTTACAAAAATCATTGTTTTAATAAAAATCATAAAACATTAGAATTAGGTTTTTTTCTTAAAATAATTAATTTCATTAATTGATTAGATTAGCTTAAATTAGGATAATTTAATTCCCTTTTCATAATTAAAATCAATTAGAGATTAGTTTTAATTTGCAAAAATTAATTATTTTCTCAAATAAAAAATGCAAAAATATTTTTCTTCTAAATCAATTAGATTCGTTAAACTTTAATTCCTCGTATTTAATTTCATCGCGCTTATTCCTTTCATTATTTTTTCCAATTAATGTAATAGCTCCGAGGGTTGTAATAGTTAAAGTTAGGATATTTACCGCTTTTATTTCCCCAGTTTTGGTTATATAATTCCCATCCCCCGAAGCCTTGTAATAGTTAGACTCTAAATTTCTCGCACTTTATTTTCTGCTATTAATTAAACTGTTAGATGATTGATAATAGGATTGTATGAAAAAGATAAATCAATGTTTAAAATAGTAGAAAACCCTAACTGTGCAAAGATAAACAAATTGAAATCAAACACTTGCACATGCTCACTCCTAGGGTTTTTTCCCCACTTCGGTTGCCTTCGGAAAACGCTCACTATTCTCGAAACGTAGTTGCTGGCCTCTAATTCAAAAGATCAGTAGTCCCTCGATGACCCTTGCGACGTTGCCTCAGTAAAAAAGTGATCTTAGAGTTTTAGGATAATTACTAAGAGATCTTTCCATGTTGCCTTAAGTGATTGTAATCGTCCCTTTCGATGGTCCCTCAAACTCCAATGATGGAGCTACCTACTCCTTAATAGTAGGATAGCGCTGTCTAAAGGAAATAAGAAAATGAACAGTCTTTTTTCGAGTAGGTAGAAACTTTTAAGTACTTGCTCAAAACAATCAGTTTTTTTTTCACACTTACACTTTTCAAACAAAGTTTTCAAAAACACTTTATCACACTATTGTACCCAAAAATTTTCCCTCTCATTTTACTCAAAACTTACTCCTAGAGGTCCTCAACTTGCCCAAGGATGCCTAAGGATTGACCAGACAAATCTTCCTCCTAAGACAATAAGCCTCAAACTAGGGTTTCACTCCTCATCAAGATGTTTGAGTTTCCAAGGGTCCTAATTGGTTTCCATTGCCCTAATACGTCCTCAATATCATCCATGCCAAGTTTCATGCCTTGCACAAGAATTTTGCTCAATCAACTGCTCAAATGCCTGAAAATAAAATGTAATAGGTCAAAAGTCAATTGTGACCCACATATAGTCAAACTTCAAGATTTTTGGTCAACATCAACATTTTGAAGTGATATCCATCATTTTATCAAGGGTTGATCATGATTCCTCAAGGAATGCTCATAATTCATCAAAACTCAAAAGTTGCTAAATTAGGTTTCCTATAGGAAAAGTCAACCAAACTTTGACCATGCATAACTTTCTCATACTTTATCAGAAATTTCTCATCCAAGGCTCATTTTTAAGAGAATCCAATTACCTACAACTCATATTCATCCCTCAATTTCAATAAATTCACTCATGAAAAGATATAAATTCGGACATTATAGGTCCTTTTCAAAAGTAAAAAAAAACATATTTTGGGTAAAAGCTTCTTACATGAACATGGAAGATCCAATTGAGATGAAACTAAAGAGGTTGCTTAGGGGACATCCTAATATTTCTAAAAAGTCAAAGAACACCCTCATAGGGTTAAAATTGAGAGAGATATGCATTGTCAAAGTTGGCCAATTTTTGAAAAAATGCATGAAGCAAATATTGACCAAACTTGGATTTTTTCCAAATGGGCCTATCTTTTCAAGTTTTAAACTCATTCCTAACATGGTCCACGACCTCTAAGCCCACCCATACATTTTTCTACTATTTATGCTATTTATTTTGATATTTTATTCATTAAAATTCAGAATTAAATAAATAAATAATAGAAATAATGTAAATTTTGATGTGAATCCATTTTGGGCAAGTTTTATGCTGGTTTATGTCAATTGATTTCGTGCAATAACCCTTCAAATATGTCCAGGTGTTGGCTGGAGCTGGAGATTTTGATGATACAGTTCGAAACGAAGCAAGTTGGGTGTTTCGTTGGAATAAAGCAAGATGTCATGGTTCGGAATGGTAGAAGCAGTTCTTCGAATGAACATGTCAAAGCTCGGAGCTTCGAGTGACAGTTGTGGAGATATATTCAAAGAAGTCTCGAAGTGGTAATGAGACTGTGTTTAAGAAAGGAGTTAGAAGCGAAGAGCGCCAATACATTTGAAATTCAAACACAAGCGGGATGTTCGAAATTTAAAATATATGCGCTGGAACATTCGAAGACGCGTGGAAGCTAGAGAGGGGCAGTGCTCTGCATGTTCTGAACGTGGCAGAATCTTATAGGCAAGACCGTTATGGTCGAAGTAGTATAAATAGAAGTCTTAGCGTTAGGATTTCGTGTGTCATATCTATTGTACAAAATTCAGTAAACATTCAAAATACCACATGGCTAGGGAAACGAATGCTCGAACAATGTACGTATGATAACACCAAATATTTATGATTCAGCAAAAAACTCTTTATCATTTCCAGTTTATCTTCTATCTTCATGTCAATATCATTCAAAAGCCTTTACATTAAAGTATTTTCATTCGAAGTCTTTTACTGATTTCTTGCATTTAAACGCTTTCTTTCTATTTCAAATCCTTTACATTTCAGAAACTTTTGTATATTTCATGCTTTTATCTTCATGCTTTTGTCATTCGAATACCTTTTCATTCAAAGTCTTTTACTGATTTCTTGCATTTAAACGCTTTCTTGCTATTTCGAATCCTTTACCTTTCAGAAACTCTTTTACATTACATGCTTTTATATTTCAAAGTTATTTACTTGTTTCTTGGAGTTTTACGTTTCTTTACAATCGAATCTTTATTCATGCAATTTAGTTTCGCACATCTTTACTTGATCATGTCATTAGATCTCTTTAATATGGTAATCGAAGTAAGTTAAACGCCTACACCACATTCTAAATACCAACCATGAATATCAGTTCTACAGTGAGAATTATCTAAATGACCAATACACCATAGGATCAATCTAGTCGATCCTGCAAGTTACCAGAGAGATTAAATAACAGTCATTAAGATTATTTGATAGTTTGGAGGACTAGCGGTTGTTTACCAGAAATCACTGTAAACAAATTGGCACACCTGATGGGACCATCATTGGTCATTACGAAATTTAGAACAAAGTAAAAAATTGTTGAGACATAACCATTGTAAAAGTACTTTCTGAGTGATAAGTTCGTTGTTTTATGAACCTTAGAAGTGGTAGAATAACCAATAGCAACCAACCCTTACCCAGAAGAAAATGTTTAAACAAGATGTCTAATCCAGACAATCAACAAGGGGAACAAAATATCCCACATACAACAGGCACTAATATGTCCGCTTCGATGGGAACATCTAATGCGATCCCTTCGAACGCACAGTCTGTTGCGTCTTCTACCAATAGTGTAGCCACTAATGGAACAAGTGGCATGTCAACTAACAGTTCGATCCTAGGGAATACATGAACCATTGGTTATCCTGGGGGATTCGTCCCACCATCAGGGACACAAACCCATTTCGCCACCCCACTAACTAGACCATCCGGGTTCGATGCTAACAGACACAAAAATTCCTCTTACGGGATGCCAACATCTTTTATGGCGGGTCTGCACACTTCGACATCGAATACGTCACCACAATTAGGGTCTGGGTCTAGGGCAAATCAATTTATGACAAATAACCAAGGGTCAGTGGGTTATAGTGCAATTCATATCTTAACCACAGAAAATCAGTTGGCCTTTAGGAAATTAATGGATGACAGTAACCATAATATGATAGGAGTATTAGCACAAACTATGCAGGAGATCTTTTCCCCAATAGTACAAAATGTAACTGTGACAAACAGAGAAAACGCGGATAACATGAGTCGAATAGCAGATTTTTTCGCTCCCCCAGAAAGGCGTAGGCAGAATCAGGCGGGAGTTCGAGCAAACGTACCTATCATAGAACAAGTTGTTGATGACCTACCCTATAGACCAGCCAGAGAGGGGGTTAATTTGGGGGAAAGAGCACAAAGGTTAGAAGCCCCAATGATTCAAGGCCCACAAAGGGAAATTGTGGAACCAGGGGCAAGGATCGAAAGGTTAGAAGTCCCAGAGTTTCGAGAAGAACAACCTAGAGGAGTTGTCATGGTGGGTCGAAATCAAGATGCTGATGCAGTCGTTCACAGAATTCGAAACGATAACATCTTGGCCGAAAATAATTTAACCACCATGATAGAGAGAATCATGGCCCAGAAATGGCCTCAACACAGGAATTAGAAGGCCAAATTATGCCTCTCCTATATTAGATTACATAATGCATACTGATTTACCAAGGGGATATAAAGTCCCTAAGTTTACAAAGTTTGCTGGAGATACCAATGAATCAACAGTCGAACACATAGCCAGGTATCTAACCGAAGCAGGAGATATAGTGAATAATGAAGACCTTAGGATCAAATATTTCCCAAGTTCCCTAACTAAGAACGCTTTCACATGGTTCACCACTTTGCCTCCTGGGTCCATAGATACTTGGGCTCTGTTGGAGAGATTATTCCATGAACAGTTCTACATGGGACAATCTAAAATAAGTCTGAAGGAACTAGCCAATGTCAAGAGGAAGTTTACTGAACCCATAGATGATTATCTGAATAGGTTCAGACTCTTGAAATCTAGATGCTTTACAGTAGTTCCTGAACATGAGTTAGTCGAAATGGATGTTGGCGGCCTGGATTACTCCATTCGAAAGAAATTAGATACCCAATACTTAAGGGATATGGCTCAATTAGCCGATAGGGTTCGACAAGTCGAAAGGCTAAAAGCCGAAAAGGCCAGAGTTTTTAAAAATAACAAGAAAGAAAGGGTCTCTTATGTTGGAGCTGAGGAAGCAGAAGATTACCCTGAATTCGAAGAGGTCAAAATTGATCTCGCTGAATTAAAACAGGCTCCACCTTACTCTTGTAAGTTATTAGTTCCCACAAAAGGGAAAGAAATTGTTGAAAATGAGAAAAGTGAAAAATTCCCAAAGAAGGTTTATACCTTCGATGTAACTAAGTGTGATGAGATTTTTGATTTACTTGTCAAAGATGGCCAACTCATTGTGCCATCAAATGTCAAAATACCTCCTTTAGATCAAAGGAAGAAAAGAGGATTTTGCAAGTATCATAGTTTCCTAGGCCACAAAATCTCACAGTGTTTTCTTTTCAGGGACCTAATTCAGAATGCAATTAAAGATGGCAAACTGAAATTCGCTGATAAACCAAAAATGAAAGTAGATGAAGATCCTTTGGATGTCGCAGACACCAATTACTCCGAGCCTGTATGCATTGGAGAAATCAATATGGTGGAAGCAGATCAAAATGACACTCCATTAGGAGAGAAAGGCACTGAGAATGAAAGTTGGGTGTTAGTCGAAGTCAACAAGGGGGTCACTGAGGACGTCCACAAGCAACCAGAGGCTTCGATCGAAGCACCTTTGGCTGTTCCAAAAGAGATCCAGGCTACTGAAGGCCAGGAGAACCAAAAGCAAGAATTGACACAGGTTACTGAAGATCTAAGGCTAGAATTGGAGAAAGTCCATATCACAGAGCCACCCTCCCCTCAGAAAGAAATATGGGATACTTTAGGGGAGCCCAGTGGAAAGTTTGACTGCTTGGTTAGGTATTCTTCCCCAGAGAGTTCGAAAATCCAAATTGAAGATATAAAACCTACAGGATGGGGAGATGATGACACTAAGGGGGAGGATGTAGATGTAAACATGGTGGATATGGAGAGACCTCGTTCTGAAATGGAGGAGGTGGAGAGATACTTAGAAAAAGAAAAATATAAAATGGAGGACAATTATGCTGGAGATGCCAGTCTTAAAGATTATCTCATGTTGTGCCACAAAGGAGATACGGGAATGATACTATGCCCTAGGTGCGGCATCATCTGCAACCAGAGAATTGCTACAAACTTCGAGAGGGTACAAAGGGCACGAACTGGCATCAAATGGCGCCAGGATAACCAGTTATTCAGGTGTTATCCTAAAGCTGGAGAAAGTTTGTTGGAATTTTTGGTTCGCTGTTACAAAGGGGCAACCAAATGCTTGATATGCCCAAGGTGTTCTGCTGTGTATGATCAAAGCATGGCCAGGGCCTTCGAAACAATTCCTTTCGCCCCATGCTGGAACCACCAAGAAACTGGTCAGATGGGCCAACGTTTCGATACCAAATACACTCAACGAAGGCTTGATAGTCCTCATCCCAAAGGCGCTCGAAGAGTAACGTTCAAAATTCCTGCTGAAATACCAACAGACAAATGGCTGCAAGTCAGAACTGACAAGGGCAAAGACAAATGGAGAAACAATGAACGAAACGCACGCCACGCTATGACATATAGAAGGCAGTTCAACATAGCGAAGAGGGAAGAAGTGAGGTTAGAGAACTACAAAGGAAGAAACCCCGTGTCAAGATCTCAATGGCGAAGGCAACAGAGAATTTGAAAGGCAGAAAGGGAAGCTATGGCAAATAAAGGAACAACTTCGATAAAAAAACCAAGGTGAATCAAGCACCAACAAACCCACACCAAATAATCAACCTGAGGGTAAACCCCCAGTTAGTAGGAGACTCTTCTCTGAAACACAACCAAATGAATCGAAGGAATACACACCAGGCCCAGAAGAAGACGAGGATATGCTAACGGACAACTTTGAATCAGAGGGGGAGTCTTCACTCAATATCAATTGCAACGTGGTATCTGTACTTCCTTGTGAGTTTGGACAGGAAACTGAAATCGAAGAGTATGAGGAGGATGATACAATCGATCTGATGAAGCATAGGCCTGTGTGTTACTACGTGATGGATAATGGAGCCGTCGAGGAACAGAATGATTTCTTCGAGCGCCCAGAACCAGCTATGAAAAATCATCTGAAGCCATTATTCATTCGGGCAAAGGTTGGTGCCCTTGGCGTAAATAAGGTTTTAGTGGATGGGGGCACTGCAGTTAACTTAATACCCCATTTCATGCTGAAAAAGTTAGAAATACGCGAAGGTGACATCAAACCACACAACATGGTTCTGTCAAATTATGAAGGGAAAGTAGGCCAAACGCTGGGAGTAGTTCAACTGGACTTGACGATAGGATCAAGATGCAGGCCCACTATGCTCATGGTGATCGAAGCCAAGGCCAACTACAACTTGTTGTTGGGAAGAGAGTGGATCCATGGCGTAGGAGCAGTTCCTTCGTCAATGCACCAGAGGTTGGTTTTATGGAGAGAAGATGGGATTGTGGAGAACATTGAAGCGGACCAGAGTTACTTCATGACAGTAGTCAACTTAGTTGACAAGAGGAATTATGACAAACATCTGACAAAGATTGCTCCTTGTGTCCCTAATGATGAAATCAACGAAACCAGAAACGCACACTATTATATGACCCTTCGCCATGATGGCATATATTGGGATAGAAGAATAATCAGTGAAGATGAAGGGGTCGAAGGTACTATGCAAAGACGGCCAGTAGGCTGGGAATTTGACAACCTTGCTCATGATTGAGTCCTCCTTCTTCGAAAGGATTTCGGCCTATATGGTTGAGAATGAATCAAAGGCGGCCTTAGAGGCTGAACTAAATAAATTGGCTGTAAAAGCGAACGAAATAAATGGGGATGGCTCGAAAGACTCACCCTTTGAAGAACACGAAATAGATCAAAGGCTGGATGCCATCTATGATAAGGAACCCTTAGGCTTCGAGAAGGACCCCATAGACTCGGGTGCCAAAATGTTGGCGCGGGATCCACTCGAAGAAGTGAATTTAGCGGAAGAGAACACGAAGAGAATAACCTACATAAGCGCAAAACTTAATTCAGGCCTCAAGCAGGAAGTGATCGAAGTCCTCAAGAGAAACAAAGATTGCTTCGCGTGGGACTATGATGAAATGCCTGGTTTAAAGAGGGAGTTGGTGGAACATAGACTTCCAATCAAGGATGGCAAGAAGCCCATCAAGCAAACTCCTAGAAGATTCGCTCCAGCGGTTCTCACGAAGATCAAAGCTGAGATCGAAAGGTTGCTGCGCTGCAGATTCATCAGAACCACAAGGTATGTCGAATGGTTAGCAAATATAGTGCCTGTTATTAAGAAAAATGGCTCTCTGAGAATTTGCATAGATTTTAGGGATTTAAATACTGCAACCCCTAAAGATAAGTACTCCATGCCTGTGGCAGAAATGTTAGTAGACTCTGCTGCGGGATTCGAATATTTAAGTATGTTAGATGGATACTCTGGGTACAATCAGATTTTTATTGTTGAAGAAGATGATGCCAAGACAGCATTTCGTTGCCCAGGGGCCTTAGGCACCTACGAGTGGTTGGTGATGCCTTTTGGTTTAAAAAATGCTGGGGCAACTTATCAAAGGGCAATGAATTCGATTTTCCATGATTTCATTGAAACCTTAATGTAGGTGTATATTGATGATATAGTCATCAAATCTATATCTGCAGAAACCCATTTGCATCATTTGAGCCAATCATTCGAACGAATGAGAAAACATGGCTTAAAGATGAACCCCCTTAAATGTGCATTTTTTGTACAGGCTGGAGATTTCCTTGGATTTGTGGTTGTGATCGGTGGATCTGGAACTGACTGTTTAAAGCTGGTTCGCGAAATGTCGCGGTAAGCAAGTGTCGCCACCGTCTTTTATTTTCTCCAAATGGAAAGGACAAAAGCACAGAAAAATTCCTTATAGAGATTGCTCTCGGTTCGGGAGGTAGATTTATAGAAAGGGAAGGTGTTAGCACCCTTTCTATCCATGGTTATCCATGGGCTCTTAGATACTTGCTCATTTGTGTTTTCAAAATGATTTGTTTGCTTTTCAACTGTGGGTTTTAAAAAGTTCTTTGAAAATTTCAGTTCGACTCTTGTATCGGTCCTCAAGAGTGTTTGAAAAATTGCTTTCAAAAGCTTTTTGAAAAGGTGTCGGTGTGAAAAGTATTTTTGATTTGTTTTGAAATTAGAGCAAGTATCTAGAGTCGTCTACCTACCCTAAGGAATTCGTCTGTGTAAATGTCCTTAAGGTAGTGCCATCCCACCATTGAGAGGTAGGTAGCACCACCGTTGGAGGTGTTCGGGTCAATTCGAGGGTTCGGGACATGGTGATCACCAGAGCAATAGGAAGACACCTTAGAAGCTACCCTCATGCCAGGTTCCTGGATCATGTGGACTTACTAAAACATCCTCTACTCGACGATCACCTTTCGAGGGGCAAGGAAACAGTGAGGCGTACCCTAGGGGTGGTGTGTGATTTGTGTGTCAAATTCATTTATTTTTGTCTTGTCATGTATTGGTGATCTACGCGTTGCTTTTACTTTGACATTCATTCTTTCGTGCAGTTTAATTAACAGTTTAAAAGTTGCGAGAAATATAAAGGTTCCTACGCTATTACAAAGGCGCGGGTCCACATCGCCAAATTAATCCAGGACCCGATTTGAAATAAAATAAAGTGCGAAGAATAAATATCTAATTAAGCTATTACATGGCTTTTGGGCGATTACATGAATATTCACAAAAAAGAAATAAAATGCGAAGAGAATTAAAATTGAATGCGAGGGCGTTGGACCCTTTTTAGGAAATTAAATTATGATTAACAAATTAAATTAAGTTAAATGAGAAAAGGAATTATTTTTGAGTTTTTTCGTATTTTAATGAGAGAATTAAATGAAATTAAAAAAATTAATTAACCCTAATTCTAACTATTTTTATTTATTAAGAAAACATGTTAAAATTGAACCTAAAATTAACCTAATTATTTATATGGTAATTTATTTACAAAAATAATATTTAATAATTAATTATGATGAAAGAAAAGAAAAGGGATAAAAGTAATTAAAACCCTACTTCTACATTTTTTTTAATTTATTACAAAAAATCATTTAAAATTAAATCTAGAATTAAGACTAATTAATTAATAAGACTTTTTTACAAAAAAAAAATAACATTAAATAAAATATATTTTTATTTTTGTCTTTCTGATTTTTTTATTATTTTTAATGTTTTTGTGAAAATATTAATTTGAAGAATTATATTAAAATTAAACAAAACAAATAAAAAATGGAAGAGAGCAAACCAAGGGGGGTGTTGTCCCCAAACTGGAGGTATGATTCAGCAATTCTGGCCCATTGAAACCCTGGCCCTTTTGACTTTTCCTGGAAGCATGTGGCATGTTTGACTGAGACATTCCATAGACCTTGAATCCTGGATTTTGATTTGATCTTAGTGGTCATGTGGCACGCTTGGATATTGAGTGTACGTTGAACCTCTGGAAGCGAGCTACATAGGAACATGGTTAGAAAAATAATATGGAATAAAGAAGGGGGACCTGGGATTCGAACCCAGGTCCCAAGGCTTACCAATGTTATCCTCCACCAACTTAACCATTAACGCGCGTTGTACCTAAAATAACAAATGAATAATATAAGAGAAAATTAGCATTAGTGGCCTAGAAATAAAAAAACGCGCGCTGAATTCAAATTGTCCAGTCATAGCTTGCCACATGATCTTCTTCTTCGTTGTCCCTGAAACAAAAAAGAAGTAGCGGGGGTTTTAAACCCCCCCAAAATGCAGTCTTTTCAAAAATAGCGAATAGCCCGTATGGCTATATAAATTAGGCGCGATTAGTGTATTAAATTCGTCCAAGCATCCTGATTCTAGCCATGGTACTGGGGTGCCTTGATTTTACAGTATATGCAAACGCCCAATTTGAAACTTGATAAACCCTAGCGAGCTTCAATGGTGAATTCGCGTATGATGCACAAAAACTCAATTAAAATACATGGTTAGCTTTAGAATGAGTAACTTAATATAAACCAAACATTAAAAATTGCAAACAATGCATGAATTATGATAAATGAATATGAGAAAAATTATGAACGGGACAAGGTCGTTCTACCAATTCCTTGCGTTAGAGATAATGGTTTTGATCCAGAAACGTTCCTTGAAGCCTCAGGAATGCAATGGGATAGTTATTTTGCCTTGAAATGCTTTGGAATCGGGTTTTCAGTTTTGAAAAATTTCTTGAAAAAGTGCCAAGTTTGCTTATGGTTTTGGGCGCAGCTTCGAGGTTTTTTTCATTAGGTCTAGCTTCTGGCTTATGTATATGATGGATTAGGGTTAAATCTTGAGCCAAAGGATCAATGCATTGATGTATAAGATATTTGATTTTCATGGCATATCTTCCAAATCTTTTCATGTGCTTTTGGTGCCAGTCATGACCAAATCACCTTGATTCTTTCCATATCAGATAGTGCACGAAATCTTGAAGGTATTCTATGCACAAAAAGATTTAAAAACCTTGTTTTAGTATTTTTGTCATATTTTATTTTATTAAATGAATTAATAGTAATTAAAAATTCAAATAAATAAATAAAAATGATGAAATAAATCCCCTTTGGGCCAAATGGTCGTGCATATGCTTTGGATAATGATTCTTGGAAGAAAATGTGGCCCATTAGCAATTTTAAGGCATTTGAGGCAAAGTTGACTTTTCAAAATGCCCAAAACTTTCCCAACTTCCACAAGGCATATCTTGCTCAATTTTTAAGCTTTGATCATGTTCTTTGATATTTTGGAAATGTCTTGAAGTCCTCTAACCAATGACTTTGGTCCCGTGTCATTTTGATTTACCAATCTCAAGTTATGGCCTTTGACTTAAAGTCCCTTTTTGTTGACTTTTGAAAATGACCTATAATGTTGAAATTGATAACTTTTTGTGAGAGCATTTCTTGGACTTGAAGTGTGAAGAGGAGTTGTGGGAAATGTATTTCTCTTCAAAATGAGATTTGGATGGAATTTTTCTGATAAACCATGTGGAAGTTATGCCTTGGTCAAGTTACAGTTGACTTTTTCATCTGTCCAAATATGGAAACTTTTGCATCTTGAGACTTTTTGAGCCATGCCTTGAAAATCATGATCAAGAATTGATAAAATGATGTTTATGGCTTCAAAATGAGATGTTGACAAAAAATTTGAACTTTTGACTATCAAATGACCATTTTGCCCCTGTAGTTGACTGTAGTGCAATTAGGGTTTTTGACTGTGCAATTTTGTGCTGTAAGTCTTGAAACTTGGTATGAGGATGCTTGACCATGTTTATAGGCATGTGGGACTTGATTGGACCCTTGAAAACTTCAATTTCTTTGTCAGAACCAAAACCCTAGTTTTTGACTGTTAGGAGGTCTTTGAACTGTGCAACCCTTGGGAGATTTTGAAGCATGCTCTTAGCAAATTTTGAAGAATATGGGAGGGCAAATTTTGGGGTACAACAGTTTCCCCTGTTCAATCTTCTTAGACCTGAGGAGGCAGATTGGCTGACGTGCCTTTCGTAATCCGAAGGTAGAAGATGATTGAACACTAGAGTGCGCAGAAATTTGCGCTCACATAGTAGTGTGATGTGGGGAATGGGCTTATAGATGCCATTTGGAGATTGATGAATAGGATGATGGGCTTATAGATGCCATCTGGATGTTGATCGCATAAGAGATTCCTTAGCGAGAGCTTGCGTACCTGAAAAAGAAAAATGATTACCTGACCTGTTACAGGAGCTGGTCTTCAAACTCTTTATATAGATGCGCCCTGACTGGTTACAGGAATTGAATCTGGAGCTTCAAACGGTGATGAATGAACCAGGGATGGTTACTACCTCAACAGGGACGGTGAGAGAACCTTGGATGACTACTACCTCAACAGGAACACTGAGAGAACCTTGGACGATTACTACCTCAACAGGAACGCTGAGAGATCCTTGGAGGATTACTACCTCCACAGTAACGCTGAGAGAATCTTGGGCGACTTCAACCTCAACAGTAACGCTGAGAGAATCTTGGGGCGATTACTACCTCAACAGGGACGCTGAGAGAATCTGGATGTCTTCTACTGGATAAGAAACAAGGAGATCTTAGGGTCGATCTGACTGAACCAGAGAAGGCCTTTGACTGGATAAGAAACAGGAAAATCTTAGGGTCGATTTAACTGAACCGGTCTAGGTCTTGAAATCTTCAACTGGATAAGAAACAGGGAGATCTTAGGGTCGATCTGACTGAACCAGAGAAGGCCTTTGACTGGATAAGAAACAGAAAAATCTTAGGGTCGATTTAACTGAACCGGTCTAGGTCTTGAAATCTTCAACTGGATAAGAAACAGGGAGATCATAGGGTCGATCTGACTGAACCAGAGAAGGCCTTTGACTGGATAAGAAAGAGAAAAATCTTAGGGTCGATTTAACTGAACCGGTCTAGGTCTTGAAATCTTCAACTGGATAAGAATCAGGGAGATCTTAGGGTCGATCTGACTGAACCAGAGAAGGCCTTTGACTGGATAAGAAACAGAAAAATCTTAGGGTCGATTTAACTGAACCGGTCTAGGTCTTGAAATCTTCAACTGGATAAGAATCAGGGAGATCTTAGGGTCGATCTGGCTGAACCAGAGAAGGCCTTTGACTGGATAAGAAACAGAAAAATCTTAGGGTCGATTTAACTGAACCGGTCTAGGTCTTGAAATATAGATGAGAACTTAACTGGATATTTCCTGAAAGGTAAAGGTCAGTCATATGCAATGCATGATATGGATCAAGCAATGATGTTCTCAACATAAATGAGATTTGTAAGATATGATGCGTATATGCATGCTATAATGTATGGAAATGTGATGTTTATGAATGTATCTTTTTCGTCTTAGGAAAATAAACCCTTGACGGATGCCGGGAAATCATATCCTGGGCTGTTGTTGAAGAATAGATTTTTGCTTCCGTTGGGGATGATAGGTGCAAGAATACCGGTAGGAGAAGATAACTCCGTTGGGGAATAAACTTGGCAAATGGATTACTCTGCGGGGAGAAAAGTACTCTAGTGATCTTGCTGGGAAACGATACTCTGTGGGGAGAGAGGTACTTTGCCGAAATGTTGATGGTAACTTCACTGGGGATACCATTGTTGTGTTAATAG
The DNA here is from genome assembly GCA_948472305.1 of Vicia faba. Taxonomy (NCBI): domain Eukaryota; kingdom Viridiplantae; phylum Streptophyta; class Magnoliopsida; order Fabales; family Fabaceae; genus Vicia; species Vicia faba. The sequence goes on from OX451737.1 coordinate 1,142,640,812, forward strand.
ACTTCGCTGGGGATAAGAAGACTTCGCCGAGGACGATCTTTCCGTGGCTTTTGGCTGAGGATAACCCAGCTATATCCTGGTAGGGAAATAACTCTTTGAATAAAGTCGGGCGACGCGTTCGTGCTTTGCGGGGATAAGCTTCCAGAATCTACTGGGGATAAGCTTACTGCTTGGGGAGATGGACTTCAACTTTCCTGGGGAAACTGGATTGGACTCTCCTGGGGAAGTTTTGAACTGTACCGGGGAACTGACTCCACTGAATGTTTGATATACCGCCGAGGAACAATCTTTAGACCAAGACTGCTGGGGATGCTTGTTAAGAATGCATATATACTCCGCTGGGGAATGTTGAGATCTGCGGGGGATACCCAACTTCCTTAAGGTTTGATAGTATAGCTTTGCTTGGGGAGAGTGCACTGGCTTGCTGGCACACTCTCTGGGGAATTAAGATATGCTGGTTATGTTCTTCAGCTGAACCTACCTTGATACCTTGGAGGACAGAACAATTAGATTGCTTAGACAACTCTTTATTGCCCCTGTTTCTAATGTTGCCTGTAATTAATCCTTTGTTTCGTATGCAAATATTCAGGAGTTAGCAAATTACTGTCAATGCATATATCACAAATTGAACCTTGGACGTTCTTCACAACAAAACAAGAAAGAAAGAAAAAATAAATGGCAATTTGTCTGAAAGGTGTATTTATATTGATTTTTGAATTTTCCTGTAAATAGGCGTTTTATGTACAAGAGGCTGACGTCCTAGTAAGAGAACGCCGCCAAACAAAAAAGTTTATACAAATTTGTATAAAGGAAAATAAAACAGCTGTGTGAAATGAATGATCCCACTGGGTTCCAACTCTGCTATCGCCTTTATATCTTCGAGCGTCTCATCACTTGATGACCTTAGTTGAAGATGAAGCTGACTGATCGATGCCGTCTGAACTTGCTGTAGATACCGGATTCTGGATGCAAGGTGATCCAATGAGACATAGTATTACGCTTTATCCCTAACTTTTGCCTGGACCGCCCTTTCGGGTTTTCAGTCCACCGGGATACCCATTTTTGCCCAAGCCGCCTTTTCAGTTTTTCGACTTGCCGGGTGTACAAATTTTTTTTTCATTTCATCCCTTCATTTTGCCCGAACCCTTTTGGTTCGCCGGGAAGCCCTAATTTTTTCCTAGGTATGTCAACCTAGCGGGTCTTTGATTCATGCGTAGTATCTTTTTACTATGTATACATTGGCGGGGTGAGGAAGGTCGTCACCATCCATGTTGGTTAGAATCATGGCTCCTCCTGAGAACACATGTTTAACCACAAATGGCCCTTCGTATGTAGGGGTCCATTTGCCCCTTGGATCACTCTGAGGAAGGATGATTCGCTTGATTACCAGATCCCCAACTTGATATTCCTGTGGTCTGACCTTTTTGTTAAATGCCCTAATCATCCGTTTCTGATACGTCTGACCATGACAGATAGCAGCAAGTCTCTTTTCATCAATAAGGTTTAACTGATCAAGTCGTGTCTGGATCCAATCATCTTCACTCAGATCTGCATCCTTCATTATCTGGAGAGAGGGTATTTGCACTTCGATCGGTAAGACTGCCTCCATGTCGTAGACCAAGGAGAAAGGAGTTGCCCCGGTTGACATCCTGGTTGAGGTACGGTACCCATGTAGAGCGAACGGTAACATCTCGTGCCAATCTTTATAAGTCACTGTCATCTTCTGCACGATTTTCTTAATGTTCTTATTTGCTGCTTCTACAGCCCCATTCATCTTTGGTCGATAAGGAAAAGAGTTGTGGTGCTGTATCTTAAACTGCTCGCAGAGCTCAGTGATCATCTTGTTATTAAGATTGGAACCGTTGTCTGTAATAATTCTTTCAGGGACGCCGTATCGACAGATCAGATTGTGCCGAATGAACCGTGCACAACAGTCTTGGTTACCGTAGCGTAGGATGCTGCTTCAACCCATTTCGTGAAGTAATCAATCGCCACTAGGATGAAGCGATGCCCATTGGATGCCGTAGGTTTAATCTCACCGATCATATCTATACCCCACATGGCAAAAGGCCAAGGTGCAGTCAGAACATTTAGAGGAACTGCAGGAACATGCACCTTGTCTGCATAGATCTAGCATTTATGACATGTCTGAGAGTGCTGGTAACAGTCAGCTTCCATTGTGGACCAGAAATACCCTGCCCGAAGGATTTTCTTCGCCATAGTGTGTCCACTGGAATATGTTCCAAAGGTCCCTTCATGTAGCTCTTCCATGATCCTTTCTGCTTCAGTCTTGTCCATACAACGCAGTAAGGTCGAATCATGGTTTCGCTTATACAGGATGTCGTTGCTAAGAAAGAACTTCGTTGCGAACCTCCTCAGAAACTTCTTATCATTGACGGACGCACCTTCAGGGTATTCCTGAGCTTCCAAATATCTCTTCACCTCATGGTACCAAGGCTTCTCAGTTACCAATTCAGTCTCGAGATAACAACAATATTCCGGTTCGTCCAGTTTCCAGATGATGATCCGGCGAGCCTCATTGTCCCATTTGACCTTGAACATAGAAGACATTGTAGCTAATGCGTCCGCCAGCTGATTCTCCTCTCTCGGGAAGTGTTCAAAGGTTATCTCTGTGAAGTGGGGAATCAAGGTCAACACACATTCTCTGTAAGGAATAAGATTCGGATGTTTCGTATCCCACTCTCCTTTGATCTGATTGATCACGAGAGCGGAATCTCCGAAGACACTCAGATACTTGATCCTTAGGTCGATCGCAGCTTGAAGACCCATGATGCATGCCTCATACTCCGCCATGTTGTTGGTGCAGTTGAAACATAGCCGGGCAGTGAGTGGAGTATGAGTGCCTTGAGGGGATATGATCACAGCGCCAATACCGTTACCCAAAGCATTGGAGGCTCCGTCAAAGTGCATAGACCATCGGGATCCTTCCTCAGGTCCTTCATCCGGTCCAGGTACTTCACAATCAGTTACTATCATGATGCTCTCGTCTGGAAACTCGAAGTTCATTGACTGATAGTCATCTACTACCTGATGTGCCAAGTGGTCTGCCAATACACTTCCCTTGATGGCTTTCTGGGTCGTGTACTGAATATCGTATTCCGTCAAGATCATTTGCCATCTTGCTATTCTCCCAGACAGAGCAGGCTTTTCAAATATGTACTTTATAGGATCCATCTTTGAGATCAACAAGGTAGTGTGAGTCAGCATATACTGTCTCCGCCGACGAGCAGCCCATACCAAAGCGCAGCAAGTTTTCTCAAGCAGTGAGTATCGGGTCTCACAGTCGGTAAACTTTTTGCTAAGGTAATAAATGGCATGCTCTTTTCGGCCAGACTCGTCATGCTGCCCCAGCACACACCCCATTGAGTTGTCAAGTATTGTCAGGTATAGTATTAGAGGTCTCCCTTCAATCGGTGGCATAAGGATGGGTGGTTCTTGGAGATACTCTTTGATTCTGTCAAAAGCAGCCTGACATTCATCATTCCAACGTACTACCTGATCTTTCTTCAGCAGCTTGAAGATTGGCTCACAGGTAGCGGTTAGGTGCGAGATGAATCGAGCAATGTAATTCAGGCGTCCTAAAAAGCCTCTGACCTCTTTCTCTGTCTTAGGAACTGGAATCTCTTGAATGGCTTTAACCTTGGCAGGGTCCACTTGAATACCCTTATCACTTACAACGAAGCCTAGCAATTTTCCAGATCTTACCCCGAAGGTGCACTTGTTCGGGTTCAACCTCAGCTTATACAGTTTCAGACGGTCAAACAATTTCTGCAGATGATCAAGGTGTTCTTCCTCAGTTTGGGACCTTGCGATCATGTCGTCAATATACACCTCTATCTCATGATGGATCATGTCATGAAATAAAGCAACCATGGCACGTTGGTGGGTTGCCCCAGCATTTTTCAGTCCGAAAGGCATGACCTTGTAGCAGAAGGTGCCCCACTGAGTAACGAAGGTAGTTTTTTCCATGTCTTCAGGTGCCATCTTGATCTGATTGTAACCTGAGAAGCCATCCATGAAGGAGAACACCTTATGCTGAGCTGTATTGTCAACCAGGACATCAATGTGAGGTAGAGGGAAGTCATCTTTGGGGCTGGCCCTGTTCAGATCCCTGTAGTCGACACACATTCTGACCTTTCCGTCCTTCTTTGGTACGACACCACATTAGCAACCCACTGAGGATAAGAAGTCACTGCAAGAAAACCGGCGTCAAACTGCTTCATAACCTCGGCTTTGATCTTCTCAGACATCTCTGGACGCATACGGCGGACCTTCTGCTTGACCGGAGGGCAGTCTTCCTTGGTAGGCAAGTGATGTACCACAATGTCAGTATCCAACCCGGGCATATCTTCGTAGGACCAGGAAAATATCTCCACATAATCGTGTAGCATCTGAGTCAACCGTTGCTTCACGCTGAGCTCTAGGTTGGCACCAATCTTTACCTCCTTTCTGTCTGTATCAGTACCCAGGTTTATCGTTTCCACTGGCTCTTCATGTGGTTGAATTGCCCTCTCTTCCTGGAGTAACAGTCTTGCAAGCTCGCCAGGCACTTCGCAATCATCTTCACCTTCGTCTTCGGCTAAGTTGATCGAATTTTCAAAGTCATAACTGGCAGTAGCAGAGTCGTTACCAGTGAGATCCAGAGTGGATTGAAACCTGTATGAGTGAGTGTGTGTAAATATAGTTGTTTTGCAATATATAAAGAAAGGAAAGAAAGAAAAGGAGCATAAGATTTTAAATGCGAGAAACGTCCAAGATCTTTATTCATGATATATGAAATGACAATTTATATGCCCTCACAAATGAAGCCAACGGTGCCCCGGGTAAGACACCGGGCCATAGAGTTTTAATTGTCTATTACAAATAACAAAACAAAGAAGTTTATTACTGCGTAACAAAAGTAACAGGAGTATGGTCTCTAGCAATCCAATTGGTCAATCCGCCATCAGTCGTCGGGTAGATCCAGCTTTCAAACTCTGACTCTTCCACTTCATCTTCGTCCCCAACAGCATTCACTCCTGGATTGGTAATGAGCACAGGAGGTCTTCTGATCTTTGGCTTGCGTATAGCCTTCTGACCCTCTGCAGTAAAACCCAGTCCAAACTTGTCAGTTTTCTGTATAAAATCAGGGAGCCTGCCCCAGTTAGCACATTCACCTTTCTTGACCACAGCCCGGGCATCCTTCAAGGAAGCCATCTTCAAAGGAATATCCTCTTCGACCACTATTTCTGCTGCTGCCAATGTTGGAGGTACCTCTTCGAAATGCTGAAAGGGGGTTTCAATAAACTCCCCGTCCATCTCAATATACCTGAAGGAATTCAAATGGCTCACCATATACTCCTCCTCTCCCTGCACAGTGACAATCTTCCCTCTAACGGGATACTTGAGCTTCTGGTGCAAGGTAGAGGTCACTGCCCCAGCTTTGTGGATCCAAGGTCGACCCAGTAGACAAGAATAAGATGGACGGATATCCATTACATAGAAAGTAGAGTCGAATACCTGAGAACCCACACGAATAGGAATGTCTACCTCTCCATGAACCATCCTCTTAGAACCGTCAAAGGCTCTAACGATGATATTGCTAGGTTTCAGCTTCAGGCCTTCACAATCCAAACGGTCTAAGGCCTTCTTGGGTAGCACATTTAGAGAAGAGCCAGTGTCCACCAACACGTGCGCAAGAGTAGTGCCCCTGCATTCAATAGAGACATACAAGGCGTCATTGTAGTCCTTTCCCTTAGCAGTAAGGTCAGCATCCGAGAAACCCAGACCATTGTCGGCTGTCAAATTGGCTACACAATCAGTAAACTGGACAGCAGATGTCTCCTGTGGCACATGGGCCGTCTTGAGAAATGAAATCAAGGCCTTAGCATGGGCCTCTGAGCACAGTAGCAAGGAGAGCATTGAGATCATGGAGGGGGTATGCCCCAGCTGCTCAACAACGTTAAAGTCGCTCTTCTTGATTATTTTCAGAATTTCCTCCATCTCTTGTTGGGAGGCCTCAACAGTCACAGATTTTGGTGCCTCCATCCGGGCAGGATCATCTTCAATCCCTTTGCCCCGAGCATTAGATGACTCGGCAGCAGGGGAAACAACTTGATCAGAACTGGGAACTGGTATACTTGCAGGTGTTATAGTGAGGGGTCTTCGAATAGCGGGTGGTGCAATGTCAGGTGAGAAGAGCCTGCCACTGCGGGTAACCTTTGCTGGACCAGTGATATTGCTGATACTGGTGCCAGTGCTGAACTCTTGCTTGATTCCATGCACATACACGTCTGCCCCATAGTGCCAGGGGACAGCCTTATCAGATTCGTAGGGGAGAGGCCCCGGAACAGTAATAACAACAGGTGCGACAGTCATGATTTGAACTGGCTTTCTTGGGAGAGCCTTGATCGGATTATTAAAGATTGTAACAACAGAAACTTCTTCTACCGGAACCAACTGAACAACAGTCTTCTTGAACAGAATCTCTTTGCTGTCCATTAGGCTTTGGATGCCCAACTTCAGCAAAGGACAACCAGAAAGGGAAACAGCACAGAAAAGGTAAGCCTCACTACAACCCGGAAATAAACCGGCCAGCAGTAGGTTCCTCTTAACAGTCATTAAGGGAGTAGCTACATCATTCACAGAAACAGCGTATACATCTTCATCAACGGCATTTACTCCATGCTGGGGCATAGGAGCAGTCACCACATTTGGCCTCTCAGGCGCTTCAAACTGTATCTCTTTTGCGTCAATAAGGTCTTGCACCTTATTCCTTAAGGCCCAACAGTCATCAGTGAAGTAGTGAAAAACACAAGAAGGGGGGTTGAATTGTAAAACTGAAAATCAATGCAATGAACAAGATATTTTTATCCTGGTTCGTTTGATCTCAAACTACTCAAGTCCACCCGTCAAGGTGATTTCGCCTCTCTCCAACGAGGTCTTAATCCACTATATTCAACTGAATATTACAGACTTCTTTAACAACTGCTAAAGCCTTCTTGATGCAAACCACAACCCGGTTTGTCAAGGAAACTCTTTCTTACAAAGAAGATAAATCTAAGTGTGTGAATGTTTTCTACAAAACTGTATCACAACTGTGGCGTATACACAACTTAAAGCTTAGAAACTAGATTGCTAAACAATGATTGAATAAGAGAATGTGTAGTGTTTAGCAAACTGAGAGAAGGAAGATTATGATCAGCTTTTAGGCGTGTAAAGATTTGGAGAGCATTAGCCAATACAATCTTCAAAGTCTTGTTTATATAGCACTGAGATGTTGAACGTTGGAGCAATATTCTTGATTCAATGCTAATAACAAACTTTCCTTATCGAGCAGATCTTGTCTGGAATGAGGCCGTTGGTTATTAATTTGCTTTCAATGCACAGTACCGTTGCTTACTTAATGCAAGTTCTGGCTTGGCTCATTCTGACTCTGCTTAGCTGCTGATGAACTGTTGTGTTTCTTTATCAGAGTGTTGAGCGCAGTTCTGTTCATCAGGCTTCAGCATACACGTGAGTTAATCTTCTGATTCTGACATTCTGATATGGCAACTTCTGATGCTGATGTCAGGAACCAAATTTCTGATGCTGATTAGGTGTGATCTTGCTTATATCAATCAGAGTATCTGCAAATCAGAACGTAATAATTTAGGCAGCAGATAGTTCATACATGAATCATATAAATAATATATCTTTTCACTTTGTTATCATCAAAACTTAAACATAGGGTAGTAGGTTCAAACTTTGTTCTAACAATCTCCCCCTTTTTGATGATGACAAAAACTAGATATTTTTTAAATGAAAATAACGTGAAAAGGTATCAGAGAGATGCATCAGAGTAAGAGGTTATCAAAGATAAGGGATAAAAAGATATCAGAGTTGAGAGATACTCCCCCTGAGTTTATTACTTCCCTTTTTGATTACAAGTGTTCTTCAGGATCAGATCTTTTTGCCTTTCTTTGAACATCAGAGTATCAGAGTCTTTGACTATCGGAAGCTTTAGATCAGCATATCAGAGCAGAGCTTCAGATCAGCGTATCAGAGCTTTTATTGTCAGAGCTTTGCTTTGGATCAGAGTATCAGAGCGGATCAGAGCTTCAGAGCTTTTAGTCTTCAGAGTGTCCAGGAGCTTCCTTGTACCTGTAGACTTTAAGCAAAACAGAAAAAAACATTTTCAAGTATAATAGAGTTAGAATGTTCAAAAATCATTCTTGTTCTCCCCCTTTTTGTCAGCAATCAAAAAGTGTAGGTGATGTGCTAAAACAATTAAGATCAGAAAAACTTGTCATATTAAAAAGGTTCAGAATCAAACAAAACATATTCAAACAGTACATCAGATAATCAAAGAAAACATGAAAAAGACATGAATGAAAAAACTAAGGTTGGGGAGGAAAGCGTGTGAACAGGTTCTCCAGCATGGCTTTGATCTGATCAGCAGTCTCATTCTGCTTGTGCACCATGCTGACAACAGTGTCAATCTTGCTATCCTGCACATCCATTCTTTCTTTCATCTTCTGGTCGTTTTCATCCATCCTCTGCTGCAGACGCATGTCATTCAGCTTCAGCTCTTCCAGAGTCTGCCTGTCCAAGGCAGCTTCAGAAGCAGGAAGCTTCTGAGAGCTTTCTGCAACATCTTCTGCTTGACTTGCTTCATCTTGAATGGTCTTGTCTTCTTCTGGTTGCACCTTTGAAGCTAGCTGTTTCTCAGACCAAGGTTCACTATCTAGAGGGAGCACAGCTTCCTGAGGCAGCTGACTTTCAACTTCCTTCAGCAGCTTGCTGAAGTTCTATTGTGCCTGCTGTGATCGGTGGATCTGGAACTGACTGTTTAACGCTGGTTCGCGAAATGTCGCGGAAGCAAGAGTCGCCACCATCTTTTATTTTCTCCAAATGGAAAGGACAAAAGCACAGAAAAATTCCTTAAATAGATTGCTCTCGGTTCGGGAGGTAGGTTATAGAAAGGGAAGGTGTTAGCACCCTTTCTATCCATGGTTATCCATGGGCTCTTAGATACTTGCTCATTTGTGTTTTTAAAATGGTTTGTTTGCTTTTCAATGTGGGTTTTAAAAAAGGTTTCTTTGAAAATTCCAGTTCGACTCTTGTATCGGTCCTCAAGAGTGTTTGAAAAATTGCTTTCGAAAGCTTTTGAAAATGTGTTGGTGTGAAAAGTATTTTTGAATTTGTTTTGAAATTTAGAGCAAGTATCTATGAGTTCTCTACCTACCCTAAGGAATTCGTCTGTGTAAATGTCCTTAAAGTAGTGCCATCCCACCATTGAGAGGTAGGTAGCACCACCGTTGGAGGTATTCGGGTCAATTCGGGGTTTAGGGACATTGTGGTCACCGAGCAAAGGTAAGACACCTTAGAAGCTACCCTTATGCCATTGATCTTTTATTCCGAGGCAACTATTCCGAGGCAACTTGTTTTGAGGAAACCAGATCAATGGAACATAAGAACTCACTAAGACGTCCTATAGTCGACGGCCACGTTTAGAGGGACAAGGCAACAGTGTGATCACCGGAGTAATAGGAAGATACCTTAGAAGCTACCCTCATGCCAGGTTCCCGGATCATGAGGACTTACTAAAACATCCTCTACTCGACGATCACCTTTCGAGACAAGGCAACAGTGAGGCGTACCCTAGGGGTGGTGTGTGATTTTGTGTGTCATGTTCATTTATTTATCTTGTTCATGTCAAAGTGATCTATGCGTTTGTTTTTATTTTTATCCATTCATTCTTGCATGCCTTGATTAACAGTTAAAAGTTGCGAAAAATAAAAGTTCTAAGCTATTACAAAAGGCGCGGGTCCACATCGCCAAAATTTCTTGAACCCGATTTGACAGAAAAATAAAGAATTAAAAGAAAAGTAAAGGGCAAGAAATTAATTTACAAGGCCTTGGGAGAGATACATAAATATTAAACGAAAAAGAAATAAACGCGCGAATTAAATAAGAATTAAAACGAGGGCGTTGGACCCTTTTTGCAAAATTAAATTAAATGATGAAATTAATTAATTAAAAAAAGAAAAGGAATTGTTTTTGGTATTTTTGGTATTTTTTGGTATTTTATGATTTAATGAAAAAAAAGATTAATTAAAATGAAATGCTAACCCTAATTCTAGTTGTTTTTAGTTTATTAAGAAAAGATTAAATTTTGACCTAAAATTAAACCTAATTATTTTACATGCAATTTAATTATAAATATAAATAATAGGAAATATTTAATTATTATGAAATAAAATAAAAAAGGGATAAAAATTAATTAAACCCTAATTCTACCAATTTTAAATTTTATTAAGAAAACATTTCTATTAAACCTAATTTAATAACTAAATTTAATTCACGCAATTTATTCACAAAAAAATACTAAAATAAAATATTTATTATATTTTTTCTCTTTTCTGATTTTTTTATTGTTTTGTGTTTTTTATATTATTATGAAAATATTAAATTAAAGAATTAAACAAAAAAAGATTAATTAAAACAAAGAAAAGAAATGATATAAAAAGTTAAGAGAAGCAAACTGGAGGGGGGTGTTGTCCCCAAATGGAGGTCAGTCCTTAGCAATTTTGGCCCAAGGTTTTAAATCCTTTTTGACTTTTCCACTCACGTACCCAAGCATTGACCCACGTGTACCGTGCTCTCCAGATCGTGGCCCTCTGATTGATCTCATTGGCCTTGTGAACGGCTTGATTTTGAAGGCGTATGGTGGTCCACTATGTTGAATCTGCATATGAACATTACTTGAAAAAATATATGGAAAGGGGTGAGGACCTGGGGCTCGAACCCAGGTCCTAGAGATTACCAGCGTGTATGCCTGCCAACTGCTCCACTTCATCTTTTTGTATATTCCATAACAAACAAATAATATAATTAAATATAATAACTAATGGATTTCTGGCGCGAATTTTTGAACGAACCAATCAACACTTGCCACTGCATCGTCTTCCTCATTGTTTTGTTTTCCTGAAAAAAATAGCAAACATTTAACGGGGGTTTTGAACCCCCTCAAAACATGCTTATTCTGATAATAGCGATTAGGCCATGTGGCCTCAGAAATTTGGCGCGATGGTCCCTTCCAATTCGTCCCAACCTGCTGATTTTGTTTATGGCATTGACATGTCTCAATTTTACAGGGATGGAAAACGCCTAAATTGAAAACCTGGAAACCCTAGATGTCACTAATGGTGAATCCTCATATGGGGCACGAAAACAAAATTAAACTATTGGGTTAGCATTAGAATCAAACAATGAACATGAATCAAGCGTTAAAATTTACAAAAGATGCATGAATTGAGATGCACGAATATGAATTTTTTTACTGTACAGGTAAGATCGTTCTCACGTTTATGGGCACGAAAGCTTGCAGTTTTTGATCCAAATCCCTTCTTTGTAGCCTCAACAAGCTAATGAGATAAAAATCTTGCCTTGAATCGTCCTAGAACTAGGTTTTCAGAATTGGAATTTTTGCCAAAAAATTGAGTTTTGTGTATGCTTTTTCTGCGCAGCTTAGAGTTAATGAGCACAATGGTTTTGATCCAGCTTATGTATGGAATGATTAGGTCAAATAAAATAGGTCCAAAATCCATGAATTGATGAATGTAATATTTGATTTTTAAGCCATGATATTTTCAAATCTTTTCATGCACATTTGCTCTCAATCATATCCAATCCTTCCCTAATTGATCATGCACGAATTTTGAGTGTCCAATGAGAATATTTTCTGCACAAAAAGATTTTATTTCATTAGTTTAGTATTTTTTTCATATTTTATTTAGTTTAAATGAATTAATTGTAATAAAAAATTCAAATAAATAAATAAAAATAATAAAAAACTTCCCTTTGGGCCAAATGGTCGTGTGCATGCCTTGGATGATGAATTGTGGAAGAAAAAGAGGCCCATTAGCAATTTTAGGTCATTTGAATCAATGTTGACTTTTCAAAATATTCAAAAATTTCCCAACTTCCACAAGGCATAACTTGCTCAATTTTTAAGCTTTGCTCATGTTCTTTGACATTTTGGAAAGGTCTTTGAGTCCTCTAACCAATGTCTTTGGTCCCATGTCATTTTGATTTACCAATCTCAAGTTATGGTCTTTGACTTAAAGTCCCTTTTTGTTGACTTTTGAAAATGACCTATAATGTTGAAATTGATAACTTTTTGTGAGAGCATTTCTTGGACTTGGAGTGTGAATATGAGTTGTAGGAAATGTCATTCTCTTCAAAATGAGCTTTGGATGGAATTTTTCTGATGAACCATGAAAAAGTTATGCCTTGGTCAAGTTACAGTTGACTTTTTCAGCTGTCCAAATAAGGAAACTTTTGCATCTTGATGATTTTTGAGCCAAGCTTTGAGAATCATGATCAAGCATTGATCAAATGATGTTTGTGGCTTCAAAATGAGATGTTGACCAAAAATTTGAACTTTTGACTGTCAAATGACCATTTTGCCCCTACAGTTGACTGTAGTGCAATTAGGGTTTTGACTGTGCAATTTTGTGCTGAAAGTCTTGAAACTTGGTATGAGGATGCTTGACCATATTTATAGGCATGTGGGACTTGATTGGACCCTTGGAAACTTCATTTTCTTGATCAGAACCAAAACCCTAATTTTGCCTGTTTAGGAGACCCTTGACTATGCAACCCTTGGGGAGATTTTGAAGCTTGACTTGGCAACTTCTTGAAGAATATGGGAGGGAAAATTTTGGGGTACAACAGTTGCCCCTGTTCAATCTTCTTAGACCTGAGGATGCAGATTGGCTGACGTGCCTTTCGTAATTCGAAGGTAGAAGATGATTGAACACTAGAGTGCCCAGAAATTTGCGCTCACATAGTAGCAGTGTGATGATGGAATGGGCTTATAGATGCCATTTAGAGATTGATGAATAGGATGATGGGCTTATAGATGCCATCTGGATGTTGATCGCGTAAGAGATTCCTTAGCGAGAACTTGCGTACCTGCATAAGAAAAATGAGTACCTGACATGTTGCAGGAGCTGGTCTTCAGATGCTTTGTGTAGATATGTCCTGACTGGTTACGGGAGCCGAATCTGGAGCTTCAAAAGGTGATGAATGAACCAGGGGTGGTTACTACCTCAGCAGGAACGGTGAGAGAACCTTGGATGACTTTAATTTCAACAGCAATTGTTGAGAAAATCTTGGTGGGAATTATCATCTCCGCAGTATCGGGGAGAGAACCATAGGAAATTATAATCTCAATAACATTCATTGAGAAAAACCTGGAATGGAATTATCGTCTCCGCAGCATTGGGGAGAGAACCATAGGAAATTATAATCTCAATAACATTCATTGAGAAAAACCTGGAATGGAATTATCGTCTCCGCAGCATTGGGGAGAGAACCATAGGAAATTATAATCTCAATAACATTTATTGAGAAAAACCTGGAATGGAATTATCGTCTCCGCAGCCTTGAGGAGAGAACCATAGGAAATTATAATCTCAAAAGCAAACATTGAGAAAAACCTGGAATGGAATTATCGTCTCCGCAGCCTTGGGGAGGGAACCATAGGAAATTATAATCTCAAAAGCAATCATTGAGAAAAACCTTGGATGGAATTATCGTCTCCGCAGCATTGGGGAGAGAACCATAGGAAATTATAATCTCAAAAGCAATCATTGAGAAAAACCTGGGATGGAATTATCGTCTCCGCAGGATCGGGGAGAGAACCATAGGCAATTATAATCTCAAAAGCATTCATCGAGAAAAACCTAGAATGGAATTATTGTCTCTGCGGCATTGGGGAGAGAACCATAGGAAATTATAATCTCAATAACATTCATTGAGAAAAACCTGGAATGGAATTATCGTCTCCGCAGCATTGGGGAGAGAACCATAGGAAATTATAATCTCAATAACATTCATTGAGAAAAACCTGGAATGGAATTATCGTCTCCGCAGCATTGGGGAGAGAACCATAGGAAATTATAATCTCAATAACATTCATTGAGAAAAACCTGGAATGGAATTATCGTCTCCGCAGCATTGGGGAGAGAACCATAGGAAATTATAATCTCAATAACATTCATTGAGAAAAACCTGGAATGGAATTATCGTCTCCGCAGCATTGGGGAGAGAACCATAGGAAATTATAATCTCAATAACATTCATTGAGAAAAACCTGGAATGGAATTATCGTCTCCGCAACATTGGGGAGAGAACCATAGGAAATTATAATCTCAAAAGCAAACATTGAGAAAAACCTGGAATGGAATTATCGTCTCCGCAGCATTGGGGAGAGAACCATAGGAAATTATAATCTCAAAAGCAAACATTGAGAAAAACCTTTGATAACTTCTACTGAGTCTTCATCAAAAAATCTGTTTGGGGTCGATTTAGCTGGACTAGAGAAGGCCTTGGACTGGATAAGAAATCTTTGGAGTCGATTAACTGAACCGGTCTAGGTCTTGAAATATGATTGAGAATTTAACTGAATCTTTCCTGAAAGGTAAAGGTTAGTCATATGCAATGCATGATATGGATCAAGCGATGATGTTCTCAACATAAATGAGATTTGTAAGATATGATGCGTATATGCATGCTATAATGATGTATGTGATGTTTAGGAATGTATGTTTTCGTCTAGGAAAGTAAATCCTTGACGGGTGCCGGGAAGTCACTCCTGGACTGATGTTGGCAGGTAGATCTTTGCTTCCGCTGGGGATGTTGTTTGCAAGAATACCGGTAGGAGAAGATAACTCCGTTGGGGAATAAACTTGGCGAATGGAATAACTCTGCGGGGAGGAAAGTACTCGAATGATCTTGCTGGGAAGCAATACTCGGTGGGGAGAGAGATACTTTGCTGAGTCGTTGATAGTAACTTGCTGGGGATATCTTTGCTGTGTTGGGAGTGTTGATAGACTTCGCTGGGGATAAGAAAGAATTGTGTTGACGACGACCTTTCCGTGGCTTTTGGCTGAGGATAACCCAGTTATATCCTGGTAGGGAAATAACTCTTTGAATAAAGCCGGGAGACGCGTTCGTGCTCTGCGAGGATAAGCTTCCAGAATCTACTGGGGATAAGCTTACTGCTTGGAGAGATGGATTCCAACTTTCTTGGGGAAACTGGATTGGACTCTCTTGGGGGAGTATTGAACTGTATTGGTTATGTTCTTCAACGGAACTTACCTTGATACCTTGGAGGACAGAACAATCAGATTACTTAGACCACCCATTATTGCCCTTGTTTCTATGGGGGAGGCACCTGTGGGATGCTGATAATTGTTGAGGGTCAAACCTTCTTCAGGTAGGCAGGTGACAAGATGACAGGACATAGTCGTACGCTTTGATCCCTAACTTTTGCCTGGACCGCCCTTTCGGGTTTTCAGTCCACCGGGATACCCATTTTTGCCCAAGCCGCTTTTCAGGTTTTCGACTTGCCGGGTGTACAGATTTTTTTTCATTTCATCCCTTCATTTTGCCCGAACCCTTTTGGTTTGCCGGGAAGCCCTTACTTTTTCCTAGGTATGTCAACCTAGCGGGTCTTTGATTATGCGTAGTATTTTTTCGACTATGTCCGTGTCCTCAGGATGTAGGGAATTGCCCCTGTCAGAAGTGTTTTGTCATGCCATCAGAAGGTGTTTGATCAGGCAAGATTCGTTGTTGGAATGCCCCAAGTGACTTAGGCGGAGATTTGCCCCAGGCTATTTGGCCTTTGAGAGATTCTCCGAATCTTGATTGGATTGCCCCAGATAATGGACACTGGTCATGCCATGCCCCTTGATTGGAATTGCTTTTGTTCACTAGGTATTCGTCGTGCGAATTTCCCTGCTGTTCAAACAAAAAGTCATATGAAAACAAAGTTATGTCAAAAATGCAAAGCTTATGTCTGTCTTGAAGATTTTGAAAATGCATTCTTTTTCATAAAACGAGTGAATGTTTGTAAAACGTGATGTCAACTCCGTATTTTACCGTGAGCCTTAAGGAGTCAGGATACCTTTCGTAACAGTATACTTTCGGACTAACCCATGCTTCAGCTAGGACTTTTAAGGGTTATAACGTGGCCTGGTTCATGGTTTAAGAAACAAAGGATAAAGGCTCAAATTATTTGTACCCACCCGCTCTTCGTGATGTTCTCCAAACCTAAACTCAGCGGATCATACATTAGACCTTGTTTGAGTCTTTGCTATGATTTTCCAGTGATGGTCGGATACTGAGCGTTTATGTTGGATAGACAGTCATTCCTTTTTTGTTGAGGGTTTGTACGACCTCTTTCTTGTCTGATTTTGTTATCCCTGTTTTTTGCCTGAGCTGTTTCCTTTTTTGGAATTACAGTCAGCGGGATGCCCCAGTTTCATAAGTCCCCTTTATAGGTTTTGACTTTTTGGGCTTTTCATTTATGAACTTTTTTGATAATGACTGCCTGTCTTTACGATTGTTCAGAACCATCACTGTCTTTCTTTTTTTCGTAAGGATCTCTTTGGTGCCATTCGTTATGCACTTGGATCAACTGAGAGAACTACCCTGCCCCAGGTTATGATAAGGGTTTTAATTTTCGAAAAGAAAAACTCCTACTTCTTTGGCTCGAAGGGGTTGACGAGGGACTATCTTCCTTATAACTCCAGTGTTTAGGGATTGAAACAATGCCTGTACCTCATCAGCAGGGTCTGTTCAAAAGCATACTGTAAAGATCGTGGTATCGTTTTCGTCATCCTCCCTCAAGAGGCTTATAATTATTATTTAAGAGTTGATCATCAGAAAAAATATGAAAATAATTTGCATTTAGTGAATACGAATATATTGTTTCAGAACAGACATATGCGATGCATTAATGAAATAACAATGTTTAACATGAGTAAATGTTTGAACAAAAGAAAATTACAACTTGGAAATCCTAATGAACAAAAGTCTTTTTATCTCAGGACTTGTCACTTCAAATGGTGAACCTTGCAGGGATGGTAGAAAAACTCAGCTTGACCATCTTGCGTGAACTCCAATGCCCCTTCATCAATCAGGTCCTGGATCTTGTTCTTCAGATCCTAACACTCATTTGTATCATGTCCTGGACAGGCAGAATGGTAGGCACACCTTTTATTGGGGTCATAGATAGGAGATGCTGTGTTGGGGTTCCGGGGATGAGCCCTTAATGTGATCAAATTCAATCTCAACAGGCGTTGTAAAGCTTGAAACAGCGACATGTTGAGCGGGGTGAATTGCCTCCTGGACTTGTCTGGCTGAAACTGGTGAAGTTGCGGATGAGTTTGTGACCCTGAAGCCACTTGAGGAGCTCTCCCCTTATCTCTTTGCCTCGAAGGTGGTTGAACGATGACTGGCTCTTTACCCTTAGACGTTTGCCCCAGTTGGTTACCCCGAAGCAGTTGGTTGACGAGAACCCCGAGCTCACCTTGTCTTTGAGCAAAGTCTTGAATGATAGTCACCTGCCCCAGCATCTGTACCTTCAATGCATCCACCTCAGCTTGTAGGTGTTTCAGCCTTTCATCCTCAGCACTGTTCCTGACAAAGGTCCCCATGAGAAGTGTCCTTAGCTCCTCCTGCCCCTTGGATAAATTCAGGAGGATTTCCCCGAACCGAGTCTCTTGAGCAAGAAGGTCCTGGTTATCCTGTTAGGAAGCCATTGCTGAAATAAACAGCGGGAAAGGTAAGTGACCTGCAACAAGGATACCTGTTATGCAATGATATGTATGTATGCATGCAATGTTTTCAAGGACCTCGCGGGGTAAACAAGAAAACTTGTTAGAATTTGGATCCGGTAGCTTGATTGAAGGAACTGCATATTGTTGAGAGTCCTTCGTCAAGGGTCAAAGGCTCACCATATCCAGTGGGTCATAGCCCCTGATTTTAGTCATCATGTCTGGTTTTGATTTCCAAACAACCTTGGTTAGGGGAACCTTCTTCAAGAGTCAAAGCTCACCATATCAAGTGGGTCATAGCCCCTGACAACTTTATCTAGAGGAAAATAAATCCTCTTTGCCCCTTGCTGGAATAGTTGATTCACCATGACCTGCATCACAAGCCCTTGAGATCCTTGAAATGGGTTAGGATGTATGCAATGGTATGATGTCATGATGCATGGAGTGATGTAAGTAAACCCTGTTATGAGTCCCCATTAAGGACTATAAACAAAACCTGCAAGGAACTTAGTACATTCTGTTATGAGTCCCAATTAAGGACTAAAAACAAAACCTGCAAGAAACTCGGTAAACCATGTTATGAGTCCCAATTAAGGACTAAAACAAAACCTGCAAGTAGTTCATGTGTCAGATAAAACATGCAAGTAGTCAAGTACGAAGGCACACAAGTCACACAAGAGAAAGCCCTTAGAGTTTAGGCCAGCATGGGGTCTGGGTATTACCCTCTTTCAGTTGGTTGGTTCATACCTGTCCTATCAAAGTAACCGGGTTCTTAGAGGATCCCAATATCATTGACTATCCTCAATCGGTCATAACTCCAGCATCGCAATCTTTTCTTGCGGCCAGAACCATCACGAGAGTTTAGCCTCAATGGGCGTAGCATACTGCTACTATTCTAATGGCCAAGTTGTGTCATTTAAGGTTCTAAGGTCTGTTGGTGCTTAATGACTCCTTGGAAGCCCCATATTCTCCCCGTTTCAACACGAGGGATATCGGTACAGACCAAGGCGCCACACCAACGTAGCCACTGCTTCACCCATGTCGGTATACGCCGGACAGGTCCCTCACAGCTTATGCTACCTAAACAGGGTATCCCCAGATCCGGGTTAGGATCTATGTAACTCCCATGCAACCCACAAATTTAAAGCAAGCAAAGAAAACAATTGAAAACACAGTTATGAACTAACCCTAAGGTACACCTCACTTTAAGTTTACTCCCCAGCAGAGTCGCCAGTTCTGTGATCGGTGGATCTGGAACTGACTGTTTAACGCTGGTTCGCGAAATGTCGCGGAAGCAAGAGTCGCCACCGTCTTTTATTTTCTCCAAATGGAAAGGACAAAAGCACAGAAAAATTCCTTAAAAAGATTGCTCTCGGTTCGGGAGGTAGGTTATAGAAAGGGAAGGTGTTAGCACCCTTTCTATCCATGGTTATCCATGGGCTCTTAGATACTTGCTCATTTGTGTTTTCAAAATGGTTTGTTTGCTTTTCAATGTGGGTTTTAAAAAAGGTTTCTTTGAAAATTCCAGTTCGACTCTTGTATCGGTCCTCAAGAGTGTTTGAAAAATTGCTTTCGAAAGCTTTTGAAAATGTGTTGGTGTGAAAAGTATTTTTGAATTTGTTTTGAAATTTAGAGCAAGTATCTATGAGTTCTCTACCTACCCTAAGGAATTCGTCTGTGTAAATGTCCTTAAAGTAGTGCCATCCCACCATTGAGATGTAGGTAGCACCACCGTTGGAGGTATTCGGGTCAATTCGGGGTTTAGGGACATTGTGGTCACCGAGCAAAGGTAAGACACCTTAGAAGCTACCCTTATGCCATTGATCTTTTATTCCGAGGCAACTATTCCGAGGCAACTTGTTTTGAGGAAACCAGATCAATGGAACATAAGGACTCACTAAGACGTCCTATAGTCGACGGCCACGTTTCGAGGGACAAGGCAACAGTGTGATCACCGGAGTAATAGGAAGATACCTTAGAAGCTACCCTCATGCCAGGTTCCCGGATCATGAGGACTTACTAAAACATCCTCTACTCGACGATCACCTTTCGAGACAAGGCAACAGTGAGGCGTACCCTAGGGGTGGTGTGTGATTTTGTGTGTCATGTTCATTTATTTATCTTGTTCATGTCAAAGTGATCTATGCGTTTGTTTTTATTTTTATCCATTCATTCTTGCATGCCTTGATTAACAGTTAAAAGTTGCGAAAAATAAAAGTTCTAAGCTATTACAAAAGGTGCGGGTCCACATCGCCAAAATTTCTTGAACCCGATTTGACAGAAAAATAAAGAATTAAAAGAAAAGTAAAGGGCAAGAAATTAATTTACAAGGCCTTGGGAGAGATACATAAATATTAAACGAAAAAGAAATAAACGCGTGAATTAAATAAGAATTAAAACGAGGGCGTTGGACCCTTTTTGCAAAATTAAATTAAATGATGAAATTAATTAATTAAAAAAAGAAAAGGAATTGTTTTTGGTATTTTTGGTATTTTTTGGTATTTTATGATTTAATGAAAAAAAAGATTAATTAAAATGAAATGCTAACCCTAATTCTAGTTGTTTTTAGTTTATTAAGAAAAGATTAAATTTTGACCTAAAATTAAACCTAATTATTTTACATGCAATTTAATTATAAATATAAATAATAGGAAATATTTAATTATTATGAAATAAAATAAAAAAGGGATAAAAATTAATTAAACCCTAATTCTACCAATTTTAGATTTTATTAAGAAAACATTACTATTAAACCTAATTTAATAACTAAATTTAATTCACGCAATTTATTCACAAAAAAATACTAAAATAAAATATTTATTATATTTTTTCTCTTTTCTGATTTTTTTATTGTTTTGTGTTTTTTATATTATTATGAAAATATTAAATTAAAGAATTAAACAAAAAAAGATTAATTAAAACAAAGAAAAGAAAAGATATAAAAAGTTAAGAGAAGCAAACTGGAGGGGGGTGTTGTCCCCAAATGGAGGTCAGTCCTTAGCAATTTTGGCCCAAGGTTTTAAAGCCTTTTTTACTTTTCCACTCACGTACCCAAGCATTGACCCACGTGTACCGTGCTCTCCAGATCGTGGCCCTCTGATTGATCTCATTGGCCTTGTGAACGGCTTGATTTTGAAGGCGTATGGTGGTCCACTATGTTGAATCTGCATATGAACATTAATTGAAAAAATATATGGAAAGGGGTGAAGACCTGGGACTCGAACCCAGGTCCTAGAGATTACCAGCGTGTATGCCTGCCAACTGCTCCACTTCATCTTTTTGTATATTCCATAACAAATAAATAATATAATTAAATATAATAACTAATGGATTTCTGGCGTCAATTTTTGAACGAACCAATCAACACTTGCCACTGCATCGTCTTCCTCATTGTTTTGTTTTCCTGAAAAAAATAGCAAACATTTAACGGGGGTTTTGAACCCCCTCAAAACATGCTTATTCTGATAATAGCGATTAGGCCATGTGGCCTCAGAAATTTGGCGCGATGGTCCCTTCCAATTCGTCCCAACCTGCTGATTTTGTTTATGGCATTGACATGTCTCAATTTTACAGGGATGGAAAACGCCTAAATTGAAAACCTGGAAACCCTAGATGTCACTAATGGTGAATCCTCATATGGGGCACGAAAACAAAATTAAACTATTGGGTTAGCATTAGAATCAAACAATGAACATGAATCAAGCGTTAAAATTTACAAAAGATGCATGAATTGAGATGCACGAATATGAATTTTTTTTTTGTACAGGTGAGATCGTTCTCACGTTTCTGGGCACGAAAGCTTGCAGTTTTTGATCCAAATCCCTTCTTTGAAGCCTCAACAAGCTAATGAGATAAAAATCTTGCCTTGAATCGTCCTAGAACTAGGTTTTCAGAATTGGAATTTTTGCCAAAAAATTGAGTTTTGTGTATGCTTTTTCTGCGCAGCTTAGAGTTAATGAGCACAAGGGTTTTGATCCAGCTTATGTATGGAATGATTAGGTCAAATAAAATAGGTCCAAAATCCATGAATTGATGAATGTAATATTTGATTTTTAAGCCATGATATTTTCAAATCTTTTCATGCACATTTGCTCTCAATCATATCCAATCCTTCCCTAATTGATCATGCACGAATTTTGAGTGTCCAATGAGAATATTTTCTGCACAAAAAGATTTTATTTCATTAGTTTAGTATTTTTTCATATTTTATTTAGTTTAAATGAATTAATTGTAATAAAAAATTCAAATAAATAAATAAAAATAATAAAAAATTTCCCTTTGGGCCAAATGGTCGTGTGCATGCCTTGGATGATGAATTGTGGAAGAAAAAGAGGCCCATTAGCAATTTTAGGTCATTTGAATCAATGTTGACTTTTCAAAATATTCAAAAATTTCCCAACTTCCACAAGGCATAACTTACTCAATGTTTAAGCTTTGCTCATGTTCTTGGACATTTTGGAAAGGTCTTTGAGTCCTCTAACCAATGTATTTGGTCCCATGTCATTTTGATTTACCAATCTCAAGTTATGGTCTTTGACTTAAAGTCCCTTTTTGTTGACTTTTGAAAATGACCTATAATGTTGAAATTGATAACTTTTTGTGAGAGCATTTCTTGGACTTGGAGTGTGAAGATGAGTTGTAGGAAATGTCATTCTCTTCAAAATGAGCTTTGGAGGGAATTTTTCTGATGAACCATGAAAAAGTTATGCCTTGGTCAAGTTATAGTTGACTTTTTCAGCTGTCCAAATAAGGAAACTTTTGCATCTTGATGATTTTTGAGCCAAGCTTTGAGAATCATGATCAAGCATTGATAAAATGATGTTTGTGGCTTCAAAATGAGATGTTGACCAAAAATTTGAACTTTTGACTGTCAAATGACCATTTTGCCCCTACAGTTGACTGTAGTGCAATTAGGGTTTTGACTGTGCAATTTTGTGCTGAAAGTCTTGAAACTTGGTATGAGGATGCTTGACCATATTTATAGGCATGTGGGACTTGATTGGACCCTTGGAAACTTCATTTTCTTGATCATAACCAAAACCCTAATTTTGCCTGTTTAGGAGACCCTTGACTATGCAACCCTTGGGGAGATTTTGAAGCTTGACTTGGCAACTTCTTGAAGAATATGGGAGGGCAAATTTTGGGGTACAACACCTGCTCATAGTTGATATCCTGCAACTTGAGGGCTTCAGCACGTACCCAAAGTCTGAATTGAGACCAGAGCTGGTCAGAGGCAGCTGGGTCAATCATTCCAGGACAGACTTGCTTCAAAGAAGCAATCCATTGCTGCAAACCTGTTTCAAAATTCATAATACCAGAGCCAACATCTGGTTGTTTTGGTTTTGGGATGGCTATTTTATGTTTCATATCAGCAAGACGGTCAAGACTGGTTAAGTCTATGAAGGTCCTGCTGGGGTTTTCGGTGGTTTGCTTGGCAGCTGTTTGTTTTGGAGATGGAGTGGGAGAATCAAAAATTATGATTGGACTGTTTGGTGTTTTGGGAGTATTGGGTGGTGTAGATTCTGGTGAGGATGGCAACTGGGCCATGGTGACTGTTGTTCCACATGGCAGCTGGATTGCCAGAGGTTATGGTTCAGATGATTGAGGTGAATGAGGTTCAGAAGGTGGAGGAGTTTGAGTTTCAGAGTGATGAAACTCAGGTTGAGGTGATGGTGGATGAATTTCTGGTTGAGGAGAGGGAGACGGAATTTCTGGTTGTTCAGGGATAAGGGGTTCTTCTGGAATTGATGAGAGAGGTTGTTGTTGTTCTGGTTCTTCAGCAGATTGCTATTGTTCTGGTTGTGGAGGAGGGACAATTTGTGGTTCAGAGTTTGGATTGGCGGGGTGATCAGAAGTGTGTTGATCAATGTCAGACAGCACTTTGTCAATTATTGTTGGTTTGGGAAGTTTGGTTCTGGGTCTTCTGAGTTTTAATGCCTCAGAAGGGTCATCTTCTGGTTCAGTTTCATTTATTGTTGGGATGGGGATTGAGATTCTATGAGAGGTTGGAGGTGGAATAGATGCTGGAATAGTAGAAGAATTTAAAACAGAAGCAGCAGATAAATTACCTCTTTTCTTGGGTGTCTGCTGGGATGATCCTTCTAAAGGTGCCTTCCTCTTCTTCGTCTTCTTCAGAGTCACTTCTTGTTGAGGTTGATGCAGATCTTTGATAATCAGATTTGGATCTGTACCATCTGCCTTGCACGCGTCTAAGTATTTGAGAACCACCTCTGGTTTAGATTCTATCTCAGAAATTAAAGGAAAGTCACTAAGTGGAACTCTTCTGCTGGTGATATCAGCAATAGGAGTAGCTCTGGGTTCCTTTTTGATATTCTCTATCAACTTCATTTTCTTCAAGTTCTTCGCGTTCAGAGGCTTCCCAACTGTTGGTTCAATGGTGCTTAACTCTTGAGCTTCTATCAGATGTTCTATCAGCCTATTCTCTGTCAGAATATCTGATATCAACCTTCCAAAGGGTATCCAATCCCTCTTTGTTCTTTCTTCTTCCCTGGTTTCCTTCACACTTGTTCTGAGGTGGTTGAACAGAAGATGAGCCAAGTTGATTTTTACCTTCTGATCGATAAAGTAGATCAGAAACTGCTGATCCACATTTATGTAATCAGGGGAACTAGTTGGCTTCCTATGGTTGAAGCACCCCAGAATTATCTTTGCCCAAACTCTGTGATGATCCTTCAGATCTTTGATTTTGCTGCTGGGCACCCCATGGGTGAAAATCCTTTCAGCTATCACGCCCACGTCAGCACATCTCTCAGCCATATCAATACAGCGGATGCCACCACCACTGTAACCGATTAGCCTTGCTATGTGATCCTCAGTGATCACAATCTTCTTCCCCATAACGAAGGAGGTGACTAGATGCGTTGAAGCCTTTGCATGAATCCAGAATTCCTTGACTAACATAGGGAATGTTGGTCCAACCAACCTGTCAAAATACCTTTCCCATTTTTGTGCCCTAACTTCTTCTGTTAGGTCAAAACCGTTATCTTTCAAGCTTCCAAAATCAATGATCAATTCAGATAACACTTCAAGATTCTTCACAGGAGTGAGGAGTGTTCTGAATGGCACTTGATACTGTTCAGATGATGCTTTCTTCTGAGGACCTGCAGAAGCACTGTTGGAGGTTGCCATGTTCACACTAAAAGATTTTGAGAAGAAACTGAGAAAAAGGGTTTTGCAAGAGATGAACACAGAAAAATGCAGAGAATGCTTGAGAATTAGTGAGAAACTGTAAAGAGTTAGAATGAGAGGTTAATGTGTTTAAATAGAGTTTCAGAATATTTTGAAAGAATAAACGTTTTTAAGAAAGAGAAAAATCATGATTGCGTTTTAAAAGCATGATTACTTTTATTAAATGCTTGCTGATTTTGGGGGATTTTAGAAAGATACTTAAAAAACGGTTACCAGACATGTGTCTCAATGCACCCAATCAGCGTTTTTCCTTCTCAGAAGCGTGCACGCGTTCTGCTTCAGAGATTTGCTGATGATTGGATGACACTTGTTTGATGTAGTGATCAGCACGTCTGTCTTTGAGCTTAGACTCTCAGATCTTTAGACTTGCATCTGATACAATCTGCATGTTCTATCTTTCTGAAAGAAGATTGATCAGAAGTTCACAGTAAAACAATTACATTCTGAAGGTAAATATATGGAATTAAAACATTTTCACTCTGGGCAGACTTTCATGCTGAGATGTTTCAGAATGAAATTAAACCTATCTTCTGAAAGGGGTTTAGTAAAGATATCAGCCCATTGATGGTCTGTATCTATAAATTTTAAGTTCAAAATTCCTTTCTGAATATAGTCCCTAATGAAGTGATGTTTTATTTCTATATGCTTAGCTCTAGAATGTAAAATGGGATTCTTACTTAAGCAAATAGCAGAAGTATTATCACAGAGTATGGGAATGTTACTCTCAAAAATCTGGAAGTCTTCAAGCTGACTTTTCATCCAGAGCATTTGTGTGCTACATCCTGCTGCTGCTATGTACTCAGCTTCTGCTGTTGATAGCGCAATTGTTGATTGCCTTTTGCTGGACCAAGAGATCAGATTTTCTCCCAGAAACTGGCAGCTTCCAGAAGTACTTTTACGCTCCACTCTGTCTCCAGCAAAATCAGCATCGCAGTAGCCTACTAAGCTGTAATCACTAGATTTTCTATAAAACAAACCCAGATTAGTAGTACCTTTCAGATACTTGAAAATTCGCTTAACAGCTGTTAAGTGAGATTCTCTAGGATCTGATTGGAATCTAGCACAGATACAAACACTGAATAATATGTCAGGTCTTGAAGCAGTCAGATAGAGGAGAGAACCAATCATACCTCTGTAGACTTTCTGTTCTACATTTTTGCTTACCTCTTCTCTTTCCAGAATGCACGTGGGATGCATTGGAATCTTTGATGGCTTACATTCTGAGAGGTCAAATTTCTTCAGAAGATCTCTGATGTATTTGCTCTGATGAATGTAAGTTCCCTCTGGAGTTTGATTGACCTGAATTCCTAGAAAGAATTTCAGTTCCCCCATGAGGCTCATCTCAAATTCTGCCTGCATACACTTAGCAAATTTTCTTCCAAGAGAAGGATTAGTAGAACCAAAAATAATATCATCAACATAAATTTGACAGACTAAGATGTCATTCTTGACTGATTTACAGAATAGAGTAGTGTCCACTTTCCCTCTGGTGAATTCATTTTCTAATAGAAAGTTACTTAGCCTTTCATACCAAGCTCTGGGAGCTTATTTCAGACCATATAGTGACTTCTTTAGTTTGAAAACATGTTCTGGATGTTTTGTATTTTCAAAACCAGGGGGTTGGTGTACATAAACTTCTTCTTCTATATAACCATTTAAGAATGCACTTTTGACATCCATCTGATACAGAGTGATGCCTCTATTAACAGCAAATGAAATTAAAAGTCTGATAGATTCTAACCTGGCGACTGGGGCAAAGGTTTCTGTATAGTCTATCCCCTCTTGCTGACTATAACCTTGTGCAACCAGTCGTGCCTTGTTTCTGATGACTTCACCTTGTTCATTTAGCTTGATTCTGAACACCCATCTTGTTCCAATGATGTTGAATCCTTTTGGTCTGGGAACGAGATCCCATACGTCGTTTCTGGTGAATTGATTCAGCTCTTCTTGCATTGCCAGAATCCAGTCATTATCCAGAAGTGCTTCATCAATAGAAGAAGGTTCAATCAGAGACACAAGTCCCATGAGAGTTTCTTCAGAGTTTCTGAAGCTTGCTCTTGTTCTGATTGGATCTTCCTTTCTTCCTAAGATAGTCTCTTCTGGGTGATCCAAGCTTCTTCTGGGTAATCTCTTCTGAGGTTGATCAGCAGCTGTTGTAGGATTGCTAGCAGTGCTCCTTTCAGACGTTGAAGGAGTGTCTGTGTTGAGAGCTTCTGATGACTTGTCTTCAGAACCTGTAAATTCAGTTTCCATACCTGCAAAAACTTCATTCTGCTTTGACTTTTCAGAGTCAAGCTTATCATCAAAACGAACACTGATTGATTCTTCCACAATCTGTGTTTCTGTATTGTATACTCTGTACCCTCTTGAGCGTTCAGAGTATCCTAACATAATACACTTCTGTGCTTTAGAGTCAAACTTGTTCAAATAATTCTTTGTATTTAATATAAAGCAAGTACATCCAATTGGATGAAAATATGAAATGTTGGGCTTTCTGTTCTTCCACAATTCATATGGAGTCTTTTCCAGAATAGGTCTTATTGAGATTCTATTCTGAATGTAGCACGCTGTGTTTATTGCCTCTGCCCAGAAGGTCTTAGCAACGTTTGTCTCATTGATCATGGTTCTGGCCATTTCTTGCAATGTTCTGTTCTTTCGTTCTACAACTCCATTTTGTTGGGGAGTTCTAGGACAAGAGAAATCATGCAGAATGCCTCTGTCATTAAAGAATGACTCAAAATCTTTGTTTTCAAATTCTCCACCATGATCACTTCTGACTTTAACGATTCTAAGATCCTTTTCATTCTGAACTTGGTTACAGAAGGTAACAAACACAGAGTGTGACTCGTCCTTGTGTCTTAAGAACTTTACCCATGTCCATCTGCTATAGTCATCTACGATTACTAACCCATACTTCTTACCACTGACTGAAGCAGTTTTAACTGGTCCAAATAAGTCAATGTGCAGAAGTTCTAATGGTTTAGAGGTAGAAACAACATTTTTAGATTTAAAAGAAGGTTTTGCAAACTTGCCTTTCTGACATGCTTCACACAGAGCATCTGAATTGAACTTCAAATTAGGAAGTCCTCTGACCAGATTGAGTTTGTTAATGTGAGATATTCTTCTCATACTAACATGCCCCAATCTTCTGTGCCAGATCCACTGCTCGTTGTTAATAGATAGAAGGCATTTTACATTCTGACTCTTTAGTTCAGAAAGTTTGATTTTGTAAATGTTGTTTTTCCTCTTACCATTAAATAGGATAGTCCCATCTTTCTGACTAACAGCTTTACATGATTTTTGATTAAAGATTATATCATAACCGTTATCACTTAATTGACTTATGGATAACAGATTATGCATCAATCCATCTACTAGCATAACATTATTAATAGAGGGAAGATTTCCATTACCTACAGTTCCAGAGCCAATTATCTTTCCCCTCTGATTGCCTCCAAAACCAACGTGGCCTCCAGGCTTAAGTTCTAGGCTTTGGAACATATGCCTTCTTCCCGTCATGTGTCGCAAGCAGCCAGAGTCCAGGTACCATGACTGGTGTTTCTGACTTGCTGCTAAAGATATCTGCAACATGTATTATTTTATCCTTAGGTACCCAGATTTTCTTGGGTCCTGATTTGTTAGTTTTACCAAAACTCTGGTTGAATTTTGGTTTCACAGAGTGCTTACTGCTAGTGTATTTAATATCATGTGTGTGACCATACACAAAATGTGAATTCAGAGGAGTGTGTTTAATGGTTAAGTCCATGACATTCTTTGGTGTAGGAACCTTACCTTGGTATCCTATTCCTTTCCTGCCGTTTCTGCTAACTCCATAGATCATTGAAGCCATTTTGCTTCTATCTATGCTTTTAGCGAGGAACTTCTGGAAACTGTGATCATACTCCTTGATGATCTCATCAGCGTTGCTGCGAGTTTCAGAAATTGGTTCCTTCTGAGAGTTTTATAAAGTGTTTTCTAATTTTGAAATCTTATTTCTCAGCTCAGAATTCTCCAATTTGAGACTCTCAGTCTTATTAGAGTCAGATTCAAGATTCCTTTTCAGGTCTCTGAATTTAACTCTAATTTGCTGATACCGTTCCAGAATCTCATTAAGGCTTTCAGCAAGTTCAGCCTTGGTAAAGTTAACATCAAAGTTAGGAAATACCTCTTCAGTATCTGATTCTGAGTCTGATTCAGAAGCTTCACTATCTTTTGAGATGTTAGCCATGAGAGCTATGTTTGCCCTCTCATCATCTGATTCTGAGTCAGCTTCAGACGAGTCAGAGTCATCCTATGTAGCCATGAGACTTTTCTTCTTCTCTCTTCCAAACTTCTTTTTGGGCTTTTCCCTCTGAAGCTTTGGGCAGTCACTCTTATAGTGTCCTTGCTCATTGCACTCATAGCAGATGATGTCCTTGGTGTTTGGCTTTTTGCTATTAGAGGAGCCTTCAGATCTTCTGTATCCAGAGGAAGAATCTGTCCTTCTGTATCTGGAAGAAGACTCGTTCTGATCAGATCTTCTGGGATTCCTGAACTTCCTTTGTCTTTGCTTCCACAGTTGATTTACTCTTCTGGAGAGGAGGGAGAGTTCGTCTTCTTCTGATGAGGATCCATCAGATGTTTCTTCAACTGCCTGCAAAAATTTAGACTCAGATTTTTTGTTAGATTTTAATGCTAAAGGCTTACCTTGCTTCTGAGGCTCGTCAGCTTCTAGCTCTATCTCATGACTTCTGAGGGAGCTGATAAGTTCCTCCAGAGTGATTTTGTTGAGATCTTTAGCTAGCTTCAGAGCTGTAACCATTGGTCTCCACTGCTTGGGTAAAGTTCTGATGATTTTCTTGACATGGTCAGCAGTAGAGTATCCTTTGTCCAGAACCTTGAGACCAGCTACCAGAATCTGGAATCTTGAGAACATTGTTTCAATGGATTCAGATTCTTCCATTTTGAACGCCTCATACTTCTGAATGAGCGCCAGAGCTTTAGTTTCTTTGACCTGAACGTTGCCCTCATGCGTCATTCTGAGTGAGTCAAAAATGTTCTTTGCTGTGTCTCTGTTGGAGATCTTTTCATATTCAAAATAGGAGATGGCGCTGAGGAGGATGGTTCTGGCCTTGTGGTGATTCTTGAAATCACGCTTTTGTTGGTCAGACATTGTTTTTCTAGCAATCTTCTGACCGCTTGCATTCACAGGGTGCGTGTATCTATCTGTCACCATATCCCACAGATCAGCATCATGTGCCAGAAAGAAGCTTTCAATTCTTTCTTTCCAGTAATCAAAGTTTTCTCCATCAAAGACTGGAGGTTTGCCGCTGAATCTGTCTCTGTCCTCATTGTTGTCATTGCTGGTGTGAGAATAGTTTCCTGCCATTGTGTTTTTCTGACGCTGGATCTTGTATTGACACGGTTAAGTGTTTTAGCTCAGAACCAGGCGCTCTGATGCCAATTGAAGTAGTGAAAAACACAAGAAGGGGGGTTGAATTGTAAAACTGAAAATCAATGCAATGAACAAGATATTTTTATCCTGGTTCGTTTGATCTCAAACTACTCCAGTCCACCCGTCAAGGTGATTTCGCCTCTCTCCAACGAGGTCTTAATCCACTATATTCAACTGAATATTACAGACTGCTTTAACAACTGCTAAAGCCTTCTTGATGCAAACCACAACCCGGTTTGTCAAGGAAACTCTTTCTTACAAAGAAGATAAATCTAAGTGTGTGAATGTTTTCTACAAAACTGTATCACAACTGTGATGTATACACAACTTAAAGCTTAGAAACTAGATTGCTAAACAATGATTGAATAAGAGAATGTGTAGTGTTTAGCAAACTGAGAGAAGGAAGATTATGATCAGCTTTTAGGCGTGTAAAGATTTGGAGAGCATTAGCCAATACAATCTTCAAAGTCTTGTTTATATAGCACTGAGCTGTTGAACGTTGGAGCAATATTCTTGATTCAATGCTAATAACAAACTTTCCTTATCGAGCAGATCTTGTCTGGAATGAGGCCGTTGGTTATTAATTTGCTTTCAATGCACAGTACCGTTGCTTACTTAATGCAAGTTCTGGCTTGGCTCATTCTGACTCTGCTTAGCTGCTGATGAACTGTTGTGTTTCTTTATCAGAGTGTTGAGCATAGTTCTGTTCATCAGGCTTCAGCATACACGTGAGTTAATCTTCTGATTCTGACATTCTGATATGGCAACTTCTGATGCTGATGTCAGGAACCAAATTTCTGATGCTGATTAGGTGTGATCTTGCTTATATCAATCAGAGTATCTGCAAATCAGAACGTAATAATTTAGGCAGCAGATAGTTCATACATGAATCATATAAATAATATATCTTTTCACTTTGTTATCATCAAAACTTAAACATAGGGTAGTAGATTCAAACTTTGTTCTAACAATCAGTGGAATTCCCCGGGCTATCGGAGTGATAAGCCCAGCGGGCATTTGGATTGTATTTGGGGGAGGCAGTGTTCACAACTTTCGGGGCCTCCCTGACAGTCACTAAGTTGGTGGATAGTAACTGCGGCAAGATTTGCGATAAAGTCATACTCAAACGGGTAAACTCCCTTCTAGGTCTTTCAGCCCTTTGAGGATTGGTTTGCCGAGGAGCGGCAGCAGGCTTAGCAATCATCACCACGTTGACAGATTGGCGGCGCTCAGGTTTCTCTTGTCTTCTAGACCCATATACAGCACTGGCCTCCTTTTTAAAGGGCTTCTTCTCGGAACTTGACGACGCACCCTTCTGAATTTTACCAGACTTCATCCCAGCCTCTATTCTCTCTCCAGTCAGAATAAGATCAGTAAACCCTGCAGATGAGTTACCGATCAGATGGTTGAAAAATGGCCCAGATAGGGTCCCCAAGAACATGTCTACCAACTCCCGGTCAGTCAACGGAGGCTGCACCCTGCCAGCCAGATCCCTCCACTTCTGTGCGTACTCTTTGAAACCTTCACTTGACCCTAGCGACATACCCTGGAGTTGGGTACGTGTAGGGGCAAGGTCGGCATTATATTGATACTGCTTATAAAAAGCAGTAGCCAACTCCTCCCAGTTACGAACTTTGGTCCCATCCAGCTGATAGAACCATTCGAGATGAGTCCCTGAAAGACTCTCCTGGAAGAAGTGGATCCACAGGTTCTTGTCCACTGAGTACGGTTGAATCTTCCGCACGTAAGATCTGAGGTGTAGCTTGGGACAAGACGCCCCGTCATACTTGGTAAAAGATGGTGGTTTGAACTTATGAGGAATGATCACACCAGTAGATAAACCCAAATCTCCGAAATCCAGCCCAGGCACTTGTTGGATCTCCATTGCATTCAGTCTGTCCTCCAATTGCTTGTACCGGTCTTCAGCCGGAGGATACTGTTCCTCATTGAAGTCAGTCTCGTTGTCAGAGACTACCGGACTAGGACCTTTTCCCCCTTGGGGACTGCTCTTGCCTATAGAAGAACCAGCCTCTTCATTCTGCAGAGCGTTGCCAAACCTTCGGCCCGAGTTGAAAAGAACAGTTCTCTTCTTCTTCTTCTTCTCCTTCTTCAGGAGCAGAGCCTTCAGCTCTTCTTGGCCCTGAGCCAAACCCATGATTAGTTCCTGAAATTGCGCATTCTGCGCCTGAAGAGCCTTGATGGACATCTCGGTTGATGATGAGTCAGGATTCATGATGCTGAAATAAACAGCGAAGAACAGTAAGCAACCTGAAAAGAAGAAAACCTGCTATGCACATGATGAATGATATGTGTTTATGCAATGCATTCAAGGGTTCGAAAGTTCAAATTTGTTTTAGACAAAAAGGAACACACGTTATCATTAAGGAAATAATTGTTCAGTACATCAAAGCCTCATGGGCACAAATTACAAAGCAAATCAATCCCAAAAGACACTACGCATCCTCTTTGGAGCTATGTAGGTGTTGAGATTCCTCTCCTCATGCAATAGGCGGGTGAGCTCCAGGACCTTCTTTTCACTAGCATGTAGACTGGTCTCAAGAGAATTTCGTTCTTCCTTAAGCTGGATCCAGCTCTTCTGCATCTCTTCCCAGGATGTGGGCATGTCAGGATGCTGAATGGTGTGGGACACCTCTCCTTCCGAGACTGGCTCTTTGATTACTGGGAGCATATGAGGATAAGGCATTACTAACTTCTGGGAGCGGGCCCGTACCCACTTGAGATAAGGTTCCAATGGGATGGAATTTCTGTGCCCCAGTGTCTTACTGTCTATCCTACTTGGCATCCTCCAGGCTCTGATAAATCTCTGGCGAAGTCCTTGTGCATCGTTGTCGAAGTCAAAAACTATGTCAGGGATTAGCATGTCATGAGGGCCATCCCTCCGAGCATAACCAAACTGTCTCCAAGCCAGGCATGGGTTGTAAGTAATACCTCCTCTGATTCCAAGTAAAGGAACATTAGGGTACTCCCCGCAACGATCAATGATAGTAATATCCTCTCTGGACCGAGGGAACCAATGTATATCTGTATGTGTAAGAGTCATCAACCGTTGTGACCATCTCAAACCCCGCTCATTCTTCAAAACTGATTGTGGAAGGTGCGAAATAAACCACCTTCCCAGGAGAGGAGTGAAACACATAAGGACACCTCTTTTTCTCATGGTTCGAGTGTAACATGAGTGAAGGATGTCCCCCAGCAACGTAGGTATAGGATTCCTGGACATGAAGATCTGGACAGCACTGATATCTATAAGCTGATCTGGGTTAGGGAATAACACCAAACCATAGACAAGGAGGGCCACAACTTCTTCAAAAGCTTGTAAGTCAAGGGAGTTCCAACATTCATGGGCCTTTTCAAACAGAAACATGGCTAAGACCCTTTGATACCACTTCTAACTTCCCAATGTCCCTTGAGGTCAGATGATTGTAGGTGTAAGGCTTTAGCAATCTCTTCAAGTTTGGGTTCCTTTTCCGTACTGTTGTAGGGTAGTTGATCAAGGATAGGGATCTTCAGGAGTCGGGAGTACTCCTCCAATGTAGGTACCAGCTGATAATCCAAGAAGGTGAAACAGTGATGCAGAGGGTCAAAGAATTGGAACAGGACCTTGATCATATCTTCCTCAATGTTGGTATTGACCAAGCTGATGAGTCTTCCATGTCTTTCACTGAATGAAGAGCTCTCAGAAATCCTGGATATAAGCTCCTTAAGCTGAGGAGGGACCCTTACGAGGCTGATTTGAATTGTCTTTCTGCGAACGGTTTCCATGTCCTACAAAACAAGAACAAAGATGAAAATTCGAACCCCTGAAATGGTTAGTCAATGCATATGATGCTGGATGATATCATGATTCTATGATTAAACACACCACAGGTATTTACAAAGGCAAACATGTAAGGCACACAAGTCACACAAGACAAGCCCTTAGAGTTTAGGCCAGCATGGGGTTTGGGTATGACCCTCTTGAAGTTGGTGGGTTCAACCTGTCCTATTAGAAGTAACCGGGTTCTAAGGGTCCCAATATCACGGGATTGCTTTCATTGTTCATCGTTTCGATTTAGCCACTAAACTGGCGACCGAAATATTCCAGGAAAGCAACCCTCAATTGAGTGTAGTATCGAGTATCAACCAACCTCGGACTGCACCAAAGTCAGTTATCTCACTACCCTAAAGAGGCCAAGATAGTTCAATTAAGGTTCCTAAGGTCTGTTGATGCTTCACGACACCACGCGGAGGCCCCGTACTCTCCTTGACTGAACTCAAGGGTTACCGGTACACACCAAAGTGCCACATCAATGTAGCATACTGTTTCAACCATGTCGGTATACCCCACACAGTTCCCTCACAGCCTTGTTGCTACTTTCTAAGAAGGTATCCCCCAGATCCGGGTTAGGATCTATAGAACTCCCAAGACAGTCCCATAATTTAAAGCAAGCAAATCAATACAATTGAAAACACAGTTATGAACTAATCCTAAGGTACACCTCACTTTAAGTTTAGGTCCCCAGCAGAGTCGCCAATTCTGTGATCGGTGGATCTGGAACTGACTATTTAAAGCTGGTTCGCGAAATGTCGCGGTAAGCAAGAGTCGCCACCGTCTTTTATTTTCTCCAAATGGAAAGGACAAAAGCACAGAAAAATTCCTTATAGAGATTGCTCTCGGTTCGGGAGGTAGATTTATAGAAAGGGAAGGTGTTAGCACCCTTTCTATCCATGGTTATCCATGGGCTCTTAGATACTTGCTCATTTGTGTTTTCAAAATGGTTTGTTTGCTTTTCAACTGTGGGTTTTAAAAAGTTCTTTGAAAATTTCAGTTCGACTCTTGTATCGGTCCTCAAGAGTGTTTGAAAAATTGCTTTTGAAAGCTTTTTGAAAAGGTGTCGGTGTGAAAAGTATTTTTGATTTGTTTTGAAATTAGAGCAAGTATCTAGAGTCGTCTACCTACCCTAAGGAATTCGTTTGTGTAAATGTCCTTAAGGTAGTGCCATCCCACCATTGAGAGGTAGGTAGCACCACCGTTGAAGGTGTTCGGGTCAATTCGAGGGTTCGGGACATGGTGATCACCAGAGCAATAGGAAGACACCTTAGAAGCTACCCTCATGCCAGGTTCCTGGATCATGAGGACTTACTAAAACATCCTCTACTCGACGATCACCTTTCGAGGGGCAAGGCAACAGTGAGGCGTACCCTAGGGGTGGTGTGTGATTTGTGTGTCAAATTCATTTATTTTTGTCTTGTCATGTATTGGTGATCTACGCGTTGCTTTTACTTTGACATTCATTCTTTCGTGCAGTTTAATTAACAGTTTAAAAGTTGCGAGAAATATAAAGGTTCCTACGCTATTACAAAGGCGCGGGTCCACATCGCCAAATTAATCCAGGACCCGATTTGAAATAAAATAAAGTGCGAAGAATAAATATCTAATTAAGCTATTACATGGCTTTTGGGCGATTACATGAATATTCACAAAAAAGAAATAAAATGCGAAGAGAATTAAAATTGAATGCGAGGGCGTTGGACCTTTTTTAGGAAATTAAATTATGATTAACAAATTAAATTAAGTTAAATGAGAAAAGGAATTATTTTTGAGTTTTTTCGTATTTTAATGAGAGAATTAAATGAAATTAAAAAAATTAATTAACCCTAATTCTAACTATTTTTATTTATTAAGAAAACATGTTAAAATTGAACCTAAAATTAACCTAATTATTTATATGGTAATTTATTTACAAAAATAATATTTAATAATTAATTATGATGAAAGAAAAGAAAAGGGATAAAAGTAATTAAAACCCTACTTCTACATTTTTTTTAATTTATTACAAAAAATCATTTAAAATTAAATCTAGAATTAAGACTAATTAATTAATAAGACTTTTTTACAAAAAAAAAAATAACATTAAATAAAATATATTTTTATTTTTGTCTTTCTGATTTTTTTATTATTTTTAATGTTTTTGTGAAAATATTAATTTGAAGAATTATATTAAAATTAAACAAAACAAAGAAAAAATGGAAGAGAGCAAACCAAGGGGGGTGTTGTCCCCAAACTGGAGGTATGATTCAGCAATTCTGGCCCAATGAAACCCTGGCCCTTTTGACTTTTCCTGGAAGCGTGTGGCATGTTTGACTGAGACATTCCATAGACCTTGAATCCTGGCTTTTGATTTGATCTTAGTGGCCATGTGGCACGCTTGGATATTGAGTGTACGTTGAACCTCTGGAAGCGAGCTACATAGGAACATGGTTAGAAAAATAATATGGAATAAAGAAGGGGGACCTGGGATTCGAACCCAGGTCCCAAGGCTTACCAATGTTATCCTCCACCAACTGAACCATTAACGCGCGTTGTACCTAAAATAACAAATGAATAATATAAGAGAAAATTAGAATTAGTGGCCTAGAAACAAAAAAACGCGCGCTGAATTCAAATTGTCCAGTCATAGCTTGCCACATGATCTTCTTCTTCGTTGTCCCTGAAACAAAAAAGAAGTAGCGGGGGTTTTAAACCCCCCCAAAATGCAGTCTTTTCAAAAATAGCGAATAGCCCGTATGGCTATATAAATTAGGCGCGATTAGTGTATTAAATTCGTCCAAGCATCCTGATTCTAGCCATGGTACTGGGGTGCCTTGATTTTACAGTATATGCAAACGCCCAATTTGAACCTTGAGAAACCCTAGCGAGCTTCAATGGTGAATTCGCGTATGATGCACAAAAACTCAATTAAAATACATGGTTAGCTTCAGAATGAGTAACTTAATATAAACCAAACATTAAAAATTGCAAACAATGCATGAATTATGATACATGAATATGAGAAAAATTATGAACGGGACAAGGTCGTTCTACCAATTCCTTGCGTTAGAGATAATGGTTTTGATCCAGAAACGTTCCTTGAAGCCTCAGGAATGCAATGGGATAGTTATTTTGCCTTGAAATGCTTTGGAATCGGGTTTTCAGTTTTGAAAAATTTCTTGAAAAAGTGCCAAGTTTGCTTATGGTTTTGGGCGCAGCTTCGAGGTTTTTTTCATTAGGTCTAGCTTCTGGCTTATGTATGTGATGGATTAGGGTTAAATCTTGAGCCAAAGGATCAATGCATTGATGTATAAGATATTTGATTTTCATGGCATATCTTCCAAATCTTTTCATGTGCTTTTGGTGCCAATCATGGCCAAATCACCTTGATTCTTTCCATATCAGATAGTGCACGAAATCTTGAAGGTGTTCTATGCACAAAAAGATTTAAAAACCTTGTTTTAGTATTTTTGTCATATTTTATTTTATTAAATGAATTAATAGTAATTAAAAATTCAAATAAATAAATAAAAATGATGAAATAAATCCCCTTTGGGCCAAATGGTCGTGCATATGCTTTGGATAATGATTCTTGGAAGAAATGTGGCCCATTAGCAATTTTAAGGCATTTGAGGCAAAGTTGACTTTTCAAAATGCCCAAAAATTTCCCAACTTCCACAAGGCATATCTTGCTCAATTTTTAATCTTTGATCATGTTATTGGATATTTTGGAAAGGTCTTGAAGTCCTCTAACCAATGCCTTTGGTACCATGTCATTTTGATTTACCAATCTCAATTTATGGCCTTTGACTTAAAGTCCCTTTTTGTTGACTTTTGAAAATGACCTATAATGTTGAAATTGATAACTTTTTGTGAGAGCATTTCTTGGACTTGAAGTGTGAAGAGGAGTTGTGGGAAATGTCTTTCTCTTCAAAATGAGCTTTGGATGGAATTTTTCTGATAAACCATGTGGAAGTTATGCCTTGGTCAAGTTACAGTTGACTTTTTCAACTGTCCAAATATGGAAACTTTTGCATCTTGAGACTTTTTGAGCCATGCCTTGAAAATCATGATCAAGAATTGATCAAATGATGTTTATGGCTTCAAAATGAGATGTTGACCAAAAATTTGAACTATTGACTGTCAAATGACCATTTTGCCCCTGCAGTTGACTGTAGTGCAATTGGGGTTTTTGACTGTGCAATTTTGTGCTGTAAGTCTTGAAACTTGGTATGAGGATGCTTGACCATGTTTATAGGCATGTGGGACTTGATTGGACCCTTGAAAACTTCAATTTCTTTGTCATAACCAAAACCCTAGTTTTTGACTGTTAGGAGGTCTTTGAACTGTGCAACCCTTGGGAGATTTTGAAGCATGCTCTTAGCAAATTTTGAAGAATATGGGAGGGCAAATTTTGGGGTACAACAGTGGTTCATAAAAAAGGAATCGAGATCAACCAAAATAAAACCAAAGCCATAATGGATACGAAAGCACCTACGTCAAAAAGGGAGCTGCAATCTTTGCTAGGGAAGATTAACTTTCTCAGAAGGTTCATTTCGAATCTGAGTGGAAGAACCCAAGCTTTCTCTCTGTTGCTTCGTTTGAAGCGAGGCCAAGCCTTCGAGTGGAACGAAGCCCATCAGGAGGCATTTGACAAGATAAAAAGATATCTTTCTCAGCCTCCCATCTTGTCTCCACCTTCATGGGGAAAGCCCGTGAGATTGTACATATCTGCCTCTGAAGTTAGTATAGGTAGTATGTTAGTACAAGAAGATAGCAATGGCATTGAAAGAGCCATATACTATTTAAGTAGAGTATTGAATGATGCAGAGACTAGATATAGCAATATAGAAAAGCTATGTCTTTGTTTGTACTTTTCTTGTATGAAACTTAAGTATTATATAAAGCCTGTTGATGTTTATGTTTCATCTCATTTCGATGTTATTAAACACATGCTTTTGAAACCAATAATGCATAGTAGAGTTGGTAAATGGGCTTTAGCCTTAACAGAATATTCTTTGACTTTCATGCCTTTAAAAGCTGTGAAAGGCCAAGTGATTTCTGATTTCATTGTGGACCATTCACTGGTTGAAAAGACTGTCATGAGTTACGTTAAAACGTAACCTTGGAAATTATACTTTGATGGTTCGACCCACAGGAATGGTAGTGGTGTTGGAGTTCTTATAATTTCTCCTGAAGGAATTCCAACAAAATTCAAGTATAAATTAGATGGTCCTCGTTGCTCGAACAACGAAGCTGAGTACGAAGCGCTTATCGTTGGACTTGAAGCTTAGTTAGAATTAGGGGCAACTAGAGTCGAAATTAAAGGAGACTCATAGTTAGTGGTCAAGCAAATAATAAAGGAGTATAAATGCATAAAGGAATTCTGATGATATACTTCGTCATAGTTAACAGGCTACTTAGAAAGTTCGAATACATGGATATTCAACACATACCAAGAATAGAAAACCAAGAAGCAAATGACTTAGCACAGTTGGCTTCAGGTTATAAAGTTTCTGCCAAAAACTTTGAGGATTTGGTCGAATTTAGAGGTAGAATTATGGCTACTAGATTCATACCATCAGATCTAGAGAGTATAAAATTAGGGTATGCTGAGAAACAGGGATTTGAAGTACTAGCCATAGATACCTTATCAGATGCAGATTGGCGAAGTCCACTTGTGAGTTATTTAACAAATCCAACTTTGAATGTTGATAGGAAGATAAAATATAGAGCATTATCATATGTCCTCATGGGAAACGAATTGTTCAAAAAGACCCAAGAAGGCGTATTACTGAAATGCCTAGGAGAAAGTGAGGCATACTTAGCATTGTCAGAAGTCCACAATGGGGCATGTGGGGCACATCAAGCAGGTCATAAAATGAAATGGTTGTTATTTTGATATGGCATGTATTGGCCCAGCATGCTCAAAGATTGTATAGACTTTGCTAAAGGATGTGAAGAATGCCAGAAACATGCAGGGATTCAACATGCTCCTGCAAGTGAGTTACATTCGATCATTAAACCATGGCTCTTCAGAGGATGGGCATTGGATTTAATAGGAGAAATAAATCCTACTTCGTCTAAAGGACAGAAATATATCTTGGTAGGAATAGATTATTTTACCAAGTGGATCGAAGCAATACCATTAATAGTTGCTGATCAAGAGGCTATTATTGAGTTCATACAGAAATAAATTATCTATAGGTTCGGATTGCCAGAGAGCATAACCACAGAACAAGGTTATGTGTTTACTGGAAGGAAGATGCAAGAGTTTGCTCAAGAAATGGGGTTTAGATTACTGACATCAACACCAGATTATGCTCAAGCAAATGGTCAGGTCGAAGCAGCTAATAAAGTGATAATAGGGTTAATCAAGAAACATATTGGTAAAAAGCCAAGGAACTGGCACAAAACTTTGGACCAAATACTATGGGCCTGTAGAACATCTCCTAAAGAAGCTACTAACACCACGCCTTTCCAACTAAAATTTGGTCATGATGCAGTTCTGCCAGTAGAAATTCACCTACAATCAGTTCGAATTCAAAGACAAAACAAAATCCCATCTGCATTATATTGGGAGATGATGATGAATGAGTTAGTTGAGTTAGATGAAGTTAGACTGCAGGCATTGCAAACCATAATGAGACAAAAGGAAAGGGTAGCCAAGGCATATAACAAAAGGGTGAAAGGAAAAGCATTCACTATTAATGACTTATTCTGGAAAGTCATATTGCCCATGGACAAGAAAAATAAAACGTTAGGTAAATGGTCACCTCATTGGGAAGGACCTTTTCGAATAAGGAAGATATTTTCAAACAATGCATATGAAATCGAAGAGTTGGCTGATGATAAGCGAATCCTAAAGGTTAATGGGAAATATTTAAAGAGATATAAGCCACGCCTGCAGGAGATTCGAATAATAACAACGTAATCAAAACATCATAAAGGAATGCCAAAATGGTAATATGGGATTGCCAAAATTGCGTTGTTCGGATATTACAAACCAAAGCCAAATTTCAAAACTAATTAAAACTAAGATTTAAAAATAAGCATTATTCCTCAATCTATTAAAGGTACTCCGAAAGGACTCAAGCCTTTGTTGAGTAAAATGCCTTGATCCTTCTAGGGTAGCTACCTCTCCTTTAAGTTGCTCTGCTGCCTCCATTTCTGCAAGTCCTTGGTTGAGGAGCTCTTCGAAATGATCACCAGCAGTATTGGTTTCGTAGGCCAATTGTTGTTGTTCAGCCTCCTTGACCTTTTGTTGAAGTTCTTGAATTTGCTTTTCCTAGAGAAGAATAGACTCAGCTCGAGCTTCATAGTCAGTTTTGGCTTGCTTTATGTGCATGGCTTGATCTTCAGCTTCTTTAGAGAGCTTCGAAGCATGCTCATAAGCAGCGTCCATTGCAGTTTGTTTCTCTTGGACCTTTCTAGTAGCAAATTCATCTTGGAGAAGACACCCAGTCACATTGTCTAACAGAGATTGAAGATCGAATAAGATAGTGTTGACTGGCAAAGAGCAGGTGGCGAGGTTAACTTGTGTAAGTAGCTCCTTCATGGTATAGCAAGTTGTACTATCCTGTTTGAGCACTTCGAACAAGTCCACATCAAGGATTGTTCTCCTAATTCTGTTAAGGAGTACAACTCTATCATCTGAGGGCAACGGATTGCTAGTCGAACTAGTACCAGCCCTAGCAAGAGGAATGTCCCTTTGAGCTAGTTTCGCCTTCATGTACCCAATAGGGTCATTTCGTCTTAGGAGAGCAAGCTCCTCTTCAGTCATTTGAGATTGAGACGATTGAGGAAGCTCCATGCGCAAGGGAGTCACATCCGTTTCGACTTCCATGGGCTTATTGGTCGCGTCACCGTGACCTTCACTCGTTTCCTACTCATTGCCTTCTTCGTTATCAACCAAATCCACCACTTCGATATCGTCGTTCTCACTGCTATTGGCGTCTGACTCTGTTCCAGCAGTCGAACCATTGTGGGCATCTTCTTCCTCAGACCCTTCCTCTGCAGATTCTTCGTTTCCTTGATCAGAATCAACCTTCTCTTCTTCAGCGTGAATGTCCTTTGGATTCTCTTGAA
Organism: Vicia faba; assembly: GCA_948472305.1. Taxonomy (NCBI): domain Eukaryota; kingdom Viridiplantae; phylum Streptophyta; class Magnoliopsida; order Fabales; family Fabaceae; genus Vicia; species Vicia faba. The sequence goes on from OX451737.1 coordinate 1,142,682,966, forward strand.
GGGTTTCAAGAGGGGACTTTTGAAGAGAAGTTTTTTGTAAAGTCTCTGCAGATTCATGAAGCGTTGCTTCATTCGTTTCTTTCAAAGGAGGAGAAGTACTCTGGTCATCTTGCTGCTCTGAAGCCCCATTCAGAACCGCCATGTTGGAGGATCCTTTGTTCTGCACCAGGTTACTGGAGTCCCCTTGAGGAGAAGAGTTGATGGGAGCAGCAGTCTTTGATGGAGAAGTCGAAGTGGTAAGTGTTGGGTTCAAAATGTCCTACAGAGACAAAGGATGTTAAGAGCATGCACCAAGGTAATGAATAATTATTTTGTTAAAAAATTAGAGTTCAACTTACCTGTGGATTCTCAGAAGAGAGGTTGCTATCTATATGTTCCAACATTACGTTGGAGGTCGAAGGTGGATTTTTGGATTTAGTTGAGGGAGCACCATCTCTGGAATCGAGTCCAGAAATGCCAGTTGGTGCAGCGCCTTTGGGAGTTTCTTTCTTTTGTTTCTTCTTCGAAGCAGTTGGTGAATTCCCTCCAGCATTGGGATTCTTCCCAGTAGTGTTTGTTTTTCTTTTCTTTGGAGTGGTTGGTGGGAGTTTGTTAGTCTGAAAAGATTTAAACATGAGTTAGATCATGAAACTCAGTGTATTCCAAACATCAGGGCTAATTTGATTACCTGTGGAGTGGGAGCAATTGTTATTACTGGTGTTGTTGTTGTTGTTGCAGTAGTTGTTGTTGGTTTGGATAGAGTCACATCATCAATGGTTTCGACAGATGTTTGGGAGGCACTTCCCTCTTTAGATTTCGAAGCAGCGGTCTTTATCCTGATGGCTGAAAATCGAAACAATTAAGGTAAAAGTTAAAAATGTAGAAAGTGAGAAACATTTGGGATTTTCTCAAGTATTCGCACCTGCGCCTTGATCAGATTTAATCGACATGGCAGAAAGGTCATAGCGAAGATGTCCTGGGAAATCGTGGAGCCAATGACGAGCCCATGTCACAGTCTCAGATGGCTTTGGTTTCTTTTGAAGATATTTGAACATTTCTTTGCAAGTGAACCACCAAGGGTATGGAGGAAACCAAGCCAGAGCCAGTTCTGAGGTAGGCAATCTAGGGAATTTAGGTGGATGCATTTCGAATGCCAACCTATACCTATCCTCAGGTGACAACCCTGAAGGAAGTTTTAGCTTAGAAATTTTTTCTTTAAATTTTTCCTTCAAGGTCTCAGCCGCTTGATGCACAGTGGATTCCAAGTGTGTGGGATCATAAGTGGTTTCGAAATAATTTTGAAAAGCCCTAATCTCTTTGTCATGAGTGAACATACCTTTCTTGGAGTGTACCTGCACATCGAATGCATCAGTTAGTTTCTGTTGAATAGAGAGGGTATCGAACATATAAGACTGGTAGAACTTTGTCCACCATTCCAGAAAACCCTTTGCTGTGAAGTGTGTGGGTTCAAAAGGTATTAGCTCAAAGTGGGCAAAGCCTTGATATTGTTCCTGTTGTAGTTTGGCTTCTCTTGCTTTGAAGGTTCGACCAGAAGTGATGGCACTTTCTGTTTGGAACAGGGGTTCAGGGATTAGTTGGCACAGGCCAAATTGTCTAGAAACGAAGTTGGGTTGATAGGCAAAAAGGAAGATTTGATTCTTGGAATGAGTAATTCGTGAGGAGATTAATCTGGGAAGCAAGAAAGCTTTCCAAATATCTTGAATTTCTTTGCTTTTAACTGCTTCTGAGAGAGCCATGGTGAACCATGATGGTCCATGAGTCCTTGAATCAGAGGGCGCCATGGTCTCCTCAAATTTGTGTCTCTTGGAGAAAATCATGATATAGTTTGAAAAAAGAACTTTGAAGTCATCTTTATCGTCGTTTGGGGTAAGTTTCCGCAGCCTCGTACCTTCAATGATTCTATCCGCTATCTTCGGATCTTGTTCAACAATAGTGTTAGCAAATGATAGTGAGGGTTCAAACATGGCATTAAGCCATAACTGGAGTAACCAGAAGGGGCCAGCTAGAAGGATGTTTTTGGGAGTGTGAGATTTCAAACTCGAAACGACTGATTTTAAACTTTCGTAAAGATCAACAAGTAACAGTTCGCTTAAACACACCCTCCTATTCTCATGTAAATCTCTAGCTAGAGGGATGAACCTGCTGGCTACCTTTAAGGACCTGCTGCAGAATACATACCTTGATAACCATAAGGTGAGGAAAGCAATGTGTTCCACATCTGACACACTATCTCCTTCAATGTGGTAGTGGCTAATGAACTTTGAAAAGCTGGCTAATTTGACTTCGAAGTCAATAATGCTCGAGTGCTCTTCATTGTCAAGAATGTAGGTTTCTCCTACTGGTGACAAACCAGTAATGGTTGCTATATCGAAAAAGGTGGGTGTAATCATTCCCCCAGGGAGATGAAAGGTGTTGTAGGTGCTGTCCCAGAAATATAAGGACGCAAATAATAATGGATGACTATAGGTGAAGCCTGGTTTCGATAACTTAATCAAGTTGTAAATTCCTAATTCCTCCCATTGCTGGGATTTCTTGGCTTCTACTTTGGTAAACCAGTTTTGGTAAGCTGTGTCAGAGGTAGGGCAGGATCGAAATGGTTTAAAGTTACTCTTCACATAGTCTTGCACAAAGGGGTCTTTTGGGGGAACGATTGGAGTTTCCACAGTTGTCGAATCTGAAGACTCGCTTGTCTTAGGGATATCCATTTTATTAAACAAAGGCTTAAAGTTATAACAAACAGGGAAGATTTTTCTAGTATCTTTTAAGATTTCAAAGACTGTAAGAGGACCCATTAGAGCAAACCTCTTTCCAGCAGCGTTAGTTGGAATTAGTACCTGAGATGCGTAGAGCATTTCCTTCTCTTTGGAGATCATCTGGGGGATAAGCACAGATTGACCTTGATAGGTACCAACCTTGCTTTCCATTATGGTTCCTGTGTTCTTTCCTTTCTTTTTTGAAGTTTTCTTCAGTTGGGATGATGTTGTAGAAGACATTGTTGAAGATTGTTGGAAGTTTTAGGGTTTCGGTGAGAAGAGGGGAAGAAAAGATTCAGAATGTGGAAAAGAATAAAAGACTAAGTTGATGGGTTTTTATAGTGTGGAAGTTTAAACATCCACTAAGTAAGACTAAGATACGTGGGAGTCGTGGGTTGGATTGAGAAGGAGGTGGCGTAAAAGTTGATATTGGTAGTAGGCGTGATTAATAATAATCATTGATTTATAACTGCACCATGCTGTGAAATACTGGTTCAAGACGGTTAAGGAATCCAAAAGGCGTCGTGATTGACGTGACTGGAGTCATACACAATAAATGTTACGATTACTCAAAGGTCACATCAAAATCTTGCATATATATTTAAAATAAGTGTTTCTCAAAGGATCGAAATACATATTTTAAAGGGGCATTTTGTTGGCTGGAGATGTTGATGATACAGTTCGAAACGAAGCAAGTTGGGTGTTTCGTTGGAATAAAGCAAGATGTCATGGTTCGGAATGGTAGAAGCAGTTCTTTGAATGAACATGTCAAAGCTCGGAGCTTCGAGTGACAGTTGTGGAGATATATTCAAAGAAGTCTCGAAGTGGTAATGAGATTGTGTTTAAGAAAGGAGTTCGAAGCGAAGAGTGCCAAGACATTTGAAATTCAAACACAAGCAGGATGTTCGAAATTTAAAATATATGCGCTGGAGCATTCGAAGACGCGTGGAAGCTAGAGAAGGGAAGTGCTCTGCATGTTCTGAACGTGGCAGAATCTTATAGGCAAGACCGTTATGGTCGAAGTAGTATAAATAGAAGTCTTAGCGTTAGGATTTCGTGTGTCATAACTATTGTACAAAATTCAGTAAACATTCAAAATACCACATGGCTAGGGAAACGAATGCTCGAACAATGTACGTATGATAACACCAAATATTTATGATTCAGCAAAAAACTCTTTATCATTTCCAGTTTATCTTCTATCTTCATGTCAATATCATTCAAAAGCCTTTACATTAAAGTATTTTCATTCGAAGTCTTTTACTGATTTCTTGCATTTAAACGCTTTCTTTCTATTTCAAATCCTTTACATTTCAGAAACTTTTGTATATTTCATGCTTTTATCTTCATGCTTTTGTCATTCGAATACCTTTTCATTCAAAGTGTTTTACTGATTTCTTGCATTTAAACACTTTCTTGCTATTTCGAATCCTTTACCTTTCAGAAACTCTTTTACATTACATGCTTTTATATTTCAAAGTTATTTACTTGTTTCTTGCAGTTTTAAGTTTCTTTACAATCGAATCTTTATTCATGCAATTTAGTTTCGCACATCTTTACTTGATCATGTCATTAGATCTCTTTAATATGGTAATCTAAGTAAGTTAAATGCCTACACCACATTCTAAATACTAACCATGAATATCAGTTCTACAGTGAGAATTATCCAAATGACCAATACACCATAGGATCAATCTAGTCGATCCTGCAAGTTACCAGAGAGATTAAATAACAGTCATTAAGATTATTTGATAGTTTGGAGGACTAGCGGTTGTTTACCAGAAATCACTGTAAACACCAGGTTCATCTACGTGTCAAAATGGCATAAAATCATCAAATATGGCATTTTTTTAAATTTTGATCATGGTCTTAAAACACAGCATTATGAGGGAGATTCTTTCCATGATTTCTTGTCTCCTCATTCTCATCTATAAATATAGAATCATACAAGCTTGAAAGACACGAAATTCCTCTCTAAAAAGCTCTCAAAAAGCTCTTCAAAATGCTCTCCAAAAGCTCTTGAAAAAGCTCTCCAGAAATCAAAGAATTGGTACAAGTCATATCTCGAGGTTCTGGTTTCTCTCGATTGACATCAAGCCTCAAACCATCCTCTTGAAGTCCTCAGGAGTCTTACAAGGCCCAAGAGCAATCCATCACACGCCTAGCACGCCCCCATTTGACAACACTGGTTTGGTAAAATTTTAAACTTTGAATCTCTAATTTTAATCACATTTCATGGCATGCTAACGTTTTGTTTGAGTTTATATAGAAAAGTTATGGATGGTTGAATCAGATGTTCCATGCAAGAATCTGAAAACACCATGGTTAGAGCATGAAGCTTTCGAAGATTCAGGCCTAGGGATTTCTGATGATTGCACCCCCTGTTTACTTTTGCTACTAGGCCCATCTTTATTTTCTTGTTTTATTCATTTCATTTATTTCTTTTAATCCCTTTTTTTATTTTAATAAATAAACAAATATAAAAATCACATAAAAATAGATTTAGGATTTTTTTACTTAATTAAATTTTAATTTTTCTAAATTAATTAACTAATCACTTTAACTTTTTTTTAAATTAAAATTAATAGAACTTAGGTTTAATTTCATTTTAATTCATTTTCCTTTTCGTAACAAAAATACCAAAAAAACATAGAATTAATTTATTTTATTTAAATTTCATGTTTCTTTAATAATTAACTTTTTTTTAAATATAGATCTAGATCAATTATTTGTTAAATTAAACCATTTTTATAAATTAAAACAAAAAACAACAAAAAGATTTTTTATATCTTAGGATTTTTAGACGTCTTTTCAAATTTGCACGTTATTATTCTTTCGCACTTCATTTTATTATTGCAACTGTATATTGGGATGTAATAGATGATTAGTAGGACCTTTACCACTTTTATTTATTTTTCCCCTAGTTTTGGATATGTACATAATCCCCCTCCCCGAAGTCTTGTAATAGCTAGGTTTTATATTTTTGCACTTTTAAATTACTGCAATTATTAACTGCTAGATGTATGACTAATAGGATTGTATGGCAAGAATAAGCAAACATTAGCAAACTTAACACGAGACTAAAATAACTGAACATAACACACCTTGCACATATGCACCCTTAGGGTATACCTCACTTGGTTGCCTCGGAAAATAATGGTCATGTCCCTCGAACATAGGGATGTCTTAGCAAAGACCCTTAATTCTAAAGTCATCATAAAGATTATGGTCCCCTAACGTCCCTCAAGTTGCCTATGAGAAAAGATCTTGTCCCTCGATGTTGCCTATATGATGACAGTCCCTTAGAATGCTAAGATATCTTTACATGTTGCCTTTGATGACCATAGTGTCCCTTTCAATAGTCCCTCAACATCCAACGATAGGGCTACCTACTCACTAATAGTAGGATAGCACTATCTAAAGGAAACGAGAAAATGAACAATCTTTTTCGAGTAGGTAGAAACTCTTAAGTACTTGCTCAAAACAATAAAAACTCTTTTTCACAAACACTTTCAAAACAGTTTTCAAAAACAACTTCGTCACACTCTTGAGGACAGATACAAGGGTTATCACGAAGTTAAACAAAAAAATTTCAAAACACACACAAGCAATTTCAAAATGAGCAAGTACCTAAGAGCCCATGGAAAACCACTGATAGAAAGGGTGCTAACACCTTCCCTTTCTATAATCTACCTCCCGTACTCAGAAACATCTCGAAAAAGGTTTTTTCTGTTCTTTTTCCTTTTCCTTTGTAGGATGAAATAAAAGTCGGTGGCGACTCTTGCTTACCGCAATATTTGCAAACAAAAAACACAAACCAGTATAACAGATGGTTCTACCATCGTATCACACACACTCTTGAGGACTGACATAAGGGTTACCATAAAGTAAAACGCCGCACTAAGGAAATTTTCAAAGCTTTTCAAAACATACACAAAAGCAATTTAAAAATGAGCAAGTACCTAAGAGCTGATGTAAAACCATGGATAGAAAAGGTGCTAACACCTTCCCTTTCTATAATCTACCCCCCGTACTCAGAAACATCTCGAAAAAGGTTTTTTCGGTTCTTTTTCTCTTTTCCTTTGTTGGATAAAATAAAAGACGGTGGCGACTCTTGCTTACCGCGACATTTGCAAACACAAACGCAAAAACCAATAGTAACTAAAAAACAGTCAGTTCTGCCACCGTATCACAGAATTGGCGACTCTGTTGGGGACATGATTTATAAAGTGGGGTTTACCTTAGGATCTAGGTCATTTTAATTGCTTCTTTTCCTTGTCTTGTTTGATTTACTTTTAAGGGTATCTGTTTGGGTTGTTTGGATCCTTAACCTGGATCAGGGAATTCCTTTTAGGTAAGTAGCAATAAACTGTGAGGGAGCTGTGCGGGGTATACTGACACGGTTGAAACAATAGCTACGTTGATGCGATACTTTGGTATGTACTGGTAGCCCTTGAGTAATCAAGGAGAATACGGGGCCGTTGCATGGTATCATAAAGCGTCAACTGACCTTAGCACTTTAATTGACCAACTTGGCTTTTTAGGACGTAGTGAGATAGCCGTCTTTGGTGTAAACCCAAAGTCGGTTGATACTCGATGCTACACTCATTGAGGTTTGACTCTTGAGTTTGGTTTGGTGGCAAGTAAATTGTCTATTGGAATGAAATTTGGGGGAAATATCGGTGATATTGAGATCCCTTAGAACCCGGTTACTATTATAGGACAGGTTGAACTAATCCAACTTCAAGAGGGTACTACCTTAAAACCCATGCAAGCCTAAACCTAAGGCTGTTTGTGTGACTTGTTTGCTTTCAACTTAAACTACTTGCAGGGTTTTATCATCTGACAACATGATTTCCTTGCAGGATTTATTTACAGTCATTATCCAATAACTTGGATTTCTTGTAGGGTTCACTTGTTTTCATCACCTTACACTTTTGCTTAATGCATAGCATACACATCATAACATCATGCCACAACATTTCCTTAACCATTTCAAGGATCTCAAGGGTTTGTGATGCAGGTTATGATAAATCAGACGTCTAGCAAAGGGCAAGGGGATTTCTTTTCCTCTAGCCAATGCCGTCAGAAGATCAAAACTCAACAACTTGAGTCAGGGGCTATGATCCACACGATATGGTGAGTTTGACTCTCGTAGAAGGACCTTCAACGATACGAAGTGCTTTAAACAAAGTTGTAAAGTTAAATGCCTAACATTTTTCTTGTTTCCTCCGCGAGATCCTTGAAAACATTTGCATATCATACATGTCATCGCATAACAGGTAGGCTCTTGTACAGGTCTCTCATGTTCTTGTAGTTTATTACAACAATGGATCTCCAACAAGACAACAGAGATCTTCAAACTCAAGAGGCTCAGTTCATGGAAATGTTCCTAAACCTATCCAAGGGGCAGGAAGAATTGAAAGCACTCCTCGCTGGGAATCTGGCCAAGAAACGTCCTGATAACAACAAGGATAACCAGGTTGAACAACTGCAGGTTGAGATGGAAGCAATGAGAATCCAAATGTTAGGGCATATGGCTCTTATCCAAAGCCTAGCCCAGGGACAAGAAGAACCAAGGACCATTGTCAACAAGCTTCATCAAGACGGACGTAACCGTGAAACAAACAGTTGAGGCTGGGGGTCAAGTCATTCATCAACCCTTGATGGGACAAAAAGTTGGCTTGGAGAGTAGACCTTTACAAATTGCTGCTATGTCACAAGCCCAACCACAACCTCACCACCAACAACAGGGCAATCAGCGTAAGTGGAATACATCTGAAAGATGCTTTACCGAAACCAACATGTCATTGGCTCAAGCATTGCAACACATGTTGGAGGCCAAGCTGGTTACGTTAAAGGACCCTCCTCAGAATCCCAACACAGCCTCCCCAAGGTACAATCCAAATGCAAGATGTGCGTACCACTCCAACAGTCCTGGACATGACACCAATAGCTGTTTGACGTTGAGAAATAAAATTCAAGACCTGATTGAAGAAGGAGCGCTAAAATTCTCACAAGATGGTCAACTGGAATTCTTCTGCCATTCCTCAAAGGAACATCATCTAAAGTGACAAGTTCTGACAAGAAGGCTTTTCGTTCATTAGAATTTTCAAGTTGTAATTGTCTTTTGATTTGTTAGAACACTTATTTATGTCAAACTTTGTTATTTCATCAATGCATTGCATATGTTTATCTTGAATTATTTCATTCGTTGTCACTATACTTAAAATTGTGTTTTAATTCCTTTTTGTGATATTAAACTCTTGATCAAAAGCTCTAAGCCTTTAGAGGGAGGATGACGAAAATGATACCACAATCCATACAGTGTGCTTTTGAATAGACCTTGCTGACGATGTACAGGCGTTGTTTCAAATCCCAAATAGTGGAGTTATAAGGAAGATAATCCCTAGTCAACCCCTTTGAGCCAAAGAAGTAGGAGTTTTTCTTTTCACGAAAATTAAAACCCTTAATCATAACCTAGGGCAGGGTAGTTTCTCAGTCAATTTAGACGCGCATTCAGTCGCAATCTTCCGCTTTGTACATAATGAATGGCATCGAAGACGTCCTTCCAAATCAAAAGACGGTGATGGTTCTGCATAATCATCAAAGCAGGCAGTCATTATTTTTCAAAATAAAAGCCCATTAAGTAAAAACCTATGAAGGAGACTTAAGAAAAAACTGGGGCATCCCGCTAACTGTAATCGCAAAAGAAACAGTTCAGGCAAAGGAAGGGATAACGAAAACCAAAAAAAAGGTTACTACAAATCCTCGACAAAAAGAAGATTACAAAAATGACTGCCTCTTCAAAATAAACTTTCAGTATCCAAACCATCACCGGAACATCAAGGACAAGATGTCAGACTCAATTGGGATTCAAAATGCACAATTAACTGAGCATAAGACTGAGGAACATCACGAAGAGCGGGTGGGTACAAATAAACTTTGAGCCTTTATCCTTTGTTTCTTAAACCGTGAACCAGGCCACGTTACAATCCTTAAAAGTCCTAGTTGAAGCATGGGTTAGTTCGAGAGCATACTGTTACAAAAGGTATCCTGACTCCTATAGGACTTGCTATAAATCATGAGTTGACATCACACTTTTACAAAATTTCTTTGTTTTACTAAAAAGTGAATTTTCAAACTTCAAGACAGACATAAGCTTTGCATTCTTAAAATACCATTGTTTGCATATGACTATTTATTCAATGGCAGAGAAATTTGCATGACGAATATCTAGTGAACAAAAACCTTCTCAATGAAAAGGATCACCTCAAGTGGAAAAAAACTTCCAACCAAGGGGCACGGCATGATCATTATCCATCACCTGGGGCAGTCAAGTCAAGATTCAAGTAATCTCTCAAAGATGTCGAATAGCCAGAGGCAGATCTCCATCTGAATCACTTGGGGCATTGGGCATGAATTCTAGCAACGAATCATGTACGATCAAACAAACACCTTCTGGCAGTGTGGCGGCACATACTACTATGGACAATGACAATTCTTCGTACCTGGTGAACATGGACATAGTCGAAAAATACTACGCATGAACAAAGACCTGCTAGGTTGACTGGCCTAGGCAAAATTAAGGGCATCCCAACGGAAAAAAAGGTTCGGGCAAAAATTAGGGATAAAAACAAACAAAAAATTGTACACCCGGCAAGTCAAAAACCTGAAAAGGCGGCTTGGGAAAAAAAGGGTATCCCGATAGACTGAAAATCTGAAAAGATAATCCATGCAAAAGTTAGGGATTAAAGCGAACGACTACATCCCGTCATCTTGTCATTTGTTCATCAGTAGAAGAATTATCATCTTGATCACCATCTATAAATCCCCAGTTGATATTTTCTACAACAAGTATCGAGAAAAGGGCATTCTACTACAAGGTCACTGCCATGTTCTTAGCATGCAGCCTATTGACGCCAGGTGTTCTCATACCCTCGGCAGAGAAAAATCTCCAAATTACTGCTCCAACAAAAATTCCCCAATGAAGTCGCCAAGCTCATCATGTTCCCTAAGCTGATTACAGAGTTTCACTTCCCCAACGGAAACATTCTGAATAAAGCAACATATCATCTAGAAACAGTTCAGGTACAATCCAAGGATGGATGTCATCCTGACACTTACTCCAGATTCTCATCTAGAAACAGTGCAGATACGATCCAAATAAGGATGTCATTCTGACACTTATTTCAACACATCATCTAGAAACGGTTCAGGTACGATCCAAGGACGAGTGCCATCCTGACACTTACTCCAGATTCTCATCTAGAAACGGTTCAGGTACGATCCAAAAACGGATGTCATCCTGACACCTACTCCAGATTCTGTTCAAGTACAGTGCATATACGATCCAGAGACGGAAGTCATTCTGACACTCATCTAACACATGTTTCAAGTACAATGCAGATACGATCCAGAGACGGATGTCATTCTGACACTCATCTAACACATGTTTCAAGCAAAGTGCAGATACGATCCAAAGACGGATGTTATTCTGACACTCATTCAACACATGTTTCAAGTACAGTGCATATATGATCCAGAGACGGATGTCATTCTGACACTCATACAATACATGTTCAAGTACAATCACGACATAGATCCATCCATAAAATCTCCAGCAGGTACAGAGGCAGAAACGTCCTGATGCAAAGTCATCACCGTATCCTCAGCATACGTCCTAGTGACGTCTATTTTCCCCATAGAGTAAAAACAACTAAAGTTTTGGTCTCTTCTTCCCCAAGCAAGAATTACTTTATCTAGAAAAGTTCCTTCAGAGAGCTGAAGTCTGTTTTCCCCAGCCCAGTTTTAACGGTTCATAAAACCTCCTCTCGGGTAGAGTTTATTTTGCAAATTGCGGAAGTTCATTCCCCAACAGAGTTTATTTCTCTACATCAGCAGAATCTTCCAACAAACATCTCTCTCGATAGAGTTATTCTCAAGAAAAATCAATTCTCAAGCAGAATTAATTCTCAAGCAGAATCAATTCTCAAGCAGAGTCAATCCCCAGCAGAACATCCTCAAACAGAAAGAGGAAATCCTCGACAAATCATCTCTACTCATCATCCCCAACGGAAGTAGAAGAACCATTTTTTCTACAACGGTCAGGAATTCAATTTCCAGTACTCTCCAGCAGTAGTCTGGGATTTATTTTCCTAGACTGGGAAACATCGCAATAGCATCCCATGTTCATACATCGTGGCATGCGCATACACATCGCCTACAACATAATCTCATTTATTTTGAGAACATCATCACAATTCATTTCATACATCATGACATTGCATATGACTAATTCTTTACCTTTTTCAGGGAAAGGTCAAATCAACAAATATCGTTGACTACTTATGTGACCTGGTAGTCTTCTCAAAAGCCACGTATAAGAAAGGGTTATATCAGGATCTTCCTCAGAAAAATGCCCTCACAAGACTTTCTCTGGTTCAGAACGCCACTAAGATCTCTCTGATTTCTATTCCAGATGAAGATATTCCAAGACTTTTGTCTGGTTCAGCTGAATCGATGCTAAGATTCTTTTGATTTCCATTCTAGTCAAAGTCAATCCAAGACCTTCTCTGGTCCAGTTAGATCGACACTAAGATCTCTCTGATTTCCATGCCAGTTGAAGAAATTGTGAAGCCTGGGTTTCAACCAGATAACAGTATAAGGTGCTACGAAGCCTGGAATCCGACCAGATAGTAGTTCACTTCTTCAAAGACACTGTGAAGCCTGGGTTTCGACCAGATAACAGTATAAGGTGTTATGAAGCCTGGAATACGACCAGATAGTAATTCACTTCTTCAAATACACTGTGAAGCCTGGGTTTCAACCATATAACAGTATAAGGTGTTGCAAAGCCTGGAATCCAACCATATAGTAGTTCACTTCTTCAAAGGCACTGTGAAGCCTGGGTTTCGACCAGATAATAGTATAAGGTGTTGTGAAGCCTGGAATCTGACCAGATAGTAGTCCACTTCTTCAGACACTATGAAGCCTGGGTTTCAACCAGATAACAGTTTAAGTTTCCGCGAATCCTAGAATACGACCAAATAACAGTTAACTTCTTCAGACACTGCAACGCCTGGAATCCGACCAAATAGCAGTTTATTCTGTCAATTACTATGAAAACTGGACTCGACCAGATAATAGTATACCTCAGATTTAAGTTGAAGCCTGGACCCGACCAGATAACATCTTAATTTCTTCAAATTACAGAAGCCTGGATATGACCAGATAACGGTATGCCTCATATTCAAGTTAAAGCTTGGACCCGACCAGATAATAGCTTAATTTGTTCAAGTCACTGAAGCCTGGATTCCGACCAGATAACAGTTTGAGTTACTGTGAAGCCTAGAGCACGACCAGATAACTGTTTAATCTCATTTCCCCAGTAAGTCACTGTGAAGCCTGGAATACAACCAGATGGCAGTCATCCTTATCATCCTCAGCAAGTCACTGCAAAGCCTGGATCCTGACCAGATGGTGGTTCACTTCAGTCTCTTCAGTCAAGAGATGACTCCCCAGTATAGTAATGGACAACCAAGGCTCCTAGACTCTATTCCCATGAGAAACATTTCCCAGTGGACTCCTCCTCGGATAGCAGTAGCAGGAATCCCCATAAAGAACTCTTATAAAGTTAGCATTTATTTTGGATGGCATCTTTAAGCCCATCTCCGAAGACTCTCCATCATAATACTTGGATGGCATCTTTAAGCCCATCTCCGACAGTCTCTTATCATCTTTTCCAAATGGAATCTATAAGCCCATTACTGATATTACCTACACATTCAGGTATCAATTCAGACAAGTGCAAATTTCTGGGCACTCTAGTGTTCAATCATCTTCCACCTTCAGATCACGAAAGGCAGACAAGCCAATCTACATCCTCAGGTTTAAGAAGACTGAATAGGGGAAGCTGTTGTACCCCAAAATTTTCCCTCTCATTTTATTCAACACATGCCCATTGAGGTCCCCAACTTTCCCAAGGATGCTCAAGAATTGACCAGACAAGTTCTCCTCCTAAGACAATGAACCTCCAACTAGGGTTTCACTTTTCATCAAGATGTATGAGCTTCAAAGGCCTAAAATGTTTTCCATTGTCCTATATTTCCTAAAGATCATCCATGCCCACTTTCATGCCTTGCACGACAAGTTTGCCCAGTCAACTGCTCAAATGCTTGAAAATCAACTATATTAGGTCAAAAGTAAAGTGTGACTCACATACAGTCAAACTTCAAGATTTTTGGTCAACATTAACATTTTGAAGTGATATCCATCATTTGATCAAGGTTTGATCATGATTCCTCAAGGAATGCTCCTAATTTATTAAAACTCAAAAGTTGTTAAATTAGGGTTCCTATAGGAAAAGTCAACCAAACTTTGACCAGGCATAACTTTCTCATACTTTATCAGAAATTTATCATCTAAGGCTCATCTTGAAGAGAATCCAATTCCCTGCAACTCATCTTCATCCCTCAAGTTCAAAAAATGGACTCATGAAAAGATATAAATTCAGACATTACAGGTCCTTTTCAAAAGTCAACAAAAACACCTTTTGGGTCAAAGCTTCCTACATAAACATGGAAGATCTAATTGAGATGAAACCAAAGAGGTTTCTTAGGGGACATCCTAAGCTTTCTAAAAAGTCTAAGAACACCCTCTTAGGGTTAAAATTGAGAGAGATATGCATTGTCAAAGTTGGACATTTTTGGAAATTTGCACAAAGTCAACAATGCCCAAAATTGCATTTTTTCCACATGGGCCCATCTTTTCAAGATTGAATCTCAGTCCTAGCATGGTCCACGACCTATGGGACCCTCCATGCCTTATTTATTTATTTAATTTATTTTGATTTTTATTCATTTAAAACTCAAATAAAATCAAATAAATCTAAATAAATCACATAATTTGTTTTAGGAATGATTTTTGCATTGAATGGAGATCTCATATGCTGTCAATAGCCAAAGAAACCATGCAAGGCCAAATGGACACAAAATATCCACATATGGCAACTTTTCAAGATTTGATTTTTTATTAAAACCATGCCATTAATCTTTGGATTCTTGCCACAAATATTACCCTAATCTGATTCACTACATATGGCAATGTATTGCAACCCTAGAAGAGGGTTTAAGATGCACAGCTGCCTCTAAGAGCAAGAACAAAGTGTCAATTTTTTGTCAAAAAGTGCAGATTGGATTCCTTTCCACAGGCGAGTTCAAAGCATTTCAAGGACTAAGCAACAACCCTTGGACCTCTAGGAAGTTACCACACTTATTCCCCAGGCTTGTAAAATCAAGAACAGCTCTCTACACTCACGATTTGTGTTCACTTTTTTCTAATTTCGATTCCATTCATTTACCCACTGTAAACACGATTTAATTGCATCTCCATGTTCATCATCATCATAGGAACCTTTTTGAATAGTTTAATCAGAGTTTAAGCGCAGGTACAGCCATTCGCCATTGTTAGGGTTCTGAAGCTCCAAATTGGGGAACCCTAACTAGAGGTAAAATTGGACAAAATTAGGGGTGGTATTGAATTCAGGAGGTCATGAGCAATTGATTCATGCCTTTGGTTCTGATTAATATTGCTTGTATTGAGTTTTGAGATGTTGCAGGGTTATAGTTATGGACAAAACTGTCATTATAGCATTTAGTGACAATTTTGTCCGTAGGTAAAGGTATAGTATTAAAAACGACAGCCCCGTGAAGAAGAAGATCAGGTGGCAGCATCCCATTGGAGGGTTTGAATCCACGCGCGCTTTCTAGGCATAGTGTTTCATTTGGCTTATGTTTTATTTGTTTATTATATTAACAAATAAGTTTTCCAGCGCAGTTGGTCCAGGCGTTACCCTTTGAGAGGAAGGACCTGGGTTCGATCCTAAGTCTCAACATTTTCCTATTTTCTGAGTTATTTCTTGCAGATCCCATGTGCCTCATCATCAAATGTCCAACATGCGTCCCTGATCTCAACCATCAAGTCCATCACGTGATCAGATCTAGACGTCTAGCAAAAGTAGTGCATGGTGAACCCCCAGATGAGAGCCTCAGTGAATCAAACGTAAGGCAGATGGACCAGCTATTCCGGGCTAACACAAATTCAGCAAGGCACCCCCCCTAGTTTTCTATTTTCATACCAGGCCCATTTTAATTCTTTTTAATTAATTTATTTAATTATTGGTTTTTTAATTACTTTACAAAAATCGTTGTTTTTTTAAAAATCACAAAAATCACAAAACATTAGAATTAGGTTTTTTTTCTTAAAATAATTAATTTCATTAATTGATTAGATTAGATTAAATTAGGATAAATTAATTCCCTTTTCATAATTAAAATCAATTAGAGATTAGTTTTAATTTGCAAAAACTAATTATTTTCTCAAATAAAAAATGAAAAAATATTTTTCTTCTAAATCAATTAGATTCGTTAAACTTTAATTCCTCGTATTTAATTTCATCGCGCGTATTCCTTTCATTATTTTTTCTAATTAATGTAATTGCTCCGAGGTTTGTAATAGTTAAAGTTAGGATATTTACTGCTTTTATTTCCCCAATTTTAGTTATGTAATTCCCATCCCCCGAAGCCTTTTTATAGTTAGATTCTAAATTTCTCGCACTTTATTTTCTGCTATTAATTAAACTATTAGATGATTGATAATAGGATTGTATGCGAAAGATAAATCAATGTTTAAAACAATAGAAAACCCTAACTATTCAAAGATAAACAAACTGAAATCAAACACTTGCACATGCTGACTCCAAGGGTTTTTTCCCAACTTCGGTTGCCTTCGGAAAACAATCACTATTCTCGAAACGTGAGAATTTTTAGTGGCTATCCTCTAATTCAAAAGATCACTAGTCCCTCGATGACCCTTTCGATGTTGCCTCGATAAAAAAGTGATCTTAGAGTTTTTGGACAATTATTAAGAGATTTTGCCATGTTGCCTTAAGTGACTGTAATCGTCCCTTTCGATGGTCCCTCAAACTCCAACGATGGAGCTACCTACTCCTTAATAGTAGGATAGCGCTATCTAAAGGAAATAAGAAAACAAAGAGTATTTTTTCGAGTAGGTAGAAAGTTTTAAGTACTTGCTCAAAACAATCAGTTTTTTTTCACACTTACATTTTTCAAACAAAGTTTTCAAAAACACTTTATCACACTCTTGAGGACTGACACAAGGGTTACCGTAAAGTAAAATGCCGCACTAATGAAATTTTCAAAGCTTTTCATAACACATACAAAAGCAATTTAAAAATGAGCAAGTACCTAAGAGCCCATGGAAAACCATTGATAAAATGGGTGCTAACACCTTCCCTTTCTATAATCTACCCCCCGTACTCAGAAACATCTCGAAAAAGGTTTTTTCTGTACTTTTTCCCTTTTCCTTTGTTGGATAAAATAAAAGATGGTGGCGACTCTTACTTACCGCGACATTTGCAAACACAAACGCAAAAACCAGTAGTAACTAAAAAATAGTCAGTTCTGCCACCGTATCACAACATGCTACCCCTGTTGTTAATGATCAACTTTACCATTTTGCTGCTGCACCAAGTGAGAGCTTGGGTATTTATGATCACATGGATGATTTTCAGGACCAATTTCAAGAGTTGCAAAAGGAGATGAAAGCTCTCTAAGGGAAGGAACTTTTTGGTAAGAATGTTAGTGATCTCTGCCTTGTCCTTAATGTCAAGGTGCCAGCCAAATTTAAAGTCCTGGAATTTGAGAATTTAAGAAGTACAAGGGAAATTCTTATCCTCGAGCTCATTCGGTAATGTATGTCAGGAAGATGTCAGCTCACACTAATGATCAGAACCTGCTGATTCATTACTTTCAAGATAGTTTAATTGGAGCTACATTGAAATGGTACATAGGTTTCGACAATACCAACATTCATACTTTTAATGACCTTTGGGAAGCCTTTGTTAGGCAATACAAGTACAATATGGGCATGGAACCTTATCGTGATCAACAAAGGGCTATGACTCAGAAGGATAAGGAGTTGTTTAAAGAGTACGCACAGAGATGACGTGAAGTAGTCGCCCAAGTTATCCCTCCAATGGAAGAGAAAGAAATGACCAAGATCTTTCTGAAGACTCTGAGTTCCTTCTACTATGAGAAGATGGTTGCAAGCGCACCAAGTGACTACACCGAAATGGTGAGTATGGGTATTCGTTTAAAGGAAGTTGTCCATAAGGATGTTTGTTAAAGGATAGTAGTTATGCCAGCGACATCAAGAAGAAAGAGCATAATTCCAACGTTATTTCGCGAGAAGAGTTGAGGAGACCCCGAAGAAAGAATGGTCATCATCAACAACATCATGTTATTTTTGTGGTGAATGTAGCTCATGCAACTCCTAATCAACAAGTTCATAATCCAAAGATAAATCGGTTTGATCTTACTCCAAAGTCGTATTCGGAGTTGTTCCCTTCCTTACTGTAGAAGAATATAATTCAAACTCGATCACCACCAGCTGTTCCTAATGATCTTCCATGGTGGTATAAGGAGGATGCCTTCTGTGCTTTTCACCAAGGTTCTCTTAGGCATGATCTTTACCATTGTCTCACTTTGAAGGTTGAAGTACATAAGCTGATTAGAAGCGATATATTGTCATTTAAGGACGTTGGTCCTAATGCTTAAATTAATTATCTCGCAAAGCATGAGTGAGTCTCTATTGTTGGTAGCCCTGAAGTTTGAAAGATGTTTCCTTCAGCCCAAGTCCAGATGGAGAGCCTTCTCATATTTTTATTTTTTCTTATTTCTTTTTCATATATAATCTTTCTTCTTTATCAATTCATTGTTTGCGAGTAAGAACTTATTTGCATTTGAATGATTATCTTAATACAATGAGTATGTTTGTCTTGAAGAAATCCATTTGTTTCACTCATATTTGTTTTCAATTTTAAATTGTTTTTCGACATTATGATACCAAGGTTTCTACCAATTTTCTTACTTAGGCAGGAATTGGAGGGAGAATGATGATTTATAAAACGCAAAATTTCTGGTTGTATGCTTTTGAATAAAATCATGTTGATGATGTACATGCATTGTTTCAAATCCCCAAACACCAGAGATATAAGGAAGATAATCCCTTGTTAAACTCTTTGAGCCTTGAAATAGGAGTTTCTTTTATATACGAAAAAAACCCTCACGTTTAACCTAGGGTATGGTAGTCTTTAGTTAATTATGTCGAGTGTTCAAATTTCAAAAAATAGGGAAGACACTTCCGAAGATTAACCATAATGGTTATCCTTCAGATATCATGAGGCCAGAAGATGTGAAACCACAATGGTTATCCTTCATTCGCCAAGAAACGAGGTTGTCATAACCCTCTCAATAGATCAAAACAAGTCAACATCACACAATTTGTTCAAATCAAAAAGGAAAGAAAAAAGGAAAGCCTGCTAAGTCAAGTGCCTTAGGCAAAAATTAGGGCACCTCGCTAGACTATCAATTCAAAAGAATTAGTCCAGGAAAAATTTAGGGAAATCAAAAGAAAAAGCGAAAAGTAAAAAACACTACAAAGAAAGGACTATAAAGCAAAAGTACTCAACAAAGAAAAAATTCGTGTGATAGAAAACACAAAGACAAAAAGGGTGATTGTTACTCCAAAATCCTTATTGGCTCCTTAATCATCGCAAAAATCTTATAGAGATGAACACTCATGTTGAATTAAGTGAACATAGGACTGGAGAACATCATGAAGAATGGCTGGGCACAAATAAACTTTGAGCCTTAAAATCTTTTTTTTCTAAAAACCATGAACCCGACCACGTTATAACCCTCAAAAGTTCTAATTGAAGTAGGGTTTATTTCGAAAGCATACTTCAATGAGATGGTTTTTCCTGACTCCCATGAGTTTTGCTAAATAGTTGTGTTGGTATCATAAGATTTTGTTATCTTTTATACAAAAAAATCAATGTCCCATCCTGGCTAGTGATTCGTTCACAAGATTTTGCGACTTTTTTCAACAAAATCTTCAAGACTTACATAACTGTTGCATTATAATTTTCATTCTTAGAATAAACATTTTCTACTTGTAACATAATTGTTTGATGTCAAGGAAGCTTACATTTGAGTATCAGCAAGAGGAAAGTTTCCTAGAAGAGCTCTTGAGCATAGAGTATACAATATAGTTAATTTGGAGCAGTTATGTCAAGATTCGACAAATCTCTAAAAAACTGTTGGTCAGGAAGATTATCTTAAATGCATGCAGTCTGCGGAAATTCAACATCGTAAACTGAAGACACCAAAGTTGTTTCCAAGGGAATTCTAGATTTTGTCAAGATAGGTACTATGTTTTCCCTAAGCCAAGAATCCTCTCCCAGGCAGGAGTTATTCTTATGATCTTCCTTGTAGATGTGTGCATGGTTCCCCCTATAGTTGTTAATCAGATAATCAATTTCCTCCAAGTTGTTATGTGGTATGGGGTTTGTGATCCAATGATTCCCTGATTAAGTCTTGATTCATATTTCTCCAACTGAGTGCGATTTCTTGTCCCCAACTAGGTTGCGATCAATCAGAGATGGTAAAGTTGTGAAGCTTTTGTTCAATTATTGGATTCTTTCTCCCTTTGTGTTGAGACTTGATGAAGAATCTCCTACAAAGTTTCACCTTTCTTGTTATGACATTGTTGCTTTTGTGTGCTCCCCAAGCAACAATCCAATAGCATCATCCTTTCTAAGAAGTGTTGAGACAACGGTCAATTATTGGGTTTTCGCTCCCCATGTGTTGAGTTTGATTTAAAATCCCCATAACTTTGACTTTTTTATATGATGTTAACTTCTTAGTTACCCTGCAAGTCTGAGAAGATATTTCCCTCAGAGGTTGTTATCACCAGAGATTTTTCTTTGGTAATTCTCAGGTTTACATTTTCCCTCAACGGAGTTTGTGCAACTATTAATCTTGGTTTTGGAAGATTTTTGCAAGATGTGTTATTCCTCTCAAAGGTTGTCTTTTGGAAGATACATGTTGTGTATACCCCAACTGATATTTCCATCCCTTAGAAGAGTTGGTACAAGTGTTATCCCTCTCAGAGGTTGATATTTCCCGAAGAGTTTGCTTTGTGTTTATCCCTGGTAAGGCCTCCTCTTACCACAACATAATTTTGTGTGGATGTTCTTTCCTTAAGCAACATCTTTATTCCTCAGAGATTTAAGCCTTAAATCAGGATTCTTATTCCTTTGTTGGTTTCTTTTAATCTCCAGCAGAATGTCCCCTTTGGTGTGATTTAGCCGAATGTCTGGTTGAACTTGCTGTTTTTGTCTGGTCATCCCCAACATAGTCTGTGTGTTTGTTTTGTCAGCATATGCCTAATAACATAACATTCATTCATTATTTTATATATATATATACATCATGCATAATCAAACTTATATTTGTTCTCATTTGCATTCTTTGATGTTTTTGGTCTACTCTCTTTGTTGTTGTTTATCCCCTCATAGAGTATGTATTCTGTCTGTACTCTCTCCAGTAGAGTGTCACCCTTAAGCAGAAAGTGTGCATCCTTTCTAATTCCCCACTGAGTTTGTTCCTAGTAGGAGAGTTTCATTTCACCGTTCCTTCCTAGTTCATTTACCTGGATGGAACAACTCTCCAGTTGAGCTCTTTTCTCGCTGAGTCGAGTTTTGATTGACGTTTCTCTCCAGTTTGTTCCTGGATTGAACTTTGGTCCTTGACAACTATACCTTTCTTAGAAAAGATTAACTCTCCTCAGAAGAGTGCATTTACTTTGTACCTTTAAAGACCTGGTATTCCTCACCAGAGACTTATTTGTGATATTTCCCCGTCAGAGGATGAAGAACATTATTATCTACCCAACAATATTGTTATGGTAATCTCAACAGAAGTTTTCTTATCTCCATCATTGCTCATTTTCACATCAAGTGGTTGTCTCTCTGGTTTATCCCTAGTATAGAAGCTTGGTGAAATTAAATTCAACATTATTTCATGGTTGTCTCTTTATTTGAGAAGCTTGATGTGATTCAGTCAATTCATTATCCCCGACAAGTGATTGCCTCTTTATTTAAGCATCATATTATCTATCCAATCTACTCTTATCTCTTTAAGTTACCTCGACAGAGTTGTTGATCATCTCCAGCAAGTGATTATCTTTTAAGGAGCTTGTCTGTTACCATTTCCAAGTGACATCTTGGTCAAAAAGAAACTATTCGCCGTTCTCGGGGAAATTCAAAAGTCAGAGGAAGTTTATTACCCTTTTTGAGTGATATCTTGGTCAAAGAAGAAACTATTACCGTTCTTGGCAAAATCTAGAAGATGGTAAATTTTATTACCCTTTTTCAGTGATATCTTGATTAAAGAAGAAGCTATTACCGTTCTTGGCAAAATCAAGAATTTGGTAAAGTTTATTACCCTTTCCAAGTGATATCTTGGTTAAAGAAGAAACTATTCCCCGCTCTAGGTGAAATCCAGAAGTCAGGTGAAGTTTATTATCCTTTTCAAGTGATATCTTGGTCAAAGAAGAAACTATTCCCCGTTCTCGGTGAAATCCAAAAGTCAGAGGAAGTTTATTGCCCTTTACGAGTGATATCTTGGTTAAAGAAGAAACTGTTACAATTCTCGACGAATTCTAGAAGTTGGTAAAGTGTGTTACCCTTTCCGAGTAATATCTTGTTCAAAGAAGAAACTATTCCCCGTTCTCAGGGAAATACAGAAGTCAGAGGAATTTTATCACCATTTCCAAGTGATATCTTGGTCAAAGAAGAAACTATTCACTGTTCTCGGCAAAATCAGAAGCCAGAGGAAGTTTATCACCCTTTCCAAGTGATATCTTGGTCAAATAAGAAACTATTCACCGTTCTCGGCGAAATCCAGAAGTCGGGTGAACTTTATTACCCTTTTCATGTGATGTTTTGATTAAATAAGAAGCTATTACTGTTTTCGGTGAAATCCAAAAGTTGGTGAAGTTTGTTACCCTTTCCAAGTGATATCTTGGTTAAAGAAGAAGTTAGGACCCATTCTAGGCAGAACGCCAGAATTTTGGGAAAACTTGTTATTGTTAATACAGATCCTACCTTTAGTAAAGTTGGTAGTTCAGCTTCAGTAAAAGTTGGTGAAATCCAAAAGTTGGTGAAATTTGTTACCCTTTCCAAGTGATATCTTGGTAAAGGAAGAAGTTGAGAGTCGTTCTAGGCAAAACGCCTGAATTTTGGGAAAACTTGTTATTGTTAATATAGGCCCTACCATTAGTAAAAGTTAGTAGTTCAGCTTCAGTAAAAATTGGTGTATCCTAGTTTCTCTACCTTCAATCCTGAGTTGGTAGTTTAGCGTCATCTGTGAGTCGGTATATTATTACTTTTCTACCTTCATCTGTAAGTTAGTAGTTTGTCGTTATCTCTGAGTCAGTATGTTATTCTGATTTTCTACCTTCAACCCTGAGTTGGTAATCCACCATCGTCTGTTAGTTGGTGTTTTCCTTTGTTACTCTCATTTGTTGAGATTATGTTATCTTGTTTCCTCTTTTTTATTTTTGGGTTTTTCCCCAATAGAGTTAAGTCCTCTTTTCCCCAATAGATTTGAGTCCTCTTTACCCCAACACAGTTGATTTTTCTCCAACAGAGTTAAGTTTCTTTCCCCATTCGAGTCAGTAATCCTTTCTTAAAGATTACTTCCTTGTTGGCTTGTTGCTTGCATTGTTAAGAATTCCCCCATTAGAATCTTACTTTGTATTTTCATTCTTTAACTATGATTTTGGCCTTCTCCATTCATAGTTATCCACAGAGTCATGTTGTTCCCAAGTGATTTATTTTCCTTGTTGAATCATCTATTTTGGTTTGATTTGTGTCGTAACTTTGTCTATGTTCTGTTGTTATTCACAGTGGTGTCTTGTTTCCCCTGTGGGTTCCGTCTTTTTCATTGATAATCATGAGTATTGCATGGCATCTTAGGACCAAAAGTTGAGTCGTCTTATATTTAAGTATCTTCAATCACGTCGAGATGAAGATTTCAATCTTCACATCTCCGGATAGAAAACACTTAAATAAGGACTATTGTCATACCCCAAATTTTGCCCCATGGTCACTTATTAATTGCACTTGTATCATTAGTCAGTTATTCATGCATTTAGTCTGACCAAAAGTCAACTTAAACCAACATTTGTATCGTTTTAGAGTTGAAAAATACCTGATATTTCACTTCATGCATTTTTATCTCTTTACACACTTCGTGCATTGCGTCAAGTTGTTTATATGTCGATAATATTGATATTTTGGTTCTAAAGATAGATTGTTAAAATCGATTTAATACTGTGCAGAAAATTAATAGGTAAAATATTTTGAGTTTCCACCTTTATCTGACTGTTTTATGAATCCATGTCGCACGTAGATCATGTTGGTGTACTCGCTTTATTTTTTGGTACAGTTTGCAGTCTCTTATTTAACGGTCAGTGTCTGCTCAGCCGGGTATTCTTATTTTCATTTTTATTTCAATTTTGGTCATTTGCAGTCTTTTTTATTAACCTTTGTGACTCATAGTTTATTTTAATGTATTCATTTCTTTTTGAATTAATTAAGTTTCTTTTTTTAATATTTTTTTTATTATTTTAAGTGTCCTTTTTTTATTTAAAAAAATTAAAACAAAAATGTTTTTGAGTGTATTTATTTTTGTTCTTTTAAGTTTGTAGGTCAATTTTATCTAAAAGGGTTTTTTAGTCATAAAAAAATTGAGAAAACCCTAAAGTGTAAGGTATATAGAGATAAGCTATATTTGAGATAGGAGGGGAGGAGTATCACAGATTAATATCAGAACAATAAGAAAAGAAACCCAGAGAACTCCATTTTTCTTCATCAATCTCTCACAGATCCCTCCACAACCGACCACCCTTTCTAGTCATCACTGAACCACCTATTATCTTCCTCATCCACCTGCCACTTTCGCCCATTTCCGGTATCCTCACATAACTCACTATTTCTGCAACAACTTCACCCAGCTGCCCTTCGTTCCATAACAATCTCCCCCGTCCATCCGCCCTTCGTCTTCTGCTCACCACACAACTCATCAACCGAAGCTCCATTTCAGCTAGCACAACCTTCATCTCCTCTTTGCTCAACATCCAACCCACAACCATATTCCACTTCTCAACTATGAATAATAATTGCACGTGTTCATCACTTGCTACATCCAACAACAAGAATTCTTCCATCATCTTCGAGTTGGTAGTTCATATACTTTCACTACTTTATTTAATTAACTTTATGGGTTGTTTTGTTAAATGAATATTGAATTAACTGAGGTTGTTATTTGTTATGGTAAATAAGTGTTGAATTTGTAGATAATATTGTTATTGAAGGTTATTGGTGATATTGTTGTTGAATTAAATGATGAGATAATGGTGATTATTGTTTGCAATTGATATGTTGAAAGTGAATGAGAACCTTGAGTTTAAATGATGAACATGTTGTTGTTTAAATTGAGGTTTAATTATGGAGTTTTTTGTGTCAAATTGGAATGAGATTTTGATGTCAATATCATGCTACATGAGTTGATGTGATTGATGCTTTGATTGATGATTATGGTGTTTGGTTGTTTTGCATTGTCGAAGTTATAATGATAAATGTGATGAAGTTTGATTCCATTACCATGTTACTCAATTAATTTAAGAATTATTGATGACATTTTTGGTGTTACTTGTGTCAATTTTGAATGAGTTAAACTTGGTTTTAATATTCATTGTTTCTCATTGGTTTCAAAACATGTTTGAGATGGAATTATGGAGTCATCTTGTGTAAATTGAGTTGTTGCTCAGATTTTGATTAGGTGATTAAAGTTTATTTTAAAACTTGGTTTTCAAGCTTTGAAGTTGATTTGAGTAGCAATGAGCTATTGCTAATTGATTTTGGTTTTAGTGTTTGGAATAATTTAATTGAAATGTATTATGTGTATGGGGTTTGTTTTGAGACTTAAAGCTTTCATGAGACTTAAGATTGTAAGTTGTTAACTCTTCAGATTTCATATCTTTTACCACTTCCTATGTTAGTTCAGAAGTTGAATGTTAGTTACTGTAGCAGTATAAAGTTGGGACTAAGCCATTGATTAACTTAACTCACAAAGTAAAAGTCGCCACCGCATTTTATTATTTTAAAAGGAAAATGGGAAAATAGCGAATAAAATCCACAAAAAACTAGAGATCAAGGTAAGAAGGTTGATTATGTAAAGGAAAAGTATTAGCATCTTAAACATTTACGGTACTCCACAGGAACCTCTTTGAAAATCTGTGTATTTTTGGCTAAAAATGTTGTTTGCAAAAGATAACTGAAGGGATAAAAGAAAAGATGTACTTTTTATGATTTTTGATTTGACAAAGCTTCCAATGAGCTTTGGGCCTACATACCAACAATTTGCAATGTTGAAATCAAAACCTATATAGTTCGGGTAAAAAAGACCAAAATTAATTTGTTATGATTGGTTTTAATGTAAAAGACATTCTGAGTGAAAAACCAATAAACTATGACAATTATGGTAAAAGATAACTTGCTTCATCTTTAATATGGAGAACTTATAGTCTGGACCAACTCAACAATGCAAGTATTAACATATAAGTGGGAATTTAGTTTAATATTACCATGTTTGTTAAATTGGTGAGATTTACAAACACTCAAAGAAAAGACTAATATCTTAAACTTTTTGAAAACATTAAAAGAAAAAGTGAACTAGTGCACAAAAAGTTTGAATAAGGTTAATGACTTTTAATCTTTTAAAATATGTCAAAGTATGATTAAATGGATTAAGGTTTTAATTTTAAAAAAAGAGTTTTGAAAATGCTTGGACCTAAGTCCAAGTTTATTATGAAAGTGATTCAAGTTTGAAAACAATAAGAGTTTTGAAAAGGATGGGGAAGATTTTGAAATTAAAGAAAATGAGAGGAGATGAAGAGACTATCCTAAAGCACAAAGTAAAATCTAAGTTAGGAAAGGTCTAACCAAACAAGAAG
Organism: Vicia faba; assembly: GCA_948472305.1. NCBI lineage: Eukaryota > Viridiplantae > Streptophyta > Magnoliopsida > Fabales > Fabaceae > Vicia > Vicia faba. Next base: position 1,142,709,665 of record OX451737.1, read on the forward strand.
AAAACAATTAACATAATTGAGTCAATATAGCATTCTCATCCTTTGAATTAAAGCCACAAGTACAGAGGAGACCAAGAGCATACCAATCACCATTTGAAAATAAATCACAAGTAAGGAAGTATCATAGAAACCTAGGGTTTTAAAACCCAAAGCAAGGTCTTCAATATTGAGCCATGTATCAGATAGATCACTTAAGGCCAACATGACAACACCTGCACATAAAAGATTTTCCAATACACAAATAGAATAACAACAAAGACAAAAGAAGGTCCAAAGGTCCCAAGGTCTCAAAGTATCAAGGTTTCTAATCCTAAGTCCAAGAGGTCCAAAACTCCAATATGTCAAGGATAGTAACCAATAGTCCATAAAGAGCCTTGAGTCTTTTAATGTTCAAGTTTGTTATTAAGTATCTTCAAAAGAAAGAGAAATCTCAAATGAGCAAAGATGAAATGACATATATAAATAAATGCTCAAGTGAAAAAAGAAAACAAAATAGCATGAAATGTAAATGCTAAAGATAAAAGTAAATAAAGATAAAAACATAAAATAAAAACATAAAGTAAAAGCATAAAGTAAAAGTTAATTGTTAGTAAGTTAGAAGTTAATGGTCAAAGGTATGATCAATGATGATTGAATGATGATCTTGGACCAAAAATAATGAAGACCCATTAGAGGATTGATAAAACCAAAGTCTCCTAACATCAAGCTTCATGGGTATGGACCCAAAGATCACCAATCAATCATACTTGGACATTCAAATATAAAGTTTGAGCCATAAAAGATCATTTTCCGATTCAGGATAAATTTAGCATTATGTTAAACAATCATAGACGAACTTATGTAGAAGTAAATATTATACGAGACCAGACAAAAACAATGTATGTACCATACATGTTAGAGATATGGTAGAAACCATACTCCTAAAACATGTGGCACAAGTAAAAAAAAGTGATCAAGACCTAGGTCATGGAAGATACATCATGATAAACTTTCAACAATGTCAAGTACCTTGAATGATCAAAGGATCACCTAGAGGTAGTTTGAAAATGTTGAAAGTTCTTCAACTATCCATAAGCTTAGATGAACTTAAAGTTCAAATGCCTTATATAAATTGATCAAAAAAAGAAAATAAAAGAAAGGGGATGAAGTAGAAATAGACAAGAAATTAAATCCCACATTTGAATGAAATGATTAATCAAGCTATCATTAAAATCATTCATCCATTTTAGTGGAGTTTAAACATAACACCCAAGATCCAATGATGTTAATGAAACTTATGACTAAAATTCATATGATCCAAAATTATCCAGAATATATACAAAAATAAAATTGTATTTAATAACCAAAATATAATAAGAAAGATGATTTTTAAAATGATTTTAAAATGAAAATAAATGGATAAATAGAAAACTATATTCAAAACATCAAATAAAAATTAAATGAGACAAAGAAAAGTCAGAAATGATTTCTAATATTTATAAAAAAAAATTGGCAATTTTTGAAAACATAAAAGTATTTTTAAACTAATTAAAATCACTCAAATAAGTGAAAAATAATTAAAAATAACAAAAATTGCAATTAAATTCCAGAAAAATTACACTAAGTCAGAAATTATATAAATGAATTTTATGAATTTTTTTTCATATTCTTTGAACGAAAAACGAATTTATTATAAATTTTTTAAGTTCAAACGAATTAAAATCAAAATAGTAAAACTAAATTAAAACAGATAAATTTATAGTCATCAGATCAAGTCATCATGCCATTTTATGTAAGATCTACGAGGTACACTGTAAAAACAGTATGCAGGCGCACAGAGAATTAGAGTTACCATCATCTTTTCAGACGAGGACAAGTAGCGGAGGGACCACTTCTCCTCCACTGGGAGGCGCACAGATTTCGAGGCAAAAAAAACTTGTTGTAAACTTAATGTTATCGTTGGACAACAACAACAATTATTTCACTTTTCAATAAAACTTCATATCTCTCTCTTTTCTATGTATCAGCCCACCCTTTCATATTGTTTTTCTTTTTTTAAACAAAACAAAAATTCATAACAAAAGAAGAACAAAAACAAAACCCAGTGGTAGAGAAGAACAACAGGAGACAAAAATGAAGTTTCACGGTGGTGCGTTGGTGATGGTACGGCGGTGCCACCGTGAAACCTACGGTTTTCAATTTTTTTTAATGTTTTCGTGTATAGTTTTGCCTTCTGGTTTCAAATTTGAGAGTAATTTAAAAAAAAAAAAACAATCGATCAGAGTAAATCTACAAACAAAGTTTTAAAAAGTTTTAGTCCAAACAAACAATAATCAACACGGAAATGTAAAGAGGAAAGCAAATTCGTGCAAGACAGAGGAATTCTCAACTTTTTAGAAGAAGAAAGAAGGAAACGATAGTGGGAGGCTTCAGGCGCGGTGGTTTCTGAATTCCAGTGTGGTGGCTGGAGATTTCAGGCGCGGAGGCGACTGTTTCAGGTGAGATTCAATTTTTTCCCTTTGCTATGAGTTTGTCAGTCTAAGTCCGAAAAATTCCCCCTTGTATCAGTGTGAATCAATGTTTATATAGAGCTTCAGATTAGGGCTTTGTGTGAGAATGATTGGGCTGAAAAATGAGAAATGGAATTTTCAAATTTTGCTTCAAACCAGCCTGTGAAATTCCTTGCCTTGAGACCAATAATCTCCTTTTGTTTCCATTGTTTTGTGTTGTTTTGAAATGTCAAATGGGCTTGAATTGTATGTGTTTTTTTTTAATTTGTTGGTGTATTTGTTGGGGAAATATTGGAATGAATTGTTGTTCTTTTTGTTGGAATTGTGTTTAAATGAATATGATGAAATTGATTTTTTGTTGAACCTTATGAACCATGGGCTGTTTTGATTGAATTGATATGCTAACACACCCTTTCAATTTTCTTGTTTTCATGGCATGATGATTATTGGAGAGGAAACTGTGTCAAATGAAGTCTTGAAGAATTTGGAATGAAGCTTTGAAGAAATGTTTGAAGAATATTATTGATTCAATAAGCCTTGGAGAATTGATGGAAAAAGTTGAAGTTTAGGTTTAGAAAGGCTTGAATTATTCTTGTTGTAAGAAAACAAATATTGGTGTATTCTTGTAATTTTGATTTGAATTAAAATCTTGAATCAAACTTGTAGCTTGTCTTGAAGATGACGTATGGAACCTGAATCATGAATGAAATTTCTTGAAGTTTAAGTAAGAAGAACTTGTGTAGAATTGATGTGACTTTGAAGTTTCGAAGTGATGAATGAGGATCCCAAACAATGAATGGAATATTGTGAAGTTGCTTGAAACTCAAAAGGGAATCTTGGATAAATTTGTATGCTTGAAACTTGAACAATTTCTCTTGAGTTTTAGATGTGTAAACTTCAATACTTGAATAAAATATTGAATGAATTTTCTCATGAGTGAAGCATAAACACCACTTTTGAATAACCTTGAGAAATCTTGAATCATTGTTGAATAAAGACGAATGCCTTAAGTTTTCAAGTAACTTGCAATGGACCTAAACTTGTATCTTGAATTCCAAACAATTCACATGAATGGACATAAACTTTATGAATCAATTCTTGAGGAAAAATTGGAATTTGTTTGAATTAACAACTTTGCATTCCACACAAACCATAATCATAAATTCTTTTTTACTCAAAATTGATAGAAATACTTCACAACTATGAACCAAACTTCAATTAAATCACAAATTCAAGAAATAATCAAATTCCACTTGAAAAGTTGATGACATCTTAATCCACACCAAAACACTTTGACTTGATGGCTAAAAACCTCAACACAAGGAATCAACGTCTCAACTTCTTGATCCAAATCCCTGTCTTCTAAAAGAAAAAAACAAACATAACATATTTTTTGAATTTTGGTTAGAGATTAGTAAATATAAAATATGTATGTACAAGATACACAATTAAGGTGCTTGGTGATACCTCAAGGAGAAACTTAAAGAGAGGAGTATAAGTGATAGGCATCCCAAATGTGTGATCTTGATGCATTGTAAGACCATGAGATGATGAGGGATCTTAAGGGTAAACATCAGGTTATAACAATTACCAATTTGATTCTTGTTCTTGTTTTACTCCTTCCTTCATACATATATGTGATTCTTGATTGAGAAAAATATTGAATTAATGCAAGTTTCATTTGGTGCTATTTTTAATCCCTCTTGTGATTATTAACTTGGTTTTTGGTTTATGTAAGATTTCAAGATGGCTCAAATGCACTTCTTACTCTTAGCACAACTTTGTTGCTTTTAGTTAATTAATTAGAAGTCTATTTAGTTAGTTGATTTTGTTATTAAAAATTAATTAGTTTTGCTAATTAATTTTTCTTAACCTTATTAATTAATTTAATTGACTCTTAATTAATTAATTAATTAATTAATTAACATTTACTTCATATTTCATTTAGCTCTGATACATGGTTCTAACCCATTTATACTTTAGTTCCTTTTTCATATGAGACCTTTGGATTACATCTTTGTTATCCTGGTTTTGTCTGTTTGTTTGGAGTTTCATCTGATGCAGAGATTCTTATTCGGTATCTTGATGATCATTCGATGCTTTGAGCTCTATCTGATACCTTGGTTTTATATGATGCACTTTCTTATTGTGATTTATTTTCACTTGATGCTTGGTATACTCTTGGTTTATTCTTTGCTTGTGGCTTTAATCTAAAGGATAAGAATTATGTGTTTACTCTATTATGTCAAATGTTGACTTTTTGGTTGGTCAGATCTTCCTTACCTTAGCCTTTACTTTATGCTTTAGGATAGTCTTTTCATCTTCTCCCCTTCTTTAATTTTCAAAACCTTCTTATTTTCTTTGTTGATTGTTGTGTTCACATGTACCCTTAAGAGTTTGATTCAATCTTGTTTAAGGTGTGAATTAAATAGACTTTCGGTTCTAAACTAAGCATGATAACATTAGGTAGAAGTTTCCCTGGATCCTTAACCTTAGGACCATGATGCATGATAACTTTTAGGTAGTTTCCCCTTTGATATCCTAACTCTAGCGCCATTTTGCATGACAATATTAGGATTTGAGTTTTCCCTTTATTTTTTTTATTCCTCTTTGCATTTGCATATTTAAAACTAAAACTCTTTCTTGATCAAAAACTCAAAATACTTAATGAATAAAGATGTGGGTAATATGTCACGAGCCTTAAGTGGTGGTGTTGTACCCCAAAATTTTCCCTCCCATATTTCTCAAAACATTTCAAGAAAGATCCTCAAGTTGCTCAAGGTAGTCCAAGAGTTGGCCAGACAAGCTCTCTCCTAAGACAGTCTACCTCAAATTAGGATTTCATGTTGCATAAAGATACTTGAATCCAAGTGATCCTAAATTCTCACCAATGTCCTAACATGTTCTCAAGATCATCCATGTCAAGTTTCAAGCCTTGCAGAGGAAGTTTGCTCAGTCAATTGCTCAAAGGCCTAAAAATCGACTATGTTAGGGCAAAAGTCAATTGTGGCTCACATACAGTTAGACTTCAATATTTTTGGTCAACATCCTCATTTTGAAGTATATTTCATCATTTGATCAAGGGTTGATCATGATTCATCAAGGATTGCTCATAATTCATCATGATTCAAAAGTTGTTAAATTAAGGTTTGTAGGAAAAGTCAACTCAGCTTTGACCAAGCATAACTTTCTCATACTTTCTCATAACTTTCCCTACAATCCATATTCATCTCCAAAGTTCAAAATATGCCCTCACAAGATGTTATGAATTTGGATATTATAGATCATTTTAAAAAGTCAACAAAAACACCCTTTTTGTCAAAGCTTCACACATGAGCATGGAATATCAAATTGAGATGAGACCAAAAGGATTGCTTAGAGGACATCTCAAGCTTTATAAAAAGTCCAAGAACATATCCAAAGAGTCAAAATTGAGGAAGTTATACATTGTTGAAGTTGACCCTTTTTGAAAAATTGCCAAAAGTCAACTATCCCTAAAACTTCAATTTTTGCCAAATGGGCCCAATCTTTTTCACTTATTTTGAGTTGGAAACATAGTCCACGAGCTCTAGCCTTTGCCACTTGTCCATATATTATTTTTATTATTTATTTTGATTTTTATTTAAATTAATTCAATTTAAATCAAAACAAATCAAATAAAATCCAAAATATTGAAAGTAAGAGATTTTGTGCTTGTTTCAGGTTCCAATTACAGCTAGCAAGTCATTCAAAATTGTATCAAGGCATGGTGTGAACAAAAGGATTGAAATTGGCCAATTTTGGAAATTTTTCAAAGTGAATCAAATCAAAGATCCAAATCATTGATGGAGGAAGATTGAGAGCAGTTATCAACCCTAATCCCTTCACTAATACATATAGAACGAAGCCAGACCTAAAAGGGAGGTTAGAAAGAGGCGCAGCAAGCAAAGCAATATTGGAAAAAAATCAGGAAAAGTGTAAGATCGAATTCCATATTCCAGGCATCCTCAAGGCTTTCTATCCATCCCAATCGATTCCTGGGAGTGTCAGCAAGCTAAAGCAATCAAGAACCAAGCCGTCCAAGCCCCAAAAATCTTTGTAAGTCACTCACGACATAACTCTGTTCTTGAATTCGAATAGCATGATTTAGGAATTGTTAGGATGAATTAATTGTAAATTCTTGATCTATGGAACATTTGCAAGCTTCATGTATTGATTAATTGCATTTATATGGCCTATATTGTAATTCACCATTGTTAGGGTTTGTAGCTCCGAATTAGGGATTTTGCTTCCATGTGAAATTAGCTCTCGTGAATGGTACCTGATCGGTAAAATAGCAAGTGTACTATTTTATCGATGTAGTAATAATGGGAAAAACCCCAAAGTCGGTCTCTTGAGGACTGCACAGTGAAATTAAGTTTGTTCGAATGAATATCAATTGAACAAAAGAAATGGTTGATTGTTTGTTTCGAACTACAATAATACGAAAACTAAATTTACGAGAAGATTATATGTGACGATGAGAATAATTCCCGGGTGGTGTATGAATCGCGATACAATGACCAATTTGTTTCGTTATTCTAAAAAGCTATGTTTCACCTTTTCTTTCCCTATGCCTAAAGTTATTTTTCCGCAATTCCTTTTAAGAAAAAAACCTTTGGTATTCTCTCTTTGCCCTAATTCCTCAGATGCCAAGAGAGAATATCAAGCACTAGTTCAGACATAAAAAACAGGTATTCAGAGGGTATTCTAATTCCTTAGGAATATCGACTATGATAAAAGTGATGCAACAGGATTAGGATTGTTGATCAGGCCAACCCTAATACCGATCAATAATCATTTCTTCCAAGCAGATTAAGCATTAAAAACGTTGCACACAATAAAGAATAAGGTTTAAACATAAAACTCATATTACGAAACATCAATTAGTCATTACAAAGCAAATCAGGGACACCTCCCTGACATTGGGAGGTTTAGCTACTCATGTTCATAATACTAATGAAAACAGTCTCAAGAAGAAAAGTCATTACAATAGGATTTGGATAGGTTGGATCCTCGATTGCTTCCGCTCTTGATCGATCCTTCTTCTCCTTGAATCACCACTCTAAGCTCTCTCCAATACGTTAATTCTCCAATCCCCCCTGGTTCTCTAACCCTCATCTCCAATATAACAGTATTCTCAAATATTAAAAGAAATGTCCAAACTGCCCTCAAACTTGTCCCAGTCAGCATGTCGAAAAATAGAAATTTTGCCTCTGGATGCCCTGACACGGGCCGTGTTGTGTGACACGGGTGGCCGTGTCAGGTCGCTGCTTCACAGAATAAAATTCACGCCTTCAGGGGACACAACACGGTCCGTGTTGTACAACACGGGTGGCCGTGTTGTGTTGCTGGTTTGTCATGTTTTCCATCTTCTGCAGGAGCCACGACACGGGCCGTGTTGCACGACACGGGCACCCGTGTCACACTTCTGAAATCTTCGTTTTCATGCGTTTCTTCTGTATTTGGATCATTTTCGCATTGGTGTCGGATAGCCAACTAGACAGAAACCTGAAACATCTTGAAACAACAACCAAATTACACGCACCAACGGTAAAAATGATGAAAACATGGACACATGACTTGCTTATCCTAATCAGAGAATACTGATGAAACATAATTAAAATACTAAAAGAAAACTCATGAAAACACAAGAAACGACACTAAAACCTGCTTGGAAAGTACGACAAAAGATCACTGATCAAACTCCCCCGAACTTGAACTTTTGCTTGACCTCAAGCAATAGGCTTGCATAGCACCTTAATAACCCAATCAATAGCTTAAAACTTGCGGATGAAACGATGATACTCGTACGTGAGTTTTCGTTCTAAGTCACCGGATGAATACTTTCTGGTACTTCTCTCTCAATCAAGGTATCGCACGAACACTAAACCGCAGTGTACCACGGACCTCAATCTCCTTTATGGTAACCTCTCTAACTATGCTTTGGGCTTAGGTCTTATTTTTCGATTTTCTACCCTTTTCATTCGGACAATCATTTTTAAGGCTTTTTATGATTTTTCGTTGTATGCACAAGATTGATCAAATGTATTTTTCTTTACACCCTTTTTTTTTTCTTGTCCCTTTAGGGACGACCTTTAGGTTCAACCGCCGTTAGGCTGAATAACCGGGTGAGGGTTACCCAACTTAGAAGGATCGATTGTCTAATTGTCTTTATTCATTTTTTCGGTGCTCTTTTTTTTTTATTCAACAATTTTTCTCGATCAACCTTGCACACACACTTAGTATAGATTAAGCCTGACTGTCAGTAGAAACTATTCGGGGCATACTTCTCAGATCAAAGTACCATGGCACAAATCTACACGTTAGACTCATTCCTTACTCAGAAGACTCAGTGTGTTCGTGTTATACCTCAACATCAAGATTTTTCTAATTTCCCCAACCGGTTTCTTTTCACTCAACTCTACATACTTTCTCCTCACTTCACTCGCAAAAACCAAATACAATACGCAGCACTAATTAATTTTTCCGTCCAAGTCGGGGTGTTTTCACAACGGATTTCTAACATATTTCCAAACAAGCAACTTAAAACAACTACTGACTCAAAAGAAAACTAACACAGAGGAAAGAAAACTAAAAGAAAACTAGAATAACAAAGCAAAACACATAAATAAACAAATAAATACCCCCCCACACCTGAACTCAACAGTGTCCTCACGGTTGAAGAACGAGTGCAGGAGGGGACTCACTGAGGTGGCTGTTGGCCGTGCAACCGCATCTATTGCATCCACTCATGCATTTCCCCAATGAGCTTCCCTTGGCGGAGCTGCTCCTCCCTGTCTCTTTTCTTCTCATCGCCTTGCCTTGTCTGCTCACTACGGATATAGCACATCTGATCGTGCATCCAATCCCATTCGTTTTTGGTCATGCTCCACGAACCGGTCGACGAGTCACCAGGATTCGGCATAGGAGTCTCTTCTGGGATAGGGTCCTCACCAGGTTGATTATCCGCTTCACCTTCCGAACCTGCATAAGCATCAAAATTTTCTCCATCGTCTTGCATAGGACTTGCGTACAACCAGTTAGCTTGTTTGTCAATAGAAATAAAATCAGGAGCAGGTAAAGCTAACAAATGGTGATTACGGGTAACCAGGGAATAATAATCATTAAAAACTTTGATCATACCTTGGGTGGTGAGTGTAGCTAAGTCAATCTTAGTCTTACCTCCCACTGTGGGTTCCTCCATCAGTAGTGGACCGTAGCCGAGGTAGTCAGCTATCTGGGTGATCATCCCTCCAACAGAAATGTCACCAGTAGCGGCATTGGCTACCCGCTTCAGGTGATCGGCAGCAAAAGCAACGATATTGATGAGTTCCTTGTTAGCCATGCCATAGAGCAAGTATAGCTCTCTTTGTGTGGCCACCCCGGTACTATCCCCTCGGAAGAAAAGGGTGTAGGCCAACCCCTTTTGGGCATATCGGAAACAAGGGTTGTGAATGCAAGAAGCCTTGGCCCCCTTAGCGACATATTCAGAGCTCCCTGTAATTGCTTTCCAAAAGTCGCTTGCAACAAAAGTGGTGGGAGGTACCCCAGGGCCAAAGCTCGGGAGCTTAAGAACGCGCCCCAACTCCGCGACCGATAGAGAATGGTCATTATCAAACAAACGAAATTTGAGAGTGCCAAAATACTCCTCATCAGAGCCTGTCCACCTATGACGAAGCTGAAAATCCAAAGAACTCAAAAATTCGAAGGTTATGCGCTCAAATGTCGGCGCTTCAAACTGCATAAATTCAAGCATGCCTAAAGTATGAAACATCCTATGTACCTCCATTCGCAGCCCTAAGTTATCTAAAGTGTCATTACAAATGTACCTGGCTGGAATCAACTTACGTTTCACCAATCGAACATACTTGCGTTGATGGTCCGGATCCTCAAATAGAATACCATGAGCATTCGCCATGCGATGAGCTCATTTCTTAGGGCGGGAGGATTCAGTGACAGCCTTTCCAGTATCTCTGCGTGGAGGCATGGTGAGAACCTGTAATAACACAAATCAAAAAAAAAATCGACAGAGAGATTAGACAAAACGGAGACCGTAGGAATAACAATGGAGATGAGATGATCAACTTTCTCAACAGGGATGAGGAGTTTTAGTGAGTGGGTAATGCCAAAAAGTGAAGCTTAAAGGAAGAGTAGCAATGGAGGCTAGGGCTTGGAGAGTGAGAGAGAGGTAGAAGAAGAAGGGTTAATGAGAATAATAAAATAATATGTGGTAAATAATAGAGTTAAAAGTGGGAAAGGGATAAAAATTCGTGGGCCCAACTAAAAAATCATAAATTTCGCCTGCTGACACGGGCCGTGTTGCACGACACGGGCACCCGTGTCAGACCCCTGGTATGCCACAACACGGGCCGTGTCGCACGACACGGGCACCCGTGTTGCATCCCTGTTCTGCCACGAAAGTAATTTTCCCAAACCATGATCTTCAGTAGCCACAACACGGGCCGTGTTGCACGACACGGGCGCCCGTGTTGCATCCCTGTTCTGCCACGGAAGTAACTTTTAAAACCATTTCCTGACACGGGCCGTGTCAAGCAACACGGGTGGCCGTGTCAGGGCTCTGAAATCACACCAAATCATGAATTTTACTGCTTTTTCAACCCCGTTTATTCGACACCTCTCTTTCCGGCTTGATCAGTGAGACACATCAACTACAGACCTACAAAATGAACAAACAAAAATTAAATAAAATCGTGGGTTGCCTCCCACGTAGTGCTGCGTTTATCGTCGCGTGGCTCAACGGTCCGTTGTCCTACTGAGTAAGACGAATGACCTCAACCTGTCCAACCTTTTGACCTTGAAAATAAGGCTTAAGTCTCTGCCCATTAACTTTGAAGATGTCTCCATTGGCTTGATTCTTAATCTCGACCGCTCCATACGGAAACACCTTATGAACCACAAAGGGTCCAGACCATTTGGACCGCAATTTTCCTAGGAATAGCTTCAAGCGGGAATTGTACAGAAGGACCAGCTGTCCTTCCCAAAACTCTTTTTTCTGGATTCTCCCATCGTGCCACTTCTTGGTCTGTTCCTTGTAAACCTTGGCATTCTCATACGCATAATTCCGAAACTCTTCTAATTCATGCAGTTGCAGAATCCTAGAATTTCCTGCTAGAGATACGTCCATGTTCAAGAATTTGGTTGCCCAAAAGGCCTTGTGTTCCAACTCTAGAGGCAGATGACAGGCTTTGCCATAGATGAGTTGGTACGGTGACATGCCGATAGGTGTTTTGAAAGCAGTTCGGTAAGCCCATAATGCATCATCTAACTTTGTCGCCCAATCTTTTCGCGACGAACTTACCGTCTTCTCCAGAATCTGCTTAAGCTGTCTATTAGACACTTCGACCTGACCACTCGTTTGAGGATGGTAAGGAGTGGCTACTCGGTGCTTCACATTGTACTTTTGAAGGAGTTTCTCCATGAGGTGATTTAGGAAGTGAGTTCCTTCATCACTTATAAATGCTCGCGGTACTCCGAACCTGGAAAAGATGTTCTCTCGCAAGAACTTGACTACTACCTTAGCATCATTGGTTGGTGAGGCTACCGCTTCCACCCATTTCGATACATAATCCACAGCAACAAGGATGTAGTTCTTCCCGAATGACGGTGGAAATGGACCCATGAAGTCAATCCCCCAAACATCGAATAACTCGACCTCTAGCATGAAATTCTGGGGCATTTGATTTCTCTTTGATATGTTCCCGGTCCACTGACACTTATCACACTCCTTCACCATCTCTTGGGCATCTTTGAACAATGTCGGCCAGTACAATCCGGATTGCAAAACTTTAGATGCAGTGCGGTCACCGCTAAAATGTCCACCGTATTCGGAATCATGATATGCTCTCAACACATACCTTTGTTCTTCCTCAGGCACGCATCGTCGTATCAACCCGTCCACTCCTCTCTTGTACAGGTAAGGGTCGTCCCATAGATAGAACCTGCAATCATGAACAAACTTTTTCTTACGGTTAGAATCATAATCATCTGGTATTATACCGCCAACAAGGTAGTTTGCATAATCCGCAAACCAAGGCACTCCAATAACAGCTAGGATGTGTTCATCAGCAAACTCATCCTTTATTGGACGCCGATCTTCAGTCTCCTCAATAGGTGACATTCGAGAGAGGTGATCAGCTACAGTGTTCTCACACCCTTTCTTGTCAGGAATTTCTACATCGAACTCTTGGAGGAGTAAAATCCACCTCAGGAGTCTCGGCTTCGATTCCTGCTTAGCAAAAAGATATTTCAAAGCAGCATGGTCAGTGTACACAATTACTTTGGAACCCAATAGATATTGCCTGAATTTATCAAAGGCATAAACAACTGCTAACAACTCCTTCTCGGTAGTTACATAATTCATCTGTGCAGGGTTCAACACGTGACTAGCATAATAAACAACATGAAGCAGCCTTTCTCTCCGCTGTCCAAGAACAGCCCTTACCGCAATGTCGCTCGCATCGCACATGATCTCAAAGGGGAAAGACCAATCCGGCGCTATCACAATGGGTGCCGACACCAGTTTATTTTTTAGTGTCTCAAAAGCATCGACACACTCTTTGTTGAATACAAAAGGCTGGTCCTTAACTAACAATGTCGTCAATGGCTTGGCTATTTTCGAAAAATCTCTGATGAACCTACGGTAGAACCCCGCATGGCCTAAGAAACTCCGAATACCTTTCTCATTCACAGGCGGTGGTAATTTTGAGATAACCTCCACTTTAGCTTGATCGACTTCGATCCCCTTGTGAGAAATCTTGTGACCAAGAACAATGCCTTCTCGTACCATAAAATGGCACTTTTCCCAGTTTAGGATCAGATTGCTTTCTTGACATTGCTGCAAAACAAGTGAAAGGTTAGCTAGACAATTATCAAATGAGGATCCAAAAACAGAGAAATCGTCCATGAAGACTTCCATATGCTTCTCAAGCATATCAGCAAAAATAGAAGTCATGCATCTTTGAAATGTTGTTGGGGCGTTGCACAACCCGAATGGCATCCTTCGATAAGCAAAGACACCGTAAGGGCAAGTGAAGGCCGTCTTCTCTTGATCCTCTGGTGCAACCGCAATTTGGTTGTACCCGGAGTATCCATCCAGAAAACAATAATAGTCATGCCCAGCTAACCTTTCCAACATCTGGTCAATGAATGGTAGCGAAAAATGATCTTTTCTTGTGGCTAAATTTAGTCTCCGGTAGTCAATGCACACCCGCCACCCAGTGACCGTTCTAGTTGGGATCAACTCATTCTTTTCATTCACGACTACCCTAGTACCTCCTTTCTTGGGCACCACATGAACGGGACTCACCCATGAACTGTCTGAGATAGGGTAGATAAGTCCTGCATCTAACAACTTTACAACTTCTTTTCTCACCACCTCCTTCATAACCGGGTTCAATCTCCTCTGGGGCTGCACCACTGGTTTGTGATCTTCTTCCATGAGAATTTTATGCATGCAAACCGTCGGACTAATACCTTTGAGGTATTCGATTTTCCAACCAATGGCACCTTTGAAATTTTTAAGAACTTCAATTAACTTGTCTTCCTGCACACTTTGCAAATTAGAGCTAATGATCGCGGGACATTTTTCATCAGTGTCAAGGAAAACGTATTTCAGATTCTCAGGAAGCTGTTTCAACTCTGAACTTTTTGGCTTGTCTTCATTACCGTTCAACTCTATAGGTTGCCTTAGGTCTTCCCACCTATGTGTCCGGGATCTTTTTAGAACATGTTGAATATTCAACATTTCCACCACTTCCATTTCACTACTATCAACTGCTTCATTTTCCTTAAAAATTGACATACTCAAGACTCTTTCGAGAGGTAATTTGGATACACTCTCCACATGATCCCTTTCTCCTACTTGCTCAAACACTTGAATGTTGCTACTTGTGCCAAAGTCCTCTTTATGTCTCATGGTATTACGAACATCTATTTTCAACTCTTCATCATAAACCTTCAAAGTAAGTGTACCCCCTTCCACATCGATCATAACTCTCCCGGTTTCCAAGAATGGGCGGCCCAAAATTAGCGGAATCTCTTCATCTTCCGGCATTTCAAGGATCACGAAATCCACCAGAAATACAAACTTATCCACTTTCACAAGAACGTCTTGAACAACTCCATAAGGCCGCTTAACAGAATGATCCGCAAATTGGAGAGTCATCCGAGTGTCTTGGACAGCACCAATACCTAACTTTTTGTAGATGGATAGAGGCATGAGACTGATACTAGCACCCAGATCGATTAATGCTCTCTTGAAAGATCTATCACCAATAGTGCAAGGTATGGTAACTGCTCCTCTGTCTTTCTTCTTCACTGGAATCTTTAGGCCCTGCAAAATAGCACTACAAGTTTCGGTTAGAATAATAGGTTCATCTGCAATGGTTCGTTTCTTAGCAATGATGTCCTTCATGAATTTAGCATATGTAGGCATCTGCTCAAGTGCCTCCAATAACGGAATATTCAGCTCCAGCTTTTTAAACAACTCAAGAAACTTCTCAAAATTCTTCTCTTGCTGCCCCTTTTTCTTATTTCTTTGGGGGTAAGGGAGTTTGATCACTGGTTTCGGTTCTCCCACTTTTTCTTTAGTAACCGGGGCTGGTATTACCAATTCCTCCTCAACTCTCTCATTCTCTTTTATGTCCAACTCCACTTCTAACAGTTCATCTTCATTTATCGATGTCTTTTCCACTTCTTCACCTGGTTTCCCTCTCCGTGTAGTGACAACATTGACTTTATGATTGTCCTTTGGATTAGGCACAGTTGTGCTTGGGAGCGCTCCCGGTGTTTGAGGAATTGCAAGATGTTGGGCGATTTGACTCATTTGCACTTCAAGATTCTTTATTGAGGCTCCGGTATTCCTGAAATTGCTTCTTGTTTCTTCTTGGAATTGAGAGTTGTGAGCGGCCATCTTCTCAATGGCAATTTCCCAATCCGCCTTTCTTGGACCCTGTGGTTGGTATTGCTGTTGAGACTGTTGGTATTGTTGTTGTTGAGGTTGGTAAGGTTGTTGCTGTTGATAAGGTTGCTGGCCTTGGACCGGTTTTTGAACGTTTCCCTGTTGGTCCTTCCATGAGAAATTTGGGTGATTTTTCCAACCCGGATTATATGTGTTGGCATACGGATTGTTCTGCCTTAGCATTTGAATCTGCTCAACCTGCTCTTGAGTTGCTACACAATGCATAGCAAAGTGTGGTCCACCACATATTTCACAAAGGACAGCTTGAACTGGTTCCACCTTTGCCACTGTCTGAGTTCCAATATTCATCTTTTTCAACCTTCTCTCTACTTATGCAGCGATTTGATCCTCCATTTTCACAACCTGCTCCGTCAGCTTCAAATCTATCTTGCCATCCGGTTGGTTCACAGTACGATCATACAACTCAAGATGCTCGTTGGCAGCGATAGCCTCTATAATTCTTCTGATACCAGTAGTTGTTGAGAAATTTGTAGATCCACCGGCAGCAGTATCTATAAGCTGTTTTGTCTTTAATCATGAGCCATTCACGAAGTTTTGCATCTGCTCAGTTGCGTCCATGTTGTGAGTAGGACATGCAGTTAGACATCTCTTGAACCTCTTGTATGCATCCCCAAGTGATTCCCCTTCTTTTTGTTTGAAATTGACAATATCGTATCTTTTTCGGATGAACACTGAAGCAGAGAAATACTCGTTGAGGAATGCTGTTTCCATCTCTTGCCATGTTGTGATGCTCCCAGCTGGAAGTGAGTAGAACCACTCTTCCGCATCATCAGTAAGTGTAAAAGGAAACATAACAAGTCTCTTTGCCTCCTCGGAATGACCCTCGATTTTCAACGACGTGGTGGTAGTAAGAAATCTCTGAAGATGCTTATTTGCATCCTCGTTGATTCTTCCGGCGAAAGGCTTGCTTTCCAACTGGCGGATGGTAGATGGATGTAGCTGGAAGTGTGCTACATTCACTGGTTGATTGACAATGGTCATCCGGTTTGGTTGAGCGTTTACCCCTCTGTAGTCCCCTAGCAATCTCTCTGCTGGGGGTTGACCTCCTGCTACGTCACCATGATTCTGATCCATCTCTCTGTCAAAATCTGAGTCGCTGTGCTCAGATTGCACAGACACTTCGTCTTCCGTTTCTTGATTTATAGTATTGGGTTCTGCACTTGATGCTGTCAGTCTTTCAACTCTTAATTGACGGCGTCTCTCGTGCAATGCTCTTTCCGGTTCTGTGTCAAAGGAAAATTTAGCTGAGGTCTGACCTCGCATAAACAAGTCAGACAAAAGTTAGAACAAATAGCACAAATTCGATAAAATAAAATAAAATAGCAGAAGAATAAAATTTTAGTCGCGGAGCAACAAAATTTCAATTGAAATAGATCAACTAAACTTAATTATTTGGCAGTCCCCGGCAACGGCGCCAAAAACTTGATCGGTAAAATAGCAAGTGTACTATTTTATCGATGTAGTAATAATGGGAAAAACCCCAAAGTCGATCTCTTGAGGACTGCACAGTGAAATTAAGTTTGTTCGAATGAATATCAATTGAACAAAAGCAATGGTTGATTGTTTGTTTCGAACTACAATAATACGAAAACTAAATTTACGAGAAGATTATATGTGACGATGAGAATAATGCCCGGGTGGTGTATGAATCGCGATACAATGACCAATTTGTTTCGTTATTCTAAAAAACTATGTTTCACCTTTTCTTTCCCTATGCCTAAAGTTATTTTTCCGCAATTCCTTTTAAGAAAAAAACCTTTGGTATTCTCTCTTTGCCCTAATTCCTCAGATGCCAAGAGAGAATATCAAGCACTAGTTCAGACATAAAAAACAGGTATTCAGAGGGTATTCTAATTCCTTAGGAATATCGACTATGATAAAAGTGATGCAACAGAATTAGGATTGCTGATCAGGCCAACCCTAATTCCGATCAATAATCATTTCTTCCAAGCAGATTAAGCATTAAAAACGTTGCACACAATAAAGAATAAGGTTTAAACATAAAACTCATATTACGAAACATCAATTAGTCATTACAAAGCAAATCAGGGACACCTCGCTGACATTGGGAGGTTTAGCTACTCATGTTCATAATACTAATGAAAACAGTCTCAAGAAGAAAAGTCATTACAATAGGATTTGGATAGGTTGGATCGTCGATTGCTTCCGCTCTTGATCGATCCTTCTTCTCCTTGAATCACCACTCTAAGCTCTCTCCAATACGTTAATTCTCCAATCCCCCCTGGTTCTCTAACCCTCGTCTCCAATATAACAGTATTCTCAAATATTAAAAGAAATGTCCAAACTGCCCTCAAACTTGTCCCAGTCAGCATGTCGAAAAATAGAAATTTTGCCTCCGGATGCCCTGACACGGGCCGTGTTGTGTGACACGGGTGGCCGTGTCAGGTCGCTGCTTCACAGAATAAAATCCACGCCTTCAGGGGACACAACACGGTCCGTGTTGTATAACACGGGTGGCCGTGTTGTGTTGCTGGTTTGTCATGTTTTCCATCTTCTGCAGGAGCCACGACACGGGCCGTGTTGCACGACACGGGCACCCGTGTCACACTTCTGAAATCTTCGTTTTCATGCGTTTCTTCTGTATTTGGATCATTTTTGCATTGGTGTCGGATAGCCAACTAGACAGAAACCTGAAACATCTTGAAACAACAACCAAATTACACGCACCAACGGTAAAAATGATGAAAACATGGACACATGACTTGCTTATCCTAATCAGAGAATACTGATGAAACATAATTAAAATACTAAAAGAAAACTCATGAAAACACAAGAAACGACACTAAAACCTGCTTGGAAAGTACGACAAAAGATCACTGATCAGTACCATCGTGTTCAGGAGGACGAGACGACTCCAACCATAGCATTAGATGTTATTTACATGGCCCATGAAATATTTTGAGAACGCAAAGGTCTGTAGCAACGGACGTTATCCGTAGGTATAGGTTCTCATACTTTTAGCCACGGAAAGAGGAAGGAGACGACTGCGTGTCACTCCCCTGTTGGCCTATTCAAACCTGGCGCACATTTTCTTTTTGTTTACCACTAATTTTTGTTTTTCATACATTATTATTGTTATGTGTTTCATGTACAAATAGAAGCGAATGGCCCGGTGGTAGCCGGGCTGGTGTTAAGGCGCTGGAAGCTTGAGGTCAGGGGTTCGACCCCTGCCTCCACCAAAATGCATTTTTCTTGATTTATTTCAGGTGATCTCACGTATATGCAAGCCAGGAGACCACCATAGGTCCTCATCATCAATCATGCCAAGTGTCAGATGGTCAAATCTGATGGCCATCCAGGAGGGAGCACCATGAGCCAAGTCAAACGCGCATGCACTAGATTTCAGAGGTCAACGTGGACCTTCTCAAATGGGCCCAGATCTGACTATTCACACCCCTCAAAATTGCTATCCAGGCCCAATTTCCTTTCTCTATATTTTTTTTATTATTCTTATATTTATTTTATTTAACTTATTTAATTTATTTACTAACCAAAATTAATTTTCTTTTCATCAAAAATCACAAAAATATTATTTTTCACCAATTAGATTTAGATATTATTTTTCATCAATAAATTAATTAATTTAATTAGGTTTGATTAAATTAGATAACTTTAATTTATTTTTGCAAATAATTAAAATTAATTAGAATAAATAGGTTTTATTA
The DNA here is from genome assembly GCA_948472305.1 of Vicia faba. Classification (NCBI taxonomy): domain Eukaryota; kingdom Viridiplantae; phylum Streptophyta; class Magnoliopsida; order Fabales; family Fabaceae; genus Vicia; species Vicia faba. The sequence continues at coordinate 1,142,728,861 of OX451737.1, forward strand.
CTAATTTAATTTTTTATCTTTTCCTAAAATAACCAAAAAACCAAAAATAGGTCATTTAATTATTTTCACTAATTAATTTAATTAACTAATTAATTTTTATATTTAATTTAGAAAACTTATTTCTTTCATTAAAAACAACAAAAAACATTTTTTCTTCTTTTAATTAGGTTAGAGGGGTCAAAACCCTAATTTCTCGTTGATCTAATTTTTCTCACGCGCTTTATTTTATTCTTATCCCAATTATTGTATCTGCTCACAGTTTGTAATAGTTTTAATTAGGACTTTATCTTTCATTTACCGCTTTACTTTTTAAGGGTTTATTTTTGGCTATGTAAATACCCGAAGCCTTGTAATAGTGTAGTTTAAATTCCGCATTTTAAATTCCGCAAATTATTAATTGTTAGATGTATGAATAATTAGGGTTTACATGACAAGAATGTATGACTAATTTTAAAACAGTTAGATAACCCTAAAATATGCAAAGATAAATAATCTGAAATTGAATCACTCGCACATGCGCACTCCTAGGGTACACTCTCACTTGGTTGCCTTCGGTAAATGGTCATTGAGTATAGGATGCTTTAGTGGTCGTCCTTTTGTCTAAAGATCATAGTTGCCTCAGAAAGGTTGCCTCGGATATTGTTGCCTCAGATAATTGACCCTCAAACTCCAACGACGATACTACCTACTCACTAATAGTGGGATAGCATTGTCTAAAGGAAACAAGCAAAGAATGATTCTTTTTTCGAGTAGGTAGATTAGTTCTAAAGTACTTGCTCAATCAAAACAAACCTTTTTCACACTTACACTCCTTTACAAACAAAGTTTTCAAAAACACTTCATTACACTCTTGAAGACAGAAGCAAGAGTTAAATCGAAGTTAAAACAAAAAATTTTCAAAGCCCCACAAACACAAAGAAAACAATTTTGAAAATGATGAGCAAGTACTTAAGAGCCCGTAGATAACTACGGATAGAAAGGGTTCTAATACCTTCCCTTTCTATAATCTACCCCCCGTACTCAGAAAATCTCGAAAAAGGAATTTTTCTGTGCTTTTTTCCTTTCCTTGTTGGATAAAATAAAAGTCGGTGGCGACTCTTGCTTACCGCAACATTTTGCAAACACAAACGCAAAACGCAAACCAGCAAATTCCTTAAAAAATAGGGAAACACGTCCCGATTTTGGCCACCGTATCACAGAACTAGCGACTCTGCTGGGGACTTTATAAGTGGGGTGTACCTTAGGAATAGTTCATCATATTGTTTTCAATTGTTTGATCTGTTTGCTTTATCTTTGTGGGCTTTGTATCAGAGTTACTATAGATCCTAACCCAGATCTGGGGATACCTTTTAGGTAAGTAGCAATAGATTGTGAGGGAACTATACGGCGTAGACTGATACGGTTGAAGCAGTAGCTACGTTGGTGTGACAGATTAGTTGGTACCGATATCCCTTGTGGAGGAACAAGGAGAGTATGGGGCTGCTAATAGGTCATTAAGCATAAACTGACCTTAGAACCTATAATTGACCAACTTGGCCATAGAAAAGTAGCAGTATGCTACACTCATTGAGACCATACTCTCGTGATGATTCCGGATGCAAGAAAAGGTTGCTAAACTGGAATTATGACCGATCGAGGATGGTCAGTGATATTGAGAACCTCTAGAACCTGGTTACTATTACTAGGACAGATTGAACCAACTAAACTGAAAGAGGGTAATACCTAAACTCCATGCCAGCCTGAAATTTAAGGGTTATTGTGTAACTTGTTTGCCCTTACCATGTTTGCTATTTGTGATACCTGTGGTGTGTTTTTCTCATGACATCATGCATCATGACATTGCATGCATATTTCATTAGACTAACCATTTCAAAGACCAAGGGGATTCATCTTTGTTCTGTTTTGTAGATCATGGCATCTATGCGCAGAAATACCATTCGGATCAGCTTCGTGCAGATACTTGCTCAGCTCAGAGAGTTGGTTTCAAAGGTTCCTGATACTTCTTCCTTTGTTAGAAGACATGGTCATCTCCTTGGTTTGGTCACTTCCAAGCTGGATGAGCAAATCATGAGCGTCTTGTTCCAGTTCTTTGACCCGTTGCACCACTGTTTTACCTTCTCGGACTATCAGTTGGTCCGTACTTTGGAGGAGTTCTCTGATTTACATGGTATATCTATTATAGAGCAGACACCCTTTACAGGTTTGGAGATAGCTCCTAGACCAGAGGATATTGCTTCATCCCTCCATCTGACAAAGGCTAATGTAGTATCTAACTGGGAGACTCGGAGTGGGGAGAAAGGTTTCTTGGCTAAGTTCCTGGTTGATCAAGCTCAACAGTTCTGAGAAAGTTTGGACTTTCAAGAATTTGAAGACATCCTGGCTCTACTCATATATGGCTTGGTTCTGTTGCCTAATTCAGATTCTTTTGTCGATGTGAACGCAATCAAGATCTTCATGTCCCGTAACCTAGTACCTACTCTCTTGGGTGATATCCTGCATGCTCTTTATACCCGTACCGTTCGGAAAAAGGGAACTCTCATGTGCTGTGCACCGCTGCTGGCGAGGTGGTTTATTTCTCACCTCCCCAAATCTATATTGAAGAATGAGGAAGGAATGGGTTGGGGTTACAGAATCATGTCCCTTGCTCATACGGACATCCTTTGGAGTACTAAAGATATGGAAAAGGTAGCTGTCATTAATCGGTGCGGGGAATACCCCATTGTTCCATTGCTCGGAATTAGAGGAGGGATAACCTATAATCCTTGTTTGGCCTTATGACAGTTTGGACGAGCTCGAAGAGACGGTCCTCATGAGTTGTTGCTTCCATACATTGCCTTTGACTTCAAGGGGGATGTTGAAGGACATCGCCGCAGATTTATACGAGCTTGGGATAGGGTGAATAGGTCTGATCCACATGAGCTAGGAATGAAGACTTCTCTCCCGATGCAACCGTATCTCCAACGGATTCGAGCCGGTGCTCAAAAGCTGGGGATGCCATACGAAGCTGTCTTGCCGGTGATTGTGGAGCGTACTGATGAAGAAGGGGTTCCTTATACAATCCTCCATCCTCATATTCCTACTGATCTAGGGACATTGAAGAGGTCTTGGATCCAGCTAAGGGAAGAACGGGATACTTACAGAGAGGACTATCATGAGCAGGAACGGAAGATCCTGAAGCTTACAAGGCAACTGGAGACTGAGAGGACAATCAACGATTATGTCAGCATAAAAGGAAAACGTCCATGGGAACGCTGATGTCTTTTATTGTTTCTAGTTTAGATTTGCTTTTCAATATTTCTTTTGTAACGCCTTAAAGGCATTTGTTAAACATTGTTTCAAGTTTTTATCTAATAAAGTGTGTTTCATTTTGGTTTACAAATTTGAATCTCCCTAAGTCTTTGAAATCATATCATACGCATTCCATTCCCATGCACCTCATTACAGGTACCCTTACAGGTTTCTCATCTTCTTCGCTGTTTATTTCAGCACAACATGTCTTCTGAAACATCTACTGATCAAGCAATTAAGGCTCTTCAAGCTCAGAATGCGCAGTTCCAGGAGATGTTCATGAACTTGGCCAAGAGTCAACAAGATTTGAAGACTCTTATCTTGAAGGACAAGAAGAAGAAGAAGAAGAAGAAGAAGAAGAAGACGGTCCTCCTGAATATGGGTCACAGATTTGGGAACAGGTTGAGACAGGATGTTGATTTATCTCACTCATCTGGAGGGGGAGAAAATCAAGAAGAAAGGAGGGTTCCTAGCCCTGTGGTTTCTGACAATGACACAGATTTTGATGAAGACCAGTATCCTCCTGCTGAGGATAGGTATAAGCAACTTGAAGACCGATTAAGCGCAATGGAGATCCGGAAAGTCCCTGGTCTGGACTTTGGAGATTTGGGTTTGGCATTTGGAGTGGTGATCCCACACAAGTTTAAAGCTCCTGTCTTTGCTAAGTACAATGGGGTATCTTGTCCGAAGTTACACCTCCGCTCGTATGTTAGAAAGATTCAACCATATACTGCTGATAAGAACCTATGGATTCATTTCTTTCAAGATAGTCTGTCAGAGACTCAACTTGAATGGTTCTACCAACTGGAAGGAGCTAACGTCCGTAACTGGGAGGACCTTGCTGCTACTTTTTACAAGCAATACCAGTATAATGCCGACCTTGCTCCCACGTGTACCAAACTTCAGGGTATGTCTATGGGTGCGAGCGAAGGTTTTAAGGACTACGCTCAGAAGTGGAGAGATCTTGCTGGAAGAGTCCAACCCCCTCTGGCTGATAGGGAGTTGGTGGATATGTTTCTTGGGACTTTGTCTGGCCCATATTTCAATCATTTGATCAGTAGTTCATTGTCTGGGTTCACTAAATTCATTATGAATGGGGAGAGAGTTGAGGCCAGTATCAAGAGCAGCAAGATACAGAAGGGTGCTTCGTCAAGTACAGAGAAGAAGCCTTTCAAAAAGGAATCTAGTGCAGTTTACAGCTAGAGGAGCCAAAATCGACCTGAGCGCCGCCAAGCAGTGAATGCGGTGGTAATATCAAGACCAACTGTTGCCCCACAACGCAACAATCAGCAAAGAGCAGAGAGACCGCAAAGGCAGTATACTCGGCTCAGTATGAATCTATCTCAAATTCTGCCGCAACTATTGAAGACCAATTTGGTAATTCCGAAGGAGGCTCTAAAGAATCCCAACACTACATCACCGCTGTATAATCCGAACGCCCGCTGTGCTTATCACTCTGATAGCCCAGGGCATGATACCAACAACTGTTGGGCTTTGAAGAATAAAGTGCAGGATCTGATTGACGCTAAAGAGATCGAGTTTGAAGCACCGGAAAATCCTAATGTCATGACCGCTCCTATGCCTAAGCATGGAGTGAATGTTGTGGATAAAGACTCATTTGTGGTTTTTGTGGAAGACGTTTCTACTCCGTTGATGACCGTAAAGAAGAACTTATTATTGGCCGGTTTATTTCCGGGTTATGGTGAAGGTTTCCACATGTGTTCCACCCTGCCTACTGGTTGCCATCTATTGAAGTCAGGTGTCCAACGCCTGATGGATAACAAAGAAATCTTGTTCGAGAAAACTTTGGTTCCGTTGATTCCTGTTAAAGATGTTTCTATAATCACCATTTCCGCCAATTCTTCCAAGGATTCCTCGAGAAATCCTGTTAGAATTACATCTGTTCTGAGAGTTGCTCCATTAATCATTACTATTCCTGGACCTATCCCTTACACGTCGGATAAGGCTGTCCCGTGGCACTATGGGGCCGATGTGTATTGTCATGGGATAAATCAAGACTTAAAGGTTGAAGAGGATGATACTGATGTCAGCAATATTGTTGGATCTAGCAAGGTCACCCGAAGCGAAAGACTTTTCTCTCCTGAAATTTCTTCACCAACTGTTCGGAAGCCTGTTGTTATTACACCTGCCAGTACATCTACTACTGTCCCTGTTCATGTTCCAATCATTACCCCTGTCGCTGAGTCATCTGACGCTCAGGGCAAAGAGATCACCGGTGAGCCTTCCAAGACGGAGGCACCGAAGAAGATTATTGTTGAAACCTCTAGGAAGGAGATAGAGGAAATTTTGAAGATCATTAAGAAAAGCAACTACAACATAGTCGAACAGATGGGGCAAACCCTGTCGAATATCTCTATGTTGTCTTTATTGTTGTGCTCAGAAGCCCATGCTAAGGCTCTGATTGCTTTCCTTAAAACTGCGCATGTGCTGCAGGAATCATCTGCTGATCAATTCAAAGACTGCGTGGCTAGTTTGACAGCTGACAACAGTTTGGGTTTCTCCGACGCAGATTTGATTGCCAAAGGAAAGAATCACAATGACGCTTTGTATGTTTCAATCGAGTGCATGGGCACTACTTTGGCCCACGTGCTGGTGGATACTGGGTCCTCGTTAAATGTTTTACCCAAGAAAGCGTTAGACCGGTTGGACTGTGAAGGGTTGGTGCTGAAGCCAAGTAGTATTGTGGTTAGGGCCTTTGATGGGTCCAAGAGGATGGTACACGGGGAGGTGGATGTCCCTATTAAGGTTGGTTCCCAGACTTTCGCGTCTACATTCTATGTGATGGATATTCGACCATCTTATTCTTGTTTGCTGGGTCGCCCGTGGATTCATAAAGCTGGGGCAGTAACTTCTACGCTTCATCAGATGTTAAAGTATCAAGTGAAGGGGAAAATTGTTACAGTACGAGGAGAAGAGGAGTACATGGCCAGTCATCTTAACTCCTTTCGGTATATGGAGATGGATGGGGAGTTCATTGAAACCCCATGTCAAAAATTTGAAGAAGTCCCCTAGACTCTGGCATCGACTGAAACTGTTGTTGAAGATCCTCCAATGAAGATGGCTTCCCTCAAGGATGCCCGGGCTATTATTGAGAAAGGTGGGTGTGCGAATTGGGGCCGACTCCTTGACTTTTCACACAAGACTGACAAGTTTTGTTTGGGTTTTACTGCAGAAGCTCAAAGGACTGTTCGGAGTGCCGGGATTGGAAGACCTCCCCTGCGTATTACAAATTCGGAAGTGAATGCGATTGAAGATGATGAAGAGTCTAAGTTTGACAGCTGGATTTACCCGTCTACCGACGACGGATTAAGCAATTAGAAGGAAAAGGACTTCGTACCTATTTCTTTTATTACACAGTAATAAGACTTTTGTTTTAAGTTTTGTAACAGAAAATTTAAAACTTTTACGGACCGGTGCCTTGCCCAAGACACCGTGGCTTTGTTTGAGGGATTATTATGTGTCATTTCCATATATCATCAATAAAAGCATTGGACGTTTCTTGCATTACGAATTTTGTGTTCCTTGTTTTTTCTTTTTTATCTTGCAAAACAGCTATTTGTCTTACACACACTCATATATACAGGTCTACATCCACTCTGGATCCCACTAATAACGACTTTGTTACTGCCAGTTATGACTTTGAAAGTCCGATCAACCAAGCCAAGGACGAAGGTGAGGATGATTGTAAAGTGCCTGGGGAACTTGCTATACTGTTACTTCAGGAAGAGAGGGCCATACAACCTCATGAAGAGCCAGTGGAATCAGTGAATCTGGGTACAAAGGTAGACAAGAAAGAGGTCAAGATCGGTGCAAATCTAGTGCCTAGTGTTAAGCAACAGCTGATTCAGATGCTCCGTGATTATGTTGAGATCTTTGCCTGGTCTTATGAAGATATGCCTGGGTTGGATACCGATATCGTGGTTCACTGCTTGCCAACTAAGGAAGACTGTCCTCCAGTGAAATAGAAAGTTCGCCGAATGCTCCCGGAGATGTCTGAGAAAATCAAGGCTGAGGTTATGAAACAGTTTGATGTCGGGTTTCTAGCAGTTACTTCTTACCCACAGTGGGTTGCCAACATGGTCGAAGTGCCGAAGAAGGACGGTAAGGTTCGAATGTGTGTTGACTATAGGGATCTGAACAGGACGAGCCCCAAGGATGATTTCCCTCTACCTCATATCGACGTTCTGGTTGACAACACTGCACAACATAAGGTTTTCTCCTTTATGGATGGTTTCTCCGGTTACAATCAAATTAAGATGGCTCCCGAGGACATGGAGAAGACAATGTTCGTTACTCAATGGGGTACCTTTTGCTACAAAGTCATGCCTTTCGGATTGAAGAATGTTGGGGCAACGTATCAGCGCACCATGGTCACTTTGTTCCATGACATGATCCATCATGAGATTGAGGTATACGTTGATGATATGATTGCAAGATGCCAGACTGAAGAAGAACACCTCGACCATCTTCAGAAGCTATTTGATAGGTTGAAGTTGTATAGACTAAGGTTAAATCCGAACAAGTGCACCTTCGGAGTGAGATCTGGTAAGCTGCTGGGTTTCGTTGTTAGTGATAAAGGTATTCAAGTTGACCCCGCAAAGGTGAAGGCTATACAGGAAATGCCAGCTCCCCGAACAGAAAAAGAAGTCAGAGGCTTTCTAGGACGATTGAATTACATTGCCTGATTCATTTCACATCTGACTGCTACTTGTGAGCCAATCTTCAAGCTACTGAAGAAAGATCAAGTGGTGAAGTGGAATGATGAGTGTCAGGCCGCTTTCGAAAGGATCATGGAATGTCTCCAAGAGCCACCTATTCCAATGCCTCCAGTTGAAGGGAGACCTTTGATCTTATACTTGACAGTACTCAATAATTCAATGGGGTGCGTGCTGGGGAAGCATGACGAGTTTGGCCGAAAAGAGCATGCTATTTACTACCTTAGCAAAAAGTTTACTGACTGTAAGACCCGATACTCAATGCTTGAGAAAACTTGCTGCGCTTTGGCATGGGCTGCTCGCCGGATGAGACAGTATATGCTGACTCACACTACCCTATTGATATCAAAGATGGATCCAATCAAGTATATCTTCGAAAAGCCTGCATTATCCGGAAGAATAGAAAGATGGCAGATGATCTTGACTGAGTATGACATCCAATACACGACCCAAAAAGCAATCAAGGGGAGTGTGTTGGCAGATCATTTGGCACATCAGGCTGTAGACGACTGCCAATCCATGAACTTCGAATTCCCGGATGAGAACATCATGTTGGTTACTGACTGTGAAGAACCTAGACCGGATGAAGGACCTAAGGAGGGATCTCGATGGTCTATGTACTTTGATGGAGCTTCAAACACTTTGGGTAATGGCATTGGCACCGTGATCATATCTCCTGAAGGCTCTCATACTCTGCTCACCGCCCGACTATGTTTCAACTGCACCAACAATATGGCAGAGTATGAAGCATGCATCATGGGTCTTCGAGCAGCAATTGGCCTAAGGATTAAGTTCTTAAGTGTATTCGGAGATTCCGCTCTCGTGATCAGTCAGATCAAAGGCGAGTGGGATACGAAACACCTAAATCTTATTCCTTACAAGGAATATGTATTGACGTTGCTTCCACACTTCGAGGAGATAACCTTTGAACACATCCCTAGAGAGGAGAATCAGTTAGCGGACACGCTAGCTACGATGTCTTCTATGTTCAAGGTCAGGTGGGACAATGAGGCTCCCCAGATTACCATTGAAAGGTTGGACGAACCTGCACATTGTTGTGACATTGAGACTGAAGAGGTAGCAGATAAACCCTGGTTTCATGAGGTGAAAAGGTATCTTGAGGCTCAGGAATACCCCAAGGGTGCATCTGTTAATGATAAGAAGTTTTTGAGGAGGTTCACGGAGAAGTTCTTCATCAATAATGGTATCCTTTACAAGCGTAACCATGATTCGACCTTACTGCGATGTGTGGATAAGAACGAGGCAGAAAAGATCATGGTAGAGTTACATGAAGGTACTTTCGGAACTCATTCCAGTGGACACACTATGGCAAAGAAAATCCTTCGGGCAGGATATTATTGGTCCACCATGGAAGTCGATTGTTATCAGCATTCTCGAACCTATCATAAGTGCCAAGTCTATGCTGATAAGGTGCACATACCTCCAGTTCCTCTGAACGTCTTGACAGCTCCGTGGCCTTTTGCAATGTGGGGCATCGATATGATTGGCGAGATCAGACCTACTGCGTCCAACGGGCATTGTTTCATCCTGGTAGCTATTGATTACTTTACAAAGTGGGTTGAAGCAGCTTCCTTTGCTACTGTAACCAAGAATGTCGTGGCACGATTTATTCGGCACAATCTGATTTGCCGATATGGTGTACCAGAGAGGATCATTATGAACAATGGTACGAATCTCAACAATAAAATGATCACCGAGCTCTGCAAGCAGTTCAAGATACAACATCACAACTCTTCTCCCTACCGATCGAAGATGAATGGGGCTGTTGAAGCGGCTAATAAGAACATCAAGGAGATTGTGCAGAAGATGACGGTGACATACAAAGACTGGCACGAGATGTTACCATTTGCTCTTCATGGGTACCGTACCTCAGCGCGGACGTCTGATGACACACAAATATGTGATATTTCTGGCTTGATATACACAAAATATTTCTCATACTTTAGTTTAAATTAAATTATTTTATAGATATTATGCAGGTATTTTTCTATTTTTGCAGATATACATTAAGCTGAACACTTTGGAAGAAATGAAGAAAAAAAGGTGCAAAGATAGCAAAAAGGGCCAAAGGAGAAGAAATCAGGTTAAGCCCATCAAGCATGTGAGCACGTGGCCCACCATGAATAAGGCCTTGACGATCGTCAAGGAGAGTTGTCGCTCGTCACACAAAGAGATGGACCAAGTGACCATCGTCACTTGGACTTGACGAACGTCACAAGGCCACTTTCTCCCTCTTGACCACGTATCCAACGGAAGGAAACCAATTCAAAACAAATCCAACGATCACCCTATATTATCTGATCCACTCAGTCAAAGCATGAAGAATGTAACTACTTTAGTGGTCCTATTATTTCTCAAAGGAACATAAAGTGTTCCTACATTACCGAGAACGAACTTATCACACAAGGGTTATAAATAGGACCTTGGACCATACGGACAAAGGAGTTCCTTTTTTGGCAGAAACTTTGGAGAATTCATTTTTACTCTTAGAGAATATTCTTTAAGCATTATTTATTTCCCAGCAATTTCTATATTTCCTCTAGCATTTTTTTTTATTGTACGGTTACATCTGTTCCCCGATCGAAGCAAAGCCTACAGTTTGTGCAGGAGTGCTTCTATATTCAAGATTTATTACCAGGTTTACGTTTATGAGTTTTTATTACTTTTAATCAATATAATCATGTTTATTTTCATATGTCTCTGGAATTATTCTGTGATTTGGTGTGATATTATGTTAGGCTAGAATTCATATACCGGTATGTAAGGTCACCTAACCAAGGGAACGAGTAACTTAGTTGGGATTATTTTTACTACAAAACCTTCTTTTCTGGCCTAAGTTACTATTTTTAATCATTAAATTGTTTTGTTACGAAAGTAAAGAACAGATAGAAGTTAGGGTCAACAAAGAGGAAGCTTGAGATCTTTTAACTAGACAGTAGTAATTAGGCATTAGCTTAAAATACAACGGAAGCACTTTAAAGTTAATTAAGATTTTATTTAGTTTTCAAAAGGTGTTTTTAACTCCTGCGGGATGGCGGAAGCGTATGTTAGGATTAACTGTATAGCCTAGATCAACAAAACAACAGTGTGAGACGAGGGTTTTTAAACTAAATAAGTTTTACTGAAAGTTGTTTTGAAAATATAAAGACACCCAACCCGTCGCTAGTTCCCGAGGTTCGACTATTGCATACTGGTAGTTACGCTCATTGATTATTAAAAATCCAACTTAATTTAGTATTTAGTTTTCCCTACAACCCAATCAAACATTCATTAGCTTTAGATTTGCGAAGTAACAATAGAAGACGGTAGATCGATTCATCAGTCTCTGTGGTTCGATATCTTTTAAAACTACACGATAAGACTGTGCACTTGCAGTCCGAATCATTGGATACCTAAGTATAAAAGCGATCAAGTTTTTGGCGCCATTGCCAGGGACTGATTTAAGTCGATATCGCTATTCTTTCGTTACGCAGTAGAGACTAGAGTAAAAACCTCTCTATTTCTTTTCTATTTCTTTTCTTATTTGTATGCCAAACACTCGTTCGCAAGGCGAGCCGTTATACATACAAATCAACGATATCGAGTAATATATCAGACTTAGATGCCGCATTCAAGAGTATCATCTCTTGCATAACACTCAACCTCGTGAATCACTCGAATCTCCTATTTCTCGACCAACCGAAGAAATGGCAGCCAATCCTGCTCCGCGCCCACTCAAATCCTACGCCATTCCCTCACAAGATGAACCGCACAATAGCATTGCTGCTCCTCCAATCGAGGCTAACAACTTTGAACTGAAACCTTCTTTGTTGTCTGCTGTACAACAGAACCAGTTCTCTGGTGGGTCAATGGAAGACCCTAATCTTCATCTATCAATATTTCTACAGTACGCAGATACAATTAAGAACAATGGGGTCAGTCAAGAGGCAATAAGACTTCATCTCTTCCCTTTTTCTCTAAGAGACAGAGCCAGAGCTTGGCTCCAATCTCTACCTGCGAACTCAATCACTACATGGGATGAGCTGAAAAAAGTTTTTCTTACAAGGTATTTCCCGCTAAGCAAAACAGCTATGCTAAGATCTCAAATAAGCGATTTTAGACAAAAGGAAAATGAATCCCTGTTTGATGCTTGGGAACGATACAAGGATCTAATGAGACTATGCCCACATCATGGCTTGGAAGAATGGTTGATTATCGATACTTTCTATAATGGTCTCCTTTATAATACAAGATTAACGATAGACGTTTCTGCAGGAGGTGCACTTATGGATAAATCCTACACCGCTGCCTATGCTCTAATAGGAAGTATGGCCCAAAACCACTATCAGTGGGGAAGTGAAAGAGGACAATTAGACAAAGGTATTGCAGAGAAAACACCGACGAAAGGAGGCATGTATGATATAAGCGATCTAGACAGTGTCCATGCTAAGGTAGATGCCCTCACCCTAAAGATAGATAATTTGACCGCAATACCTCCAGCCACCGTGGCTGCTATAACTCCAAATTGCGAAATATGCGGAGTACCTGGACATGTAGTTACCGAATGTAAGATCTTGGCAGGGACTCCAACTGACCAAGTGAGTTATGCTCAAGGAAATCCTTACTCAAACACATACAACCCTGGATGGAAAAATCACCCAAATCTCTCATATAAAAACCCCAATGCGTTGTATGCTCCAAACCAAGCACCTGTCGTGCCACCTGGATATCAGAAACCTTCTGCAAACGCTCCTAGTGTGCCTAGAAAATCAAACTTAGAATTGATGATGGAGAACTTCATAGCTACCCAAGCGCAAACAAACAAAGACGTCCAAGATCAAAACATACACACTAACGAGCAGATAAAACAATTAGAAAACAAAATAAATGCTTTGGCCACCCGCAATAAAATGTTAGAAACCCAAATCTCTCAAGTGGCTCAACAACAAGCACCTACAGCTGCACCGACTGATACATTTCCTGGTCAACCACAACCTAACCCGAAGGGGCATGCTCATGCCATCATATTAAGAAGTGGAACCGAGTTAGATGGACCGCCTGACCCGAGACTGTCAAATCAAAGTATGTATCAAAGGTCCGAATACCAACTGAGAAGGAAAATCAACCAGAGAAACCAGAGGAGGATGAAGAAGATAAAGGAGGAGAGGCCAAAGAAAAAGAAAAAGAAAAACCTTATGTGCCTCCACCACCTTATAAACCCCATATCCCATTTCCTGGTAGATTAGACAAACCTAAGAATGTAGGGCAATTTAAAAAATGCGTAGAACTTCTGAAACAACTTAATATAACAATTCCTTTCACAGAAGCCATAACTCAAATGCCCTCCTATGCCAAATTCCTAAAGGAAATCTTATCTAACAAGAAAAATCTAGAAGATAACGAAACAGTCACACTTACTGGAGAATGTAGCGCAATTATCCAAAACAAGATGCATCCTAAGCTGAAAGATCCTGGAAGCTTCTCTATACCATGTTATATAGGTAAGTTTGTCATAGACAAAGCTCTATGTGATTTAGGAGCTAGTATTAGCGTTATGCCGTTATCCATATGAAACAAACTGGAAATGGGTGAGCTAAGACCAACAAAGATGTCTGTTCAATTGGCGGATTGCTCTGTCAAATACCCAGTAGGAATCTTGGAAAAGGTTCCTGTACGGATAGGTCAATTCTACATTCCTACAGATTTCATAATCATGGACATTAGAGAAGACGAAAGTACACCTATCATTTTAGGAAGACCATTCTTAGCTACCGCTGGAGCTATCATAGATGTAAAAAAGGGAAAACTAACCTTTGAAGTAGGTGAAGAGAAATTCGAATTTATTCTGACACAATTCTTACAAGTACCTGCCATAGATGACACATGTTATCTGGTAGACATGGTGGACGAATGCGTAAGAGAAATTGAATGGGAACCGATACCTTGTTCTGAAACCATGAAGATTCCCACACCTCTTATATTCGAAGATAACGAATGGTGTCCCGAATACCGAGATGACAATCTAAGCGAATGCTTAGCTCTGACACCCGACCACATGCCTTGTCCAAGAAAACCAACATTAGATCTTAAGCCATTACCTAAGACCCTTAGATATGAATTCCTCGACACCGAGTTAAAACGACCTGTAATTGTCAACGCGGACTTAGGACAACAAGAAACAGACAAATTATTACAAGTCTTAAGAAAATACCCATCCGCCTTGGGATACAACATTACAGATCTCAAAGGAATAAGTCCTTCCATTTGCATGCATCGTATTATGCTGGAAAATGACTGCAAATCTTCTAGAGAACACCAACGAAGAATTAACCCAATATGGAGCACCGCAGTTAAAGACGAAGTAAAAAAACTTCTGAACGCAGGAATCATATACCCAATCTCTGATAGTCAATGGGTAAGCCCAGTCCACTGTGTACCAAAGAAAGGTGGTATAACAGTAACAACAAACAAAGCAGGCGAAGCTGTAGCGGAACAAACTGTAAGCGGAGCTAGAATGTGTATTGACTATAGGAAGTTAAACAAAGCCACTCGTAAGGACCATTTTCCTATACCGTTCATCGATCAAATGCTTGAGCGACTAGATAAGCACTCTCATTACTGTTATCTAGACGATTACTCAGGATTCTTTCAAATTCCTATTCACCCCGATGACCAAGAGAAAACAACATTCACATGTCCTTATGGAACTTTCGCCTACAGACGAATGCCGTTTGGATTATGCAACGCCCCCGCCACATTTCAGAGGTGCATGATGGTAATCTTTGCTGATTTCATAGATAACATCATGGAGGTCTTTATGGACGACTTTTCTGTATGTGGAGAGAGTTTTGAATATTGTTTAATAAATCTAGAGAAAGTTTTGGAGAGATGCGTAAAAGTTAACCTCGCTCTGAATTGGGAAAAGTGCAACTTTATGGTCAAACAAGGAACCGTACTAGGACACGTTGTGTCTGAGAAGGGGATTGAAGTCGATAAAGCTAAGATCAAAGTCATAGAAAATTTGCAACCCCCTAAAATAGTAAGAGAAATATGCAGTTTCTTAGGACACGCCGGTTTCTACCGATGATTCATAAAAGATTTCTCACAAATATCAAAACCTCTAACTACCCTCCTTATGAAAGACGTTAAATTCGATTTCGATGACAAATTCCTAAAGGAATTTAACCAATTAAAAATAGCTCTTGTATCCGCACCAATCATGCAACCACCTGATTGGAGACTTCCATTTGAAATCATATGCGACACAAGTGATTACGCCGTAGGTGCAGTCCTGGGACAACGAAGAGATAAGAAGCTTCATGCGATATACTATGCAAGTAGAACCTTGGACCCTGCATAGATGAATTACGCAACAACGGAAAAAGAACTTTTAGCTGTAGTCTTTGCACTAGACAAATTTCGCTCCTACCTAGTAGGCGCAAAAATAATCATTTATACAGACCATACAACTATTAGATATCTCTTATTCAAGCAAGATTCGAAACCGAGACTATTGAGATGGATTCTACTTCTACAAGAGTTCGATTTAGAAATTAAAGACAAAAAAGGTACCGAGAACGTAGTATCCGACCATTTATCCCGAATGGAGAGGTTGACACCAGAAGAGGTACCCATTAACGATGACTTCCCGTATGAACATCTGTTAGCTCAGATGGACTTAGGAGATGCCAGCAAAGAACCACCTGAATTGAATCCAAACCAACTGCTTTTAGAACTTGACACACAAGTTGTTAGCCGTGATTCACAAGAAAGCCAAGACGCAATAAATAATGATATAAACGAAACCGTGGTCTCTGTCCGAACTAATCAAACCTTACCATGGTATGCGGATATAGCAAATTACTTGGCGGCCAAAATCCTACCCCCTGATTTGACTTATCAACAGAAGAAAAAATTCTTTCACGATTTGAAACATTAATTTTGGGATGAACCTTTACTATTCAAGAGAAGTGCCGACGGTATTTTCCGACGATGCGTCCCGGAAAACAAAATTGAAAACATTATTTCTCATTGTCATGATGCCCCTTACGGAGGACATGCAAGCACATCAAAGACATGCGCCAAAATTTTGCAGTCTGGTTTCTATTGGCCAAATTTATGGAAAGATGTGCACATAGCCATCCTTAACTGCGATCGATGCCAACGCACTGGAAACATATCCAGACGCGATGAGATGCCTCATACTGGCATTCTATAAGTCGAAGTCTTTGATGTATGGGGAATAGACTTCATGGGACCATTTCCGTCCTCATTCGGTAACAAATATATACTCGTGGTTGTAGATTACGTTTCGAAATGGATCGAAGCAATAACTTCTCCAACAAACGATACTAGAGTCGTGATTAAACTCTTCAAGAATATTATATTCCCGAGGTTTGGTGTACCCAAGCAAGTCATAAGCGACGATGGCTCCCACTTCATATCAAGAATCTTCGATAAACTCCTAACCAAATATGGGGTGAAACACCGCGTAGCAACACCATACCACCCCCAGACAAGCGGACAGGTGGAAGTCTCAAATCGAGAAATAAAACAAATATTGGAAAAAACTGTTGCCACGTCAAGAAAGGACTGGTCGGCTAAGTTACCTGAAGCACTATGGGCTTACAGGACGGCGTTCAAGACGCTAATCGGTTCAACACCCTTTAAACTCATCTATGGTAAGTCATGTCACCTGCCAGTAGAAATTGAACACAAGGCTTACTGGGCAATAAAAACTTTAAACCTAAGCCAAACTGTGGTAGGTGAGAAAAGGATCCTCGACATAAAAAACTGGAAGAGCTAAGATTAGACGCATACGAAAATGCGAGGATCTACAAAGAAAGGACGAAAAAGTGGCACGACAAACGAATCTCAAGAAAGGAGTTCAATGAAGGAGATGTAGTTCTCCTATTCAACTCTCGTCTAAAACTTTTTCCTGGGAAACTTTGTTCACGATGGTCCGGACCCTTCGAAGTGACCAAAGTTTTCCCCAGTGGTGCCATAGAGATTAAAGGAAAGTCCACGAACTCGTTCTTAGTAAATGGCCAACGTTTAAAACATTATTACAGCGTTGAAAACAAGGACTACACCGCGAGCTTAACACTATTAGAGCTACCACCCGAATTAGGAAACTAATTCACGTCTAAAACAATGTCAAGCTAACAACATTAAACAAGCGCTGTGTGGGAGGCAACCCACAAGTTTTTCATTTAATTTCTTTCAAATCTCTTTATATTTATATTTTGCATTTTTATTTCGATTCCCAGATTTTTTTTTGTTTCTTTTTCTTTCTTTCTCTCATTGCATATTTTGTTTATTTGCATTCTTCTTTTACAAATTTTAGTACTGACTCACAGGAACTTACAAGATAAACTCATTTATGGATACTATCACCTTCGCCATGGAGGCCCAACAGCGGTGGTATGAGCTACTGGCTCAGCACCAGATGAGCATGACTACTTATGTGCATGATCCCATGTTGACAGTTTTAGGCATCAGGGAGAGTGTATATTTTTTGTTCAACCAGATAGGATGGGAAGGATTCCTTGCCCATAAATACCCTACACATCAAAACCTCACCTTAGAGTTCTTGAGCTCACTCATTTATAAACCCACCCAAGGCCTAGGGCGTAGTAGAGGACAAATGTCCTTCAGATTATTTGGCTTCACCCACCATTTTACAGTTTGTCGTCTTGCTGAGCTGCTAGGATTCCCTAGTTCTATAGATGCCTACATGGAAACCCAGGAGGATGACTACCTTAATTTTGAACTTAACCACTTTTGGAGGGATATAGCGGGCCAATACCCTGAGGACCTTGACCACCTAGATGCGACTGAGATCCATAACCCTGCAATTAGGTATTTCCACCACATATTAGCTTTCACCCTTTTTGGAAAACCTATAAATAGACTCTCAGTTTCTAGGGATGAGTTATTCATTATTTACTGTGCTTTCCAGTCCAGACCCGTCATTGGTGCATCATTTATGATTGCCAACATGTTTGCTATAGCTCAGTGTACCCATGGACCTATCTGTGTCGGCGGGCTAGTCATTATGATAGCCGAGGCCTTATCCCCGCAGTCATCTTTATCACGCCTTACGCCGTACGGCAGATACTATACCATGTATATCCCTTTCTGTTTTAACATATCTTTAATTGGTAACCTCGACCCACCTCACTTTCAACTGCTGGTACGAAATGACCCTGTCTATTACTTCCTCTTGCCTAGCCCTGAGAACACAAGTGTCTATACTATGAAAAACTGGCTATATAACCTAGAAAAGACAGATGAACATGACCCTGAGAGGGAGGAGAGCGACCCGTCCACACCTACCGGTTACCATGACTATACTCCATCAGAATACCCTACACTTCCCCTTGTTACCGAAGCTGTCGACATCCCTATGGTTGATTATGCATATGCTATGACGACACTGCAGTCAGATGTTACTACGCTCCGACGAGAGCTCGCCACCGTTAAAGATCATACCAGCACACTTCAGCGTGACTTCTTTCATTTCATGGATGTCGTCACGGAGCAGTTTGATCATATTTATCAGCACCTGCACGCTACTGCCCCACCTCTAGGAGGTCCTAGTGCTCGATAGTTTTGTTTCTGTGCCACCCCAGTGAGGACACTGTTTGTTCTCAGTATGGGGGGTTTCATTATTATTCTTAATACTCATTATTGTTTTATACTCATATCTTTCGAATACTTTGTTACTTTCGGTTCTAAAAATTTCAAATATCTATTTATCTATTTATTTCATATTTATCTATTTATTTCAAAGCATTTATTTATTTTCATTCACAGTATTTATTTATTTTCATTTCATACTTTACATATTCAAGTTATTATTTATCTTTAATTAAATTATTTCTTATTTATTTATTATCATTCCTCCGATTCTACTATGTGCCACTAAATATCCCTTGCAACACTACTCAAACTATATGAATAAATTAATTAATCAATTCCTGCTTCACTGCACGCGGTCAAACAAAAGACATGC
Source organism: Vicia faba (assembly GCA_948472305.1). NCBI lineage: Eukaryota > Viridiplantae > Streptophyta > Magnoliopsida > Fabales > Fabaceae > Vicia > Vicia faba. Next base: position 1,142,747,902 of record OX451737.1, read on the forward strand.
ACGCACCATTACACCCTGACGGACGTCAGGAAGTATGTGACGGACGTTAGAGCTTGTCTCTTTGACCCTGACGGACGCCAGGAAGCGCGTGACGAGCGTCAGAGCTTGTCTCCCACGTTTTCTCTTCCCGTGACCGTTGAACCACATTGAAACTTGAACGAAATTTTGTTTTAAAACCCCCACTACCCCATTTACTCCATTCATCCTTAACTTCCATAACCTCTCATATCCATAATTCTCCCATAAACCTCATTCAATTTCCTACTCAATAAAAACCATCTATATAAACCTTTCCCCCATCCCTTAGTTTTCATCACTATCACCCACCTTCCATCTCTTCATCACAAATACATTTTTTCTATCAAGTTCAAAATCATGACCGCCCAAAGGAATCCACCAAACCAACCCGAACCCGACATGCGAAATCTCGTGCTCCGACAAGGAGAAGTAGGTGAACTTCAAAAAGAAAGATACATAAAATTCCATCATCGAGGGTTGACATCCACGAGGTTCGTCGACAACAACTGCTTGCAAGAATTGGGGTTGCAAACCCATATGCAAGGCTTACTGAACAAAGCTGGCCTGAGCTTTATTAGCACGATGAACACACCAACCTATGAAGCTCTAACGTTTGAATTCTTAAGTTCCTACGCCTATCACACTCGCGATGATGCCGATGCACACCTAACGGGAGCCGCTCAATTTCGGATGTTCAACCGAGAGTACACACTTAGCCATGAAAATTTGAGCGACATATTTCATTTTCCCCGTGGAAATAATGTGCAATATCGCATTCCCCCGGAATTGGATTGGAATGGAAGTGCATACGCACTATGGGAGAGAATAACCGGTGAACCAAATGTTATTCCCGAAGCACGTTACGCCTCTCACATTCACAACCCGAACATTCGCTTCTTACACCGCATTATGGCAAACACGGTGTTCGGAAGGGCAAACAACAACAAAGTCAACACTAAAGAGTTGTATGCTCTTCACTGTACCTTTTCACAAGACCTCCGTCTTAATCCCGTTACTTTAATGATGGCCCATATTCAAAACCTTGTTACGAGAGACGGGACTACGCCTTTTTGTATCGGAGGCATTGTCACCACAATCGCAGTTCACATGAACTGGGGGGAAAGGATTCAACTCCTACCTCCACTACCAGCAGTTTATATGGATATTGATAACTGTAGAGCTGGCCGCCTGATCAAAGTGCGAGAAGCTGGAGGGTACTATCTAATGGTTAAGAATGCAACAGTTCGTAGTGTAATCATGCCGAATCACAATCGTACAAATTTGGGCAATCCGGATAATTGGCTTTACAACCTAAACGCCCCAGAACCCAGAGAAAATGAGCAAGGAAATCAAGGTGAGGCCAACAATGCTGCCGCTCATGAAATCGAAGAAGAATTAGAGTAGCAAGAGCCCCAACCACAACACGCCAACAATCCCGCCACCGTCGATGCAATCTATTCCGCAATAATGCAGCAAAACCAGCTGTCCACTCAACGCTACCAGAGCCTCGAGACGCGCCAAATTGAGATAATGAATCTCATGCAACAAATGCAGAGAGACCAAAACGACTACACTCGCAGGCATGATCAAAGTATGCTGGAATTCACCGCAGGAATGATGGAAGATATGCGAGCCTTAACACTTCGTGTTGATGACTTGCATAACGTTATTTCTCAGAGGAATGGAGGCGAATCTTCCAGACACGGTGAGCAAGCACGTCGAAGAGCGAGGACACGTGGCAGATTCCGAAGACAAGAGGAGGAAGAATGATTGTCTAGTTTCCATTTCTCCTTTCCATCTTCTGTCAATACATTGAGGACAATGTATGATTCAAGTATGGGGGAGGAAGTATTTCCCTTTCCTAGTAATTTTTATTTTCTTTGTAATTTCCCTTCCGTTATCTCTAATTTAAAAAAAAAAAATTTATCAAGTTATCTATTGAAGCATTTTGTGTTGATTCTTTTAGACTCCCCTTTCTTTTTGGGCCCTATAATTTTTTTTCCGACTCACTCGACAAGTACATAGACTGCAAGATCTTTAATTGTCAGGAATTGTGGCAAGATTAAGCGAAATTTCTACCGTCTAGACATTCTACAACTCCAGAGTATGATAGACCAGTTCAAGTCCCTGTTATTCCAACACCGAGTTTAGTCTTTGTAGTAACCCTGAGTAGTTTATATTAGCAGTCAGTACCGTCTTAAACACAAACTACGCAGGAAGTCGATGAATATAAGTGGATGATATAATATTTCAGCAAAATGTTGCAAGGAAACACACCAATTAAATTGGGCGTTCCTTACCCGATCGTCTAATCCAAAGGATGTAAACCTTACAAAGTAACATGAAAAATCATTTGGTAGATGGTTCAGGAGCATCTGGTACTGAACTCGGTAGGGCAGGTTACGATTTGATCCCCCGCATCCAACCATTGAATTGAAAAAGGTTGCCACATTACTGTGCCAGAAACCTCTAAGGTTTAAAAAGGATCATAACCACTAACCGATTGTTCTGCTATGTGCGTGCAAAGATAAAGGGCTTAATGTGATTGCGCTAGAATGAAAAGGGCAAAACAAGACAAATACTCAAGGTAGGCTATGATAGGACCTGTAACTAGTTTACGTAAAATGGGACTGTCTAGTGTCACTGCCGTAGTAATGGAGCATGAATCGAGCCATCAATTTTCTGACAAAAACACAATGCAGCTATATATTAGTTGATCCGAGTCATAACCGTGCATCTGATCATGTTTAGAAAAACATCTTACTTAGCATTTGCTTGAGGACAAGCAAAGTTTAAGTATGGGGGAGTTTGATGACACACAAATATGTGATATTTCTGGCTTGATATACACAAAATGTTTCTCATACTTTAGTTTAAATTAAATTATTTTATAGATATTATGCAGGTATTTTTCTATTTTTGCAGATATACATTAAGCTGAACACTTTGGAAGAAATGAAGAAAAAAAGGTGCAAAGATAGCAAAAAGGGCCAAAGGAGAAGAAATCAGCTTAAGCCCATCAAGCATGTGAGCACGTGGCCCACCATGAAGAAGGCCTTGACGATCGTCAAGGAGAGTTGCCGCTCGTCACGCAAAGAGATGGACCAAGTGACCATCGTCACTTGGACTTGACGAACGTCACAAGGCCACTTTCTCCCTCTTGACCACGTATCCAACGGAAGGAAACCAATTCAAAATAAATCCAACGATCACCCTATATTATCTGATCCACTCAGTCAAAGCATGAAGAACGTAACTACTTTAGTGGTCCTATTATTTCTCAAAGGAACACAAAGTGTTCCTACATTACCGAGAACGAACTTATCACACAAGGGTTATAAATAGGACCTTGGACCATACGGACAAAGGAGTTCCTTTTTTGGCAGAAACTTTGGAGAATTCATTTTTACTCTTAGCATATATTCTTTAAGCATTATTTATTTCCCAGCAATTTCTATATTTCCTCTAGCATTAATTTTTATTGTACGGTTACATCTGTTCCCCGATCGAAGCAAAGCCTACAGTTTGTGCAGGAGTGCTTCTATATTCAATATTTATTACCAGGTTTATGTTTATGAGTTTTTATTACTTTTAATCAATATAATCATGTTTATTTTCATATGTCTCTGGAATTATTCTGTGATTTGGTCTGATATTATGTTAGGCTAGAATTCGTATACCGGTATGTAAGGTCACCTAACCAAGGGAACGAGTAACTTAGTTGAGATTATTTTTACTACAAAACCTTATTTTCTGGCCTAAGTTACTATTTTTAATCATTAAATTGTTTTGTTACGAAAATAAAGAAAAAATAGAGGTTAGGGTCAACAAAGCAGAAGTTTGAGATCTTTTAACTAGACAGTAGTAATTAGGCATTAGCTTAAATACAGCGGAAGCACTTTAAAGTTAATTAAGATTTTATTTAGTTTTCAAAAGGTGTTTTTAACTCCTGCTGGATGGCGGAAGCGTACGTTAGGACTTAACTGCATAGCCTAGATCAACAACACGACAGTGTGAGATGGGGGTTTTTAAACTAAATAAGTTTTACTGAAAGCTGTTATGAAAATATAAAGACACCCAACCGGTCGCTAGTTCCCGAGGTTCGACTATTGCATACTGGTAGTTATGCTCATTGATTATTAAAAATCCAACTTAATTTAGTATTTAGTTTTCCCTACAACCCAATCAAACATTCATTAGCTTTAGATTTACGAAGTAACAATAGAAGACGGTAGATCGATTCATCAGACTCTGGTTCGATATCTTTTAAAACTACACGATAAGACTGTGCACTTGTAGTCCGAATCATTGGATACCTAAGTATAATCCCGATCAACGTAAACAGGGGAAACCCCCTATTCCTTGGTATATGGTATGGAGGCAGTCTTGCCCATTGAAGTTCAGATACCCTCTCTTCGGATTATGAAGGATGCAGGTTTGAGCGAAGATGACTGGATTCAGACCCGGCTTGATCAACTGAACTTAATCAATGAAAAGAGACTTACCGCTATTTGTCATGGTCAAACGTATCAAAAGCAGATGATCAAGGCATTTAACAAGAAAGTTAAATGACAGGAGTATCAAGTCAGGGATCTGGTAATCAAGCGTATTATACTACCTCAAGGTGATCCCAGGGGAAAATGGATCCTTACGTACAAAGGGTCATTTGTGGTTAAGAACATTTTCTTAGGAGGAGCTATGATTCTAACGACCATGGATGGTGACGACCTTCCTCACCCCGTCAATGCAGACATAGTGAAATAATACTACGCATAATCAAAGACCCGCTAGGTCGACTGGCCTCGGAAAAAATAAGGGCTTCCTGGCGAACCAAAAGGGTTCGGGCAAAAATAAGGGATGAAAATGAAAAAAAAATTGTACACCCGACAAGTCAAAAACCTGAAAAGGAGGCTTGGGCAAAAAAAGGTATCCCGGTGGACCGAAAACCCGAAAGGGCGGTCCAGGAAAAAATTAGGGATTAAAGCGTAACGCTATGTCTCATTGGATCACCTTGCAACCAGACTTCGGTATCGACTATCAAGCTCGGACAGCACTAATCAATCCGATCTACCTTCAACCAAGTAGAAAAGTGATGAGATGCTCGAAGATATAAAGGCAATAGCAGAGTTAGAACCCAGTGGGATTATTCACATAGATGTTTTTCTTTGTTTTTCACAAATTGTATAAATTCTATTTGTTCGGCGGTGTTCTCTTACTAGGACGTCAACCTCTTGTACAAAAAACGCCTATTTACGGGCCAAACTTCAAAGTCAATACAATTCATTTCACAAATAAATTTCAAACTGTTTTCCTTTTCTGTTTTGTTTTGCAAGAACGTCCAATGTTCATTTTTGATATATGCATTTGACATTGATTGTTGTTCATAAATATTTACATGCGAAACAAAAGACGATTACTCGTAATATCAGGAACAGGGGCAAATAAGAATTGTCCAGACCTTACAGTTGCTCTGTCCACCAGGTACAGGGATATATTTAGATGAAGAATATGACTAAGGTACATTGACTCTCCGCAGAGTAAGAGAAAGACAGTAGCGTTAATTCTCCCCAACTGAGGCTAGCAACCGCGAATGAGTCAGTAAAATTCTCCCCAAGCAGAGTTTATCTACCATCAACACAAGAGAATTATCCCCAGTGGAGTCAAGAGATTTATCCCCAGTAGAGCCTAAAAGATTATCCCCGGTGAAGTAGCAATTGGAAAATCATCCCCAGTGGAGTTCATTCCTTTCACAACCAGAAACTCAATTCCCAACATAGTTCATTATCACCTGCAACGGTAATTCATCCCCAGACGAGTTTATTTCTCCAAATCAATGGATCCTCCTGCAGAGTACCTGTCTCCCCAAAGAGTCATCTCCTCATCAGTTTATTCCCCAGCGGAGTTATCCTCTCCCGCAGTTTATTCTCATAATCATCTTCATTCACTATCCCCAGCAGAAACGAAGAACTCAACTCTTTTCTCCAGCAGCAATCCGGGATTTATTTTCCCCAACTAAAAACATCACATTTCCATACATCATGACACATGCATATACGCATCATACAACACAATCTCATTTTTTTTGAGAACATCATTGCCTGGTGCATATCATGCATTACATACAGCTAACCTTTACCTTTCAGGAAAGATACAATCAAATTCTCACAAGATTCAAGCTATGAAGCTTTTACCTCAGTTGAATAACGGATGACTGAAGTTCCTAAATGTCAACAGAGATGTTTTCCTCAGTTGAATAACGGATGACTGAAGTTCCTAAATGTCAACAAAGATGTTTTCCTCAGTTGAATAACGGATGACTGAAGTTCCTAAATGTCGACAGAGATGTTTTCCTCAGTTGAATAACGAATGACCGAAGTTCCTAAATGTCAGCAAAGATGATTCCTCAGTGGAATAACAGATGACTGAAGTTCCTAAATATCAGCAGAGATGATTCCTCAGTTGGATAACGGATGACTGAAGTTCCTAAATGTCAACAAAGATATTTTCCTCAGTTGAATAACGGACGACTGAAGTTCCTAAATGTCAACAGAGATGATTCCTCAGTTGAATAACGGATGACCGAAGTTCCTAAATGTCAGCAGAGACGATTCTTCAGTTGAATAACAGATGACTGAAGTTCCTAGATGTCAGCAGAGATGATTCCTCAGTTGAATAACGGATGACTGAAGTTCCTAAATGTCAGCAGAGATGATTCCTCAGTTGAATAACGGATGACTGAAGTTCCTAAATGTAAGCATAGATGATTCCTCAGTTGAATAACAGATGACTGAAGTTCCTAAATGTCAACAAAGATGTTTTCCTCAGTTGAATAACGGATGACTGGAGTTCCTAAATGTCAGCAGAGATGATTCCTCAGTTGAATAACGGATGAGTGAAGTTCCTAAATGTCAGCAAAGATGATTCCTCAATTGAATAACGGATGACTGAAGTTCCTAAATGTCAACAAAGATGTTTTCCTCAGTTGAATAACGGACGACTGAAGTTCCTAAATGTCAACAGAGGTGATTCCTCAGTTGAATAACGGATGACCGAAGTTCCTAAATGTCAGCAGAGATGATTCCTCAGTTGAATAACGGATGACTGAAGTTCCTAAATGTCATTAGAGATGATTCCTCAGTTGAATAACGGATGACTGAAGTTCCTAAATGTCAACAGAGATGATTCCTCAGTAGAATAACGGACGACGAAGCTCCTAAAATTCTATTTCTCTCAACAAAGACCAGCCTTCCCTAGCGGAATCTTCCTCAACGACAGGTATACAAGCTCTCGCTAAGGAATATCTTACGCGATCGACACTCCTTCGAATGACATCTTTAAGCCCATCCCCTCGTCAGTAATTTCCAAATGGCATCTGTAAGCCCATTCCCGACATCACAAGACAATTACCACTTCATGCGAGTGCAAATTTCTGGGCACTCTAGTGTTCAATCATCTTCCACCTTTGGATCACGAAAGGCATGAAAGCCAATCACATCCTCAGGTTAAAGAAAATTGAATAGGGGCATCTGTTGTACCCCAAAATTTTCCCTCCCATATTTCTCAAAACATTTCAAGAAAGATCCTCAAGTTGCTCAAGATAGTCCAAGAGTTGGCCAGACAAGCTCTTTCCTAAGGCAGTCTACCTCAAATTAGGGTTTCATGTTGCATCAAGATACTTGAATCCAAGTGATCCTAAATGCTCACCAATGTCCTAACATGTTCTCAAGATCATCCATGTCAAGTTTCAAGCCTTGCAGAGAAAGTTTGCTCAGTCAATTGCTCAAAGGCCTAAAAATCGACTGTGCTAGGGCAAAAGTCAACTGTGGCTCACATACAGTCAAACTTCAATATTTTTGGTCAACATCCTCATTTTGAAGTATATTTCATCATTTTATCAAGGGTTGATCATGATTCATCAAGGATTGCTCATAATTCATCAAGATTCAAAAGTTGCTAAATTATGGTTTGTAGGAAAAGTCAACTCAACTTTGACCAAGCATAACTTTCTCATACTTTATGAGAAATGACCCATCCAAATCTCATTTTAAATAGGATGAAATTACCTACAATCCATCTTCAGCTCCCAAGTTCAAAATATTCCCTCGCAAGAAGTTATGAATTTGGACATTATAGGTCATTTTGAAAAGTCAACAAAAACACCCTTTTTGTCAAAGCTTCATACATGAGCATGGAATATCAAATTGATATGATACCAAAAGGGTTGCTTAGAGGACATCTCAATCTTTCTAAGAAGTCCAAGAACACCTCCAAAGAGTCAAAATTAAGGAAGTTATACATTGTTGAAGTTGAACCTTTTTGCAAAATTGCCAAAAGTCAACTATCCCTAAAACTTCAATTTTTGCCAAATGGGCCCAATCTTTTTCAGTTATTTTGAGTTGGCAAAATAGTCCATGAGATCTAGCCTTTTTCACTTGTCCATATCTTATTTTTATTATTTATTTTGATTTTTATTTGAATTAATTCAATTTAAATCAAAACAAATCAAAACAAATCAAATAAAATCCAAAATATTGAAAGTAAGAGATTTTGTGCTTGTTTCAGGTTCCAATTACAGCTAGCAGGTCATTCAAAATCGTATCAAGGCATGGTGTGAAAAAAAGGATTGAAATTGGCCAATTTTGGAAAGTTTTCAAAGTGAATCAAATCAAAGATCCAAATCATTGATGGAGGAAGATTGAGAGCAGTTATCAACCCTAATTCCTTCACTAATACATATAGAACGAAGCCAGACCTAAAAGGGAGGTTAGAAAGAGGCGCAGCAAGCAAAGAAATATTGGAAAAAAATCAAGAAAAGTGTAAGATCGAATTCCATATTCCAGGCATCCTCAAGGCTTTCTATCCATCCCAATCGATTCCTGGGAGTGTCAGCAAGCTAAAGTAATCAAGAACCAAGTCGTTCAAGCCCCAAAAAGCTCTGTAAGTCGCTCACGACATAGCTCTGTTCTTGAATTCGAATAGCATGATTTAGGCATTGTTAGGATGAATTAATTGTACGCTCTTGATCTATGGAACATTTGTAAGCTTCCTGTATTGATTAATTGCATTTATATGGCCTATACTGTAATTCACCATTATTAGGGTTTGTAGCTCCGAATTAGGGATTTTGCTTGCAGGTGAAATTAGCTCTCGTGAATGGTACCATCGTGTTCAAGAGGACGAGACGAGTCCAACCATGGCATTAGATGTTATTTACATGGCCCATGGAAGATTTTGAGAACGTACATGCATGTAGCAACGGACATTGTCCATAGGTATAGGTTCTCAGACTTTTAGTCACGGAAAGAGGAAGGAGACGACTGTGTGTCACTCCCCTATTGGTCTATTCAAACCTGGCGCGCATTTTCTTTTTGTTTACCACTGATTTTTGTTTTTCATACATTATTATTGTTATGTGTTTCATGTACAAATAGAAGCGAATGGCCCAGTGGTAGCCGGGCTGGTGTTAAGGCGCTGGAAGCTTGAGGTCAGGGGTTCGACCCCTGCCTCCACCAAAATGCAATTTTCTTGATTTATTTCAGGTAATCTCACGTATATGCAAGCCAGGAGACCACCATAGGTCCTCATCATCAATCATGCCAAGTGTCAGATGGCCAAATCTGATGGCCATCCAGGAGGGAGCACCATGAGCCAAGTCAAATGCGCATGCACTAGATTTCAGAGGTCAACGTGGACCTTCTCAAATGGGCCCAGATCCGACTATTCACACCCCTCAAAATTGCTATCCAGGCCAAATTTCCTTTCTCTCTCTCTCTCTCTCTCTCTCTCTCTCTCTCATATATATATATATATATATATATATATATATATATATATATATATATATATATATATATATATATATATATATATATATATATATATATATATATATATATATATATATATATATATATATATATATTTATTCTTATATTTAACTTATTTAATTTATTTACTAACCAAAATTAATTTTCTTTTTATCAAAAATCACAAAAATATTATTTTTCACCAATTAGATTTAGGTATTATTTTTCATCAATAAATTAATTAATTTAATTAGGTTTGATTAAATTAGATAACTTTAATTTATTTTTGCAAATAATTAAAATTAATTAGAATAAATAGGTTTTATTACTAATTTAATTTTTTATCTTTTCCTAAAATAACCAAAAAACGAAAAATAGGTAATTTAATTATTTTCACTAATTAATTTAATTAACTAATTAATTTTTATATTTAATTTAGAAAACTTATTTCTTTCATTAAAAACAAAAAAAAAAACATTTTTTTCTTCTTTTAATTAGGTTAGAGAGGTCAAAACCCTAATTTCTCGTCGATCTAATTTTTCTCGCGCGCGTTATTTTATTCTTATCCCAATTATTGTATCTGCTCACAGTTTATAATAGTTTTAATTAGGACTTTATCTTTCACTTACCGCTTTACTTTTCAAGGGTTTGTTTTTGTCTATGTAAATACCCGAAGCCTTGTAATAGCATAGTTTAAATTCTGCATTTTAAATTCCGCAAATTATTAACTGTTAGATGTATGAATAATTAGGGTTTACATGACAAGAATGTATGACTAATTTTAAAACAGTTAGATAACCCTAAAATATGCAAAGATAAATAATCTAAAATTGAACCACTCGCACATGCGCACTCCTAGGGTACACTCCCACTTGGTTGCCATCGATAAATGGTCATTGAGTATAGGATGCTTTAGTGGTCGTCCTTTTGTCTAAAGATCATAGTTGCCTCAGAAAGGTTTCCTCGGATATTGTTGCCTCAGATAATTGATCTAAGACATTAGGGTTACTACTAAGATGTCCTAACATTACTTTAGTGACCATACGTCCCTTTTCGAATTGATCCTCAAACTCCAACGATGATACTACCTACTCACTAATAGTGGGATAGCATTGTCTAAAGGAAACAAGCAAAGAACGATTCTTTTTTTCGAGTACGTAGATTAGTTCTTAAGTACTTGCTCAATCAAAACAAATCTTTTTCACACTTACACTCTTTTACAAACAAAGTTTTCAAAAACACTTCATTACACTCTTGAAGACAGAAGCAAGAGTTAAATCGAAGTTAAAACAAAAACATTTCAAAGCCCACAAACACAAAGAAAACAAATTTGAAAATGATGAGCAAGTACCTAAGAGCCCGTAGATAACTACGGATAGAAAGGGTGCTAATACCTTCCCTTTCTATAATCTACCCGTACTCAGTAAATCTCGAAAAAGGAATTTTTCTGTGCTTTTTCCTTTCCTTGTTGGATAAAATAAAAGTCGGTGGCGACTCTTTCTTACCGCGACATTTTGCAAACACAAACGCAAAACGCAAACCAACAAATTCCTTAAAAAATAGGGAAACACGTCCCGGTTCTGGCCACCGTATTACAGGTGGGAAAAGGATGAGGTGGTACATTCCGAACCTTATTTTTTCTTTCATCCATAGTCTTTAGTACGATCCAATTCATAACCGTTTTGACAAATAAGCGAAGAAGTAGTAAGTGTCCCTCCATTGGGATCCATTTTCTATTATCTCAACAAAAACACTTAATCAATCAAATCTCTTTTGCCTTCAAGTTTTTTATTTTGAAAACCTTTTTCAGGTAAGAACATGTTAATTCCTTTCTACAACAAATGCGTGAGTCTCCAAAGTTCGAGCTGGAATAGAATGCGAAATTTAACATCGTTCACTAAAAAAATATACAATAAACCAAAATTTTCAAGAAGAACTACGGTACTCTGATTCCTATTGCACGACGGGGATACTTGGGCACGAGGTTTCAAAACCGAGGCGAGCGCAATAATAAAATTCTTTATTTTTTGTTCTTTTATAATTTATTCATGCATTCCCTTAGAAAGTTTAAGCTTTAGATAACACACCCTTTGATTAGAATAAACATAGTGGATCCCGTTGAGTACAACAGATGTTTAGGATGCTAATACTTTCCCTTTGCATAACCGAACCCCGTACTTTGATCTCTATTCTTTTTGGGTTTTATTCGCTCTTTTCCCATTTCCATTTGGAAATAATAAAGTGCGGTGGTGACTTTCACTTTGTGAGTTAAGTCAATTAATTGCTTAATCTCAACTTTTTACTGCTACAACAGCTCCTTCTGATTTCTATACTCTCAAAACTTATCTTAGCTTGTTTAGAGGCTCCCCCTGATTTCAAGACTTATGAAATAATTTTGAAGTATAAAACACCTTAATCATCATGAAAGGAATACTTTCCTGATTAGAATACTATCAGAGTCTGACTGGAATACCTGGTTAAGAACACCATTAATGTCTGAGTGGAGATGCCTAGTTCATCATTAATCTGAATAAAATTGCATGGTTGATCATCTCACTTCCCGACTTCTATCAGAATAAATAGAACCTGGTTTTGATGAAATATCGAAACCTGTGAATCAGAACCTGGTTGAACCATAACTAATGTACCAAAGTATGGTTTAATAGAGTCATGACTTCTGGATATTAAAACACAATATCTCTTTAGAGTTTCTGAACTTTTCCTGTTTAGAAAAATTAAGTAAACTATCTCAAAGTTTCTTATAAGTTAAATAATGTTAGAGGAAAAAATATCAGAACATGTATGGGATCAGTTATGAGAAATATATATATATATATATATATATATATATATATATATATATATATATATATATATATATATATATATATATATATATATATATATATATATATATATATATATATATATATATATATATATATATATATATATATATATATATATATATATATATATATATATATATATATATATATATATATAAATCATCTCACTTTCTCCCCCTTTGTCAAAAATCGAAAAGACTTAGAATAAAATAACAAAAAACCATACTTTATTAGATGGAATCAGATAAAGTATAGATTTGAAAAAAAAATCTAAGTTTTGAAAACAAAGGTAAAATAAAAGGTCTAAGGTTTTGGAGAAGGCAGAGGCATTCTTGTCATGATATCTCTAAGCATGAATGTAATCACAGAGTTGGTTTCATCTTGAGCCTTGAATCTCTCATTCATTTTGCCCTGCATTGTCTTACAAAAGCATTCTCTCTTTTGAGCTCATCCAGAGTTTCCTTGATCATAGAAGGCATAATCTCAGAGTCAGAAGCAGATGTCTTCAAATTTCCAGATGAAGTACCAACCTCTATAGTCTTCTCAGAAGGCTGAGTCTCTTGGATAGAAACTACCAAGGGAAGTTCAACTTTTGGTGCTGAGAGTAGAAGTACTAGAGGAGGAGGTTTATTGGCAACAATTTTCGCATTGACCTTTCTTCTTGTATCCTTGAAGCAGAAGAATTTTAGCAAAGAAGTGTTGGAAACCATCCATTTTTTGAATTCATGCCAGAGGGCATTTCTCTCATCGGGATCTTCACAATTACTGCACTCATCCACCAAGGAACATAGTCTATCCATAACTTCAAATTCAAATTGATTTAATAATTCATCTTTGGGTTTAGGACAAACATTGGTTTGAAGGAAAAGGGGTCAAAAGGGGTGGAGTAAGGTTTAGGCACTCTATATGGTAAAACAGAGAACTTAACAAAGTTATGTTTACCAATGATAGGAGGGATGGGTGAAGGATAAGTTCTATAAACTTTTATGTATGAATCAGAATCCTCTGACATAGTCATAGGTGCATCTGAGTCATGCACAAAGTTAGAGGTTGTGGTTTCTAGTTGTTTTGGTGGGGATGGGGTCAGCGTAAAATGGATTGAGATCCAACTTAATTTCATGAATTTGTGTGAGAAGAATTTGAGGTGGTTGTATGGGTTAAACGAATGTATTTGTGGTGGTGTTATCTGAAAAGATAGGTTCATGTGGTTGAGGTATACATATGGATAGTTGTTGTTGTGGAGGGTTAATAGGAGTGGTTATAGCTAATTAGGTTCCTGAAGAAACGTCTTCAGAAAGGTTTGATTTTAGGGGGGTGGTTAAGGATCAGAAGTAGTGACTTCTGTTGGCTTTGGATTTTCTTTATTGGGAGAATTCTTTGTTCCAAGTGTGGAAACAGGAGGTGGTTTTGGAGTAGACATTTGAGTGGAGGTGGTGATATATGAATTAGAAAATGTAAAATTGAGTAATGAATTGTCTAGAATAGAATTACCTGAAGAAGTTGAAACTTCAGCTTCAGCTTCAACTTCCTTAACTGGTTCTAGAGTTCTTGAAGTCGAGGAGGTTCTAGAAACCTTGGTGTAATACAGTGGGAGAACTGACTTTTAGATTTTGCATTTTATCGCAAATGTTGTGGATAGCAAGAGTCGCCACCGACTTTTCTTTTATCCAATAAAGGAAAGGGTGAAAAGAACAGGAAAAACCTTTGAGAATTTTGAGTAAGGGGATAGGTTATGAAAAGTGAAGGTGTTAGCACCCTTTTCATCCGAAGTTATCTACGGGCTCTTAATCGCTAGCTCACTTTGAAAAATTCTTTGTGTTTGTGTATGTTTGAAAATATTTTGAAAAATGCCTAAGCGCGACAATTTTGTAATGATTCTCGTATCGTTGAGAATGTATACAAAATGTTTGTTTTGAAAATATTTGTGAAAGGAAGTGTTGTTTTGTGAAAGATGTTTTGAAAATGCCAATGTAAGGCATTTTTCTTTATCATAACCCTTGTATCACTCCTCAAGAGTGTTTATAATGTGTTTTGAAAGTAGTTGTTTTGAAAGTAGTTGTTTTGAAAGTGTGAGGTGTGAAAGTTGTTTTAGTTTGTGAGCAAGTGATTACGAGCGATCTACGTACTCAAAAAGTCTTTGTTATTTTCCTCCTCCTTTAGATAGTACTATCCTACCATTAGTTAGTAGGAAGCCCTATAATTGGATGTGAGGGACAGGCGTGGGTTATCGTACAGTCATAGAAGGCAACTTGTAGGATGTTTTAGCAATTGTCATAAGGGACTACGATCGTTTATCGAAGGCATCATCGAAGGGTCATCGAGTGACTATGATCTTTTAACTGAGGGTCTCTGCTAAAGCATTCTACGTTCGAGGGACATGACTATTTAAATCTGAGGCAACAAGTGAGGGTAACCCTAGAAGTGAGCGTGTGTGAAGTGTTTTAATTTCAAGTATTTCTCTTGAGATTAGGTTTTCTAATGGTTGATTTTAAATCTTGACTGTTTTACGGTGGGAGAACTGACTTGTGTTTTGCGTTTGTTTTCGCACTTGTTCGGTTTAGCAAGAGTCGCCACTGACTTTTTATTTTATCCTAAAGGAAAGGTTAAAAAAAAAGCACAGGAAAAACCTTTTGAGATGTTTCGTGGGTTCGGGGGGTAGATTATGAAAAGGGAAGGTATTAGCACCCTTTTCATCCATGGTTATCCATGGGCTCTTAGTTAATTGGTTTTAGATCACTTGCCTTGATTTTTGATTGCTTGAAATAGTATGTGTATTTGTGTTTTGAAAATGTTTTTGAAATAGACGCCTTTGTTTCGGCAACCGTTGTAATGACTCGTGTTTGAGTATATACGAAGGTGTGTATCTTTTCGAAAAGATGTTTCAAATGTTTTTTTTGAAAGTTTGTTTTGAAAGTGTTTGTGGAGTGTGGTTTGAAAAGTAGGCAAGTGTTTTTTGCAAGTTGATCAAGTAACTAAGAGTTTTGTCTACCCCTAATGTACTCAAAGGTTTTTTCTCATGTTTTAACCTTTTTTTAACAATTTTGTTCCATCATTGTATTTGGTGTACAATCTTACGTTAGGATGTTTAACGGGACAGGTGCGGGTCATCGTACGGACCATGAATGCAATGGGGCCAAGTGTCTTTGGCAATTTTGCTTGAAGGGACTATGATCATTTTGATAGGCAACTTCCGAAAGCGTCATCGAGGGACTTATGATCATTTGAATTGTTTTGCCAAAGAAACTCGACGTGCAAGCATGGCCCATTTTGGAAGGCAACAAGCAGGATTACCCTAGGGGTGCAAGTGTGATTGTGTATTGATTTCATGTATTTGTCTTGTATTAGGTTATCTAGCGTTTGATTTTATGTACATACAAACCCTAAGTCTAACCATGGTATATTTGAAAGCGGTAAACTGCGAGAATTTAAAGTCCTACGCTATTACAAAAATAGTATCTGGGAGTGGGGGTACAATTATTTACAAATGGGGATGAGACTTAAATAATTACAACCAAATCGAATTGCGATCGCAAATGTAATAAGTATCAAATGCATAGCATAAAGGCAATGTAAAAGGTAACAATGTTTTGGAATAAAAGATAAGCAAATGTGTATGTGTAAATGTGTAAGTGTATTTGTGTAAGGCAAAGTGAATGTATCAACGTATTTGTGTATTGTAAATGTGTATGATTATTTACAAGGTGCGAAATGTTAATGTATTAAGTATCGTTAACTTAATGAGAAATTTGAATATTTCATTTATAAATTGTTATCATTTGGTATTTTATTAGATATGTACAAATAAAATGTTTTAATGTTTTATGTATTTATGTATTTATGTTTTTTATACAAAAGATTTAACTAAAGAAAAGAAAAATGTTTTAGATTCAAAATATTCTATTATCTATGTTTTAGTTAATATACAAAGCTTTTTTAATTGAAAAAAAGTTTTAAGACATTCTAAATTTATATACATTAATCGTACTATCTTAAAAAAAATAAAAAGAGTAATTTGGACTATTTTATATCAAAAAGTTAATGTATTATAAAAAAGAAGTTAGGTTATGAAATAAGTGAAAATTAAGAAAAGATTAAGAAGGGTTTGTTAATAGAAAAAAGAAAAGAGGTTATGTGGGCCTAAAGGTTGAACAAATGGCCCACTGAGTCTATGAGAAAAACAGGAAGAGGGGGGTATGCGCATGGGCCTTACGCCTGCTTTTGTGGGACACAGCCCAAGTTTTGGATCAATTTTGTTTAGGGTTCTCATGCTTTCGTTTCACTTGGACTTAGGGTTACAGTTACAGAAGCGGCGCCGTTCACTTCTTTCTCCGTCTTCGTCTTCTCACGCCGGCTTCGCCTCTGAACGCCTCTCCGCCCAAGGCCACCGAGTGCCAACGTTCATCCTTCCTCTTCTCTTCATGGTCGCTCAGCGATGTTTGCAAGGTTTGATCTCTAACGCGTTAGGGTTTTTACTCATTCCTCTTTTGCATGCTTAGTTCGAGTTCTAATTTCGTTTCTGATTTTATGTGGTTATCATTATTTGTTATTGAGGTTGTGGAAAGAAGAAAAAAGGAGAAATACTACCTTGACGGAGGAAGAGGCGGACGTGGAGGCGCTCCGGAGGCCAAGGCGAGGGGATGGTGGTGATGCACGCTAGCTTGCTTGGAACCCTGGTATTTCGTGTTTTGTCTTTTATGTCTGCTTGCTTTCAATGATGTTTGTCTGAGATGTTCTGTATGTCTAGACAGTTGCCTCTCTTCTTCTCTATTTACCTCAGTTTCCTTGTATGCTTTCTTTGCCCAGTGATGAACAAAATTCTGAGGGCTTGTGTTGCCTTACTCTGTATTGCCTTGAATGCGTGATATTTGGTATGCTTGCCCTGTTGCCTTGAAAAGTTTTGATGATGTTGTTGTTAGCCCAATGATGAAGGTTTTCTGAGGGCTTGATGGGTGGTGTGAATGCTGGTAAGGCTTGCTTCAGGTTAAGCTTTGCTTCTGGTTTATGCACAGGTTCTTGGCTTGGCAGGTTAAGTTTAGTGTGAAGTTTGGATATACTGATTTCTGTTTGAATGGTAAGGCTTGAGTTTGAAGTTTGTATCGGAGTAGGCAGGTTTTTCAGGTTTAAGGTTTTGTTTGGAGTTTAAAGGGTTTCAGCAGGTTGATGGCCTTTGTTTACAGGTTAGGCTTTTTTTTACAGGTTTATTGGCTTGGCCTTTTACAGGTTAGGCTTGTGTGTACTGAGTTTTGACACAGGTTTTTGCTTGTGCTTGAATGGTAAGGCTTTGGTGAGTTACTGGTTTCGTGTGCTTACAGGCCTCTATTGAAAGGCTTATGCAGGTTGAGTGTTTAAAGGCTAGAGGCTTGGCCTTTTACAGGTTAGGCTTTTGGGAACTGTCTTGGAGAGTTTTGCAATCTCTTTTTTTTGACAGTTTTGTTGTATTCTGCTTTTTTAATATCTCTGCCTCTTATCCCACTGTGTTATTAACAGTCTTTGTTTTTATCTCTTTTCTTGCCTAAAGCCTGAGCCCTGTAAGCCTCCTTCTTTTACTCTCTCTCTCCTCTCTCTTGACTTTAAGCATATTATATTGCTTAGATGTACTTATCCTGAAAAGGCACTGGCTTAGAAAATGATGAAATGGACCTTGCTTGCTTGCATATGTAGTTTAGCTCTGCATACTTTATGTACTGCTTCCATATTTTCTGCTTCTTTGTGACAGTATTTTGATACTTTGATATCTTGAGATATCTTTTGGGCAGCTTGGACAGTTTTAAATGTGAACTCAGTTTGGACTTTGTTGGCCTAGTTCAGTTTGCCTTGTATCCTTGGTTTAGAACTTTTGGAATTATGCAGTATGTAACTTTTGTGCATTTTCAAACTTAAATTGCAAGACGTTCCATCCCTCTTTGTGAACCGGGAGAAATCCCGTGATTTGCAGAGAGGGCAAACTGATTCCGGCCAGTCGCCTTTAATGATGAACCCAAATTAACTGTTTGTCTTCTATTCATTTTATCTGCAATTGACTTTTCTTTCTTTTCTTATTTTTTTGCAGATAAAATCAAATGAAGCAGAGGGAGCAATGGATGGAAAATGAAGACTTAGGAATTAGGATAGTTTTTATTTCATTTTAAATATTTGTAAAATTATCATTGTAAATACTTTGTAAAAAAATATTGTATTTAAATAATAATTGTAACAAATAAATTAAAGATGAATAAAATCTATTCTTTTATCAATTAATTCTTTTCAATTCAATTGTTTATTTAATTATTCATAATTCTTAAAATTATAATAACTGGAAATAAATCCCAATCATTTTAACTCAGAATAATAAATAATCAATAAACGTCCGGAATCTTGAATAATCAGAGCACTGCACAGCTAAACAAACAAAACATCCACATGCCCTTTTCTTTCTCACTTGATTAAATCTAACACTGATCAAAACTTGAGCCAAAATCAACCAAACCTTAGCAATCTGCCTGAACTGCTTTAAAATCAATGAAAACCCTAATTTTTTGTCTGACTGACGAAAAAATGTCTGTTTGACCGATTCTTGAGCCAGTCTGAAAAATCAGGGAAAAGCCCGAAGCTGTGATTTCTTGTGGAAAAATACGAGGGCAAATTTTGGGGTACAACAGTTGCCCCTGTTCAATCTTCTTGAACCTGAAGAGTTAGATTGGCAAGTTTGCCTTTCGCGACTCGAGGGTAAAAGGAGATTGGACACTAGAGTGCCCAGAAAATTTGCACTCGGCGATGTGATGGTAGAGGGAATGGGCTTACAGATGCCATTTGGTGATGGGCTTAACGATGCCATCTAGGGATATAATAGAATCTTGTCGGGGGATGGGCTTAGAGATGCCATCTGGAAATGGGCTTAAAGATGCCATTTGGTAGTGTTTGTTGAGGAGGATGGGCTTATAGATGCCATCTGGAAATGGGCTTAAAAGATGCCATTTGGAAATGTCTGGAGGAGGATGGGCTTATAGATGCCATCTGAAGGTGATTGTTGAACTGTATGTCACTGGTGAGTGGACGAGTATCAGAAAGGTATCCATGTTTTCGAACATCTCTGAACTGGGGATCTGAGTAAGCAATAGAATGACGTCCGTGTTTGGAGAATCCGTAAACTGTTTTCAGGAATCGAAGTTGAATAAGCAATAGAGCAGCATCCGTTGTTGGGAAGCGTCCGTAAACTATTTTCAGAAGTTGAAGAAGGAACCGGTGTAGGGTTTCCTGATGACGAGTCCGTGTAAAACTGCATCTGAATGAATCCGGAATAAGTATCGGAATGTCGCCATGTCTGGGTCACATCTGAACTATCTCTGAGTGAATCTGGAATAAGTATCAGAATGTCGCCGTGTCTGGGTCACATCTGAACTATCTCTGAGTGAATCTGGAATAAGTATCAGAATGTCGCCGTGTCTGGGTTGTAGCGATAAAAAATGTAGCGGGGTAAATCGGAGATCGAATTATTAATTAATTCGTCTCACAAAAGCAAGAGTCACCACCGCGCTTTATTATTTCCAAGGGAAAAGGGGAAAGAGCGAAATAAAACCCTAAAGTATGCAATGTAAAATAATACTTTTAAAAGTAATAAAAATACAAGGCGTTTTTGAAAAGAGATCTATGGTTCGGGGGTTGGTTATAGAGTGGGAAGGTATTAGCACCCAATGTATCTATAGTACTCTATAGGAACCTTTTGAAATATTTGTTTATTAAAATGTTCGTTTGATTAAAAAATAAATTGTTTTGGCCGAAAAGGGGTACGGATGGGTTTTTTGGAGGTGCGACGACCTAATGTCGAAGTTTTGGCTTAAAAGGTATCAGTTTTGAAAAGATTGAATATTTGGGGAAAAATTATCCTAAGTTTTAATGAAATGAAGATATTCGCGTGACTGGATTTGAGGACATGAAGTCAACAAATTTAATCATTTTTCTCTTGGATTTAGACATAAATGGAATAAACAAGTAAAGGCGAAATAATTAAACAGAAAATTAGATAGATAAAGATTAAATAGCTATATAACACCAACAATGATTAAATAAACAGACTAAATGATGTGAACTTACATTTTTGTATTTTTGTTTAATAGGTATAACGCAAGGGAATTAATTAAGGAAAATAAAATATTTTTTAAGTTTCTATTTTTATATATTTTTGTTTTTTTATTAATATAAAGTATTATTTTTAAGAATTATTAAATAATTTTAAACTAAATTAAAACTTTAAAATTACTAACTTAAATCTAATTAAAAAAAGGAATACTAAAAATTACTAAATTAAACCTAAAGCTAAACTTAATAAAAATGATCCAATTATTTAAAATTGTCTAATTAAAATACACCTCTTATTTGATTAAATTTACTAATAAAACTAGATTAATAAAGTTCTAAAAAAACTAAAAGAAAATAAGTGAAAGAGGGGTATCAAAAATTAGGGGGGGTAGATAAGTGAACCATGCATGGGCTAAAGGATTTTAAGGGCCCAAAACAGAAATAGAATGGGGAGGTGTCTTAAGGAAATCGTTTGGGCTCTTAGGCAGGAAACGGGTAAGGTCCATTCATATTTCATAATTTGTTTTAGGGTTAAACATTGTCTTAGTTTGGAGAAAAAGGGATTAGGGTTCACAGCAATGAAGGAAGATTTGGACAAAACTTGCAACCCTAATGCTTTGAACATTACATAAGGGTCGTGTGCAGACCAAAAGGGGGGGGGGTTGGAGATCAGTTGGAGAGCAAGAACAAAGTTTGCAAAAACACCAAAAAAGTGTGAGATTGAAATCAAGTCTATAGGCAATTTCAAGACTTGAGACTTGTCTCAATCGTTTCATGGCAGCTTCCACAACCTAAACCAATCAAAATCACGCGTTCCCAGACCCTCCCAAGTGCTGTAAGTCCCTCACGAATCCACCCTTTTCTTGATTTCGTATTTTTAAATTTAGGCATAGTTAGCATGAATTGATAGCATATTTTGAATCTACAAATCATTTGCAAGCTTTTGGTATTATTCAATTGCATTTATATGACCTGTAACGAGATCCACCATTGTTAGGGTTTCATTTTTGTTTTTGGGGTTTTTCGTTTCAGGTACAATTAGCCTACATGATGGCCATGGTTGTGATCAGAAGAAGGATACGAACTCAACATGGTCTTAGAATCCATTTTCATGGCCTGTACAGGATTTTGAGGGTGGACAAACTTGTAGCGACGGACCTTTGTCCGTTGGTATAGGTGCTTGTATTTTTAGCCACGGTGCAGAGGACAGGGACGATGCGTGTCACGCCACCATTTGTCCATTCAAATCTGGCGCATTTTTTTATATCATCCATTAAGCTTTTTTTTATATGTTAATTGTTTTGTATTTCTTTAACAAAGAGAACCACTTGGCCTAGTGGTTGCCACGCTTGATTCCAGGACATTGAAGGCTGGAGGTCAGGGGTTCGATCCCTGCCTCCAGCATTTGTTATTTTTCATAACAATTTCAGGTAATCATGTGCGTATTCAAGTCTGAGGTCCACCATGTTCATCCCTCATCCATGTGCCAGATGGCCAGATGGCCAGATCTGGTGGCCAAGCCTTGAAGGCACACCATAGGCCAGTCAACGCATACGCAGAGGATGCTAAAAAGTCAAATGGACTGCATCTCAATGGGCCAAATCTCTTGCTATTTACACCTCCAAAAATCAGGCCCATTTCTCTAACTTTTTATATTTTGTTTGTTTTTTATTTAATTATTTTATTATCTTTAATTAATTACTAACCAACAAATTAATTTCTTTTTATCAAAAAAATCACAAAAATATTTTTATCCAATTAAATGTTAGAAATTTAATTTTTTATTATTTAATAAATACTAACTAATTAATTAGGTTTTTAATTCTAGAATAACTTTAGTTTATTTTGTAAATATTTAAAATCAATTAGAATTTAATAGGTTTTAACCCTAATTTATTTTTTTTTCTTCTTTTTTTTCTTCCCTAAAATATCAAAAACTCCAAAAATATGTCATTAATTATTTTTTTCATTAATTTATTTATTTAATAATTAATCTAGCAATTTAATTTTAGGATTTAATTTCTTTTCTTAAAATAAAAACAACAAAAAATATTTTCTTTTAATTAGGAGGGTCAAAACCCTAGTTTCGCCTTCGACCCAATTCACTTGCGCGATTTATTTTTCATTATTCAATTATTGTATCTGCTCCCGGTTTGTAATAAATAATTAGGACATTTATTTATTTTTCCGCATTTAAATTTCAAAGGGTTGTTTTTGGCGATGTAAATACCCGACGCCTTGTAATAATTTAGTTTAATTTCCGCACCTTTAATTTCTGCAAATATATAACTGCTAGATGTTTGATAATAGGGTTTGCATGACAAGAATGAATGCCTAATTTTTAAAATGGTTAGATCACCCTAAACATGTGCAAAGATAAAAATAACCGAAAACAACACACTCACACATGCGCACTCCTAGGGTACACCCCACTTGGTTGCCTTCGTAAACGGTCATTAAGTATAGGTTGTTTTAGAGGTCGCCCTCTTGTCTAAAAGATCATAGTTGCCTCGAAATGGTTGCCTCAGATATTGTTGCCTCAAACAAATGATCTAAGACATTAGGATTACCGCTAAGACGTCCTAATGTTGCTTTAATGACTGTATGTCCCTCTTTCGAATTGACCCTCAAACTCCAACGACGGTGCTACCTACTCATTAATAGTGGGATAGCATTGTCTAAAGGAAATTAGCATAGAACGATTCCTTTTTTGAGTAGGTAGATTAGCTCTTAGATACTTGCTCATCCAAAACAAAAATTTCTCACACTTACACTTTTACAAACGAGTTTTCAAAAACACTTCATTACACTCTTGAGGACAGAAGCAAGAGTTAAATCAAAGTTAAAACAAAAACTTTTTCAAAACCACAAACACAAAGAAAACAATTTTGAAAACAATAAGCAAGTACCTAAGAGCCCGTAGATAACTACGGATAGAAAGGGTGCTAATACCTTCCCTTTCTATAAATCTACCCCCCGTACTCAGAAATATATCGAAAAAGGAATTTTTCTGTGCTTTTTTCCTTTACTTGTTGGATAAAATAAAAGTCGATGGAAACTCTTGCTTACCGCGACATTTTGCAAACATAAACGCAAAACACAAACCAGCATTCTAAAAACAGTCAGTTCTTCCCACCGTATCACAGAACTAGCGACTCTGCTGGAGAAATTATAAGTGGGGTGTATCTTAGGATTAGTTCATAATGTTTTCAATTTCTTGATTTTTATGCTTTATCTTTGTGGGTTTGAATCGGAGTTACTATAGATCCTAACCCGGATCTGGGGATACCTTTTAGGTAAGTAGCAATAGACTGTGAGGGAACTGTACGGCGTAGACCGATACGGTTGAAGCAATAGCTACGTTGGTGTGGCACTTTAGTTTGTACCGATATCCCTTGTGGTGGAACAAGGAGAATATGGGTCTTCTAAGGGGTCATTAAGCACCAACTGACCTTAGAACCTATAATTGACCAACTTGGCCATAGAACAGTAGCAACATGCTACACTCATTGAGACCAAACTCTCGTGATGATTCCGGCCGCAAGAAAAGGTTGCCAAACTAGAATTATGACCGATCGAGGGTGGTCAGTGATATTGAGATCCTCTAGAACCCGGTTACTATTACTAGGACAGGTTTGAACCAACTAAACTGAAAGAGGGTAATACCTAAACTCCATGCCAGCCTGAAATATAAGGGCTACTGTGTGACTTGTTTGCCCTTACCATGTTTGCTATCTATGAATACTTGTGGTGTGTTTCTATCATGACATCATGAATCATGACATTGCATGCATCTTGCATCAGACTAACCCATTTCAAAGACATAGGGGATTCATCTTTGTTCTGTTTTGTAGGTCATGGCCTCTATATGAAGAAACACTATTCGGATCATCTTTGTACAGATTCCTACTCAGCTTAGAGATTTGGTTGCAAAGGTCCCAGATACTTCCTCCTTTATCAGAAGACATGGACACCTCCTTGGTTTGGTCACTTCCAGATTAGATGAGCAGATGATGAGTGTTTTGTGCTAGTTCTTTGATCCATTATACCACTGCTTCACTTTCCCGGACTATCAGTTGGTCCATACTCTAGAGGAGTTCTCTGATCTACTTGGTATTTCTATTCTAGAGCAGACGCCATTTACAGGTTGGGAAGTAGCTCTTAAACCAGAGGATGTTGCTACATCCCTACATCTGATAAAGGCTGAAGTAATGTCTAACTGGGAGACTCGGAGTTGGACAAAAGGCTTCTTGGCTAAATTCTTGGTTGATCGGGCTAATCAGTTCTGGGACAGTTTGGACTTTCAGGCATTCGAGGACATCCTAGCTCTTCTCATATATGGTCTGGTTCTGTTTCCTAACTCGGATTCCTTTGTTGACGTGAATGCGGTGAGGATTTTCATGTCTCGTAATCCCGTGCCCACTCTCTTGGGTGATATTCTGCACACTCTCTATGCCTGTACTGCTCGGAAACGGGGAACCCTTATGTGTTGTGCACCATTTCTGGCGAGGTGGTTTATTTCTCACCTCCCCAAATCTGTTTTGAAGAACAAGGAAGACATGGGTTGGGCTTACTGGATCATGTCTCTTGCTCACACGGACATCATCTAGAGTACTAAGGACATGGAAGAAGTGGCTGTTATTGATCGCTGTAGGGAATACCCCAATGTTCCACTACTTGGAATTCGAGGGGGGATCACCTATAATCCTTGTTTGGCCTTACGATAGTTTGGGCGAGCTAGGAGGGACGGACCTCATGAGTTGCTGATGCCAAGCATTGTCTTTGACTTCCAAGGGGATAATGAGGAGCATCGCCGCAGGTTCATACGAGCTTGGAACAGGGTGCACCGGTCTGATCCATATGAGTTAGGGATGAAAACCTCTCTTCCGATGGAACCATATCTCCGGTGGGTTTGTACACGTGCTCAAAAGCTAGGAATGCCGTACGAAGCTGTTTTACCAGTAATTGTTGAGAGTGCTAATGAAGAAGGGGTTCCTCCTACCATCCTCCACCCATACATGCCTACTGACATTGGGGCATTAAAGAGGTCGTGGATCCAACTAAGGGAAGAACGGTATACTTACAGAGAGAAGTATCACGAACAAGAGCGGAAGATCCTAAAGCTTACAAGGCAGCTGGAGAACGAGAAGGTCCTCAAAGACTATGTCAGCACCAAAGGGAAACGACCATGGGAGTGCTGATGTCTTTTGTTATTTTTGATTTACTTTTCAGTATTTCTTTTTGTAACGTCTTAAAGGCATTTGTTGAACATTGTTGAACATTGAATTCAAGTTTTTTATCTAATAAAAGGGTGTTTCATTTTGGTTTACGAATTTGAATCTCCAAAGTCTTTGAAATCATATCATACGCATTTCATTCCCATGCACCTCATTACAGGTACCCTTACAAGTTTCTCATCTTCTTCGCTGTTTATTTCAGCACATCATGTCTTCTGAAACATCAACTGATCAAGCCATCAAGGCTCTGCAAGCTCAAAACGCTCAATTCTAGGAAATGTTCATGAACTTGGCCAAGGGTCAGCAAGATCTGAAGACTCTTATCTTGAAGGATAATAATAATAATAATAAGAAGAAGAAGACGGTCCTCCTGAATATGGGTCGCATATTCAGAAACAATTTGCGGGAAGATGTTGATTTATCTCACTCACCTGCAGGGGGAGAGAATCAGGAAGAAAGGAGGGCCCCTAGCCCCGTGGTTTCTGACAACGAGACTGACTTTGATGAAGACCAGTATCCTCCGGCTGAGGATAGTTATAAGCAACTCGAAGACCGGTTGAGTGCAATGGAGATATAGAAAGTCCCTGGTCTGGACTTCGGAGATTTGGGTTTGTCATCTGGGGTGGTGATTCCCCACAAATTTAAAGCACTAGTCTTTACTAAATACGACGGGGTCTCTTGCCCAAAGCTACACCTCCGCTCGTATGTTAGAAAGATTCATCCATACCCCGCTGACAAGAACCTCTGGATCCACTTCTTTCAAGATAGTCTTTCAGGGACTCAACTTGAATGGTTTTACCAGCTGGAAGGAGCTAGTATGCGTAATTGGGAAGACCTTGCTGCTGCTTTTTACAAGCAGTACCAATACAATGCCGACCTCGCTCCCATGCGTACCCAACTTCAGGGTATGTCTATGGGTGCGAGCGAAGGTTTCAAAGACTACGCTCAGAAATGGAGGGACCTTGCTGGAAGAGTACAACCCCCCCTGGCTGATAGGGAGTTAATGGATATGTTTATGGGGACCTTGTTTGGTCCGTATTTTAATCATCTGATTGGAAGTTCATCGTCTGGTTTTACTGAGCTAATAATGACTTGGGAAAGAGTTGAAGCCGGTATTAAGAGTGGCAAGATACAGAAAGGTGCTTCGTCAAGCACCGAGAAGAAGCCTTTTAAGAAGGAATCTAGCACAATTTACAGCACGAAGAGCCATAACAGACCTGAGCGCCGCCAAGCAGTTAATGCGGTAGTTATTTCAAGACCTGCTGTTGCTCCACAATGCAACAATCAGCCAAGAACCGAGAGGTCGCGAAGACAATTCACTCAGCTCCATATGACCCTGTCTCAGATTCTGCCGCAGTTGTTAAAAACCAACTCGGTGATTCCGAAGGAAGCGCCGAAGAATCCCAATACAACATCATCGCTGTACAACCCGAACGCCCACTGTGCTTTTCACTCTGATAGCCCAGGGCATGATACGAATGACTGTTGGGTCTTGAAGAATAAAGTATAGGATCTAATTGATGCTAAGGAAATTGATTTCGAAGCGCCTGAAAAGCCTAATGTTGTGACTGCTCCTATTCCCAAGCATGGAGTGAATGCTGTAGATGAAGACTCGTTTGTGGTTTCTGTAAAAGACATTGCTACTCCATTGATGACTGTGAAGAAGAACCTTTTGTTAGCCGGTTTATTTCCAGGCTGTGGCGAAGGTTGCCATCTGTGTTCCATCCTACCTACTGGTTGCCATCTTTTGAAGTCAGGTGTCCAACGCCTGATGGATAACAAAGAAATTCTATTCGAGAAGACTGTTGTTCTATTGGTTCCTTTTGAAGACATTTCTATAATCACCATTTTCGCCAATTCTTCCAAGGCTTCCTCGAGAAAGCCTGTTAGAATTACATCCGTTCCAAGAATCGCTCTGTTGATCATTACCATTCCTGGGCCTATCCCCTATACATCAGATAAAGCTGTCCCATGGCACTACGGGGATGACGTGTACTATCACGGAGTTAAGCAAGATTTGAATGCTGAAAAGGCTGATACTGACGTCAGCAATATTGTTGGATCTAGTAAAGTCACCTGCAGCGAAAGACTTTTCTCCCCTAAGATCTCTCCACCAACTGTTCGGAAGCCCGTTGTTATTACACCTGCCAGTACATCTGCTACTATCCTTGTTCATGTTCCAATCCTTACCCCTGTCGCCGAGTCACCTGACACTCGGGGCAAAGGGATCACCGGTGAGCCTGCCCGGACGGAGGCACCGAAGAAGATTACTGTTGAAGCCTCTAGACAGGAGATAGAGGAAATTTTAAAGATCATCAAGAAAAGAGACTACAATGTAGTCGAACAGCTGGGGCAAACCCCGTCAAAAATCTCTATGTTGTCCTTGTTGTTATGCTCAGAGGCCCATGCCAAGGCTCTGATTTCTTTCCTGAAAACTGCACACGTACCCCAGGAAACCTTTGCTGACCAGTTCAAAGATTGTGTGGCTAGTTTAACTGCTGATAATGGTTTGGGTTTCTCCAAAGCCGACTTGACTGCCAAGGGGAAGAATCACAATGACGCTCTACATGTTTCAATCGAGTGCAGGGGCACTACTTTGGCTCACGTATTGGTGGATACTAGGTCATCATTGAATGTTTTACCCAAGAAAGCGTTAGACCGTTTAGACTGTGAAGGGTTGGTTCTGAAGCCAAGCAACATTGTGGTTAGGGCCTTCGACGGATCCAAGAGGATGGTACATGGAGAAGTGGATATTCTAGTTAAGGTTGGTTCTCAGGTTTTCACATCTACATTATATGTGATGGACATTCGGCCATCTTATTCTTGTTTGCTGGGTCGCCCGTGGATCCACAAAGCTGGGGCAGTAACTTCTACGCTCCACCAGATGCTGAAATACCCAGTGAAGGGGAAAATTGTTACAGTACGAGGAGAAGAGGAGTACATGGTGAGCCACCTCAACTCCTTTCGGTATATGGAGATGGACGGGGAGTTAATTGAGACCCCGTGTCAACATTTTGAAGAAGTCCCCAGACGCTAGCATCAACTGAAAATGTTGTTGAAGATCCTCCATTGAAGATAGCTTCCCTAAGGGATGCCCGAGCCGTTGTTGAAAAAGGTGGGTGTGCAAATTGGGGTCAACTCCCTGATTTTGCACATAAGACTAACAAGTTTGGTTTGGGTTTCACTGAAGAAGCTCAATGGGATGTTCGGTGTGTGCGGATCGGAGGACCTCCCCTGTTTATCAGCAATTCAGGAGTGAATGCCATTGAAGACGAGGATGAAGAGTATGATATTGATAGTTGGATTTACCCAACTGCCGACGGTGGACTAAGCAATTGGACTGCAAAGGACTTCGTCCCAATTTCTTTTATTACCCAGTAATGAGACTTTTATTTTGAATTTGTAACAGACATTTTTTTTAAACTTTACGGCCCGGTGTCTTACCCGAGGCACCGTGGCTTCGTTTGTGAGGGCTTTAAATATGTCATTACCATATATCATTAATAAAAGCATTGGATGTTTCTTGCATTTCAAATTTTGCGCTCTTTATTTTTCTTTTTTATCTTGAAAAACGGCTATTTTACACACACTCACATATACAGGTCTACATCCACTCTGGATCCCACTGATAACGACTCTACTACTGCCGGTTATGACTTTGAAAGTCCGATCAACTTAGTCGAAGACGAAGGTGAAGATGATTGCGAGGTGCCTGGTGAACTTGCTAGACTGTTACTTCAGGAAGAGAGGGTCATACAGCCGCATGAAGAGCTAGTGGAATCAGTGAATCTGGGCACAGAGGCAGACAAGAAAGAGGTCAAGATCGGTGCAAATCTAGAGTCTAGTGTTAAGCAACAGTTGATTCAGATGATGCGTGACTATGTGGAGATCTTTGCCTGGTCTTATGAAGATATGCCTGAGTTGGATACCGATATTGTGGTTCATCGCCTGCCTACCAAGGAAGACTGTCCTCCAGTAAAGCAGAAAGTTTGTCGAATGCGCCCAGAAATGTCTGAGAAAATCAAGGCTGAAGTAATGAAACAATTCGATTCCAGTTTTCTAGCAGTTGCTTCTTACCCACAGTGGGTGGCCAACGTGGTTCCAGTGCCGAAGAAGGATGGTAAGGTTCGAATGTGTGTTGACTATAGAGATCTGAACAGGGCGAGCCCCAAGGATGATTTCCCTCTGCCTCATAACGACGTTCAGGTTGACAACACCGCACATCATAAAATCTTCTCCTTTATGAATGGTTTCTCCGGTTATAATCAGATTAAAATGGCTCCCGAAGACATGGAGAAGACAACCTTTGTTACTCAATGGGGTACCTTTTCCTACAAAGTCATGCCTTTTGGATTGAAGAATGCTGGGGCAACGTATCAGCGTGACATGGTCGCTTTGTTCCATGACATGATCCATCATGAGATTGAGGTATACGTCGACGACATGATTGCAAGATCCCAGACTGAAGAAGAGCATCTTGACCACCTTCAGAAGTTATTTGACAGGTTGAGGTTGTACAAACTGTGGTTAAACCCGAACAAGTGCACCTTCGGGGTGAGATCTGGTAAGCTGCTGGGTTTCGTCGTAAGAGATAAAGGTATTCAAGTGGATCCTGCAAAAGTGAAGGCTATACAGGAAATGCCAGCTCCCCGAACAGAAAAAGAAGTCAGAGGCTTTCTGGGACGTTTAAATTATATTTCCCGATTCATCTCACACCCAACTGCTACTTGTGAGCCGATCTTCAAGTTACTGAAGAAAGATCAAGTGGTAAGATGGAAAAATGAATGTCAGGCCGCTTTCGAAAGGATCAAGGAATATCTCTAAGAGCCACCCATTCTGATGCCTCCAGTTGAAGGGAGACCTTTGATCTTATACTTGACAGTACTCGACAACTCAATGGGGTGTGTGCTGGGGCAGCATGACGAGTCTGGCCGAAAAGAGCATGCTATTTACTACCTTAGCAAAAACTTTACTGACTGTGAGACCCGATACTCACTGCTTGAGAAAACTTGCTGCGCTTTGGCATCGGCTGCTCGCCGGCTGAGACAGTATATGCTGACTCACACTACTCAATTGATATTAAAGATGGATCTGTTTACATTGGGATTTGGTAAACAACCGCTGATCCTCCAAATGGTTACTTATTTGGTTACTCGCAGGATCGATCAGATTGATCCTAGGACATAGGTTGATTTTGAAGTTTTGATTAAATTGGATAAGGCTTTAAATAAAGAGGTTTCAAGTAAATTGCATGAAGAAAGGACTTGGTAAAATAAACAAGGCTTAAAGTAAAAGGCTTCGACAGGAATGTAAAGAGGAAAGCAAGTAAATTTCTGGAAAAGTAAATGACTTTGATTAATAAAATTGGTGTTTCACACATACATTTCTCAACAATTCTTTCTCACACGCTGGGTACTCGAATCTATATGAGTGACTTTGTATAGAATTGTGAACACACGCGAGAACTCACATGACTACTACTATTTATACTAAAACATCCCAAGTAACCGTCGGGCAGTTACACTGCTTCGAGATGATTCCACTTGGCACGTTCTCAACGTTCGACGCTCCAGATCTTTGCACGCTACACGTGGTAACTGCTGGAAACCGTTTTCCCTCAAAAAGCTTGAATTTCAAACTGCTCCACTCTGAACCATCGAACACTTACGTCGAGAGGCATCTTCGACGAGAAACTCCTTCGACGTCGAAGGCAACCAACTTCTCCCTTGGAAGAAATCTTCTAAGTACTTTGCTTTAATGGCTGACATTAACAAAACAAAGGTGTCGAATTTAGGAGCCAACAAATTGCCCCCCAAGAATGCCTTATTTCGACTCTGAAAGAAAAAGGCATTCTTTGAAACGCCATTCGACACCTGTCTTTTCACGCTTAGCCACAAATTAACTTATGCACTTTTTGTTGTTTTCTACCAACTATTGGCAATCCCAAGAAAACCATCATTTATCCGTACCTAGGACGTCACTTTCAGTACGGCGTACAGTACCAAACGTCATTTCAGAATTTATCATTATGACAATTCCCAAAAACGAGGACGCACGCTGCGTCCCTCTATTTCTGCAGAACGGCTAAAACAACAGGGGGCTGCCACGCGTCCCACTAGCTCCTGCAATAATTAAATGGCATTTAATGTCCTCGGTTTTGGGGATTTTCCTTCACTACTATAAATAGCAGTAAGTACCCCATTGTGGGACTTTTTACGCCATCTAGCTTTCAAACTTCTCTGTTTTCATACAACTTGTCATCTTTGCGAAAACATTTCCTCCTTCACTTCGTCTTCAACCTCAACACTAACAATGGCATCTGCTTCCAATGCTCCTGGCGCTACTGTACCATCTGAAAACGCTAAACCTAAGGTTTTCGTCACTGCTCCAGTAGTAACTTCTACAGGCAAACGAAGGGTTCCTGAACCCTTGGACATCGCCGTTCGCGATGCCTACTCACGCCACCTTATGATCCCGGTTGGATACTCCAACCAGATCTTTGCTATGTCTGGCCCCATGTATCCAAGTATCTCAGATGCTATGAAGATCAAGAGCTATTTCCCGGTAGTTGAGAAACTCAAACCGGTTGCATGCGCCAAGAAAGACGCAGAAGACAATGAAGATCCTGCACATGAAAAAATCGACCTTCGCTTCTTCAACAAAAGTGTTAGGGCCTTCAGGTCTGGCCCTAACCTTACTCCTGATTACGTTGCTTGGCTAGAAAAGATGGAGAAGCACCAAACTTCGATCTGGAAGGATATGGGGATTTTCGACCTGGTGATGTTGTCGAAGACAGGTTTGAACTATTCTCCGGAGATGCTGATAGCTTCTCTGCTGTTCTGGGACTACTCCCACTTTACTTTCCGTCTTCCCTGTGGGATGCTAACCCCCACACTCTTCGATGTGGCCGCTATTACTGGCCTTCGACCCACCGGGGATTACTTCGACCCGGAGGAGATGTCGGAAGATCAAATTGGCTTCTCTGACACCAAACCAACATACACCACTTTCATCAACCACTATCACGACAGGTCGACAGATGCTGTGTCGAATGTCGAACACATAGCGTTTCTAGCCCTATGGCTGACTCGCTTTGTATTTTGCTCGAAGTCTTTACAGGTGACCAAGAAGATGGTCACTCTCGCTACTCAACTGCACCATCGCCAAAATATCTGTTTGGCAGAACTGATTCTGGCTAGCCTCTATGATTCGATCAGCAATGGGGCAACCCTTCTAAAATTTATCGAGGACAGGGCCAGTTTGCTACTTGCTGGGCCTTTTTGGCTGCTCCAACTGTGGCTCAATGCCACTTTCGAATCTTTCTTGCCTAAGAAGGTTCAGATAAATGATCAGGCTCCAGAGATAGCGAACAGACGCGTCGAAGGAACCAGGCTGGCTTTGCTGACACCTATGGAAGATGAACTGGAGTTTCAGCAAACCTTCACCAACTTCGTTCTGATGTTTGCTCGAAGGAAAGAGTTTGTTTCAACTATGGCTCCGTTTGCTCGATGGCAGGTAGGCCCAGCATGGTTCACAAGGCCACATCCAAGGACGTCGAGTGGTCCTAATGTTGACGAACATACAATACTGTGGGAGGCGTTCCTCACACCAAGGATCATGCCTCTTCGATTCAGGAGCTCTAAGACTCACTTGAGTCTGATTGCATACCAACCAAACCTGGTATCTCGCCAGTTTGGTATTATCCAAACCCTACCTTCTCCGATTTTTCCACGAGAGAAGTCAATGTTGTACTTCTGCAATGATTACACCGAAGAAGCTGCCATCAAGCATATCAGAAGATATGTTGGTCGAACAGTTCTCTCGTTGTTTGACTACCAGCTCAATTTTCTTTGCTCACCATCCTTCGAGGAGTGGTGGAAAAGCTATTATGCTGAGGAGTTCTTCGACGAGAAGGACTTCGTGGATGAGCTTCAGAAATCTTTTGTCCTTGTGTTGGACAAAATAAAGAAATGTAAGTTCATCCTTTTACATTACTTTGTCTTCTTTCGACTGCTAGCCTGTTAACTTTTTTATTTGCTTTCAGTTGTTCGAAAGCCTGTAGCCAAGAAGGCTACAGAAGGCCAACAAGGAGGAGGCCCTTCAACAAAACCTCCACCGCCGGCGAAGACTCCAGCGCCGGCGAAGACCACAAACAACCAACAAGGGGAAGGCTCTTCGAAGAAGCCTTCTATATCGGTAACCAGACTTTCATTATTTCCTCCTGGCTTTCGATTTTTGACTTTCGATGCAATTATTAAATCGAATTCCCATTGGTTTTCTAGGCACCTTCGCCCAAGAAACGGCCAACACTGGTGGTCGAATCTGGGAGCGATGACGAAAGTGATTCTCCTCCTGTCCTTTTAAAAAGGCGAAAGTTGACGAAGGATGCTCCTGTTCCTGGTCCTGCTCCTGAAGGTCGAACCCTCAGAATAAAGGTTGCTGGGAGAAAGCCTAGGCCACCTCCAGTGATCATTGAGGAACCAACGGAGGAGGAACTAAACGTTCTTCTTAACAAGCCTGTCGAAAGCGACAATTCCAGCCCTGGGGCTGAAGCTAATTTACAGGTAATCTCTTAGACCCTTTTATAACTTAGGTATAGATACCCATATTCGACTGTGTCTCTTTCGATCTTTGAAGATTTGTCTTCTTTCCCTTTTCAGGACACCACTGAAAGTTCTCCGCCAAGGACCTCTGAAACGCTGGAATCTGCTGAACTCAGCAGGCCACAAGAAAAAGGCTTGGGAAATGACGAAGCCCATACTGAAAATGAGGCCAATGCTGAAACGGTAGAAAAACCAGCAGAGGAACCTCAAACAGAGGAACAACAGCCAGAAGCGGTTCAGGTGGTGGATCTGTCAGAAGAGAATCCTGAAGAAAGGGATCAGGGCAATGCTAGCGAAGAAAATCAAGGTGCTGCTGGCGAAGAGAACCAAGGTGACACTGGCGAAGGGGACCAAGGTGACGCTAGCGAAGAGCACCAAGGTGACGCTGGTACTGCCCCAGTCCGAGTCGAAGAGCAACAAGTCGAGGCACCTATCACTCAACAACCTCAAACCCAAGACAATGCTGCTGCAAGGGTTACCTCGACGAAGCATAGGTCAAAAGAGGACCTAGAACTCTTGAAACAAACTGACCCTGTTAGCTATCTCAACGCCATCATCGAGAGCAAGAGTTCGTCTGATGCTAGTCAGGAGATTCCTACCCTGTCGGGGAAGTCTACTGAAACCTCTCCTCTCGATGAAGCTTTGGCGAAGGTTAAGGCCCAGTTCTTCAAGAAGGACTTGATGAAGGCTTTAGAGGGGGACCCCACTGCTCCGTCATACTTGAAGGATGTCTTGAATGCTGTCGACTTGTTAGCTGTAGCCCCAGAAGTTTCAGGATTGATCATGGAATTACACTCTATGATTGATCAAGTCTCGGCAGATTACAGGCGCCAAAGGGGGTTTAACAGTCAGCTTGAGGTGTTGTATGGCAAAAGCTCCTCTGCGTGGACTGCTGTTTCAGATACGACTTCTCGAATTGCGGAGTTGTCGAAGCAAAAAGCATCTACGCAGGAAGAAGTCGATGCCATCGATCAAGAGAATGCTTCCTTCCGGGCACAAATCGAAGAAATAGAGGCGAAGATAAATGCCAACACTAAACGCAAGGAGGAACTTCTTTCGACCATCTCAGACACCGAGAGCCAAACTGAAATCAAACAAGGCCTGGAATTCGCTGAGAAGGCCCAAGGCTTCGACGCTCAGATTGCCAAACTAGTGCAGGAGAACGCCTGGTGCAAGAAAAGGTTGGAGCTGCAGCAAGCCAAGTACCTTCGACTCAAGGACTCTATTCCCTTTTGATTGATTCTCTTTTGTAACCATATTTTGTAATCTATATTCGACAACATTGCCATCTTGGCTGAAATTTATAAAATTTCCATTTTGGCATTTTTATGGTTAATTTAGTCTTGTTCTTTTATTATTTTATTTTTATCTCTTGAAGTGTAGGTTTGTATTTTTTCAAATACTTACCATTTACCCTCAAGAGCCTTTTATCTCCACCTAACTCTTCGACTTCATAGGCTCCACCAGAAAAAGTTTGGATAACTCTGAAGGGTCCTTCCCATTTGGGTGACCATTTCCCCATGCTTCGATCCCTTCGATCCATGGGAAGAATTACCTTCCAAACTAGTTCTTCAGGCAAAAATACCTTAGGTTTTACCTTTTTATTATAAGAGTCTTCTACTCTTTTCTTCTGAAGCCTGAGTAGGTCGAGAGCGCGTAATCTCTCTTCGTCTAAATCCACCAGTTCGTCTAACATCATGTTCCAATAGACTTCAGAAGGAATATCATAATGCCTCTGAACCCTTGCAGATTGAAGACAAATTTCTGCTGGCAACACTGCATCATGGCCAAAAGTTAGCCTATACGGTGTTGTACCAGTGGCTTCTTTTGGGGACGTTCGACAAGCCCACAGAATCTGGTCTAACGTCTTATGCCAATTCTTTGGTTTTTTCCCAACATGTTTCTTTATCAAGCCAATCACCACTTTGTTAGCTGCTTCGACTTGACCATTCGCCTGTGCATAATAAGGCGTGGATGTTAGGAGTTTGAAACCTGTTTCCTGAGCAAATTCTTGCATCTTTCGACCAGTAAAAACTGATCCTTGATCGGTTGTTATTGTCTCAGGAATTCCATACCTAAAGATAATGTTCTTTTGAATAAATTCAATGACATTTTCCTGGTCTACATTGACCAAAGGGATAGCTTCGATCCACTTAGTAAAGTAATCAATGCCTACCAATATGTATTTCTGACTCTTTGATGATGCTGGTCGAATCTCTCCAATGAGGTCCAACGCCCATCCTCGAAAAGGCCAAGGCTTCACTATCGAGTGAAGTTCGCTTGCTGGTACATGTTGGATGCCTGTATGGACTTGACACTCTTGACAACCCTTGGCGAACTCAATACAATCTTTCAGCATAGTGGGCCAATATAGTCCTTGTCGAAACAACAACCATTTCATCTTATGGCCCGCTTGGTGAGCCCCACATGCCCCAGCATGCGTAGTCGAAAGGGCTACGTATGCCTCAGTTTCACTTAAGCATTTTAACAATACCCCTTCAGGCGTTTTCTTGAATAACTCATTACCCATGAGTGTATAACTCAACGCCCTGTACTTTGTTTTTCGTTCTGTCGAAGCTCCTGGATTTTGAAGATAGTCCACAATGGGTTTCCTCCAATCTTGCTCTGACAAATTATCAATGAACGAAATCTCGAAGTTACTGTGATCAGCATATCCTAGTCTCGTCGATTCCAAGTCTGATGGTGATAGACAAGTTGCTTTTATCTTTTCTCGAACTTCGATTGCTCTTTGTAATCTCGTTTTTGAAATCTTATACCCAGATGCAATTTGTGCCAAGTCATTGGCTATTTGATTTTCGACTCTGGGTATGTGTCGAATATTGATCGTTTCAAATTTTTTCAATAAACGATTTGCTATCACAAAGTACATAATGAGATTCTCTCTTATGCATTTATATTCCTTTGTGACTTGCTTAATGACTAACTCTGAGTCTCCCATGATTTCGACTCGAGTTGCCCCCAATTCCAACAATATCTCAAGGCCAGTAATTAGAGCTTCATACTCAGCCTCATTGTTCGAACAAGAACCTGATATTTTGTACTTGAATGTTGTTGGAATTTTATCTGGAGAAATAATCAAGACTCCTACCCCTGTTCCATCTTTATGGCTGGAACCATCGAAGTAGAATTTCCAAGGCTCTATCTCCACATAATTAATATCCTCGACTTGGATTGAGTGGTCAACTATGAAGTCTGCAACCACTTGTCCTTTTACTGCCTTAAGAGGCATAAAGGTCAAGGAGTATTCAGTTAATGCTAATGCCCACTTGCCAATTCGACTGTGCAAGATAGGTTTCGACAACATATACTTGAAAACATCAAAATGAGACGAAACATACACATCAACTGGTTTTATATACTGCTTGAGTTTTGTACAAGAGAAATACAGACATAGACACAATTTTTCAACTTCACTATATCTAGTTTCTGCATCGTTCAAAACTCTACTGAGATAATAAATGGGTCTTTCGACTCCATTCTCATCCTCTTGGGCTAACATGCTTCCCAGAGTTTTGTCGGATGCAGCTATGTACAGTCTCATACTCCTATTGCTACAAGGAGGCACCAGAATAGGTGGCTTAGTGAGGTACCCTTTGATTTTGTCGAAGGCTTCCTGTTGCTCTTGCCCCCATTCGAACCCCTCTTTATTCAGTCGCAGTAAGGGTGAAAAGGCCTGAGCTTTCCCACTTAGATTAGATATAAACCTCCTTAAAAAATTTATCTTGCCTAAGAGAGATTGCAGTTCCTTCTTATTCGACGGCGCTTTCGCTTCCAAAATTGCCTTCGTCTTGTTCTGGTTGATTTCGATTCCTATCTTGTGGACAACGAAGCCCAAGAAATCTCCAGCTTTCACACAGAACGCACACTTCAAAGGGTTCATCTTCAGACCATGTTCTCTCATTCTTTCGAATGATTGTCGAAGGTGGTCAATATGATTCTTCCTGGAAACAGATTTTATAACAATGTCATCAATATATACTTGCATAAAAGTGTTAATAAAATCATGGAAGATAGTATTCATTGCTCGCTGGTACGTTGCCCCAGCGTTTTTTAGGCCAAAAGGCATCACTACCCATTCGTAAGTGCCTAAGGCCCCAGGGCATCGAAAAGCTGTTTTCGACACATCCTCTTCAGCAATGAATATTTGATTATATCCTGAATAACCATCGAGCATACTCAGGTATTCATAGCCAGCGGAAGAATCGACTAGCATTTCCGCCACAGGCATAGGATATTCATCTTTGGGTGTAGCAGCATTCAAATCTCTGAAATCTATGCATACCCTTAACGTACCATTTTTCTTAATTACTGGCACAATGTTTGCAATCCATTCGACATGCCTTGTAACACGGATGAATTTGCATTTCAGAAGTCTTTCGACCTCCGTTTTGATCTTCGACAGTATTTCTGGAGCGAAGCGCCTTGGATTTTGCTTGATTGGCTTCTTCCCAGGTTTGATTGGCAACTGAAGTTCTACCAATCCTCTGTCGAGACCAGGCATTTCGTCATAATCCCATGCAAAACAGTCTTTAAACTCTTTCAGCAATTGGATTACTTCCAACCTAAGTTCTGGATCGATTTTGGCGCTGATGTAAGTTGGCCTTTTCTCTGATCCTTCGCCTAAGTTGATTTCTTCTAAAGGGTCTTGCGCTAACATTTTTATGTTGTTCGCCAAGGGGTCCTTTTCGAAGCCCAAAGGCTCATCGTCATAGATGGCGTCGAGCCTCTGTTCCTGCATTTCTTCTGGCATGATATCAGGAGGTTTTGGATCGAAATCCTTTCCTGGGCCTACAGCAGATAATTGTTGATCATTGGCCTGTGTGGCCATGTACTTTACTTCGGCTTCAAGAGCCGTTATCATCTTGGTTTCGGCTACATAAGCCGAAATTCGCTTCAAAGATTGCGAATCAGTCATTATCACTGAATTCGCTTCCCCAACCAGTTGGTTGGATATCAGTTAACCCACTGAAGTCTATGTGGGACAAGTCTTCTCTGTCCCATTGGAAACCATGCTCAGGATGCAGGTATAGGGAACAAAAAGTGTTTGGCGCTGGCGCCATGTCGAAGTCAGGTGTTGGACATGGCCCTATGTGAGCCAAGTTCTTGTCGAAATCTGCCAAACCCAGGTGATTCACTTCACCAAGGTAATAGCTTTGATCTGCCTCTATGTTTTCGACCATCCCATCTGGGCGCCATAGCAGCAGCCTTTGGTGCATTGATGAAGGCACAGCGCCAACACCATGAATCCATTCACGACCCAACAAAAGATTGTAGTTAGGTTTGGCCGATATGACCATAAACATCGTTGGTCGAAGGATCGACCCTACTTTGATATCTAGCTGGATCACTCCCATAGTGGTCCCTATGCCGCCCTCATAGTTCGACAGGACCATGTTGTGAGGCTTAATGTCCTCATCCCTTTTGCCAATTTTCCTTAGCATAGAGTGAGGAATAATGTTGATGGTTGCCCCACAATCCACCAATATTTTATTCACAGTAGTTTCTTCGAGTTTAGCCCTTATGAATAAAGGCTTGAGGTGATTTTTCATCGCCTCTGTAGGTGGCTCGAAGAAGCCATTTTGTTCCTCAGTAGTGCCATTGTCCATGACAAAATAGCACACTGGCCTATGTTTGGCCATTTCTTGCTCCACTTCCCAGTCACTTGCTTCGACTTCTACCTGTCGATGGAATTCTCTGGGCAGCACTGAAACTATATTCACCATTATGTCCAAAGTATCATCAGACTCAGCATCGTCTTCGTCTTCGACTTCACTTTGGTTAGGCCAAACTAGCCTGTTGGTTACTGGCTCTCTTTCTAGAGGTTTCCTTTGCTTCCTTTGAGGAACGTTCGAACTGGTTTCTGCCTTTGGTTCGTTGGCAGCCTCCCTTTCAGCTTTTCGTCTCCTTTGATATCTCCTCCATTGAGATCGAGACATAGGATTTTTACCTTTGTAGTTGCTAGACACTTGTGCAACCTTAGGTGCAGCAACTTGAGGCTCTTTCTTTTGAGTCAAAGAGGAACCTCTTGGCACATCGAAAGAATGCCATTTCTCCTCACTTGGCCTTTTCCGACCAGAGGTTTTGTACCAAGTATCTACTGGCACATTTGTTGGAGGCCTAAAAGTTAATGACCTCTTTTCTTGGTTAGAACCTCTTTGGGAGGCTCTTCTGGGATCATGTCGAAGGTCAACATTCTCCCTTCTCTTATTCGCTGCTCTTACGCCTTGAATGTGCTCAGCAGCTTTTTTATCAAAGATCGAACTGCATCTTGGACACAGCATCACCTCTGATTTCTTTTTCTGGCATCTTTGTAGAAAATCTGCCAAGTTTTCATTTTCCCGAGGGAAAGCAGTCTTATTAGCTTGTTCTTGCCTCATGGCCTCTTCTGATGCTTTTGGGTCAGAAAGTTCGACCATGTTGATATTCATTGTATCTTTGTTAGCAAGGGTTAACTGCTTCATTTGTATCTCCAGATTCTCCGTCTGGCCTTGAACGGTGGCCAAGTGGGAACTGGGTTTTGATCCAGTTTTTTGTGCTTCAGCGGTCTCCGACTTCGGGCTCTCGACCGCTTTCTGGACAGCTTCAATTGTCTTCCTGGATAAATTTCCAGAAAAACTGCCAAAGATTGGCATGTTGATGTGGTCCTTTGAGACTTCGACCATGGTAATTCCTGGCTTCTTCGACTGGATCCTGGTTGCCTCTATCACGTTCACCTCAGAGGGTTCAGCATAGTGGGCTTCAGCCTGCAATGGATTTGAGTCGACAGCCATGGGGGATTTGTCAGCAAACTTCAATCTCCCTTCTTCGATAGCGTCTTGCACAAGATTCCTGAAAAGAAAACATTGAGAAGTTTTATGGCCCAAAAAATTATGATATTTGCAAAAACCTCTCTTCTTTCTTTGATCAAGAGGAGGCACTTTTACCCCTGGGGGTACTATCATTTGGCCATCTTTAACCAGTAAGTCGAATATTTCATCACATTTTGTGATGTCAAAACTATAAGTCTTTTTTGGGAACCTATCGTTGGTCCTTTCTGGACCAATGGGATTTTTCCCACTTGAGGGGACTAACAGTTTACAAGAGTATGGTGGCCCTTGTTTCAGTTCTGCTAAATCGACTTCTCCTTCTTCGACAGTTAAAGTATCGTCGAAGGATTCTAGATCTTCGTCATCCATCTCAACGTACGCTAT
Organism: Vicia faba; assembly: GCA_948472305.1. NCBI lineage: Eukaryota > Viridiplantae > Streptophyta > Magnoliopsida > Fabales > Fabaceae > Vicia > Vicia faba. Next base: position 1,142,789,681 of record OX451737.1, read on the forward strand.
CCTCTATCTCTTATGAGTTTTCGTTGCCTTAGCTTTTTCAGCTTTGAGGCGTTCTACCTGTCGAACTCTATCGGCCAGTTGGGCCATGTCTCTTAGGTACTGGGTGTCTAGCTTCTTCCTAATGGAATAATCTAAACCGCCTGCGGCTATTTCGACCAACTCATGTTCTGGCACTTGTGTAAAACATCTCGCCTTGAGCAACCTAAACCTATTTAGATATTCGTCTATAGGTTCAGTGAAACGTCTCTTCACACTGGCCAGTTCTTTCAGGCTTATCTTGGTTTGCCCCATGTAGAATTGTTCATGGAACAATCTTTCCAACTGGGTCCAATGATGGATTGAATTGGGGGGGAGAGTTGTAAACCAAGTAAAAGCGTTCTTTGTTAAAGAACTTGGGAAGTACTTGATCCTTAGGTTTTCGTTATTCGAAATGTCACCCGCTTCGATCAAATATCTCGCCACATGCTCGACAGTAGATTCTGTCGTGTCCCCAGAGAACTTAGTAAATTTGGGAACTTTGCATCTAGGAGGTAAGTCCGTTTGCAACACGTATTCTGACAATGGAGATGTAAAGTTGGGCCTTCGAAAGCCCATGTTCATCCCATTTTGAGTCATGATCCTTTCAATCATGGTTGCCAGATTGTTTTCCAAACCCATGTTTTGGTATTGGATATGCTGAACCACTTCGTCAGCATTTTGGTTTCTGTTAACTAACCTTACCTCTGGGGTTATTACCCTAGGTTCCTCGACAGGTTGTTCCAATCGTGCCCTAAGGTTTTCTTCGACAGGCTGTTGAGCCTGGTTAATGGTGGTTTCTTCCTCTAAAAATATCCCCTGGTTTCCCCTTATTTGCGCCCTTTGGGGCTGTCGAATCGGTTGGGGTACTCCAAAGAAATCAGCCAAGCGCGCCATTTGCGCTGTCATTTGCTGATTCGATTGAGTAGTGTTTTGTATTAGAGGGTTTAGCACTGTACTCAAAGTTTGTGCCAACATTTGCACCATATCATGGTTGCTTTCGTCCATTTGTTTCCTCAAGACTGTTGTCGAGGAATTTGTAAGGCCATGGGCTACTTGGGACGTTCCTCCTAAGAGTTGGGTCCTATTTCTATTCGCCATGCCTACTCCAGAGCCTTGGAGTGGCGAAGAGGCACTCACTAAAGGGTCTGAAAAAGTGGACGCAGCATTCGTCAGGCTTGCCACTTCAGAAGTTGGCATACCATAGAATGGAATAAATCCTGGGGGAACCAAAGGCCTTGTGCCTAAATTTCCCCTTGGTGGGGGAGTTCCCAAAGGCATCCTGGGGCCTGTTAACGAAGGTATTGGCCCCGTGGTTGTGATCGATACTGCTGGTGTCGAACCAACATTTGTCGCTTCACTTACGGTCGTACTAACCGTTGCTCCCACATTTGTTAGTGGGATTTCGTTATTGTTTAGCGGATTCGCCATCTCTTCCCTTCTTCTGGCAGTATTGTTATCGTTAGTGTATATTCTACCACTTCTCAATAACATACAACTCGAAAAGATGAGATTATTTTCAACAATCAACACACATTCCCACCAGGTGTGCCAATTTGTTTACATTGGGATTTGGTAAACAACCGCTGATTCTCCAAATGGTTACTTATTTGGTTACTCGCAGGATCGATCAGATTGATCCTAGGACATAGGTTGATTTTGAAGTTTTGATTAAATTGGATAAGGCTTTAAATAAAGAGGTTTCAAGTAAATTGCATGAAGAAAGGACTTGGTAAAATAAACAAGGCTTAAAGTAAAAGGCTTCGACAGGAATGTAAAGAGGAAAGCAAGTAAATTTCTGGAAAAGTAAATGACTTTGATTAATAAAATTGGTGTTTCACACATACATTTCTCAACAATTCTTTCTCACACGCTGGGTACTCGAATCTATATGAGTGACTTTGTATAGAATTGTGAACACACGCGAGAACTCACATGACTACTACTATTTATACTAAAACATCCCAAGTAACCGTCGGGCAGTTACACTGCTTCGAGATGATTCCACTTGGCACGTTCTCAACGTTCGACGCTCCAGATCTTTGCACGCTACACGTGGTAACTGCTGGAAACCGTTTTCCCTCAAAAAGCTTGAATTTCAAACTGCTCCACTCTGAACCATCGAACACTTTCGTCGAGAGGCATCTTCGACGAGAAACTCCTTCGACGTCGAAGGCAACAAACTTCTCCCTTGGAAGAAATCTTCTAAGTACTTTGCTTTAATGGCTGACATTAACAAAACAAAGGTGTCGAATTTAGGAGCCAACAAATTGCCCCCCAAGAATGCCTTATTTCGACTCTGAAAGAAAAAGGCATTCTTTGAAACGCCATTCGACACCTGTCTTTTCACGCTTAGCCACAAATTAACTTATGCACTTTTTGTTGTTTTCTACCAACTATTGGCAATCCCAAGAAAACCATCATTTATCCGTACCTAGGACGTCACTTTCAGTACGGCGTGCAGTACCAAACGTCATTTCAGAATTTGTCATTATGACAATTCCCAATAACGAGGACGCACGCTGCGTCCCTCTATTTCTGCAGAACGGCTAAAACAACAGGGGGCTGCCACGCGTCCCACTAGCTCCTGCAATAATTAAATGGCATTTAATGTCCTCGGTTTTGGGGATTTTCCTTCACTACTATAAATAGCAGTAAGTACCCCATTGTGGGACTTTTTACGCCATCTAGCTTTCAAACTTCTCTGTTTTCATACAACTTGTCATCTTTGCGAAAACATTTCCTCCTTCACTTCGTCTTCAACCTCAACACTAACAATGGCATCTGCTTCCAATGCTCCTGGCACTACTGTACCATCTGAAAACGCTAAACCTAAGGTTTTCGTCACTGCTCCAGTAGTAACTTCTACAGGCAAACGAAGGGTTCCTGAACCCTTGGACATCGCCGTTCGCGATGCCTACTCACGCCACCTTATGATCCCGGTTGGATACTCCAACCAGATCTTTGCTATGTCTGGCCCCATGTATCCAAGTATCTCAGATGCTATGAAGATCAAGAGCTATTTCCCGGTAGTTGAGAAACTCAAACCGGTTGCATGCGCCAAGAAAGACGCAGAAGACAATGAAGATCCTGCACATGAAAAAATCGACCTTCGCTTCTTCAACAAAAGTGTTAGGGCCTTCAGGTCTGGCCCTAACCTTACTCCTGATTACGTTGCTTGGCTAGAAAAGATGGAGAAGCACCAAACTTCGATCTGGAAGGATATGGGGATTTTCGACCTGGTGATGTTGTCGAAGACAGGTTTGAACTATTCTCCGGAGATGCTGATAGCTTCTCTGCTGTTCTGGGACTACTCCCACTTTACTTTCCATCTTCCCTGTGGGATGCTAACCCCCACACTCTTCGATGTGGCCGCTATTACTGGCCTTCGACCCACCGGGGATTACTTCGACCCGGAGGAGATGTCGGAAGATCAAATTGGCTTCTCTGACACCAAACCAACATACACCACTTTCATCAACCACTATCACGACAGGTCGACAGATGCTGTGTCGGATGTCGAACACATAGCGTTTCTAGCCCTATGGCTGACTCGCTTTGTATTTTGCTCGAAGTCTTTACAGGTGACCAAGAAGATGGTCACTCTCGCTACTCAACTGCACCATCGCCAAAATATCTGTTTGGCAGAACTGATTCTGGCTAGCCTCTATGATTCGATCAGCAATGGGGCAACCCTTCTAAAATTTATCGAGGACAGGGCCAGTTTGCTACTTGCTGGGCCTTTTTGGCTGCTCCAACTGTGGCTCAATGCCACTTTCGAATCTTTCTTGCCTAAGAAGGTTCAGATAAATGATCAGGCTCCAGAGATAGCGAACAGACGCGTCGAAGGAACCAGGCTGGCTTTGCTGACACCTATGGAAGAAGGACTGGAGTTTCAGCAAACCTTCACCAACTTTGTTCTGATGTTTGCTCGAAGGAAAGAGTTTGTTTCAACTATGGCTCCGTTTGCTCGACGGCAGGTAGGCCCAGCATGGTTCACAAGGCCACATCCAAGGACGTCGAGTGGTCCTAATGTTGACGAACATACAATACTGTGGGAGGCGTTCCTCACACCAAGGATCATGCCTCTTCGATTCAGGAGCTCTAAGACTCACTTGAGTCTGATTGCATACCAACCAAACCTGGTATCTCGCCAGTTTGGTATTATCCAAACCCTACCTTCTCCGATTTTTCCACGAGAGAAGTCAATGTTGTACTTCTGCAATGATTACACCGAAGAAGCTGCCATCAAGCATATCGGAAGATATGCTGGTCGAACAGTTCTCTCATTGTTTGACTACCAGCTCAATTTTCTTTGCTCACCATCCTTCGAGGAGTGGTGGAAAAGCTATTATGCTGAGGAGTTCTTCGACGAGAAGGACTTCGTGGATGAGCTTCAGAAATCTTTTGTCCTTGTGTTGGACAAAATAAAGAAATGTAAGTTCATCCTTTTACATTACTTTGTCTTCTTTCGACTGCTAGCCTGTTAACTTTTTTATTTGCTTTCAGTTGTTCGAAAGCCTGTAGCCAAGAAGGCTACAGAAGGCCAACAAGGAGGAGGCCCTTCAACAAAACCTCCAGCGCCGGCGAAGACTCCAGCGCCGGCGAAGACCACAAACAACCAACAAGGGGAAGGCTCTTCGAAGAAGCCTTCTATATCGGTAACCAGACTTTCATTATTTCCTCCTGGCTTTCGATTTTTGACTTTCGATGCAATTATTAAATCGAATTCCCATTGGTTTTCTAGGCACCTTCGCCCAAGAAACGGCCAACACTGGTGGTCGAATCTGGGAGCGATGACGAAAGTGATTCTCCTCCTGTCCTTCTAAAAAGGCGAAAGTTGACGAAGGATGCTCCTGTTCCTGGTCCTGCTCCTGAAGGCCGAACCCTCAGAATAAAGGTTGCTGGGAGAAAGCTTAGGCCACCTCCAGTGATCATTGAGGAACCAACGGAGGAGGAACTAAACGTTCTTCTTAACAAGCCTGTCGAAAGCGACAATTCCAGCCCTGGGGCTGAAGCTAATTTACAGGTAATCTCTTAGACCCTTTTATAACTTAGGTATAGATACCCATATTCGACTGTGTCTCTTTCGATCTTTGAAGATTTGTCTTCTTTCCCTTTTCAGGACACCACTGAAAGTTCTCCGCCAAGGACCTCTGAAACGCTGGAATCTGCTGAACTCAGCAGGCCACAAGAAAAAGGCTTGGGAAATGACGAAGCCCATACTGAAAATGAGGCCAATGCTGAAACGGTAGAAAAACCAGCAGAGGAACCTCAAACGGAGGAACAACAGCCAGAAGCGGTTCAGGTGGTGGATCTGTCAGAAGAGAATCCTGAAGAAAGGGATCAGGGCAATGCTAGCGAAGAAAATCAAGGTGCTGCTGGCGAAGAGAACCAAGGTGACACTGGCGAAGGGGACCAAGGTGACGCTAGCGAAGAGCACCAAGGTGACGCTGGTACTGCCCCAGTCCGAGTCGAAGAGCAACAAGTCGAGGCACCTATCACTCAACAGCCTCAAACCCAAGACAATGCTGCTGCAAGGGTTACCTCGACGAAGCATAGGTCAAAAGAGGACCTAGAACTCTTGAAACAAACTGACCCTGTTAGCTATCTCAACGCCATCATCGAGAGCAAGAGTTCGTCTGATGCTAGTCAGGAGATTCCTACCCTGTCGGGGAAGTCTACTGAAACCTCTCCTCTCGATGAAGCTTTGGCGAAGGTTAAGGCCCAGTTCTTCAAGAAGGACTTGATGAAGGCTTTAGAGGGGGACCCCACTGCTCCGTCATACTTGAAGGATGTCTTGAATGTTGTCGACTTGTTAGCTGTAGCCCCAGAAGTTTCAGGCTTGATCATGGAATTACACTCTATGATTGATCAAGTCTCGGCAGATTACAGGCGCCAAAGGGGGTTTAACAGTCAGCTTGAGGTGTTGTATGGCAAAAGCTCCTCTACGTGGACTGCTGTTTCAGATACGACTTCTCGAATTGCGGAGTTGTCGAAGCAAAAAGCATCTACGCAGGAAGAAGTCGATGCCATCGATCAAGAGAATGCTTCCTTCCGGGCACAAATCGAAGAAATAGAGGCGAAGATAAATGCCAACACTAAACGCAAGGAGGAACTTCTTTCGACCATCTCAGACACCGAGAGCCAAACTGAAATAAAACAAGGCCTGGAATTCGCTGAGAAGGCCCAAGGCTTCGACGCTCAGATTGCCAAACTAGTGCAGGAGAACGCCTGGTGCAAGAAAAGGTTGGAGCTGCAGCAAGCCAAGTACCTTCGACTCAAGGACTCTATGCCCTTTTGATTGATTCTCTTTTGTAACCATATTTTGTAATCTATATTCGACAACATTGCCATCTTGGCTGAAATTTATAAAATTTCCATTTTGGCATTTTTATGGTTAATTTAGTCTTGTTCTTTTATTATTTTATTTTTATCTCTTGAAGTGTAGGTTTGTATTTTTTCAAATACTTACCATTTACCCTCAAGAGCCTTTTATCTCCACCTAACTCTTCGACTTCATAGGCTCCACCAGAAAAAGTTTGGATAACTCTGAAGGGTCCTTCCCATTTGGGTGACCATTTCCCCATGCTTCGATCCCTTCGATCCATGGGAAGAATTACCTTCCAAACTAGTTCTTCAGGCAAAAATACCTTAGGTTTTACCTTTTTATTATAAGAGTCTTCTACTCTTTTCTTCTGAAGCCTGAGAAGGTCGAGAGCGCGTAATCTCTCTTCGTCTAAATCCACCAGTTCGTCTAACATCATGTTCCAATAGACTTCAGAAGGAATATCATAATGCCTCTGAACCCTTGCAGATTGAAGACAAATTTCTACTGGCAACACTGCATCATGGCCAAAAGTTAGCCTATACGGTGTTGTACCAGTGGCTTCTTTTGGGGACGTTCGACAAGCCCACAGAATCTGGTCTAACGTCTTATGCCAATTCTTTGGTTTTTTCCCAACATGTTTCTTTATCAAGCCAATCACCACTTTGTTAGCTGCTTCGACTTGACCATTCGCCTGTGCATAATAAGGCGTGGATGTTAGGAGTTTGAAACCTGTTTCCTGAGCAAATTCTTGCATCTTTCGACCAGTAAAAACTGATCCTTGATCGGTTGTTATTGTCTCAGGAATTCCATACCTAAAGATAACGTTCTTTTGAATAAATTCAATGACATTTTCCTGGTCTACATTGACCAAAGGGATAGCTTCGATCCACTTAGTAAAGTAATCAATGCCTACCAATATGTATTTCTGACTCTTTGATGATGCTGGTCGAATCTCTCCAATGAGGTCCAACGCCCATCCTCGAAAAGGCCAAGGCTTCACTATCGAGTGAAGTTCGCTTGCTGGTACATGTTGGATGCCTGTATGGACTTGACACTCTTGACAACCCTTGGCGAACTCAATACAATCTTTCAGCATAGTGGGCCAATATAGTCCTTGTCGAAACAACAACCATTTCATCTTATGGCCCGCTTGGTGAGCCCCACATGCCCCAGCATGCGTAGTCGAAAGGGCTACGTATGCCTCAGTTTCACTTAAGCATTTTAACAATACCCCTTCAGGCGTTTTCTTGAATAACTCATTACCCATGAGTGTATAACTCAACGCCCTGTACTTTGTTTTTCGTTCTGTCGAAGCTCCTGGATTTTGAAGATAGTCCACAATGGGTTTCCTCCAATCTTGCTCTGACAAATTATCAATGAACGAAATCTCGAAGTTACTGTGATCAGCATATCCTAGTCTCGTCGATTCCAAGTCTGATGGTGATAGACAAGTTGCTTTTATCTTTTCTCGAACTTCGATTGCTCTTTGTAATCTCGTTTTTGAAATCTTATACCCAGATGCAATTTGTGCCAAGTCATTGGCTATTTGATTTTCGACTCTGGGCATGTGTCGAATATTGATCGTTTCAAATTTTTTCAATAAACGATTTGCTATCACAAAGTACATAATGAGATTCTCTCTTATGCATTTATATTCCTTTGTGACTTGCTTAATGACTAACTCTGAGTCTCCCATGATTTCGACTCGAGTTGCCCCCAATTCCAACAATATCTCAAGGCCAGTAATTAGAGCTTCATACTCAGCCTCATTGTTCGAACAAGAACCTGATATTTTGTACTTGAATGTTGTTGGAATTTTATCTGGAGAAATAATCAAGACTCCTACCCCTGTTCCATCTTTATGGCTGGAACCATCGAAGTAGAATTTCCAAGGCTCTATCTCCACATAATTAATATCCTCGACTTGGATTGAGTGGTCAACTATGAAGTCTGCAACCACTTGTCCTTTTACTGCCTTAAGAGGCATAAAGGTCAAGGAGTATTCAGTTAATGCTAATGCCCACTTGCCAATTCGACTGTGCAAGATAGGTTTCGACAACATATACTTGAAAACATCAAAATGAGACGAAACATACACATCAACTGGTTTTATATACTGCTTGAGTTTTGTACAAGAGAAATACAGACATAGACACAATTTTTCAACTTCACTATATCTAGTTTCTGCATCGTTCAAAACTCTACTGAGATAATAAATGGGTCTTTCGACTCCATTCTCATCCTCTTGGGCTAACATGCTTCCCAGAGTTTTGTCGGATGCAGCTATGTACAGTCTCATACTCCTATTGCTACAAGGAGGCACCAGAATAGGTGGCTTAGTGAGGTACCCTTTGATTTTGTCGAAGGCTTCCTGTTGCTCTTGCCCCCATTCGAACCCCTCTTTATTCAGTCGCAGTAAGGGTGAAAAGGCCTGAGCTTTCCCACTTAGATTAGATATAAACCTCCTTAAAAAATTTATCTTGCCTAAGAGAGATTGCAGTTCCTTCTTATTCGACGGCGCTTTCGCTTCCAAAATTGCCTTCGTCTTGTTCTGGTTGATTTCGATTCCTATCTTGTGGACAACGAAGCCCAAGAAATCTCCAGCTTTCACACAGAACGCACACTTCAAAGGGTTCATCTTCAGACCATGTTCTCTCATTCTTTCGAATGATTGTCGAAGGTGGTCAATATGATTCTTCCTGGAAACAGATTTTATAACAATGTCATCAATATATACTTGCATAAAAGTGTTAATAAAATCATGGAAGATAGTATTCATTGCTCGCTGGTACGTTGCCCCAGCGTTTTTTAGGCCAAAAGGCATCACTACCCATTCGTAAGTGCCTAAGGCCCCAGGGCATCGAAAAGCTGTTTTCGACACATCCTCTTCAGCAATGAATATTTGATTATATCCTGAATAACCATCGAGCATACTCAGGTATTCATAGCCAGCGGAAGAATCGACTAGCATTTCCGCCACAGGCATAGGATATTCATCTTTGGGTGTAGCAGCATTCAAATCTCTGAAATCTATGCATACCCTTAACGTACCATTTTTCTTAATTACTGGCACAATGTTTGCAATCCATTCGACATGCCTTGTAACACGGATGAATTTGCATTTCAGAAGTCTTTCGACCTCCGTTTTGATCTTCGACAGTATTTCTGGAGCGAAGCGCCTTGGATTTTGCTTGATTGGCTTCTTCCCAGGTTTGATTGGCAACTGAAGTTCTACCAATCCTCTGTCGAGACCAGGCATTTCGTCATAATCCCATGCAAAACAGTCTTTAAACTCTTTCAGCAATTGGATTACTTCCAACCTAAGTTCTGGATCGATTTTGGCGCTGATGTAAGTTGGCCTTTTCTCTGATCCTTCGCCTAAGTTGATTTCTTCTAAAGGGTCTTGCGCTAACATTTTTATGTTGTTCGCCAAGGGGTCCTTTTCGAAGCCCAAAGGCTCATCGTCATAGATGGCGTCGAGCCTCTGTTCCTGCATTTCTTCTGGCATGATATCAGGAGGTTTTGGATCGAAATCCTTTCCTGGGCCTACAGCAGATAATTGTTGATCATTGGCCTGTATGGCCATGTACTTTACTTCGGCTTCAAGAGCCGTTATCATCTTGGTTTCGGCTACATAAGCCGAAATTCGCTTCAAAGATTGCGAATCAGTCATTATCACTGAATTCGCTTCCCCAACCAGTTGGTTGGATATCAGTTAACCCACTGAAGTCTATGTGGGACAAGTCTTCTCTGTCCCATTGGAAACCATGCTCAGGATGTAGGTATAGGGAACAAAAAGTGTTTGGCGCTGGCGCCATGTCGAAGTCAGGTGTTGGACATGGCCCTATGTGAGCCAAGTTCTTGTCGAAATCTGCCAAACCCAGGTGATTCACTTCGCCAAGGTAATAGCTTTGATCTGCCTCTATGTTTTCGACCATCCCATCTGGGCGCCATAGCAGCAGCCTTTGGTGCATTGATGAAGGCACAGCGCCAACACCATGAATCCATTCACGACCCAACAAAAGATTGTAGTTAGGTTTGGCCGATATGACCATAAACATCGTTGGTCGAAGGATCGACCCTACTTTGATATCTAGCTGGATCACTCCCATAGTGGTCCCTATGCCGCCCTCATAGTTCGACAGGACCATGTTGTGAGGCTTAATGTCCTCATCCCTTTTGCCAATTTTCCTTAGCATAGAGTGAGGAATAATGTTGATGGTTGCCCCACAATCCACCAATATTTTATTCACAGTAGTTTCTTCGAGTTTAGCCCTTATGAATAAAGGCTTGAGGTGATTTTTCATCGCCTCTGTAGGTGGCTCGAAGAAGCCATTTTGTTCCTCAGTAGTGCCATTGTCCATGACAAAATAGCACACTGGCCTATGTTTGGCCATTTCTTGCTCCACTTCCCAGTCACTTGCTTCGACTTCTACCTGTCGATGGAATTCTCTGGGCAGCACTGAAACTATATTCACCATTATGTCCAAAGTATCATCAGACTCAGCATCGTCTTCGTCTTCGACTTCACTTTGGTTAGGCCAAACTAGCCTGTTGGTTACTGGCTCTCTTTCTAGAGGTTTCCTTTGCTTCCTTTGAGGAACGTTCGAACTGGTTTCTGCCTTTGGTTCGTTGGCAGCCCCCCTTTCAGCTTTTCGTCTCCTTTGATATCTCCTCCATTGAGATCGAGACATAGGATTTTTACCTTTGTAGTTGCTAGACACTTGTGCAACCTTAGGTGCAGCAACTTGAGGCTCTTTCTTTTGAGTCAAAGAGGAACCTCTTGGCACATCGAAAGAATGCCATTTCTCCTCACTTGGCCTTTTCCGACCAGAGGTTTTGTACCAAGTATCTACTGGCACATTTGTTGGAGGCCTAAAAGTTAATGACCTCTTTTCTTGGTTAGAACCTCTTTGGGAGGCTCTTCTGGGATCATGTCGAAGGTCAACATTCTCCCTTCTCTTATTCGCTGCTCTTACGCCTTGAATGTGCTCAGCAGCTTTTTTATCAAAGATCGAACTGCATCTTGGACACAGCATCACCTCTGATTTCTTTTTCTGGCATCTTTGTAGAAAATCTGCCAAGTTTTCATTTTCCCGAGGGAAAGCAGTCTTATTAGCTTGTTCTTGCCTCATGGCCTCTTCTGATGCTTTTGGGTCAGAAAGTTCGACCATGTTGATATTCATTGTATCTTTGTTAGCAAGGGTTAACTGCTTCATTTGTATCTCCAGATTCTCCGTCTGGCCTTGAACGGTGGCCAAGTGGGAACTGGGTTTTGATCCAGTTTTTTGTGCTTCAGCGGTCTCCGACTTCGGGCTCTCGACCGCTTTCTGGACAGCTTCAATTGTCTTCCTGGATAAATTTCCAGAAAAACTGCCAAAGATTGGCATGTTGATGTGGTCCTTTGAGACTTCGACCATGGTAATTCCTGGCTTCTTCGACTGGATCCTGGTTGCCTCTATCACGTTCACCTCAGAGGGTTCAGCATAGTGGGCTTCAGCCTGCAATGGATTTGAGTCGACAGCCATGGGGGATTTGTCAGCAAACTTCAATCTCCCTTCTTCGATAGCGTCTTGCACAAGATTCCTGAAAAGAAAACATTGAGAAGTTTTATGGCCCAAAAAATTATGATATTTGCAAAAACCTCTCTTCTTTCTTTGATCAAGAGGAGGCACTTTTACCCCTGGGGGTACTATCATTTGGCCATCTTTAACCAGTAAGTCGAATATTTCATCACATTTTGTGATGTCAAAACTATAAGTCTTTTTTGGGAACCTATCGTTGGTCCTTTCTGGACCAATGGGATTTTTCCCACTTGAGGGGACTAACAGTTTACAAGAGTATGGTGGCCCTTGTTTCAGTTCTGCTAAATCGACTTCTCCTTCTTCGACAGTTAAAGTATCGTCGAAGGATTCTAGATCTTCGTCATCCATCTCAACATACGCTATCCTCTATCTCTTATGAGTTTTCGTTGCCTTAGCTTTTTCAGCTTTGAGGCGTTCTACCTGTCGAACTCTATCGGCCAGTTGGGCCATGTCTCTTAGGTACTGGGTGTCTAGCTTCTTCCTAATGGAATAATCTAAACCGCCTGCGGCTATTTCGACCAACTCATGTTCTGGCACTTGTGTAAAACATCTCGCCTTGAGCAACCTAAACCTATTTAGATATTCGTCTATAGGTTCAGTGAAACGTCTCTTCACACTGGCCAGTTCTTTCAGGCTTATCTTGGTTTGCCCCATGTAGAATTGTTCATGGAACAATCTTTCCAACTGGGTCCAATGATGGATTGAATTGGGGGGGAGAGTTGTAAACCAAGTAAAAGCGTTCTTTGTTAAAGAACTTGGGAAGTACTTGATCCTTAGGTTTTCGTTATTCGAAATGTCACCCGCTTCGATCAAATATCTCACCACATGCTCGACAGTAGATTCTGTCGTGTCCCCAGAGAACTTAGTAAATTTGGGAACTTTGCATCTAGGAGGTAAGTCCGTTTGCAACACGTATTCTGACAATGGAGATGTAAAGTTGGGCCTTCGAAAGCCCATGTTCATCCCATTTTGAGTCATGATCCTTTCAATCATGGTTGCCAGATTGTTTTCCAAACCCATGTTTTGGTATTGGATATGCTGAACCACTTCGTCAGCATTTTGGTTTCTGTTAACTAACCTTACCTCTGGGGTTATTACCCTAGGTTCCTCGACAGGTTGTTCCAATCGTGCCCTAAGGTTTTCTTCGACAGGCTGTTGAGCCTGGTTAATGGTGGTTTCTTCCTCTAAAAATATCCCCTGGTTTCCCCTTATTTGCGCCCTTTGGGGCTGTCGAATCGGTTGGGGTACTCCAAAGAAATCAGCCAAGCGCGCCATTTGCGCTGTCATTTGCTGATTCGATTGAGTAGTGTTTTGTATTAGAGGGTTTAGCACTGTACTCAAAGTTTGTGCCAACATTTGCACCATATCATGGTTGCTTTCGTCCATTTGTTTCCTCAAGACTGTTGTCGAGGAATTTGTAAGGCCATGGGCTACTTGGGACGTTCCTCCTAAGAGTTGGGTCCTATTTCTATTCGCCATGCCTACTCCAGAGCCTTGGAGTGGCGAAGAGGCACTCACTAAAGGGTCTGAAAAAGTGGACGCAGCATTCGTCAGGCTTGCCACTTCAGAAGTTGGCATACCATAGAATGGAATAAATCCTGGGGGAACCAAAGGCCTTGTGCCTAAATTTCCCCTTGGTGGGGGAGTTCCCAAAGGCATCCTGGGGCCTGTTAACGAAGGTATTGGCCCCGTGGTTGTGATCGATACTGCTGGTGTCGAACCAACATTTGTCGCTTCACTTACGGTCGTACTAACCGTTGCTCCCACATTCGTTAGTGGGATTTCGTTATTGTTTGGCGGATTCGCCATCTCTTCCCTTCTTCTGGCAGTATTGTTATCGTTAGTGTATATTCTACCACTTCTCAATAACATACAACTCGAAAAGATGAGATTATTTTCAACAATCAACACACAGTCCCACCAGGTGTGCCAATTTGTTTACATTGGGATTTGGTAAACAACCGCTGATCCTCCAAATGGTTACTTATTTGGTTACTCGCAGGATCGATCAGATTGATCCTAGGACATAGGTTGATTTTGAAGTTTTGATTAAATTGGATAAGGCTTTAAATAAAGAGGTTTCAAGTAAATTGCATGAAGAAAGGACTTGGTAAAATAAACAAGGCTTAAAGTAAAAGGCTTCGACAGGAATGTAAAGAGGAAAGCAAGTAAATTTCTGGAAAAGTAAATGACTTTGATTAATAAAATTGGTGTTTCACACATACATTTCTCAACAATTCTTTCTCACACGCTGGGTACTCGAATCTATATGAGTGACTTTGTATAGAATTGTGAACACACGCGAGAACTCACATGACTACTACTATTTATACTAAAACATCCCAAGTAACCGTCGGGCAGTTACACTGCTTCGAGATGATTCCACTTGGCACGTTCTCAACGTTCGACGCTCCAGATCTTTGCACGCTACACGTGGTAACTGCTGGAAACCGTTTTCCCTCAAAAAGCTTGAATTTCAAACTGCTCCACTCTGAACCATCGAACACTTTCGTCGAGAGGCATCTTCGACGAGAAACTCCTTCGACGTCGAAGGCAACCAACTTCTCCCTTGGAAGAAATCTTCTAAGTACTTTGCTTTAATGGCTGACATTAACAAAACAAAGGTGTCGAATTTAGGAGCCAACAGGATCCAATCAAGTATATCTTCGAGATGCCTCACATTTACCGCCCGACTATTTTTCAACTGCACCAACAATATGGAGGAGTATGAAGCGTGCATTATGGGTCTTCGAGCAGCAATTGACATAAGGATTAAGTTCTTAAGTGTTTTCGGAGATTCCGCTCTCGTGATCAGTCAGATCAAAGGCGAGTGGGATACAAAACACCCTAATTTTATTCCTTACAAGGAGTATGTACTGACGTTGCTTCCGCATTTTGAGGAGATAACCTTTGAACATTTCCCTAGAGAGGAGAATCAGTTGGCGGACGCGCTAGCTACGATGTCTTCTACGTTCAAGGTCAATTGGGACAACGAAGCTCCCCGAATTATCATTGAAAGGTTGGACGAACCTGCACATTGTTGTGACATTGAGACTGAGGAGGTAGCAGCCAAACCCTGGTTTCACGAGGTGAAGAGGTATCTTGAGGCTCAAGAATACCCTGAGGGTGCATCTGTTAATGATAAAAAGTTTCTAAGGAGGTTCACGGCGAAGTTCATCATCAGCAATGGTATCCTTTACAAGCGTAACCATGATTCGACCTTACTGCGCTGTATGGATAAAAATGAGGCAGAAAGGATTATGGTAGATTTACATGAAGGTACTTTCGAAACTCATTCCAGTGGGCATACCATGGCAAAGAAAATCCTACGGGCAGGATATTATTGGTCTACAATGGAAGCCGACTGTTATCAACATTCTCGGACCTGTCATAAGTGCCAAGTCTATGCTGATAAGGTGCACATACCTCCAGTACCTCTGAACGTCTTGACAGCTCCTTGGCCTTTTGCAATGTGGGGCATCGACATGATCAGCGAGATCAGACCTACAACGTCCAACAGGCATCGTTTCATCCTGGTAGCTATTGATTACTTTACGAAGTGGGTTGAAGCAGCTTCCTTTTCTACTGTAACCAAGAACGTTGTGGCACGATTCATTCGGCATAATCTGATCTGCCGATACGGTGTACCAGAGAGGATCATTTCGGACAATGGTACCAATCTCAACAATAAGATGATCACCGAGCTTTGCAAGCAGTTCAAGATACAACATCAGAATTCTTCTCCCTATCGGCCGAAGATGAATGGGGCTGTTGAAGCGGCTAATAAGAACATCAAGAAGATTGTGCAGAAGATGACGGTGACATATAAAGACTGACACGAGATGTTACCATTTGCTCTTCATGGGTACCGCACCTCAGTGCGGACGTTAACAGGGGCAACCCCCTATTCCTTGGTATATGGTATGGAGGTCTTCTTGCCCATTGAAGTTCAGATACCCTCTCTTCGGATTATGAAGGATGCAGGTTTGAGCGAAGATGACTGGATTCAGACCCGGCTTGATCAGCTGAACTTAATTAACGAAAAGAGACTTACTTCTATTTGTCATGGTCAAACGTATCAAAAACGGATGATCAAGGCATTTAACAAGAAAGTTAGACGACAAGAGTATCAAGTTAGGGACCTGGTTATCAAGCGCATCATACTGCTACAAGGTGATCCCAGGGGCAAATGGACCCCTACTTACGAAGGGCCATTTGTGGTTAAGAACATTTTCTCAGGAGGAGCTATGATTCTAACCACCATGGATGGTGACAACCTTCCTCACCCCGTCAATGCAGACATAGTGAAAAAATACTACGCATGAATCAAGACCCACTAGGTCGACTGGCCTAGGCAAAAATAAGGGCTTCCCGACGAACCAAAAGGGTTCGGGCAAAAATAAGGGATGGAAAAAAAAATCTATACACCCGGCAAGTCGAAAACCTGAAAAGGCGGCTTGGGAAAAAAAGGGTATCCCGGTGGACTGAAAACCCGAAAGGGCGGTTCAGGAAAAAATTAGGGATCAAAGCGTAACACTATGTCTCATTGGATCACCTACAACCAGACTTCGGTATCGACTATCAAGCTCGAACGACATTAATCAATCTGATCTACCTTCAACCAAGTAGTAAAGTGATGAGATACTCGAGGACATAAAGGCAATAGCAGAGTTGGAACCCAGTGGGATTATTCACATAGCTGTTTTTCTTTGTTTTTTACAAATTGTATAAACTCTATTGTTCGGCGGCGTTCTCTTACTAGGACGTCATCCTCTTGTACAAAAACGCCTATTTACAGGCCAAACTTCAAAATCAATACAATTCATCTTCAAAGAAATTTCAAACTGTCTTTCCTTTATCTGTTTTGTTTTGCAAAGAATGTCCAATGTTCATTTTTTATATATGCATTTGACATTAATTGCTGCTCATGAATATTTACATGCGAAACAAAAGACGATTACTTGTAATAACAGAAACAGGGGCAAATAAAATTTGTCCAAGCTTTACAGTTGCTCTATCCACCAGGTACAAAGGTAGATTTAGCTGAAGAATATGACTGAGGTACTTTCACTCCCTGCAGAGTAAGAAAAGGACAGTAATGTTAACTCTCCCCAGCTGAGACTTGCAACTGTGAATAAATCGGTAATATTCTTCCCAAGCAGAGTTTATCTACCATCGGCACTAAAAGGTCTTAATACCCCCAACAGAGTATAAAAAACATATCCCCAGTGGAGTTTGAAAATTTTCCCCAGCGCAGTCTGAAAAAGATTCCCCAGTGGAGTATGGAGAGTCATCCCCAGTATACTTTGGAAGGTTGTCACCATTAGAGCCTAAAAAGTATCCATAGTGGAGTTTGAAAATTTTCCCCAGCACAGTCTAAGAAAGCTTCCCCAATAGAGTGTGGAGAATCATCCCCAATTGACTTTGGAAGATTGTCCCCAGTAGATCCTAAAAGGTTATCCCTAGTGAAGTCGCAACTGAAAGATCATCCCCAACGGAGTTCATTCCTTTCACAAACAGAAATTCAGTTCCCAATAGGATTCAGTATCGCCAACAACGGTAATTCATCCCCAGTGGAATTTATCAACGGAATCCTCTACAGAGAATCTCTTCCCCACAGAGTAATCTCCTCATCAGTTTATTCCCCAACGAAGTTATCCTCTCTCGCAGGTTTATTCTCACAAACATCTTCATCCACTATCCCCAGCAGAAACGAAGAATCCTCTTCTTTTCTCCAGCAGCAATCCAGGATTTATTTTCCCCAGCTCAAAACATCACATTTCCATACATCATGACATGCATACGCATCATACAGCATAATCTAATTTATTTTGAGAACATCATTTGCTTGATACATATCATGCATTACATACATCTAACCTTTACCTTTCAGGAAAGATACAATCAAATTCTCACAAAATGCAAAGCTATGAAGCTTTTACCTCAGTTGAATTACGAACGAGTTCTTAAATCTCAGCAGAGATGTTTTCTCAGTTGAAGTACAGGCGAGTTCCTAAATCTCGACAAAAATGTTCCTCCGTTGAATTACAGACAAGTTCCTAAATCTCAGCAGAGAAGTTTTCTCAGTTGAATTACGGACGAGTTCTTAAATCTCGACGAAGATGTTTCCCCAGTTGAATTACGAACAAGTTCTTAAATCTCAGCAGAGATGTTTTCTCAGTTGAAGTACAGGCGAGTTCCTAAATCTCGACAAAAATGTTCCTCCGTTGAATTACAGACAAGTTTCTAAATCTCAGTAGAGAATTTTTCTCAGTTGAATTACGAGCGAGTTCTTAAATCTCGACGAAGATATTTCCCCAGTTGAATTATGGACGAGTTCTTAAATCTCAGCAGAGATGTTTTCTCAGTTGAAGTACAGGCGAGTTCCTAAATCTCGACAAAAGTGTTCCTCCGTTGAATTACAGACAAGTTCCTAAATATCAGCAGAGAAATTTTCTCAGTTGAATAACGGGCAAATTCTTAAATCTCGACGAAGATGTTTCCCCAGTTGAATTATGGATAAGTTCTTAAATCTCACCAGAGATGTTTTCTCAGTTGAAGTACAGGCGAGTTCCTAAATCTCGACAAAAGTGTTCCTCTGTTGAATTACAGACGAGTTCCTAAATCTCAGCAGAGAAGTTTTCTCAGTTGAATTATAGGCAAGTTCTTAAATCTCGACGAAGATGTTTTCCCCCAGTTGATTTACGGGCAAGTTCCTAAATCTCGACACCTTAGTTGAATTACGGGAAAGTTCCTAAATCTCGACGCCTTAGTTGAATTACGGACAAGTTCCTTTCCCTCAACAAAGATCAGACTTCCCCAGCGGAATCTTCCTCAACGGCAGGTATGCATGCTCTCGCATTGTCCTAATATGTTCTCAAAGTCATCCATGTCAAGTTTCAAGCCTTGCAGAGGAATTTTGCTCAGTCAATTGCTCAAAGGTCCAAAAATCGATTGTGCTAGGGCAAAGGTCAATTGTGACCCACATACAGTCAAAACTCAAGATTTTTGGTCAACATACTCATTTTGAAGTATATTTCATCATTTGATCAAGGGTTGATCATGATTCATCAAGGATTGCTCAAAATTCATCAAGATTCAAAAGTTGCTAAATTAGGGTTTTGTAGGAAAAGTCAACTCAACTTTGACCAAGCATAACTTTCTCATAATTTATGATAAATGACCCATACAAAGCTCATTTTGAAGAGGATTAAATTCCCTAGAATCCATCTTAATATCCCAAGATCAAAAAATGCACTCACAAGAAGTTATAAATTTGGACATTATAGGTCATTTTGAAAAGTCAACAAAAACACCTTTTTTGTCAAAGCTCCATACATGAGCATGGAGTATCAAAATGAGATGAGACCAAAGGGGTTGATTAGAGAACATCTCAGGCTTTCTAAAAAGTCCAAGAACACCTCCAAAGAGTCAAAATTGAGGAAGTTATGCATTGTTGAAGTTGGACTTTTTTGCAAAATTGCCAAAAGTCAACTATCCCCAAAACTTCAAATTTTGCCAAATGGGCCCATTCTTTTTCACTTGTTTTGCGTTGGAATTGTTGCCCACGTGCTCTAGCCTTGGCCATGTGTCCATATCATATTTTTATTATTTAATTTGATTTTTATTTGAATTAATTCATTTTAAACCAAATTAAATCAAATAAAATCAAAAATATTGATAACCAAAGATCTTTTGATGATTTCAGGTTTCAATGGACAACTAGCACCCCATCAAACTCGTATCAAAGCTTGTGTGCACAAAAAGATTCAAATCAAGCCAATTTTGGAAAGCTTTGAAAGAGAATCAAATCAAATATCAAAATCATCAATGGAGGAAGATTTGGACAAAACTTGCAACCCTAATGCTTTGAACATTACATAAGGGTTGTGTGCAGACCAAAAGGGGGTTGGAGATCAGTTGGAGGGCAAGAACAAAGTTTTAAAAAACACCAAAAAAGTGTGAGATCGAAATCAAGTCTAGAGGAAGTTTCAAGACTTGAGACTTGTCTCAATCGTTTCCTGGCAGCTTCCACAACCTAAACCAATCAAAATCACGCGTTCCCAGACCCTCCCAAGCGCTGTAAGTCCCTCACAAATCCACCCTTTTCTTGATTTCGTATTTTTAAATTTAGGCATAGTTAGCATGAATTGATAGCATATTTTGAATCTACAAATCATTTGCAAGCTTTTGGTATTATTCAATTGCATTTATATGACCTGTAACGAGATCCACCATTGTTAGGGTTTCGTTTTTGTTTTTGGGGTTTTTCGTTTCAGGTACAATTAGCCTACATGATGGCCATGGTTGTGATCAGAAGAAGGATACGAACTCAACCATGGTCTTAGAATCCATTTTCATGGCATGTACAAGATTTTGAGGGTGGACAAGCTTGTAGCGACGAACCTTTGTCTGTTGGTATAGGTGCTTGTATTTTTAGCCACGGTGCAGAGGGCAGGGACGATGCGTGTCACGCCACCATTTGTCCATTCAAATCTGGTGCGTTTTTTTATATCATCCATTAACCCTTTTTTTATATATTAATTGTTTTATATTTCTTTAACAAAGAGAACCACTTGGCCTAGTGGTTGTCACGCTTGATTCTAGGACATTGGAGGATGGAGGTCAAGGGTTCGATCCCTGCCTCCAGCATTTGTTATTTTTCTTAACAATTTCAGGTAATCATGTGCGTATTCAAGTCTGAGGTCCACCATGTTCATCCCTCATCCATGTACCAGATGGCCAGATGGCCGGATCTGGTGGCCAAGCCTTGAAGGCACACCATAGGCCAGTCAACGCATACGCAGAGGATCCCAAAAAGTCAAATGGACTGCACCTCAATGGGCCAAATCTCTTGCTATTTACACCTCCAAAAATCAGGCCCATTTCTCTAACTTTTTATATTTTGTTTGTTTTTTTATTTAATTATTTTATTATCTTTAATTAATTACTAACCAACAAATTAATTTCTTTTTATCAAAAAAATCACAAAAATATTTTTATCCAATTAAATGTCAGAAATTTAATTTTTTTTTATTTAATAAATACTAACTAATTAATTAGGTTTTTAATTCTAGAATAACTTTAGTTTATTTTGTAAATATTTAAAATCAATTAGAATTTAATAGGTTTTAACCCTAATTTATTTCTTTTTTTTTTCTTTTTTTTCTTTCATAAAATATCAAAAACTCCAAAAATATGTCATTAATTATTTTTTTCATTAATTAATTTATTTAATAATTAATCTCGCAATTTAATTTTAGGATTTAATTTCTTTTCTTAAAATAAAAACAACAAAAAATATTTTCTTTTAATTAGGAGGGTCAAAACCCTAGTTTCGCCTTCGACCCAATTCACTTGCGCGATTTATTTTTCATTATTCAATTATTGTATCTGCTCCTGGTTTGTAATAAATAATTAGGACATTTATTTATTTTTTCTGCATTTAAATTTCAAAGGGTTGTTTTTGGCGATGTAAATACCCGACGCCTTGTAACAATTTAGTTTAATTTTCGCACCTTTAATTTCTGCAAATATATAACTGCTAGATGTTTGATAATAGGGTTTGAATGACAAGAATGAATGCCTAATTTTTAAAATGGTTAGATCACCCTAAACATGTGCAAAGATAAAAATAACCTAAAACAACACACTCGCACATGCGCACTCCTAGGGTACACCCCACTTGGTTGCCTTCGTAAACGGTCATTAAGTATAGGTTGTTTTAGAGGTCACCCTCTTGTCTAAAAGATCATAGTTGCCTCGAAATGGTTGCCTTGGATATTGTTGCCTCAAACAAATGATCTAAGACATTAGGGTTACCGCTAAGACGTCCTAACGTTGCTTTAATGACCGTATGTCCCTCTTTCGAATTGACCCTCAAATTCCAACGACTGTGCTACCTACTCATTAATAGTGGGATAGCATTGTCTAAAGGAAATTAGCATAGAACGATTCCTTTTTCGAGTAGGTAGATTAGATCTTAGATACTTGCTCATCCAAAACAAAATTTTCTCACACTTACACTTTTACAAATGAGTTTTCAAAAACAATTCATTACACTCTTGAGGACAGAAGCAAGAGTTAAATCGAAGTTAAAATAAAAACTTTTTCAAACCCACAAACACAAAGAAAACAATTTTGAAAACAATGAGCAAGTACCTAAGAGCCTGTAGATAACTACGGATAGAAAGGGTGCTAATACCTTCCCTTTCTATAAATCTACCCCCCGTACTCAGAAATATCTTGAAAAAGGAATTTTTCTGTGCTTTTTTCCTTTCCTTGTTGGATAAAATAAAAGTCGGTGGCGACTCTTGCTTACCGCGACATTTTGCGAACATAAACGCAAAACGCAAACCAGCATTCCAAAAACAGTCAGTTCTTCCCACCGTATCACATCTACAAATTTCATGTTGAAAGTTTTCCTTGAATCAGCTTGTATATTGAGGAAACTTACTTGTGAAGTTAGGGTTTTTTAGGTACAAAACACTTGAATTTTTTCTATGTTTTTGAAAATCTTGACTTTTGACTTTTGTTGACTTTTTGATTCTTGATTATCAAGTTTGATAGTTTTGAATTTTTTGATGATTCTTGCTTTTTGAATTTCAATGTTGACCAAAAAGTCAAAGTTTGACTTTTGAATGATTGTTAACTTTTCATCAATTGATTCAAATTTTCAACTATTAATCACTTGTTTGTACCCCAAAATTTTCCCTCTCATTTTTCCAAGGTTTTCTCTTACATGGGTGGTCATAAACACTTGCCTAAAGAAAATTAAGATTTTTGAATGATGTTTAAGTATCCTTCGATTGGCATGTCAGCAATATCCTTCGATTGGCATCTGGACATAGAGTTTCGACTGGGCTTCTAAAGCCCTTCGACCAAGCATTGGCCCATCAGCTTTGATTGCGCGTTGATTCCCCTTTGAGCAAGCCTTAGTCTAAGTTTCATTCAGGCGAGAACCCCCTGCAAGCTCCCTTCAATCCATAAGCAGTGACCTCGTGCATGCTTACTTTGATTCACAAAATAGTGGGTTCCTGCATGCCAGCTTCGTTCAAGGCAAAATATTCCCTCTTCATGCCTGCTTTCGTTTCACAAGCACGAGATTTCCATATTATGAACACACAAATGGTGCCTTCTAAGGACATACATTTGGTCTGCTCGAAAGACATACATTTGATGGAAACAAACTTGTTTTTCCTTTTGATGAGGTTTGGTTCAAGCTACTTGCTGGGCAAGAGATTATATGCTGCCCAGCCCAAGCCTCATGCACCATTACATTCATGACAAAGGAGGCTTCGATTGGCTAGAAGGAAGTCCTCACTTGGGCTATTGGAATCAAGCAGCTAAGGCAAATAGATGATCTATTCGAAGAAGCATTCAAAGGCCCATTCGATGGACACATAGTGTTGTCTAAAAAGAAAAGGGGTTTGGTCAAAAGTCGGATCTAGTTGGTCAAAACAAAAGAGAAATATTTGAGGAAGCTTTGACAAGTCAAGGTGAAGTCTTTTGTTTGGTTTAGTTAGGTAGTGTCAGCGCTAGTCGAAGAATAAGGCAAATAGGGACTCAATCGAAAGCCACGATCATGGGGCCTGGGGAAATTCGAAAGAAAGTGAGAAGGCTTATACAAAGCCTTCAATTGATAAAGAACTGAAGCAACCTTTGACCAGTCAGGGAGAGTTGGGGTTTCGATTGGTTTGAGTTGAAATAAAGCCATTCGAAGGAAGTAACACTAGGCCAATCGAAGAGCAACACTGGAGGTATTCGAAAGCCAAAATTGTCCACATTCGTTCAAATTCAAAAAAGAGACAAGAATTCCACATCTTTTGCAACATTTCAAAATGGTATTCATGGCCTTAAAACACCAACTTAATTGTTGTTTACTCTTTTGCATTTTTGTCCCCACCATCCCCTCTGTATAAGGAGACCACATACACACACACAAGATGGAGACACAAGCCCAGGGGAACCATACACACTATACACACACGCTGCCTCATAAGCCACCAAAATTATCAAAAATCTCATGAGTAATCCAAATCAAAGGAATCTTCAACAACACTCCACTCACCCCTTGAAGTTTGTAAAGAACGTGCCCAAGCACTAGGCATCTCCAACACCACATATCCATACACCAATGTTGGTAAGGAAAAAGTAAGGAATAAAATTCAATTTATTCTTTGCATGTCATAGTCATTCGATTTTCATTCATGATCGAAGGGTCTGGGTGTGGTACCCAGGCCTGTATTTGTTTCCTTTTGTTTATAACACTTGTTACAGATCCAACATAAATAAGGCCAGTGCGCACAAAATCGAAGGACCTGGGCTTGGAAACCAGGTCATGCTTTTCATTTTGCTACCATATCTTTACAGATGCAGCGCCCTCACAAGTGATCCATCAGGCCCTTCCAAGAACGCCCTCTGGATCGAAAGCCACATCCTTTCACTGGATCGAAGGGTTACACCCTTCACAGAATCAAAATGCAACATCCTTCCTGGGTCGAAAATCCCATTTATCCCTGGATCAAAAGGCTCCTTCCCGTCTGAATCGAAAATCCCCTTTTCTCTCTGGATCGAAGGATGCCCTCTTTGTATCTTTATTTTTGTTTTCATTATTTCTCTTATTAAACTAACCATTAAATTAAAATCCCAAAAAAAATTAGGATAGTGTTTTATTAATTAAATTAAATTATATTAATTAACTAACTAATTATTTTAACCTTTTCCTTAATTTAAAATTAAATAGACTTAAGTTTTATTTTCTTTTATAAATCAAAAAACAAACAAAAATATTTTTAGATGTTATTTTCAATTTCACGCGCGTTTATTTAATTTCGCATTTTTATTACTAATGTACTTGCTCATGGTCTGTAATAGTATCTAGGACTTTACTTTCCGCATTTCTCTAATGTACCTCTCACAAAGCCATGTAATAGTGTAGGGTTTATTTTTTCACTTTACATTTTTCTGTACATATTAACTTCTAGTAACTAGGATTGCATGATAAGACTGAAAAACAAAAACGTTAGCAAACCTAATAACGCAATATAAATAATTGAATTGAACACAATTGCACATACACACCTCTAGGGTACCCCACTTTGGTTACCTTCAGAAATAAAGCAGTCATGTCCCTCAATACGGGAACGCTTTAGCAAAGATCGGTAAATCAAAAAGATCATAGTCCCTCGATGACCCTACAGTTGCCTCTCGTTAAATGATCTAGTCCTTAAACAAAATTGCTAAAGCGTCTCCACAAGTTGCCTTCGTAACTGTAACGTCCCTTCCAATGTCCCTTATACATCCAACGATGAGGCTACCTACTCACTAATAGTAGGATAGCACTGTCTAAAGGATAGGAGGAAACGAACGACCCTTTTCGAGTACAAAAGTAGATAGCTTTTAGAAGTTTGCTCAAAACATTTTCGCACTTACACAAATTCTACTTTTCAAAAACAGTTTCAAAACACTTTGTATACTTTCTCCACTATCCCGAGAAACATTACAAAGTTCGCCATACTAAGGCATTTTCCAAACATTTTCAAACACAGAAAGCACAAAGGTATTTAAAAATGAGCAAACCTCTAAGAGCCCGTAGATAACTACGGATGGAAAGGGTGCTAACACCTTCCCTTTCCATAATCTACCCCCCTTACTCAGAATAATCTCGAAAAGGTCTTTTTCTATTCTTTTCACCCTTTCCTTAATTTGGATAAAAGAAAAGTCGATGGAGGCTCTTGCTTACCGAAACATTTACGAATACAAAACACAAAACTAGTATATAACAGTCGATTTTGCCACCCTATCACAGAATTGGCGACTTTGCTGGGGAATAAGTAAAAAGTGGGGTTATCTTAAGGCTTAGTTCATTTTAAAATTTCATTCATTATGTGTTTTTATGCTTTACTTTTGAGGGCTTGTTTGGGTTGTTACTATAGATCCTACACCCGTATCTGGGGCACCTTATTAGGCAAGTAGCAATGAATCATGGAAGTTGTACGGCGTAGACCGATATGGACGAAGTGATAGCTATGTTAGCGTGATACTTTGGTTTGTATTAATGTTCCTTGAGTCAGTCAAGGATAACATTAGGCTTCCTTAGTGTCATTAAGCGCTAACTGACCTTTAGAACCTATAATTGACTCATCCTAAGCCATTAGATAGTAGTGAGATGGCCGGATTTGGTTCCGACCGATGATTGGTTGATACTCGATACTACACTCATTGAGACTAGACTTTTGGGATATTCTGGTCGCAATACTTTGGTGCTTCAACTAGAACAATGCCTAAAAGAAAGGTAAGTGATATGAGGCTCCTTAGAATCCAGTTACTATTAATAGGACAGGTTGAGCCAACTGAAACTTCAAGCGGGTACTTACCTTTAAAACTTATGCAAGCCTTTAAACCTAAGGTCTCTGTGTGAATTGTTTGTGTTTGGTATACTTGTGATTTCAAAGCATAATCATAACATCATAAACATCATAACATGTCATGTACACTAACCATTTCAAGGGCCTGTGGATTTATCTATTATCTGTTTTATAGGTCATGGATTCAGCTCGTAGAAAAACCATCAGAATCAATTTTGTAGAGATCCCTCCCAAACTCAAAGAATTGGTTTCAGAGGTTCCTGAGAGTTCCTCATTCAACAAGAGATATGGCTACTTTCTCAGTTTGGTTGCTACCAGTTTTGACAAAGGTTTGATGAGTGTCTTATTCCAGATCTTCGACCCTAAGCACCATTGCTTCACATTTCCATACTATCAGTTGGTGCCTACATTGGAAGAATTCTCCAAAATACCCGGTTTGCCTATATTGGAGCAGATACCCTTTACCGGTTTGGAACAAGATCCAACTACTGGAAATGTTTCTATAGCTTTGCATTTGAAGCCATCTGACATTGAGTCCAATTGGGAAAGAAGGAGTGGAGTTAAGGGCCTCCTCACAAGTTTCCTGATGAAGAAAGCCCATGTATTCCTAGAAGCTATAAGTTACCATTCCTTTGAAGATGTTTTAGCTCTTTTAATCTACAGTTTGGTTCTGTTCCTTAATTTAGACCAGTTTGTAGATGTTAGTGTCATCAACATTTTCCTTGCTCACAATCCATTGCCTACATTGCTCGGGGATATTTTGCACTCACTTCTTACACGTACCATGAAGAAGAGAGGGACTCTTATGTGTTGTATACCTCTACTCTATAGGTGGTTTATTTCGTACCTTCCTCGGTCAGTAATGAAGAATGAATTAGGTTTAAGATGGAACCAGAGATTAATGTCTCTTTCTCACTCTGACATCTATTGGTGCCCTCGCTCCCAAGAAGACATCCCTTTTATTGATCACTACGGAGAATTTCCCAATGTGCCACTCCTTGGCATTTAAGGAGGCATCACCTATAACTTTTCTTTAGCTTTACGTCAGTTCAGATACGCCCGAAGGGATGGTTCTCATGATATGCTCATTCAATATATTGTGTTCGACTGTTCAAATGATCTGCAAGGTTATCATCAGAGGTTCATCCGCTCTTGGGGAATGGTTAAGAAGACTGATAGCAGGACTCTAGGACACAAGAACTCCATCCCTTTGGAGCCATACCTCAAATGGGTGCGAGCTCGTGCTAAAAATCTTATGATGCCATATGCTGCTATTCTACCAGTGATTTTAGAGCCTATTGTTCAAGTGGTCGAGTCTCGCATCATTCTTCATCCTGATAGGCCAACAAACTTTGAAGAATAGCAAAAATCTTGGATACAGCTCAAAGAAGAACGAGATACCTTTGAGTCCCAATTCTATGCCAGTGAGAAAAAGGTGTTGGAACTGACAAAGCGGCTTCACGAAGAGCAGAATCTCAATGCCTACATTAGCACCAAAAGGAAGCGTCCTTGGGAGACTTAGAAGTTTTAGAAGTTTCTTATTTGTTATTCCTTTATAAACTTTGATTTCATTTGAGACTACTAATAAAAAGTCTTTGTTTCTGTTTTGGTTAAAAGAGTTTAAATCCTATGAGGCCTTTGAAAACATTGCATACATATATCATACATATCATTGCATAAACAGGTTTTCAGGACAAGCTTCTTATCTTCTGCACTGTTTATTTCAGCAATGGCTCTTGAATAGACAGTAAAGGATATCCAAACTCAAGATGCTTAATTCAAAGAAATGTTCCTGAATCTAGCCAAGGGGCAAGAATAATTGAAAACATTCCTCGCAGGGAATCTGACCAAGAAACATCCTAACAACGACAAGGATGAATAGTTGGAACAACTGCAAGCTAAGGTAGAAGCAATGAGAATCCAGATGTTGCGGCAAATGGATCTTATCCAAGGCCTAGCCCGGGGACAAGAAGAGCTAAGAGGCATTGTCAACAAGCTTCATCAAGACGGATGCAACCGTATGAGGAAAATAGTCGAGGTTGGGGATCAAGTCATTAATCATCCCCTGATGAGACAAGGAGTTGGCTGGCTGGAGAGTGGACCTTTCCAATTTGCTGATACATCACGAGCCCAATAACGACTTCGACAACAACAACGGGGTAATCAGCGAGGGCAAGACAAGCCCAAAAGGCAGTTTACTAAAATTAACATGACGCCGTCTTAAGCTTTGCAACACATGTTAAGGGTGAACCTAATTACAGTGATAGGACCTCATCCAAACCCCAAAGCTTCTTCCCCTCACTACAATCCTGATGTAAGGTGTGCCTATCATGCTGGCAGTCCTGGACGTGATACGAATGACTGTTGGGTATTGAAAAATAAGATTCAAGACCTGATCAATGAAGGAGTGTTGGATTTCACACAAGGTGATCACACTGAAGTCTTCTTCCATCCCTCAAAGGCAAAATGTCTGAAGTGACAAGTTCAGACAAAGGGGCTTTTTGTTCATTTGAATTTTTCAAATTGTAATTTTCTTTTTGTTCGAACACTTATTTATGTCAAACTTTGTTATTTCATCAATGCATCTCATACGCTTGTCTTGATTCAATTCATTCGTGTTCATTATATTTAAACTGCTTTCTTACTGTGATATTCGACTCTCGATTAAAAGATCTAAGCCTCTAGAGGGAGGATGACAAAAATGATACCACAATCTCCCAGTATGCTTTTGAACAGACCCTGCTGATGATGTACAGACGTTGTTTCAAATCCTAAAAAGTGGAGTTATAAGGAAGATAATCCCTAGTCAACCCATTTGAGCCTAAGAAGTAGGAGTTTTTCTTTTCACACAAATTAAAACCTTAATCATAACCTGGGGTAGGGTTGTTTTCTTAGATAATTCAGATGCGCATTCAATCACAATTTTCCACTTCGTACATAATGAAGGGCATCAAAGACATCCTTCCAAATAAGAAGATGGTGATGGTTCTTCATAATTATTAAAGCCGACAGTCATTATCTCTTAAAAGAAAAGTCCGCTAAGTCAAAACCTATGAAGGAGACTTAAGAAAAAAACAGGGGCATCCCGCTGGCTGTAATCACAAAAGAAATAGTTCAGGCAAAAGTAGGGATAAAGAAAACAAAAAAAAGGTTACTACAAATCCTCGACAAAAAGAAGGTTACAAAAATGATTGCCTCTTCAAAGTAAACTTTCAATTTCTGAACCATCACCGGAATATCAGAATAAAGACTCAAGTGGGAGTTTAATGCACAATTAACTAAGCATAGGACTTAAGAACATCACGAAGAACGGGTAGGGTACAATTAAATTTTGAGTCCTTATCCTTTGTTTCATAAAGCCGTGAACCAAGCCACATTGCAACCCTTAAAAGTCCTAGCTGAAGCATGGGTTAGTTCGAAAGCATAGTGTTGTAAAAGGTATCCTGACTCCTGTAAGGTTTGCTATAAATTCTGAGTTGTTATCACACTCTTACAAAATTTGTTTGTTTTACTAAAAAAATGAATTTTCAAACTTCAAGACAGACATAAGCTTTGCATTATTTAAATGACATTGTTTGCATGTGGCTAATTGTTCAAACAACATAGAAATACACACGACGAATATTCAGTGAACGAAGATCCTCTCAATGGACAGAATCCTCTCAGACAGAAAAAAAACATTCCCAATAATAAGCCTTTCATAATCAAGGGGCATGACATAGTGTCTAATTAATCTGGGGCAGTCAAGCCAATATGCAAGGAATCTCTCCAAAAGTACTGAGTAGCCAGGGGAAGGTCTCCATATGAATCACTCGGGGCTTGTTACATTGATCGGGGATTCCAGCAAAAATCAATATGAAATTTGAAACTTTGGTACCACCAAATTGCTTGTCTGTTCTAGTAGTATCAGATGGTGTCAGTATCATGTATTTGAATCCTTCCATGACAGTTCTTAGAAAATATACCTAGGAAATTCAAGACTATCAGAAACTTGATCAAACATCAGGTGCACCAGATTCATCCTGAAGCAGCCCCACACAGGCTTCCACATACGAAGGGCCATTCGTAATCAAGAACATATTTTTTGGTGGAGCCATGTTCTTAACCATTATGGATGGTGACGACCTTCCACACCCGGTAAACGCGGGCGTAGTTAAAAAGATACTATGCATAAACAAATACCCGCTAGGTTGACTGGCCTAGACAAAAATAAGCGCATCCTGGAGAACCAAAATGGTTCGGGCAAAAATTAGGGATATATAAATAAAAATGTACACCGGCTAGTTAAAAACCTGAAAAGGCGGCTTGGGCAAAAAAGGGTATCCCGGTGGACTGAAAATCTAAAAGGACAGTCCAGGAAAAAGTTATGGATTTAAAGCGTACAACTATGTCCCATCATCTCGTCACTTGTCTATCAGTTGAAGACTTATCGCCCCGATCAACATCTACTCAAAACCCCAGGAGTTTGGATGATACTCAAACCATCCATAAAACCTTCGTAGATACTTTCTCCAATAGGTACAGAGGCATGGGCATCCTATTAAAAGGTCACTTCCACGTCCTCAGCTTACAGCCTTGTGATGTCAAGTGTTCTTGTATCCCCGACAGAGCAAGAATCTCCAATCACTGCTCCGGCATTTTAAAGAATTCCCTAGCCGGGCTCACAAACTTTTCATGTTCCCCAACAGATTTCTTCTCAAAAAACCAAAACAGGAATTCCCAGCGGAAACATTCTAAATAAAGAAGATTATCTTCTAGAAACAGTTCAGATACGCTTCAGATACGCTTCAGATACAAATGCCACTCTGATACTCATTCAATACAGCTTCCAAATACAATTCAGGTACGCTCCAGATACAGATGCCATTCTGATACTCATTCAATACATCTTCCAGATACAATTCAGATATGCTCCAGATACGGATGCCATTCTGATACTCTTTCATTACAACTTCCAGATACAGTTCAGATATGCTCCAGATACAGATTCCATTCTGATACTCATTCCATATTTCTCTTTTAGATACAATTCAGATATGCTCCAAATATGGATATTATCTTGATACCCACCTGATACATCTTCAGATACAATCAAGGCAGAGATTTATTCTGACACTTCCCAACTTGAGTGTGTTTCTACCATAAATCACTGGCAAATCCCTCTCTCCAAAAAAGTTCCCTCAGAGAGATGAAATCAAATTATTACGCAATAGAGTTTTATAAATTTTAAGTAGTTTAAAAGCCTTATCCCCAGTAGAGTTTATTTCTCTAGCTACGGAAGTTCATCTCCCAGCGGAGTTTATTTCTCCAAATTGGTAAAATCTTCCAACAGAATTCCTCCCCCCAGCAAAATCATTCTCAAGCAGAAGTCAAAAATCCCTGGCATAGGAAGGGAATCCCCAGCAAAACTATC
The DNA here is from genome assembly GCA_948472305.1 of Vicia faba. Classification (NCBI taxonomy): domain Eukaryota; kingdom Viridiplantae; phylum Streptophyta; class Magnoliopsida; order Fabales; family Fabaceae; genus Vicia; species Vicia faba. The sequence continues at coordinate 1,142,821,394 of OX451737.1, forward strand.
TCCATTCATTATCCCCAATGGAAATTGAAGAATCACTTTCTTCACTCACCAACAATAGTCAGGGATTTATTTTCCCAGACAAAGATACTGTGCAACAGCATTACATGTTCATACATCATGGCATGTGCATACAAATACATATATCATAATCTCATTTATTTTGGGAGCATCATGCAATTCATACATCATGACATCGCATGAAACTGATTTTACCTTTTCAGGTTAAATTAGAAAATAGACAAATACGATCAACTTTTACAGCAGGTCAAATATTAATGCCCAAGACCAGACGGGGAAACTATCTGCACGACCAAGTGGTATGAACTCCCGAAACAAGAAGGGTTTACCAAAAAATACAGTAGGCCATAGATTAATTCTCGAAACCAGACAGAGAAATTATTTATGTGACCAGCAAAACAAGTTCCAGATTAATACCTGTAACAAAGCCAGGAAAACTATCTTTCTTTCTCAAGTCATAGATTAATACCTGTAACAAAGCCAGGAAAACTATCTTTCTTTCTCAAGTCATAGATTAATACCTGTAACAAGCCAGGATAACTATCTCGGCAACCGACAATTTTCAAGTTCCAGATTAATACGGAAAACCAGCCAAGAGAACCATCTGTGGACGGCCAATTGTGGATTAATACTTGTAACAAGCCAGGATGATTATCTCAATGACCAACAATTTTCAAATTCCAAATTAATACCTGAAACTAGACATGACAACTATCTGTGAACAAGCTGATTATAGATTAACACCTGAAACCAGACAGGAAAGCTATCTACATGACCAGACGAAGCAATCTTACATGGGTTCCTTCTTAGCATCCAGATGCATTCTAACACTGACTCATCCTAAAATGACCCTACACAGGCTCTTTCTAGTACATTTCCAAATAGCAGTTAATTCCATTTTCCCGGGCAAGTTACTGTGAAGCCTGGATTTCAACCAGAAATCAGCAAACTTTCATCTCTCCAGAGATAACTCTTCAGCAGAGCCTTGGACAATTGAAGCTCCTAGACTCTATCCCCCACAGAGTTTTCCTCAAGCAGGAGAACAACAAAAACCCACATTCCCCAATGGACTCCTCCTCAGACAGCAGGAACAGGAACCCCCAAAGGGACCATGTGTGAAATCAGTATATATTTTGGATGGCATATTTAAGCCCATATCTGACAACTCTCTGTCATCTTCTCCAAATGGCATCTGTAAGCCCGTTCCCGACATCACCAACCATCAGTGTTATTTCATGCTAGTGCAAATCATCTTCCACCTTCATATCACGGAAGGCAGACAAGCCAATCTACATCTTCATGTTTTCCAAGGTTTTCTCTTACATGGGTGGTCACAAACACTTTCCTAAAGAAAATGAAAATTATTTAATGAGGTTTAAGTATCCTTCAATTGGCATCTAGGTAAGGAGTTTCAACTAGGCTTCTAAAGCACTTCGACTAAGCATTGGCCCATCAGCTTCGATTGCGCGTTGATTCCCCTTTGGGTAAGCCTTAGTCCAAGTTTCATTCAGGCGAGAACCCCCTGCAAGCTCCCTTCAATCCACAAGCAGTGACCTCCTGCATCCTTACTTTGATTCACAAAACATAGTTCCTGCATGCCATCTTCGTTCAAGGCAAAAGGTTCCCTCTTCATGCCTGCTTTCGTTTCACAAGCACAAGATTGCCACATTATGAACACACAAATGGTGCATTTGAAGGACATACATTTGGTCTGCTCAAAAGACACACATTTGATGGAAATAAACTTGTTTTGCCTTTTGATGAGGTTTGGTTCAAGTTGCTTACAGGGCAAGAGGTTATATGCTGCCCAACCCAAGCCTCATGCACCATTACATTCATGACAAAGGAGGCTTCGATTGTCCAGAAGGAAGTCCTCACTTGGGCTATTGGAATCAAGAAACTAAGGTAAATAGATGATCCATTTGAAGAAGCATTCAAAGGCCCATTCAAAGGACACATAGTGTTGACTAAAAAGAAAAGGGGTTTGGTCAAAAGTCATATCTAGTTGGTCAAAATGAAAGATAAATATTCAAGGAAGCTTCAACTGGCCAAGATGAAGTCTTTCGTTTGGTTTAGTTAGGTAGTGTCAGCGCCAGTCAAAGAACAAGGCAAATAGGGACTCAATTGAAAGCTACGATGATGAGGCTTGGGAAAATTCGAAAGAATGTGAGGAGGCTTCTATAAAGCCTTCAATTGATAAAGAACTGAAGCAACCTTTGACCAGTCAGGGAGAGTTGGGGTTTCGATTGGTTTGAGTTTAAAGAAAGCCATTCGAAGGAAGTAACACTAGACCAATCAAAGAGAAACACTAGAGGTATTCGAAAGCCAAAATTGTCAACATTCATTAAAATTCAAAAAAGATACAAGAATTCCACATCTTTTGCAATGTTTCAAAATGGTATTCATGGTCTTAAACACAAACTTAATGGTTGTTTACTCAATTGCCTTTTTGTCCCCTACATCCCCTCTATATAAAGAGACCACATACATACGCACAAGGTGGAGACACAAGCTCAGGGGAACCATACACACTATACGCACACGCTGCCTCATAAGCCACCAAAATTTTCAAAAATCTCCTGAGTAATCCAAATCGAAGGAATCTTCAACAACACTCCACTCGCTCCTTGAAGTTTGCAGAGAACGTGCCCAAGCACTAGGCATCTCCAACACCACAAATCCATACACCACTGTTGGTAAGGAAAAATTAAGGAATCAAATTCCATTTTTTCTTTGCATGTCATAGTCATTCGATTGTCATTCATGATCGAAGGGTCTGGGTGTGGTACCCAGGCCTGTATTTGTTTCCTTTTGTTTATAACACTTGTTGCAGATCCATCATAAATAAGGCCAGTGCACATAAAATTGAAGGACCTGGGCTTGGCACCCAAGTCATGCTTTTCGTTTTGCTACCATATCTTTGCAGATGCAACTCCCTCATAGGTGATCCATCAGGCCCTTCCAGCAACGCCCTCTGGATCGAAAGCCACATCCTTTCACTGGATCAAAAGGCTGCTTCCCCTCTGAATCGAAAACCCCCATTTCTCTCTGGATCAAAGGATGCCCTCTTTGTATCTTTATTTTTGTTTTCATTATTTCTCTTGTTACACTAACCATTAAATCAAAATCACAAAATAAATTAGGATAGTGTTTTATTAATCAAATTAAATTTTGTTAATTAACTAATTAATTATTTTAACCTTTTCCTTAATTTAAAATTAAATAGTCTTAAGTTTTATTTTCTTTTATAAATCAAAAATCAAACAAAAATATTTTTATTTCTTAGGATGTTTTTAGATGTTATTTTCAATTTCACGTGCGTTTATTTAATTTCTCATTTTTATTATTAATGCACTTGCTCATGGTTTATAATAGTAACTAGGACTTTACTTTCCGCATTTATCTAATGTACCTCACACAAAGCCATGTAATAGCGTAACATTTATTTTCGCACTTTACATTTTTCTGTACATATTAACTGCTACTAATTAGGATTGCATGATAAGACTAAAAAACAAAAACATTAACAAACCTAATAACGCAAGATAAATAATTGAATTAAACACAATTGCACATACACACCTCTAGGGTACCTCACTTTGGTTGCCTTCTGGAATAAAGTAGTCATGTCCCTCGAAACGTGGACGCTTTAGCAAAGACCCGTAAATCAAAAAGATCATAGTCCCTCGATAACCCTACAGTTGCCTCTCGGTAAATGATCTAGTCCCTAAACAAAATTGCTAAAGCATCTCCACAAGTTGCCTTCGTGACTGTAACGTCCCTTAGAATGTCCCTTATACATCCAACAACAAGGCTACCTACTCACTAATAGTAGGATATATCTGTCTAAAGGATAGGGGGAAAAGAACGACCCTTTTCGAGTACAAAAGTAGATAGCTATTAGAAGTTTGCTCAAAACATTTTCACACTTACACAAATTCTACTTTTCAAAAACAATTTCAAAACACTTTGTATACTTTTTCCACTATCCCGAGAAACATTACAAAGTTCGCCATACTAAGGCATTTTCCAAACATTTTCAAACACACAAAGCACAAAGGTATTTCAAAATGACCAAACCTCTAAGAGCCCGTTGATAACTATGGATGGAAAGGGTGCTAACACCTTCCCTTTCCATAATCTACCACCTTACTCAGAATAATCTTGAAAAGGTCTTTTTCTGTTCTTTTCACCCTTTCCTTAATTTGGATAAAAGAAAAGTCGGTGGCGACTATTGCTTACCGCAACATTTGCGAATACAAAATGCAAAACCAGTATATAACAGTCGGTTCTGCCACCGTATCACAACTTGCATATTTGGAAATCTCTTGAGCTATGTAATTAGGTTAACATGTTTTATTTTAGTCCTTAAGATCATACTTCAAGCTATTAGGTCATGCACTAGGTCAACGGTCAATGATCAGTCATCTTCAGTCAAACCCTAATTTTGGCAATATTTGACCTTTGATGATTTAAAGGCTTTCCTTGAGGAATCATGATCAACCCTTGATCAAATGATGAATATTACTTCAAAATGTTGATGTTGACCAAAAATCTTGAAGTTTGACTGTATGTTGACCATAATTGACTTTTTACCCAATATAGTTGACTTTCAATCCCCTGAGCCATTGACTGAGCAAACATGTGATGCAAGACTTGAAACTTGACATAAGCATTATTGAGGGCCTATAATGAACCATGAAAGTCATTTGAGACCCTTGCAACCCATTCTCCCTTGTATAATATGAAACCTTAGTTATGGATCCATTGCTTAGGAGGTGAGTTTGTCTGATCAACTCTTGAGAATCCTTGTGTATTTGAGAATCTTAGAAAAATGCCTTGAAGAAAATGGGAGGGAAAATTTCGGGGTACAACAGCTTCCCCTGTTCAATCTTCTTAAACCTGAAGAGTTAGATTGGCATGTCCATCATTCGTGACCTGAAGGTAGAAGATGATTGAACACCTATGTGCCCAGAAATTTGCACTCGTTGGTGCACAAAGTAATGTTATTGGTTAATTATACCGAGAATGGGCTTAAAGATGCCATTTGGAGAGGTGATGGAGAGTTGTCGGAGATGGGATTATAGATACCATCCAAAGTAATTGTTGATAGAACTTAGACTAAGTCTACGCCCAGCTTCGACTAGAAGAAGTATCAGAATAAATCTACGCTCGATTTAGATTGAGCCAGAGGATGTCTACTGGAAGAAGTATCAGAATAAACCTATGGTCGATTTAATCTGAGCCAGAAAATGTCTACTGGAAGAAGTATTAGAATAAATCTATGCTTGATTAATCTGAGCCAGAAGACGTTTACGCATGTCTTTAATTGGGAGAAGTATCAGAATAAATCTATGGTCGATTTAATCTCAGCCAGAAAAATCTCTACTAGAAGAAGTATCAAAATAAATATACGCTTGATTTAATCTGAGCCAGGAGATGTGTTTGTCCATCTTTAATTGGGAGAAATATTAGAATAAATCTATGGTCGATTTAATCTGAGCCAGAAAAAGTCTACTGGAGGAAGTATCAGAATAAATCTATGGTCTATTTAATCTGAGCCAAAAGAGGTCTTTTGTCTTTAACTAGAAGAAGTATCAGAATAAATATATGCTCGATTTAATATGAGCCAGAAAAATTCTACTAGAAGAAGTATCAGAATAAACCTATGGTCAATTTAATATGAGCCATAAGATCTCTTTATTCGTCTTTAACTGGGAGAAGTATCAGAATATATTTATGGTCGATTTAATCTAAGCCAGAAAAAGTATACTGGAGGAAGTATCAGAATAAATCTATGCTTGATTTAATCTGAGCCAGAAGATGTCTTTGTCCGCCTTTAACTAGTAGAAGTATTAGAATAAATATATGGTCGATTTAATCTGAGCCAGAAAAAGTATACTGGAAGAAGTATCAGAATAAATCTACGCTTGATTTAATCTAAGCCAGAAGATGTCTTTGTCCATCTTTAACTGGGAGAAGTATCAGAATAAATCTATGGTCGATTTAATTTGAGCCAGAAAAAGTCTACTGGAAGAAGTATCAGAATAAATCTACGCTTGATTTAATCTGAGCCAGAAGATGTATGTGTCCATAATTAAATGGAATAAGTATCAGAATAAATCTATGGTTGATTTAATCTGAGCCAGAAAAAGTCTTTGAAGGAAGTGTTCATCATGTAGATAGTTGCCCCATCCTTTTTCGGGAATTGATCTATAATATGTTTTATTGGTAAACTCGTCCTGTTTCGGGAGTTCATACCACTTGGTGATAAATATAGTCGCCCCGTCCTGTTTCTGGAATTGATCTTCATCTGACCATAAATAAAGAAATATAATTTCCCCGTCCTATTTCGGGAGTTAATCTTTTCTCGGTTGTATAGATAGTTTCCATGTCCTGTTTTGGGAATTAATCTCGGACCCGTTTGAGAATTGTTGATGATATTTTTCTGTTGATTGATCTTTCTGAAAATGTAAAGAGTTAGTTGGATGAAATGTCATGATGTATGAAATGCATTGGGTAATTATGTTCTCAAAATAAATGAGATTGTGCTATATGCATTTCGTATGCATATGCTATGATATTGGTAAATGATATATGAATGTTATTGGAAGTGTATCAATAATTATGTATGGTATCTTGCTAGGGAAAATGAATCCTTGACTTGTGCTAGGGATGAAGAACATGTGCAATCTTCAACCTTGTCTAGAATGCTTCCGTTGGGGATTCCTGCTTGCTGTTTGAGGAAACTCTGCCGGGGAATGTTGACCTCCGTTTGGGGATAAGAGTTTAGGAACATTTGGTCGTTCACCACTCTGCTAGGGAGTTTAATTCTTATATACCCTGATTGGGGATAAAAGAGATGGATAACCTTCTGATTCGTCTGAGGAGTTTAATTCTTATATAACCTGACTGGGGATAAAAGAGATGGATAACCTTCTGACTCGTCTGGGGAGGATAAAGTTGATTGGTATCTGGTCCGGTTCCAGGTTTCCTAGAAACTCTCTGGGGATAGTGTTGACTTCACTTGGGAGAAGAATTTTGCCGGTGATTTATAGCAATATGAGGAATAGACTCGAACTGGGGAGACTGTAATTTGTTAGAGAAGTAAACCCTATTGGGGAAATAAACCCTGTTGACAGAGAAATATTTTGTTGAGGAAACAAACTCTTGTTGAGGAAATGAGCTCTGCTGGAGAAAAGAAATTTGTAGGTGGTTTTACAGTTTTGGGAAGAATAAACTCGGCTAGGGAAGAGAATTTCCATGAACTGTACTGGTTGGAACTCCGTAGGTGGATAATATTGCTGGGGAAAGATCATATTCTTTTATCCTCCAGAGCAATCTTCCGGGGAAATTGCGAGGAATGTATCTTTATTGAAGATGAATTTGTGAAGACTACTCTGTGGGGATAATCTCATGGAAGTGGATTTGTGGACAGCTTGAATGTCATCCCAACTCCTAAAGTCTTGAGTAAATTCTTATTCCTATTCTTATGCATATATTTGTTAACAATTAATCATGTTCATATGCATATGTTCATTCAATTTTAGTCATTGGACGTTTTTGCAAACAAAACAGAAAAAACAAAAAGTTTGAATTTTAGGGTGTATTTGTATTGATAATTTTCCTATAAACAGGAGATTTTGTACAAAGAGACATAAATCCTAATAAGAGGAAATTCTTGTGAAATGAAAAGAGTACAAAGTTAAAACAAAACATATAGCTATGTGGAAATGATCTCATTGGGTTCCAACTCTGCTATCGCCCTTATGTCTTCGAACATCTCATCCCTTCCTGTCGGAAGAAGTTGATTGAATTTGTACCATTTGAACCTTTGACTTTGGTAATAAAGCTTGCAGTAAGTGATCCAATGGGACATAGTCGTAGGCTTTTAATCCCTAACTTTTTCCTGGACCACCTTTTCGAATTTTCAGTCCACCGGGATACCCTTTCTTGCCCAAGGCGCCTTTTCAGGTTTTCGGCTTGTCGGGTGTACAATCTTTTACATATATCCCTAATTTTTTCCCGAACCCTTTTGGTTCGTCGGGATGCCCTTATTTTTGCCTAGGCTAGTCAACCTAGCAGGTCATTTTCATGTGTAGTATCTTTTGACTATGTTCGCGTTCACAAGGGGCGGGTAGTCTTCACCGTCCATGGTGGTTAGTATCATAGCACCGCCCAAAAATACTTTCTTGACAGTAAATGGCCCTTCGCAGGTGGGAGTCCATTTGCCCCTGGGATCACCTTATGATAGAGTGATATGATTTATTACCAAGTCACCAGCCTGATACACCTGATGCTTGATTTTCTGGTTGAATGCCTTGATCATACGTTTTTGATACATCTGACCATGACTGACAGCTGCAAGCCTCTTCTCATCAACCAGATTCAACTGGCCTAGCCTGGTATGAATCCACTCGTCTTCTTCTAAATATGCCTCTTTCATAATTCTCAGAGAAGGAATTTGAACTTCGACAGGTAGGACAACTTCCATACTATAGACCAGAGAGAATGGGGTTGCCCCAGTTGATGTTTGCGCTGAAGTGCGATATCCATGAAGAGAAAATTGTAACATCTTGTGATAGTATTTGTAAGTCACAACCATCTTCTGTATGATATTCTTAATATTCTTGTTGGCGGCTTCCACTGCGCTATTCATTTTTGGTCGATATTGAGAAGAGTTGTGGTGCTTGATCTTGAACTGCGTGCAGAGTTCAGTGATCATAGTTTTGTTGAGGTTGTTACCATTGTCCGTGATGATTCTCTTGGGGATGTCATACCAACAGATAAGATTATGTTCTATGAACCGGGCGACTACATTCTTGGTAACAGAGGCGAACGAGGCTGCTTCAACCCATTTTATGAAGTAGTCAATGGCAACGAGAATGAAGCAATGTTCGTTAGAAGTAGTAGGCTTGATTTCTCCAATCATATCAATGCCCCACATTATGAATGGCCAAGGAGCAGTCAAAACATTTATAGGAACCATAGGCACGTGAACTTTATCAGTATAGATCTGGCACTTATGACAAGTCTTCGAGTGATGGCGACAGTCGGTTTCCATAGTCGACCAATAGTAACCTGCTTTCAAAATCTTCTTAGCCATAGTATGCCCACTAGAGTGACTACCAAAGATGCCTTCGTGCATATCCTCCATAATTTTCTGTGCTTTCTTTTTGTCCATACAATGAAGCAGAGTTGAATCATAATTGCGCTTGTACAAAATTCCATTTCTCAAGAAGAACTTAGTCAAGAACCTCCATAGGAATTTCTTGTCATTGATCGATACCCCTTCAGGGTATCCTTGAGTTTTAAGATACCTTTTCACTTCATGAAACCAAGGTTTTTCTTCTACTCCATCAGTATCAATTTTGTAGTAATGTGTCGGTTCGTCAAATCTTTCAATGGTAATTCTGGAAGCCTCATTGTCCCATCTAAACTTGAACATGGATGACGTGGTAGCTAATGTGTCTGCCAACTAATTTACTTCTCTTGGGATATGCTCAAAAGTAATCTCTTAAAAGTACAGAATCAAGATTAGCACATGTTCTTGGTATGGAATGAGATTTTGGTGTTTCATATCCCATTCTCCCTTGACTTGACTGATTACCAAGACTGAATCCCCATATACGCTCAAGAATTTGATTCTCAATTCAATAGAAACTTTAATTCCCAGGATACATGCTTCATATTCAGCCATATTATCGGTGAAGTCAAAGTAAAGTCTGGTAGTGAAGGGCTTATGACAACCCTAGGGAGAGATAATTACAGCACCAATCATGTTTCCAAGTGCATTAGAATCTCCTTCGAAAACCATAGTCCATCGGGATCCTAGCTCAGGTCTTTCATACGGTCCACGTTCTTCACAATTTGTAATTATCATGATGTTCTCATCCGGGAATTCGAAGTTCATAGATTGGTAGTCGTCTACAGCTTGATGTGCCAAATGATCTTCTAGTACACTTACTTTGATTGCCTTTTAAGTTGTATACTTAATGTCGTATTCTATTAAGACCATTTGCATCGGGTTATTCTTTCAGAGAGGGATGGTTTCTTGAATATGTACTTGATGGGATCCATTTTAGAGAACAACAAAGTAGTATGGGTCAACATATACTGTCTTAGTCGGCGAGAAGCCCGTGCCAAAGTGCATCAAGTTTTCTCGAGCAGTGAATATCTTGTTTCACAGTCGATAAACTTTTTGCTAAGGTAGTATATTGCATGCTCTTTTCGACCAGACTCGTCATGTTGCCCCAGTACACACCCCATTGAATTCTCTAGCACTGTTAAGTACATGATTAGAGGTCTTCCTTCAACTGGTGGCATCAGAATCAGAGGTTCTTGTAAGTACTCCTTGATTTTATCAAAGGCTATTTGATAGTCGTCATTCCATCTTAATACTTGATCTTTCTTCAGCAGCTTGAAGATTGGCTCACAGGTAGCAGTCAAATGAGAAACAAATCACGAAATGTCATTCAGTCATCCTAAGAAACCTCTGACTTCCTTCTCGATGCGGGGAGCCGACATTTCTTGAATAGCTTTAACTTTTGTGGGGTCAACTTCAATACCTTTACCATTGACGACGAAACCCAGGAGTTTACCGAATCTCACCCCAAAAGTGTATTTGTTCGAATTTAGCCTTATTTTGTACTTCTTCAGCCTTTCAAATAACTTATGCAGGTGATCAAGATGTTCTTCTTCAGTCTGTGACCTTGCTATCATGTCGTCGAAGTAGACTTCTATCTCGTGATGAATCATATCCTGAAATAAAGCTACAATGACACACTGATAAGTTTCCTCGGTGTTCTCCAACCCCAAAGGCATGACCTTGTAACAAAAAACGCCCCACTGTATGATGAAGGTAGTTTTCTCCATATCTTGTGGCGCCATCTTGATATGATTATAACCCGAGAAACCATCCATGAAGGAGAATACCTTATGCTGAGAAGTGTTATCGACCAGAACATCAATATGTGGAAGTGGGAAGTCATCTTTGGGGCTCGCCCTGTTTAGACCCCTGTAATCTACACACATACGTACCTTGCCATCTTTCTTTGGTACAAGAACAATATTTGCAATCCATTGAGGATATGACGTCACTGCGAAGAAACCTGCATTAAATTGTTTCATAACCTCGGCTTGATCTTCTCTAACATCTTGGGACGCATGCGACGAACCTTCTGCTTAATCGGAGAACAACCCTCTTTCATTGCTAGACGGTGAACTACAATAACAGTATCGAACCCTGGAATGTCTTCGTATGACCAAGAAAATACCTCAACATAGTCTTGCAACATTTGAATCAATTTGTTCTTGACACTGTCCTCTAAGTTTGCGCCTATCTTAACCTCTTTTCTGTCTGTCTCAGAACCCAAGTTTACCACTTCGATCGGCTCTTCATGTGGTTGGATAGCCTTTTCTTCTGGTATTAAGAGTCTGGCAAGTTATCTAGGTATTTCACAATCTTCCTCACTTTCATCTTCGGCTTGGTAGATTGGGTTTTCAAAGTCATAAGCGGCAATAGCAGAATCGTTATCAACAAGATCTAGAGTGGATGGGGATATGCAATGTAGTGTGTGGGTGTGCATAAGAACATATATCTATTTGAAAGTGCAATAAAGTAAAAGAAAAACAGAGATCACAAAATTTGAATGTAAAACGTCCAATGTTTTCATTAAATGAAAATATGACATGTGAAATGACAACACTTAACAAATGGACCATTGTGCCCTGGGCATGACACAAGGTTTAAAGTCGTTGTTTTAAAAGAAATTACATAACAAAATTTTTTAAAGTAATAAAACAGAAATAGCTATTACTCCCGACTAAAGGAGATATAGATGATGTATTTTGCTCTCCAATTGTCGAATCTGTTGCCAATGGTAGGAAAAATCCAGTTACTGAGATCACAATCACTGTCAGCATCTTCTATAGTGTTGACTCTGTTGTTCCTGATAAGGAACGAAGGTCTTCAAGCTCGAGCGCGACGAACAACCCTTTGACATTCTGTAGTAAAGCCCAAACCAAACTTGTCATATTTGTAGGGGATATCAGGAAGCTGACCCCAAATTGTAGAACCATCTTCTTCTATAGTAGCTTTAGCATCTTTCAAAGAAGCCATCTTGTGCGGAACCCTGGTAGTCTTTGGAATGGAAAAAACATCTTCAACAGAAGCAGAGGAAATCACTTCAAAAGCTTGACAGGGAGTCTCGATGAATTCTCCATCCATCTCCGTGCATCGGAATGAATTCAGATGGCTGACCATGTACTCCTCTTCTCCGTAGAGAGTAACAATCTTCCCTTTCATAGGATACTTTAATTTCTGGTGTAAGGTGGAGGTAATAGCGCCTGCCCCATGGATCCAGGGGCGTCCTAGTAGACAAGAATAAGTTGGTTGGATGTCTATCACATAGAAGGTGGATTCAAAGATCTGTGAACCCACTTTGATCGGGAGGTCCACTTCTCCATATACCATTCTTTTCGATCCATCAAAGGCTCAAACTATAATGTCACTGGGTTTCAGCACAACCCTGTTAGAACAATGTTTGAATCTAGTACCCTATATTTAAGTTTTGATGATAACAAAGTGAAAAGAAATAGTATTTATATATTTCATGTTTGAACTATATGCTGCCTAAAAATACTATGCTCTGACTTGCAGATATGCTGATTAAAATAAGCAAGATCACTTCTTCAGCATCAGAATTTGATTTGATACACCAGCATCAGAAGTTGCTGAATCAGAACGTGAAGATCAGATGATCAACTCACGCACATGCTGTAGCTTGATGAACAGAACTGCGCGTAAAACACTCTGATACAGAAACAATAGTTCATCAGCAGCGAAGCAGAATCAGAATGAGCCAAGCCAGAACGTGCATTGAAGAAGCAACGGTACTGTGCATTGAACGCTAATCAATTCCAACGGCCTCATTCCAGACAAGATCTGCTCAAAAAGGAAAGCTTGTTATTAGCATTGAATCAAGAATATTTGCTTCAACGTTCATCTTCTCAAGTGCTATATAAACAAAGCTTCGAAGATTATAATGGCTAATGCTTCCAAACTCTCTACACGCACAAAGCTGAACAATAATCTTCATCTACCAGTTTTGCTAAACCAACAAACTCTGATACTTCATTAGCGTTTAGCAACCTAGTATTCTAAGCTTCATTTGTGTAAACATCACAGTTGTGATATAGTTTTGTAGAAAACATTCACACACATTATTTTATACCTTTGTAAGAAAGTGTTGCCTTGACAAACCGGATTGTGGTTTGAATCAAGAAGGCTTTAGCAGTTGTTAAAGCAGATTTGTATTCAGTTGAATATAGTGAATTAAGACCTCGTTGGAGAGAGGCGAAATCACCTTGACGGGTGGACTGGAGTAGTTTGAGATCAAACGAACCAGGATAAAAATATCTTGTCATTTGCCTTAAGATTCCAGTTTTACAATTCAACCCCCCCCCCCCCCCCCCCCCTTCTTGTGTTTTTCACCCCTTCAATTGGCATCAGAGCGCCTGGTTCTGAGCTAAAACACTTAACCGTGTCAGTACAAGATCCAGCGTCAGAAAAACACAATGGCAGGAAACAACTCTCATTTCAGCAATGACAACAATGAGGATAGAGACAGATTCAGCGGCAAACCTCCAGTCTTTGATGGATAAAACTTTGATTACTGGAAAGACAGAATTGAAAGCTTCTTTCTAGCACATGATGCTGATCTGTGGGATATGGTGACAGATGGATACACGCACCCTGTGAATGCAACTGGTCAGAAGATTGAAAGAAAATCAATGACTGATCAACAAAAGCGTGACTTCAAGAATCACCATAAGGCCAGAACCATCCTCCTCAGTGCCATCTCCTATACTGAGTATGAAAAGATCTCCAACAGAGACACAGCTAAGAACATCTTTGATTCTCTCAGAATGACGCATGAGGGCAACGTTCAAGTCAAAGAAACAAAAGCTCTGGCGCTTATTCAGAAGTATGCGGCGTTCAAAATGGAAGAATCTGAATCCATTGAAACTATGTTCTCTAGATTCCAGATTCTGGTAGCTGGTCTCAAAGTTCTGGATAAAGGATACTCTACTGCTGACCATGTCAAGAAGATAATCAGAAGTTTACCCAAGCAGTGGAGGCCTATGGTTACTGCTCTAAAGCTAGCGAAGGATCTCAACAAAATCACTCTGGAGGAACTTATAAGCTCCCTCAGAAGTCATGAGATAGAGCTAGAAGCTGACGAGCCTCAGAAGCAAGGTAAGCCTATAGCTTTAAAATCTAACAGAAAATCTGAATCTAAAGTTTTGCAGGCAGTTGAAGAAACATCTGATGGATCCTCATCAGAAGAAGACGAACTTTCCCTTCTCTCCAGAAGAGTAAATCAACTGTGGAAGCAAAGACAAAGGAAGTTCAGGAATCCCAGAAGATCTGATCAGAACGAGTCTTCTTCCAGATACAGAAGGACAGATTCTTCCTCTGGATACAGAAGATCTGAAGGCTCCTCAGGTAGCAAGAAGCCAAATACAAAAGACATCATCTGCTACGAGTGCAATGAGCAAGGACACTACAAGAGTGACTGTCCAAAGCTTCAGAGGGAAAAGCCCAAAAAGAAGTTTGGAAGAGAGAAGAAGAAAAGTCTCATGGCCACATGGGATGACTCTGACTCGTCTGAAGCTGACTCAGAATCAGATGATGAAAGGGCAAACATAGCGCTCATGGCTAACATTCCAGATGACAGTGAAGCTTCTGAATCAGACTCAGAATCAGACACAGAAGAGGTATTCCCTAACTTCGCTGTTAATTTTACAAAGGCTGAACTTGCTGAAAGCCTCAATGAAATTCTGGAACGTTATCAGCAGATTAGAGCTAAATTCAGAGACCTGAAAAGGAATCTTGAATCTGACTCTAATAAGTCTGAGAGTCTCAAATTGGAAAACTCTGAGCTGAGAGATAAAATTTTAAAATTAGAAAACTCTTTACAAAACTCTCAGAAAGAACCAATTTCTGAAACTCCCAGCAACGCTGATGAGATCATCAAGGAGTATGATCATAGTTTCCAGAAGTTCCTTGCTAAAAGCATAGATAGAAGCAGAATGGCTTCAATGATCTATGGAGTTAGCAGAAACGGCAGGAAAGGAATAGGATACCTAGGTAAGGTTCCTACACCTAAGAATGTCATGGATTTAACTATTAAACACACTCCGTTAAATTCACACTTTGTGTATGGTCACACACATGACATCAAATATACTAGTAGTAATCACTCTGTGAAACCAAAATTCAACCAGAGTTTTGGTAAAACTAACAAGTCAGGACCCAAGAAGATCTGGGTACCTAAGGATAAAATAATACATGTTGCAGATATCTTTAGCAGCAAGTCAGAAACACCAGTCATGGTACCTGGACTCTGGCTGCTCACGACACATGACGGGAAGAAGGCATATGTTCCAAAGCCTGGAACTTAAGCCTGGAGGCCACGTTGGCTTTGGAGGCAATCAGAGGGGAAAGATAATTGGCTCTGGAACTGTAGGTAACGGAAATCTTCCCTCTATTAATAATGTTCTGCTAGTAGATGGATTGATGCATAATCTGTTATCCATAAGTCAATTAAGTGATAACGGTTATGATATAATCTTTAATCAAAAATCATGTAAAGCTGTTAGTCAGAAAGATGGGACTATCCTATTTAATGGTAAGAGGAAAAACAACATTTACAAAATCAAACTTTCTGAACTAAAGAGTCAGAACGTAAAATGTCTTCTGTCTGTTAACAACGAGCAGTGGATCTGGCACAGAAGATTGGGGCATGTTAGTATGAGAAGAATATCTCAGATTAACAAACTCAATCTGGTCAGAGGACTTCCAAATTTGAAGTTCAATTCAGATGCTCTGTGTGAAGCATGTCAGAAAGGCAAATTTGCAAAACCTTCTTTTAAATCCAAAAATGTTGTTTCTACCTCTAAGCCATTAGAACTTCTGCACATTGACTTATTTGGACCAGTTAAAACTGCTTCAGTCAGTGGCAAGAAGTATGGGTTAGTAATCGTAGATGACTATAGCAGATGGACATGGGTAAAGTTCTTAAGACACAAGGACGAGTCACACTCTGTGTTTGTTACCTTCTGTAACCAAGTTCAGAATGAAAAAGATCTTAGAATCGTTAAAGTCAGAAGTGATCATGGTGGAGAATTTGAAAATAAAGATTTTGAGTCATTCTTTAATGACAAAGGCATTCTGCATGATCTCTCTTGTCCTAGAACTCCCCAACAAAATGGAGTTGTAGAACGAAAGAACAGAACATTGCAAGAAATGGCCAGAACCATGATCAACGAGACAAACGTTGCTAAGACTTTCTGGGCAGAGGCAATAAACACAGCGTGCTACATTCAGAATAGAATCTCAATAAGACCTATTCTGGAAAAGACTCCATATGAATTGTGGAAGAACAGAAAGCCCAACATTTCGTATTTTCATCCATTTGGATGTACTTGCTTTATGTTAAATACAAAGAATTATTTGAACAAGTTTGATTCTAAGGCACAGAAGTGTATTATGTTAGGATACTCTGAACGCTCAAAAGGGTACAGAGTATACAATACAGAAACACAGATTGTGGAAGAATCAATCAGTGTTCGTTTTGATGATAAGCTTGACTCTGAAAAGTCAAAGCAGAATGAAACTTTTGCAGGTTCTGAAGACAAGTCATCAGAAGCTCTCAACACAGACATTCCTTCAACGTCTGAAAGAAGCAATGCTAGAAATCCTACAACTGGTGCTGATCAACCTCAGAAGAGATTACCCAGAAGCAGTTTGGATCACCCAGAAGAGACTATCCTAGGAAGAAAGGAAGATCCAATCAGAACAAGAGCAAGCTTCAGAAACTCTGAAGAAACTCTTATGGGACTTGTGTCTCTGATTGAACCTTCTTCTATTGATGAAGCACTTCTGGACAATGAATGGATTCTGGCAATGCAAGAAGAGCTGAATCAATTCACCAGAAACGACGTATGGGATCTCGTTCCCAGACCAAAAGGATTCAACGTCATTGGAACAAGATGGGTGTTCAGAAACAAGCTTAATGAACAAGGTGAAGTCGTCAGAAACAAGGCACGACTGGTTGCACAAGGTTATAGTCAGCAAGAGGGGATAGACTATACAGAAACCTTTGCCCCAGTCGCCAGGTTAGAATCTATCAGACTTTTAATCTCATTTGCTGTTAATAGAGGCATCACTCTATATCAGATGGATGTCAAAAGTGCATTCTTAAATGGTTATATAGAAGAAGAAGTTTATGTTCACCAACCCCCAGGTTTTGAAAATACAAAACATCCAGAACATGTTTTCAAACTGAAAAAGTCACTGTATGGTCTGAAACAAGCTCCCAGAGCTTGGTATGAAAGGCTAAGTAACTTTCTGCTTGAAAATGAATTCACCAGAGGGAAAGTGGACACTACTCTATTCTGTAAAACAGTTAAGAGTGACATTTTAGTCTGTCAAATTTATGTTGATGATATTATTTTTGGTTCTACTAATCCTTCTCTTGGAAGAAAATTTGCTAAGTGTATGCAGGCAGAATTTGAGATGAGCCTCATGGGGGAACTGAAGTTCTTTCTAGGAATTCAGATTAATCAAACCCCAGAAGGAACTTACATTCATCAGAGCAAATACATCAGAGATCTTCTGAAGAAATTTGACCTCTCAGAATGTAAGCCATCAAAGATTCCAATGCATCCCACGTGCATTCTGGAAAGAGAAGAGGTAAGCAAAAGCGTAGAACAGAAAGTCTACAGAGGTATGATTGGTTCTCTCCTTTATCTGACAGCTTCAAGACCTGATATCTTATTCAGCGTTTGTATTTGTGCTAGATTCCAATCAGATCCTAGAGAATCTCACTTAACAGCTGTTAAGCGAATTTTCAAGTATCTGAAAGGTACTACTAATCTGGGTTTGTTTTATAGAAAATCTAGTGATTACAGCTTAGTAGGCTACTGTGATGCTGATTTTGCTGGAGACAGAGTGGAACGTAAAAGTACCTCTGGAAGCTGCCAGTTTCTGGGAGAAAATCTGATCTCGTGGTCCAGCAAAAGGCAATCAACAATTGCTCTGTCAACAGCAGAAGCTGAGTACATAGCAGCAGCAGGATGTAGCACACAAATGCTCTGGATGAAAAGTCAGCTTGAAGACTTCCAGATTTTTGAGAGTAACATTCCTATTCTTTGTGATAATACTTCTGCTATTTGCTTAAGTAAGAATCCTATTTTACATTCTAGAGCTAAGCATATAGAAATAAAACATCATTTCATTAGGGACTATATTCAGAAAGGTATTTTAAACTTGAAATTTATAGATACAGACCATCAATGGGCTGATATCTTTACTAAACCCCTTTCAGAAGATAGATTTAATTTCATTCTGAAACATCTCAGCATGAAAGTATGCCCAGAATGAAAATGTTTTAATTCCATGTATTTATCTTCAGAATGTAATTATATTACTGTGAACTTCTGATCAACCTTCTTTCAGAAAGATAGAACATGCAGATTGTATCAGATGCAAGTCTAAAGATCTGAGAGTCTAATCTCAAAGACAGACGTGCTGATCACTACATCAAACAAGTGTCATCCAATCATCAGCAAATCCCTGAAGCAGAACGCGTGCACGCTTCTGAGAAGGCAAAGCGCTGATTGGGTGCATTGAGACACATGTCTGGTAACCGTTTTTAAGTATCTTTCTCAAATCCCTCAAAATCAGCAAGCATTTAATGAAAAGTAATCACGCTTGTTAATGGCAATCATTATTTTTTCTCTCTCTTAAAAAAAACGTTTAATTTTTCAAAATAATTTTTGAAAACTCTATTTAAGCACATCAATCCTTCATGTTTATTCTTTACGCTTTCTCATAATCTCTGAAACTTTTTCTGCATATCTCTGAGTTTATCTCCCAAACCTTTTTCTCTCAAATCATTCTCAAAGCTTTGTTGTGTGAGAACAATGGCATCCTCCAGCATTTCTGCAGGCAATCAGAAGAAAGAAACCTCTGAACAATATCAGGTGCCCCTCAGAACTCTTCTCACACCGGTAAAGAATCTTGAAGTTCTCTCTGAGTTAATCATCGACTTTGAAAGTTTGAAGGATAATGGATTTGACCTAACTGAAGAGATTAGGGCTCAAAAGTGGGAAAGGTATTTCGATAGGTTGGTTGGACCAACATTCCCAGAGCTTGTCAAGGAATTTTGGATTCACGCAAAGATTCATAAACATCTAGTCATCTCTTTTGTCATGGGAAAGAAGATAGTAATTTCTGAAGATCTCATTGGAAGGTTAATCGGTCAAAGTGGTGGTGGAGTCCGCTGTGTGGACATGGCTGAAAGATGCCCTGATATAGGTGTGGTAGCCAACAGCATTTTCACTCTTGGATTTCCCAGCAGCAAAATTAAGGATCTGAAGGATCACTGCAGAGTATGGGCCAAGATTGTTCTTGGATGCTTCAACCACAGGAAACCAACAAGTTCTCCTGATTATATAAACGTGGATCAGCAATTTCTGATCTACTTTATTGATCAGAGGGTGAAGATCAATCTGGCACATTTCCTGTTCAACCATCTCAAAACCAGTGTGAAAGAGACAAGGGAAGAAGAAAGGACCAAAAGGGACTGGATACCGTTTGGAAGGCTCATATCAGATATTCTGACAGAGAATAAGCTGATAGATTATCTGAGCGAAGCTCAAATGCTGAGCACTATGGAACCAACTGTTGGAAAACCGCTGAACGCTAAGAACCTGAAAAAGATGAAGCTGATAGAAAATATTAAGAAGGAACCCAGAGTTACTTCAACTGCTGACATCTCCAGCAGAAGAGTGCCTCTGAGTAATTTCCCAAAATTTTCTGAAATGGAATCCCAACCTGATATGTTTCTCAAGTATCCAGATTCATACAAGGCAGAAGATACAGGTTTGAAGTTGAAGATCAAAGGTCTGAGTCAACCCCAACCAGAAGTGACTCAGAAGAAGACAAAGAAGAGGAAAGCGCCAGCAGAAGGATCATCTCATCAGACTCCAAAGAAAAGAGGTATTTCATCTGCTGCCCCTATTTCAATTTCATCTACTATTCCAACATCTGTTGCCCCTCCTCAATCCTCTCACAGAATATCCATTCCAATCCCTACCATTGATGAAACCATACCAGAAGACCCTTCTGAGGCCTTACTACTCAGAAGAACCAGAATTAAAATTCCCAAACAACCAACTGTTTCAACAACACCAGCACTTGATAGAGTGCTAGCTGATATTGAGCGTGAACATGTTTCTGCTCAACCAATTTCTGAACCACCAAATATTCCTCCTCCACAACCAGAACCACAACCTGAACCAGAGATACAACAAAAACCCTTCACAGAAGAACCTCTGATCCCTGAGCAATCAGAGATTCCACCTCCTCAACCAGAAAATAATCCACCTTCACCACAAACAGAGTTTCACCATTCTAAAACTCCTTCTCCTCATAAATCTGACCATCACTCACCTCAACCTTCACCGCTGGCAATCCAGTTTCCATGTGGAACCACTATTGTCAGGCCCCAGTTACCTTCTTCAGAAGAATCAACACCTCCAAACACTCCCAAGCCACCATCCACTCCAATCGAAATATCTGACTCTGATACCCCTCCTCCAAAACAAACAACATCTCAGCAAACATCTGAAAACCAATCCTCTGAAAACCCCAGCAGGATCTTCATTGACTTAACCAGTCTTGAACGTCTTGCTGATCTAAGACACAAAATTGCCATACCCAAACCAAAGCAACTAGATGTTGGCTCTGGTATTTTGAATTTTGAAACAGGTATGCTGCAATGGATTGCTTCTTTGAAGCAAGTCTGTCCGGGGATGATCGACCCAGCTGCTTCTGATCAGCTCTGGTCACAGTTCAGAATATGGGTACGTGCTGAAGCACTCAAGCTGCAGGACGTCAACTATGAGCAGGCTCAACAGAACTTTAGCAAGCTGCTGAAGGAAGTTGAGAGTCAGCTGCCTCAAGAAGTTGTGCTCCCTCTGGACAGTGAATCGTGGTCTGAGAAAGAGCAAGCTGCACAGGTGCAACCATCAGAAGAAGACAAGACCATTCAGGCTGAAGAAAATCCAGCAGAAGATGTAGCTGAAAGTTCTGAGAAGCTTCCTCCTTCTGACCCTTCTCAAGCTGCCTTGGACAGGCAGGCTCTGGAAGAATTAAGGCTGAATGACTTGCGTCTACAGCAGCGGATGGAAGAGAATGATCAGAAAATGAAAGCAAGAATGGATGTACAGGACAGCAAGATTGACACTGTTGTTAACATGGTTCAGAAGCAGAATGAAACTTCTGAAAAGATTCAAGCAATGCTGGAAAGCCTGTTCTCACGCATGCCCCCACAACCTTAAAATTTTTTTTCATGCATAACATTCTCTATGTTTTCTTCATTTTCTGATGTACTGTTTTGACTATGTTTGTGTAACGTTCTTTTGCTCTGAACTATTTTAATATAATTTGTTTTTCTGATCTAAATTGTTTTAGCACATCACCAACACTTTTTGATTGCTGACAAAAAGGGGGAGAACAAGAATGATATTTAAAATCAATAACGGCTAACTAGACAGAAACTCTCAAACATTCTAACTCTATTACTTGAAATGTTTTTCTGTTTTGTTTTTAAGTCTACAGGCACAAGGAAGCTCCTGAACCTATGAAGACTAGAAGCTAGAAGCTCTGATCAAAATGTAGAAGCTCATGTTGCTCTGATCAAAAATGAAGTTCTGATCGACCTAACACTCTGATCCGAAGCAAAGCTCTGACAGGAAAAGCTCTGAAGCTCTGCTCTCTGATAAGTCAAAGACCTATAATCTGATGCTCAAAGATAGAAAAAGATCTGATCCTGAAGAACACGCATATCAAAGGGAAGTAACAAACTCAGGGGGAGTATCTCTTAAACTCTGATTTCTCTTTACTTCTTAACTCTGAAACATTTCTTAGATACCTTTTCACGTTATTTTTTTATTTAAAATATCTAGTTTTTGTCATCATCAAAAAGGGGGAGATTGTTAGAACAATGTTTGAATCTAGTACCCTATATTTAAGTTTTGATGATAACAAAGTGAAAAGAAATAGTATTTATATATTTCATGTTTGAACTATATGCTGCCTAAAAATACTATGCTCTGACTTGCAGATATGCTGATTAAAATAAGCAAGATCACTTCTTCAGCATCAGAATTTGATTTGATACACCAGCATCAGAAGTTGCTGAATCAGAACGTGAAGATCAGATGATCAACTCACGCACATGCTGTAGCTTGATGAACAGAACTGCGCGTAAAACACTCTGATACAGAAACAATAGTTCATCAGCAGCGAAGCAGAATCAGAATGAGCCAAGCCAGAACGTGCATTGAAGAAGCAACGGTACTGTGCATTGAACGCTAATCAATTCCAACGGCCTCATTCCAGACAAGATCTGCTCAAAAAGGAAAGCTTGTTATTAGCATTGAATCAAGAATATTTGCTTCAACGTTCATCTTCTCAAGTGCTATATAAACAAAGCTTCGAAGATTATAATGGCTAATGCTTCCAAACTCTCTACACGCACAAAGCTGAACAATAATCTTCATCTACCAGTTTTGCTAAACCAACAAACTCTGATACTTCATTAGCGTTTAGCAACCTAGTATTCTAAGCTTCATTTGTGTAAACATCACAGTTGTGATATAGTTTTGTAGAAAACATTCACACACATTATTTTATACCTTTGTAAGAAAGTGTTGCCTTGACAAACCGGATTGTGGTTTGAATCAAGAAGGCTTTAGCAGTTGTTAAAGCAGATTTGTATTCAGTTGAATATAGTGAATTAAGACCTCGTTGGAGAGAGGCGAAATCACCTTGACGGGTGGACTGGAGTAGTTTGAGATCAAACGAACCAGGATAAAAATATCTTGTCATTTGCCTTAAGATTCCAGTTTTACAATTCAACCCCCCCCCCTTCTTGTGTTTTTCACCCCTTCAAACCCCATCGCAATCTAGTATGTCAAGAGCGCCCTTTGGCAGAACATTCAGAGAAGAGCCAGTATCAACCAACACATGAGCCAACATAGTGCCCCTTCATTCAATGGAGACATACAAGGTCCTATTATGATTTCTCCCCTCCAGAATTAGGTCAGCATCGAAGAAACCTAATCTATTGTCAGTCGTTAAGCTAACAATATAACTTCCAAATTGGTCGGCAGAAATCTCTTGTGGTACATGAACAGTCTTCAAAAATTTCATTAAAGCTTGCGCATGGGCTTCAGAATACAGTAGTAAAGATAACATGGAAATTTTGGATGGGGTCTGCCCCAGTTGCTCAACAATTTTGTAATCACTTCTATGAATGATCTTCAAAACCTCTTCCATTTCTTGTCCAAAGGTATCCTTGACTACAGCTTCTTTTGGCACCTCTATCTGGGCAGGCTCTACCATTGGCTCTTTACCCTAAGCCTCGGCAGTTGTCTTGGTAACTGTGACTTAAACAGGTGGAGATATTTCCGAAGATAAAATCCTTCCACTTCTAGTAAGATACTTGGCAACATTGCTATCATGGTCATACGATGACCCATGCCTGTCCCGTTTAACATCCAAACACAAGGTTGTTTACCAAATACAATGGTAAAACAACAATGTCAAAGGGTTAAAAATGTGTAAGAAAGATCTTTGAGTTAGGGTAGACAACTCCTAGTTACTAGATCAAACTTGCAAACCATCCTTTCTATTTTCAAACACTCACACAATTTCAAAACATTTCCCAAAACAAACTTTCAAACATTGAAACATTTTTCAAAAGACAAACACCTTTGTATACATTTAAACAATAATCATTACAAAGGTTTCCTAGACAAAGGCCTCTTTTCAAAATATTTTCAAAAACCACACACAAAGCACCATTTCAAACAATTGAAAAGAAAAAGCAAGTAATCTAAACAAGTAACTAAGAGCCCATGGAAAACCATGGATGAAAAGGGTGCTAGCACCTTCCCTTTTCATAATCTACCCCCCGAACCCAAGAAAACATCTCAAAGGTCTTTCCTGTGCTTTTTGACCTTTCCTTTGGATAAAATAAAAAGTTGGTGGCGACTCTTGCTAAACCGAAACATTTGCGAACACAAACGCAAAACCTTAAGTCAGTTCTCCCATCGTATCACAGAACTGGCGACTCTGCCGGGGAAAATATAAAAGTGGGGTTACCTTATGGTTTTAGATCACCTTTACATGCTTACCTTGTTTGCTTTGATTGCTCTACATTTGGTTCTATTGTTTGGGTTTGAATCCTCTACCCGGATTTGGGAAACATTCATAGGTAAATAGCAATACGTTGTGGAAACTGTGCGGGGTATACCGACATGGTTAAAGCAATAGCTATATTAGTGCGACATATTTGTGGGTACCGGTAGCCTTTGAGTTAATCAAAGAGAATACGGGGCCGCTGAGTGATGTCATGAAGCACTAATGGACTTTTAGATCCTTTACTTGACCAACTTGGCCTTTTTTAGGGGTAGTGAGATGACCGACTTTGGTGCAGTCCGAAGTTGGTAGATACTCGATACTACACTCATTGAGGATTGTTTTCTTGGAATATTTCGGTCGCCAGTAAAGTGGCTAAACTGAAACAATGAACACATAAAATAATCCAGTGATATTGAGCTCCTTAGAACCCGGTTACTATTTATAGGACAGGTTGAGCCAACTAAACTTCAAGAGGGTACTTACCTATGAAACCCCATGCAAGCTTGAAACTAGGATCTTGTGTGATTTTCTTGTACATACACTTGTGCATAACATCATGGACATCATGAAGAATCATTTGCATCCACTAACCATTTCAAGGATTTTGGATCTTCATCTTTGTTCCTGTTTTGTAGGTTATGGAATCACTCCGCAGGAAAACTATCCAGGTCAATCTTGTGAGAATCCCTCCTCAACTCAAGGAGCTCACTTCCAAGATTCCAGAGTATTCTCCATTCACTGAAAGACATGGTCGACTTCTCAACTTGGTCAACTCCAACACTGAGGAAGACATGGTGAAAGTTCTCTTTCAGTTCTTTGACCCCCTACACCACTGCTTCACATTTCCTGACTACCAACTAGTGCCTACTTTGGAGGAATTTTCTCAACTCCTGAGGATTCCTATTCTCCATCAACTACCCTACAATGGTACATAAAGAGATCCAAAGCCTGAAGATGTTGCTCAAGCCCTACACTTGCAACCATCTGATGTTATAGGTCATTGGGAAACCAGAAGTGGTGTCAAGGGTTTCTTGGCAAAGTTCCTATTCGAGAAAGCTCAAGAGTGCTGGAATTCCTTGGACCTACAAGCTTTTGAAGAGATTGTAGCTCTTCTAATCTATGGTTTGGTCTTGTTCCCAAACCCTGACCAGCTTATAGATGTCAATGCTGTCAAAATCTTCATGGCCCGTAATCCGGTTCCTACATTGCTTGGGGATATCCTCCACTCATTTCACACTCGAACAATGAGAAAAAGAGGTGTTCTCATGTGTTGTACTCCTCTACTGGAAAGATGGTTTATTTCTCATCTTCCCCAATCAGTTTTGAAGAATGAGCAAGGTATGAGGTGGTCACAACGGCTGATGACTCTTACACATTCAGATGTTCATTGGTGTTCTCGATCTAGAGAAAATGTTATCATCATCGACCATTGTGGAGAATTCCCTAATGTCCCTCTACTTGGAATTAGGGGAGGCATCACCTATAACCCCTGCTTGGCTCTGAGACAGTTTGGGTATGCTCGAAGGGATGGCCCACATAACATGTTGATTCCAGACTTGGTTTTTGACTTCGACAACGACGTTCAAGGACTTCGACAAAGGTTCATCCAAGCCTGGAGGATGCCCAACAAGGTGGACAGTAAGACCTTGGGACACAAGAATTCTACCACCCTTGAGCCTTACCTCAAGTGGGTACGAACCCGCACCCAAAGTCTTATGATGCCTTACCCCTACATTCTTCCTGTGATCAAAGAGCCTGTTATGGAAGGAGAGGTTCCATACACCCTCCTACATCCTGACATGCCAACATCATTGGAAGACTTACAAAGGAGTTGGATATAGCTCAAGGGAGAACGCGATACTTTTGAAGCCCAATTCTACGCCAGTGAGAAGAAGGTTTTAGAACTTACTCGTCAACTTCACGAAGAGCAGACTCTCAACACCTACATTTCACCAAAGAGGATGCACAACGTCTTTTTACATTAGAATTTTTTATTATTTTGCCCATGGGGAATTGATGTACTAACAAATTCTATCTTATTAATATGACGTGTGTTCCTTTTTGTTTACAACAAATTTGAATTTCTGAATCCTTGAATGCATTACATGAATACATATCATTCATCATATGCATAAGCAGGTCTTCACACCGGGTTTCCTTATCTCTCTGCTGTTTATTTCAGCAAGATGGATATAGAGCAGACGATCAAAGACATACAAGCGCAGAATTCACAGTTCCAACAGCTACTCATGACTCTGGCTAAGGGTCAAGAGGAGCTCAAAACTTTGCTGGAAAAGGAAAAAGAGAAAAAGAAAAAGAAGAGAGTTGGTGTGGCTACTTTGGGTAAAAGATTTGAAGGTCAAACTAGAAGGGTCCTGGATTTCCCCTCAACATCTGATGAAGTGGTAGGAAAAGGAAAGGGAGCTGCAGTGCCATCTGAGTATGAGGAAGAAGAAGAAGAAGAGGATGAAGACTATTCTGAACAGCAGTATCCTCCTGCAGATGAAAAATACAAGAATCTGGAAGAACGTCTGGCAGCAATGGAGATTCAGAGGGTGCCTGGGATGGACTTTGAAGAGTTGGGTTTGGTTTCTGGAATAGTTATTCCTCCTAAGTTTAAAGTACCTCTATTTTCTAAATACGATGGGGTGTCTTGCCCAAAGATGCACCTACGGTCCTACGTCAGAAAAATTCAACCATATTCTTCTGACAAAGACCTATGGGTACACTTCTTCCAGGATAGTTTGTCGGGGACGCAGTTAGATTGGTTCTACCAGCTAGAGAGGTCTGATGTGCACAATTGGGAGGATTTGGCTACTGCCTTCTACAAGCATTATCAGTACAATACGGACTTAGCACCTACCCGTACTCAATTATAGAGTATGGACATGGTCTCAAATGAAGGCTTTAAGGAGTATGGCCAGAAATGGAGGGACTTGGTGGGACGAGTGCAACCACCTCTATCTAAGAGGGAGCTAGTTGATATGTTCTCGGGGACTCTGTTAGGTCCATTCTTCAATCACCTGATAGGAAGTTCGTCTGCAGGGTTCACCGAGTTGATTCTAACTGGTGACAGAGTTGAAGCCGGAATCAAGAGCGGGAAAATTCAAAAGGATACATCTGCTTCCGCTACCATCAAAAATCCTTTTCCAGCAAAGAAAGAAGTCTCGATTGTCTACTCCCAAAGAAGTCAAGGAAGAGTTGAGCGCCGGCCAGTGGTGGGGGCCGTAATGATTTAGAAGTCTGCAGTTGATCAGCCCAGAAACAACCAACCTAGAACCAACCAAGGAAGGGTGGAAAGGCCTGTAAGGCAATTCACCCAGATAAACATGACTCCTGCTCAGGTTCTTCCCCATCTCTTGAAGTTAAACCTTACAACCTTGAAAGAGGAACCGAAGAATCCGAATACAACTTCTACGTACTACCATTCAAATGCCAAGTGTGCTTATCATTCAGGGAGCATAGGGCACGACACCAATAATTGTTGGGCCCTCAAGAATAAGATTCAGGATTTGATAGATGCTAAGGAAGTGGAATTCAACGCCCCTGAAAAGCCGAATCTGATCTCTGCTCCAATGCCAAAACATGGTCACCATGCCCATGTTGTGGAAGATGATCTATTTGTTGCTACTGTTGATGATTTGATGACTCTGCTACCTATAATCAAGCTGAATTTGTTGAGGGTTGGGATTTTCCCAGGCTATGAAGAAGATTGCTACCTTTGTTCATCCTTACCAACCGACTGTCCATTGTTGAAGTTAGGCATCCAGCGCCTAATGGATAATCAAGAAATCCTTTTTGAAAAGACTCCTGTTACACCGACTCCTGTCAATGATGTTTCGATAATTACCATATCCGCCAATCTTTCCAAGGTCTCCAAAAGACCTGTTAAGATTACATCCGATCCGAATATTGCACCTCTGAAGATAACTATGTTGGGGCATATCCCGTACAAGTCCAACAAATCAATATCGTGGAACTATGGGGGAGAGATCTTCTACCACGGTGTTAAACAAATTGAATCTGTTGAAGAAAGTTCTGATGAAGAGACTTACGACATTGGAAACATTGCTGGAACGAGTAAAATCACCTGCAGTGGAAGAATTTTCTCTCCAGAGATTGCCCCTCCAAAGGCAATCTTCGGACCCTCAAATGCTCCTAAAGTTACTCCTGTACCGGTCAATATATCTGCGAGAACTCCAGTTATTGAAGAAGTTGTGACTCATGTGGTTGTCCCCTCTACTGTTGCTGATGATAGAGGAAAAGGGATCCAAGAAGCGCCCGTCAGGACGAGGGCTCAGCCATTGGTCATCCCTGAAACCACTCAGAAAGAAATGGAAGAGATTTTGAAAATAATCAAGAAAAGCGATTATAATGTTATGGAGAAACTGGGGCAAACCCCCTCAAAGATCTCAATGTTGGCCTTGTTGCTTTGTTCTGAAGCTCATACTAAAGCCCTGATCAGATTTTTGAAGACAGCCCACGTGCCTCAGGAAACCTCTGCGGATCAGTCCCAGGAATGTGTAGCTAGCCTAACAGCTGATAATGGTCTAGGATTCTCCGATGTTGATCTAACATCAAAATAGAGAAAACATAATGACGCTTTGCATGTCTCGGTAGAATGCAGAGGGACTACTCTAGCACACGTTCTGGTAGACACTGGTTCTTCGCTGAATGTCTTGCCGAAGAAGGCCTTGGATAGGTTGGACTGTGAAGGCTTAACCCTGAAACCCAACAATATCATTGTCAGAGCCTTTGATGGTTCTAAAAGGATGGTCCACAAAGAGGTGGACATCCCGATTAAAGTGGGAACTGAAACCTTCAACTCCACATTCTATGTCATGGACATCCGTCCTTCCTATTCTTGCTTGTTGGGAAGACCCTGGATTCATCATGCTGGAGCCGTCACTTCAACTCTGCATCAAAAGCTCAAGTTCCCTGTCCAGGGGAAAATTGTAACTGTGCACGGTGAAGAGGAATATATGATAAGCCATCTTAATTCTTTCCGCTATGTGGAATTAGATGGAGAATTCATAGAAAACCCTTTCCAACGCTCCGAGGAAGTTTCTGAAGAGATTGCAGCAACCAAAACAGTGTCTTATGTACCCATGGTTACCAGACCTCCGCCTCGGATGTCTTCCCTCAAAGATGCAAAGGCTGTGATTGAGGAAGGAGGAAGCACAATCTGGGGGCAGCTTCCCGATTTTCCTTTCAAATCTGATAAGTTCGGCTTGGGTTTGACTTCGGCTAGTCAGAAGGTTGTGGGTCGCTCCCGGGCTGGAGGACCACCAGTAAAGATCACCCGTCATGGAGTCAATGCTTTGGAGGATACTGAAGAGGAGAGCAACCTGGAAGACTGGATTTTCCCTACTGTTGACGGAGGACTGAACAACTGGGAGGCAAAGGACTTTTTTCCCATTACTTTCATAAATCAGTAATTTATCTTTCGAACATTTCTGTGGATTTGTAATAATTCTTGAACAATTCGTACACTTTTAACCTTGTGCCTTACCCGAGGTACATAGGTCCATTTGTAAGGGTTTGATTTTTCATCTTCATATGCCATTTTAATGAACCATGGACGTTTTCACATATAAACTTTTGTGTTCATTTTCTTTCTTTTTACATTTTATTTGTTTAAAGGTGGCTATCCCTTACACACACCCACACTCACAAATGCAGGTACCCTTCCATTCCGGATTCCATGGGTAACAATTTTGCTATGACCTTCAGTGACTCTGAAGATCTGGTCTACCATGTCGAATACGAAGGTGATGAAGACTGTGAAGTGCCTGGAGAATTGGCTAGACTGTTACAACAGGAAGAAAGGGCTATTCTACCTCATGAGGAGCTGCTAGAGACAATCAACTTGGGTACTGAGGAAGACAGAAAAGAAGTTAGAGTGGGTGCCAACATAGAGCCAAGTGTCAAAGAGCGCCTAGTTTAGTTGTTGAATGAATATGTTGTGATCTTCGCCTGGTTATATGAAGACATGCCGGGACTCGATACAGATATTGTGGTTCACCGTCTCCCTACAAGAGAAGACTACCCACCAATTAAACAGAAAGTCCGCCGAATGAGGTCCGATATGTCTGAAAAAATCAAAGCAGAAGTTATGAAGCAGTTCAATGCTGGATTTCTTGTTGTTACTTCCTATCCATAATGGGTTGCTAACATTGTGCCCGTGCCTAAGAAGGACGACAAAGTGAGAATGTGTGTGGATTACAGAGACTTAAACAGGGCTAGCCCTAAAGATGATTTTCCACTACCGCACATTGACATCTTGGTTGACAACACAACTCAACACAAGGTATTTTCTTTCATGGATGGCTTTTCAGGTTACAACCAGATCAAAATGGCCCCTGAAGACATGGAGAAGACTACCTTTGTTACACAGTGGCGTACCTTCTGCTATAAAGTGATGCCATTCATACTGAAGAATGTCAGGGCAACCTATCAGCGCGCCATGGTAGCTTTGTTTCATGACATGATACATCGTGAGATTGAAGTCTACGTAGACGACATGATAGCCCGATCACAGACAGAAGAAGAACACCTCGACAATCTGCAAAAGCTGTTTGCCAGGTTGAAGGAGTACAAGCTCAGACTAAACCCTAACAAGTGCACTTTCGGAGTCAGGTCCGGTAAACTCTTGGGTTTCATTGCCAGCAACAAATGCATCGAGGTTGATCCTGCCAAAGTCAAGGCTATACAAGAAATGCCTTCCCCTCACACTGAGAAGGAGGTTAGAGGTTTCTTGGGACGCCTAAACTACATTGCAAGGTTCATTTCTCACCTAACATCTACCTGTGAGCCAATCTTCAAGCTGTTGAAGAAAGATCAGGTGGTTAAATGGAATGATGACTGTCAAGTTGCTTTCGATAAAATCAAAGAGTATTTGCTAGAACCTCATATCTTGATGCCTCCCGTCGAAGGAAGACCGCTAATCATGTATCTGATTGTCCTAGAGAATTCAATAGGGTGCGTACTGGGCCAACATGACGAGTCTGGCCGAAAAGAGCATGCCATTTATTACCTTAGCAAAAAGTTTACCGACTGTGAGACCCGATACTCACTGCTCGAGAAAACTTGTTACGCTTTGGTATGGGTTGCTCGCCGGCTAAGGCAGTACATGTTGACTCATACCACTCTACTGATATTCAAAATGGATCCGATCAAGTACATCTTTGAGAAGCCTGCTTTATCTAGAAGAATAGCTAGATGGCAGATGATCCTGAATGAATATGATATCCAGTACACGACCCAAAAAGCTATAAAGGGGAGTGTGTTAGCTGACCACCTAGCCCATTAAGCTGTCAAAGATTACCAATCCATGAGATTCGACTTCCCCGACGAGGACATTATGACTTTGGACAACATTGAAGATAACGAACCATATGACAGACCTGAACAAGGATCCCGATGGACCCTATACTTTGATGGTTCCTCCAATGCACTTGGCAACAGTATCGGCGCGATACTCATCTCTCCAGAAGGTTTCCATACACCTTTCACCGCCAGACTCTGTTTCAGCTGCACCAACAACATGGCCGAGTATGAAGCTTGTATCTTTGGTCTCAAGGCTGCAATAGACTTGGGAATCAAATCTTTGGTTGTGTTTGGAGACTCAGCTTTGGTCATCATTCAGATTAAAGGAGAGTGGGATACTAAACATCCAAACCTCATCCCTTACAAAGAACATGTCCTGACATTGTTACCACATTTCGAGCAGATTACCTTCGAGCACTTCCCGCGAGAAGAAAATCAGTTAGCAGATGCTCTAGCTACAATGTCATCCATGTTTAAACTTAACTGGGATAATGAGGCTCCCCAAATCACCATTGAACGAATGGACGGACCTGCACATTGTCACGAGATTAATACCGAAGAAGTAGTGGACCGACCTTGGTTTCACGAAGTCAAAAGGTATCTCGAGGCGCAAGAATACCCTGAAGGAGCTTCAGTCAACGATAAAAAGTTCTTAAGGAGATTCTCTGCCAAGTTCTTCCTGATCAATGGTATCTTATCCAAGAGCAATCATGATTGCATTCTGCTCCGTTGTATGGATAAGATTGAAGCTGAACAAATCATGGCTGAACTGCACAATGGTACCTTTGGCACTCAATCTAGCGGACATACGATGGCTAAGAAGATTCTACGGGCAGGCTATTACTGGTCTACCATGGAAGCTGATTGCCATCAACATTCCCGTACATGCCATAAATGTCAAATCTATGCCGACAAGGTACATATACCTCCAGTTCCTCTCAATGTCTTAACAGCTCCTTGGCCATTCGCTATGTGGGGAATCGACATGATTGGAGAGATCAAGCCTACAACATCCAATGGACATCGTTTCATCCTGGTGGCCATTGATTACTTCACCAAATGGGTCTAAACAGCTTCCTTTGCATCTGTTACAAAGAATGTTGTTGCCCGGTTCATCAAGCAGAACCTTATTTGTCGGTACGGCATCCCTGAAAGGATCATCACTGACAACGGTACAAACTTGAACAACACTATGATCACCGCCTTGTGCGAGCAGTTCCAGATTCAACATCACAATTCATCTCCCTATCGGCCAAAGATGAACGGTGATGTCGAAGCTACGAATAAAAATATCAAGAAAATCATTCAAAAGATGACAGTCACCTACAAGGACTAGCATGAGATGTTACTGTTTGCTCTTCACGGGTACCGTACCACGGTGCGAACATCAACTGGGGCAACACCCTATTCTTTGGTATACGGCATGGAAGTTGTTTTGCCTATTGAGGTTCAAATTCCCTCCTTGAGAATCATGAGGGATGCTGGTTTGAGTGAAGACGATTGGATTCAAAAGGCTTGATCAACTTAATTTAATTGACGAAAAGCGACTTACTGCTGTTTGCCATGGTCATACGTATCAAAAATGGATGATCAAAGCTTTCAACAAGAAAGTCAAGCGACAAGTGTATCAAGTCGGAGATCTTGTAATTAAGCGGATCATCTTGCCGCAAAGTGATCCCAGGGGCAAATAGACTCCTACCTATGAAGGACCATTTGTGATCAAAAATATCTTTTCTGGTGGGGCAATGATATTAACCACCATGGACGGTGATGACATGCCGCACCCTGCGAACGCAGACATAGTCAAAAGATACTACGCATAAATGACCCGGCAAGTTGAAAACCCGAAAGGGCGACTTGGGCAAAAATGGGCACCCCAGTGAATCGAAAACCCAAAAGGGCGGTTCAGGCAAAAATTAGGGATAAATAAAAAATTTGTACACCCGGCAAGTTGAAAACCTGAAAGGGCGACTTGGGCAAAAAAGGGTTTCCCGGTGGATCGAAAACTCGAAAGGGCGGTCCAGGCAAAAGTTAGGGAATTAAAGCGTATGACTATGTCTCATCGGATCACTTTAAGGACAATCTCTTCACTGGAAAGCTCCGGGCTTCTGATCAACTCAATCATCTTCGGACGAAGCAACGAAGGGACAAGACATTCAGAGTTACGAAGGCTATAGTAGAATGGGAACCCCATGGAACTTTTACATATAGCCATCTTTCTTTGTATAAATTTTTCTCATTTTTTATGACAACATTCTCTTACTAGGATGTTTGTCTCCTTTGTACAAAATACTTACACAAAGTTAATACAAAGATACTTCAAAGTGCAGAAAACTATTTGCCTTTTCTTCTTTTTTACACATGTGTTTTATTTGAAAACGTCCAATGATTTATTTAATGAGCATATGCATTTGAATAAAATCACTGTTTACAAATAAACGAAATGGGAAAGAGTAATTACTGACAGGTTGAAAGTATGGGAAAACGTCTTTAGACCATTCTAAGAGTATCCCCTGCAGTACATCATCTAGATCCCCAGCGGAGCTAAAACCTTGAAAAACATATCCCCAACGGAGTTAAATTTCAAAATACCCATCAGAGTTAAAACTTCAAACTCCCAATCCTCAGCAGGGCCAAAACTTTAAACTACAGACCCCCAGTGAAGATGAAACCTTCTTCCCCAACGGAGTCAAATTTCCATACATAATCAAATCAGTATGTCATTAAGATCCCCAGCGAAGCTGAAACTTTCAATCGCCAGCGGAAACCATCCAGTTTTCCCCATATTCCCCAGCAAGTTGTCTTAAAATATGAGAATCAACCAGATAACAGTTAACTTTTGCTTAAGTACCAACAGAATAAAGATTCTCATTCTTGAATCTCCAGTAGATTGGCATACAACCCAAACTCTTGATATCTCCAACAAAATGAAGATTCTCATTCTTAAAGTGGCATACAACCCAAACTCTTGATATCTCCAACATAATGAATATTCTCATTCTTAAAGTGGCATACAACCCAAATTCTTGATATCTCCAACAAAATGAAGATTCTCATTCTTAAAGTGTCATACAACCTAAACTCCTGTACTTTTTCCAAACAGGAATAAGCTTTTCCCCAGAGTCCTGAACTTACTCTCCAGTAGGATAGCTACTCCTCAGCAGTATAGCTACTCCATACAGAGTTTTTTATCCCCTAATAGAGTGAAGATTCTCATTCTCTATTCCCCAGTGAAGTTATTATAGCCTTCTTTACTCCCCAACTTGAATTTGTCAGAATTTTTAATCCCCCACAGATCGAAGATTCTCATTCTTGACCCCTCAGCATGAAGTCCCCAAGGATTCAGTTCCCCTAGCAGAATGAAGATTCTAATTCTCAGTTCCCCGCAGAAGCCATCAGAGCCTTCCTTATTCTCCAGTAAATCAAGGTTTTCCTTTGTTTGATCCCCGATAGAGATCTCCAGAATTTTCCTTATTCCCCAACCGAGTAAGGATTCTCATTGTGTAATCACAGGAAAGTCGTGAAGGATTCTCACATCCCCACAGAAGTTGTCAAAGTTTGTGATAATCCCTGCGAGTTGTCAAGGATCTTTAATCCCCAAGCAGTCAGCAAGGATTTCTCATCCTCAGCAATCAAAGATTTTGAATCTCCAACAGCGATCATGGATTTATTTTCCCCGGCAGCAGTCAAAGATTTCATTATCCCTAGCTATCAAGGATTTATTTTCCTCAGCAAGACAGCTAATCAACTTACATGCGCATACATTACATTCATATATCATAAACATTGATAAAACACATTTTATTGCATCATACATGTCATATAACTTTGTGTTTCAGCTAACATTTTACCCTTTTCAGGATAAGATTAAAAGCTATCTTTAACAAATATTCAAAGATTTCAGATACAATATAGATACACCCCAGACACGGAGGTCATTCTATTACTCATTCAGAATTCAAAGTCAAGATACAGTACGGATACACTCCAGACACGGAAGTCATTCTATTACTCATTCAGATTCTATTTCAGATACGCTCCAAACACGGATGTCATTCTGGCCCTTACACCAGAAGTTTGATTCTCCCCAGTGCAATCGCCACGGAAGTCATTATGTCACCTATTCAGATCCCGGTTACAGTTTCAGATACACTCCAGACACGGAAGTCATTCTGCTACTCATACAGATCTCAACTTCAGATACAGTCCAGATACGCTCTAGACACGATTGCCATTCTGTCACTCATTCAACTTTTTCCCCAGCTCAGGGTGCTCCAGACATGGAAGCCCTTCTGTCGCTTATTCAGATTTCAGATTCAGATACAATACAAGTACACTCCAGACGCGGAAGTCATTCTGATATTCATTCAAGATTCAATTACAGTTACAGCTCGGATACGCTCCAGACACGGACGCCATTCCATTGCTCATACATACTCAGTATCCAGATACAGATCAGATACGTACCAGATGCGGATACCATTCTGATACTCATTCTTTTGACTTACAACATACAATTCAGTAGACATTATTGGATGGCATCTTTAAGCCCATCTCCGACAAGATTCTGTCACCTCTCCAAATGGCATCTTTAAGCCCATTCCCTCAACTATATTTTGACGCGTTCAAATTTACGGGCACTCTAGTGTGCAATCATCTTTTACCTTTGAGTCACGAACGACAAACTCGCCAATCTAACTCTTCAGGTTCAAGAAGATTGAACAGGGGCAGTTGTTGTACCCCAAAATTTTCCCTCTCATTTTACCAAGATTTTCCCCACAAGACTCTTTGGACTCTAGACAGGATTAGGATTTGCTCAGCTCAAGACCACTCCTTGCACTGATAACCTGAAATTAGGGTTTGAGTTTGCACAGGGATTTTTGGACTTCCAATGCTCAATTTGACTTTCATACTTCATGTTGGACCTATAAGATTTCCCATACCAAGTTTCAAGCTTGGAATCAAATTTTTGCCCAGTCAATTGGACAGTTGACCTAGAAATCAGCTCTATTGGGGAAAAAGTCAACTATGGCCAATTTACAGTCAAACCTCATAATTTTTTATCCACATAAACATTATAGACTCATGTGAACCATTTGATCAAGTTTGGACCACAACTCCTCAAGAAATTTGATCAGATCATCAAAAGGGCAAAATGGTCATTTTTAGGGTTTTGACTGTAAAAAGGCAATTTCTGATTTTTCACCTAGCCAATGGCAAATTGGGTTCAAGCATGGATTAAAGGGCTCAATGGCATCATCTTGACCTAATCACAAGGTTCAAAAGATCTCAAAAGCATTAGATTGACAGATGAATTTTCCAGTCAACTGATCAAAAATCAACTGTACACTAAAAAGTCAAACTTTGACTTTTTGGTCAAAATCAAGTGCCAAAGGTCATTTTTCATCAAGATGTGTCAAAACATGAAACTTTTTCACCAAGAAACTTTATTTTCAAAATTAGGGTTTTGTGATACGGTGGGAGAACTGACTATGGTTTTGCGTTTGTTTTCGCAAATGTTTCGGTTGAGCAAGAGTCGCCACCGACTTTTTATTTTATCCTAAGAAAAGGTTTAAAAAGCACAGCAAAAACCTTTGAGATTTTTTCTTGGGTTCGGGGAGTAGATTATAGAAAGGGAAGGTATTAGCACCCTTTCTATCCATGGTTATCCATGGGCTCTTAGGTACTTGCTTAGATCAACTTGCCTTGGTTTTCAATTGTTTGAAATGGTGCTTTGTGTATGGTTTTGAAAATGTTTTGAAAAAGATGCCTTGTCTAGGCTAACCTTGTAACAATTCTTTACTCGAATGTTTTACAAAAGGTGTTTTGTCTTTTTGAAAAGATGTTTCAAGGTTTTTTGAAAGTTTGTTTTGAAAGTGTTTGTGAAATGTGGTTTGAAAATAGGCAAGTGTTTTCTTTTGCAAGTTGACAAGTACTTAAGAGCTATCTACCCTAAAGTTCTCAAAGATTTATGCTATGCTTAAACCCTTTTAACAATTTTGTTCCACCATTGCATTTGGTGGACAATCTTGTGTTAGGAGGTGAAAGGGACGGGCGCGGGTCATCGTTTAGACCATAATTGCAATGGTGCTAAGTATCTTTGGGAAATTTTTCCTTGAAAGGGACTTGATCATTTTAGGCAACTTTTCAAAAGCGTCGTCGAGGGACTATGATCATTTGATTGTTTGTTTTACCCAAAGAAACCTAACATGCAATATGGCCCATTATTGAAGGCAACAAGTGGAATACCCTAGGGGTGCAAGTGTGATATGTGTTGTCCATATTCATGCTTGTTTATCTTGAAATTAGGTCAAACTATTTTTGTTCGTTTTATTTGCATACAAACCCTAATTCTAGCATGGTATATTTAGAAAACAATAAAGTGCGAAAAATAAAGTTCTAAACTATTACAACACAATATGGGAAGGGGGGTACAAATGTTCAAATGGGGGGATATTTAGACAAGGAATTTAAACCTAGCTATTACATCAATTTTGGAATATTTACAAGATAATTAATTGCATAAATTAAATGAAAAATAAAATAAAGATGCAAAATACAAAAAGGGTTTTTATATGTATGAAAAAAGGGTGTTTTTTATGTCAAATAAATAAAATGAATAAAATAAAATAAAAAGTAATATTTTTGGGGTTTTTGGTGTTTTAAGGGTAAAACCCTAATTTCATTAAGTAAAAGGTAATATTTATTTAATGTATACAATAATTAATAAATATATACAAAATAAAATAAAAATGAAGTATATTCATAAAAAAGTATTTTTTATGTCAAATATTAAAAAATAAAAAAAATGTATATATTTTTTTGTATTATTTACCTAAATATACTAATATATATAAATATCTTTATTATTTACTAAAATAGTATTATATATATAAAATAATGATATTTAATATTTATTAAAAAAAAGTATTTTTGATATAAAATGTTTTCAAAAGAGAAAATGAAATAAAAATCAGAAATAAAATATATTTGCATTATTTTTTCTAGTTTTTCTAAATAATAGTATATATATTATTTATGTACAAATGGTTCATATAAACAAATAAATGCCTAAAAATATAAAAATGGTGTGAAAATAATTTTTCATGTTTTTAATATTACTAGCAAAAATAAATAAATCAGAATAAAAAGAGAAAAGTCAAAAAATAAATAAAACAAACAAAATGGGCTCAGGGGGTATGAAAGCAAAAATAGGGTGTGAAAAGAAATATCAAAGCAGGCCCAGCCCATGTGGCTTCTTCTTCAACCTCTGGACAGAAAAATGTTCAAAAATGCGCGCCTGAATATCAATTCAAACATCTAGATTCCTTGATCTTTTGCACAAACTTACAACATAAGAAATGTTAAGCATTGAATCACGATTCTAAATATGTAAAGAACTCATCCTAACTCTCAGAAATGAGAGAGAATTTTAACATTCCCAAATCTTGACCTAACTTTTCTTCCATATTCAGACCTTAAATTCTCATAGCTCAGGCAAAATAAATGAAAAGTAAAAGTATGTACAGATTCAGGGGCATGAGTAGAACACTTCTTATTCACAAACCTAGAGCTAACAATGCCTACATTAAGAGTTAGAAGTTCAAGAAGATACTTGTTCAGTTGAAGTTGTATCTGGAAATGGGGGAGCTTTCAGGGCAAGATGATGATCTGTACAGCTTGCCTGAAGTGTAGTGATGCTATTCCAATACTTACTTTGCTTTGAAAGACCTTGAATCGAGCTATGGACCTTCAACTGCAAAACAAGAAAGTGAAAATGGTGGAACTGACTAGAGGAGTTACAGGTCGTGTTTTATGTTTGGGTTAGCTTCAAATGATGCTAGGGAATGTGTTTGATGAGCTTTTAGCAAGAATGCATGAAAGGGATGAGAGTTGCTACTCAAACTGCAACAAACCCTGTTTTTGTGCAGTTCAATGGTGATTTTGAGTTTGTGGAGGTATTGGAGGTGTTGGAGTCGTGTGCTAGCTCAGTTAGGATGTCTTGAATGTGTACAAAATATTTGCTTAAGGGTTCTATTGCTGAGATGAAAGTTGTGGTGTGTTATGCCATATTTCTTACACTTTAAGCAACCAAAAGCCAAGTTGATGTTTAGACAGGTAGAGGCCCCCATAACATGCTGCAAACCTTGGCATTGATCAGTGTGATTAGTCCCTAAACTTGTGCCAAGGGGATTTGATCTGTACTTCTTGGATTTTCATTTTGACATAAAGCTTACTTTTGCAAAAATGGTTAAAGTGCTTTATCTATTTTGGGATTAATCCATCATACAATGCTTGAACACATAGAACATGGTCTTGGCACAAAGAGTTTGCATTAAATTTATGAGTGTTGAATGGTTTAGAGGCCTGTAATCAAGTTGCATGCTGATTTGAAAAATTTGCACAAGTTATGGACATGGAAATTGGCCAATTCAAAAGTGAGTTTTTGCCATATTGCAAAATTTGATTCTCTCAAGTCATGAGGTTGTTTGATGAGTTTTTGGACATTTTGGAAAGCTTGGAATGTATACTACAATCCATCTTTGAAGTGCAAATTGAAATTCCAAGTGGAAGTATGTGAAAAATGGTCTTGAAGTTAGGTAGAAACCTTGCCTAAAAAGGTCAAAATTTCACTAAGTTAAGAATGGTTTGGTACCCTTGTTCCAAAAATTGTAACTTGAGATACAAGCTTCTTTTGGGAAAACTTTGTGAATCCAAGTTGTATATTATGCAATAGGCTACAACTTTCATGTTTTGACTTTTGCTTGAATCCAAATGAATCTTGGTGAGAAAGTGGGGCAAAGTTGGGAAAAAATTAGGGTTTTTCATAACTTAGAAAAATTCTAAGTTATGAAAAATTCTCATTTCAAACCCTAATTTGCAATTTTTGATTTCTTGGTGAACAAGTTTCATGATTTGGCATGTTTTGATGAAAAATGAATCTTTACTCTTGATTTTGACCAAAAAGTCAAAGTTTGACTTTTCAGTATACAGTCAAAATTGATCAATTGACTGGGAAATTCAACTGTCAATTTTGTGTATTTGGGATCTTTTGAACTTGTTGAGCATGTCAAGACAATTCCATGGGGTCCTTGAATCCATATGTGAGCTTGGTTTGCCATTGGCTAGGTCAAACAGTCAAAATTTGCCTTTGTGCAGTCAAAACCCTAAAAATGACCATTTTGCCCTTTTGATGATCTGATCAAATTTCTTGTGGAATTGTGATCCAAACTTAATCAAATGGTCCATGTGAGTTCATGATGTTGATGTGGGTCAATTTTCATGAGGTTTGACTGTCAATTGGCCACAGTTGACTTTTTCCCAAATACAGCTGATTTCTAGGTCAACTGTCCAATTGACTGGGCAAAACTTGGAATCAAGACTTGAAACTTGATGTGGATAAACTTGGGAATCCAATATGAAGCATGAAAGTCATCTTAGGCATTTTAGGTCAGAACATCTTTGTGCAAACACAAACCCTAATTTGGGTCAACAGTGCAAGGAGAAGTCTTGAGCAGATGAAACCCTAACGGGATCTTGATCTCCAAGGGCTTTGTGATGAGAAATCAATGAGAAATGGGAGGGCAAATTTTGGGGTACAACCGGTTTAAAATGGAAAATTTTCATAACTTAGAATTTTTCTAAGTTATGAAAATTTCTTATTTTTTCCTAACTTTGCCCAACTTTCTCACCATGATGCAATTGGATTCAAAGAAAACTTCCAACATGAAAGTTGTATTCATCCACGAAATCTACAACTTTGATTCACAAAGTTTTCCCAAAGGATGCTTGGATCTCAAGTTATGATTTTGTGAACAAGGGTCCATAAAACTTTTAACTTAGTGAAATTTTGCCCTAGTTTAGGCAGGATTTTGACCTATCTTCATGGTAATTTTTGACATAGTTCTAAGTGGAATCTCAAAATTCATTTCAAAGATATATTGTAGAGAATGTTACAAGATTTCCAAAATGTCTAAGAACTCTCAAAGATCATTCATGGTTAGGGAGAATCGGAAGTTTGAAATTGGAAAAATATCACTTTTGGCTAAGGCATTTTGCACCATGCTACAAGTTGCAATTATGTCTAAACCTTGCTTGTACTTGGTTTACAGGTTCTAAACCTTTCTACACTCATAAATTAAATTCAAATACATTGGATTAAGGCTTTATTCTGAGCTTTAGAGCATTGTACAAAGAATTAATCCATTTTTGGCAAAAAGGTAGCATTGCCACTTTGATAAAGCATGCTTTATGTCAAATTGTATTTCTTGAGCCATAGACCAAAGTTCTTGCAGCAAACAACATCCACAAACTTAGGTCAAGGTACACCAACTATGTGCATCTAAGAAGGAGGCCTATACAGGCTCTTGAGCATTGTCATTTCACTTTTGCTTCAAAAGCAAGAAAGTGTGCAAAAGGTCAACAACTTTGTAATCTGATATAACCAAGTGTTGTATTGATTTCAAACAAGTTTTTCATATTGCCTAAATCCAGAAACACGATCTAGCAAGTTCTAAAACACCCAAATACATCAAAACACCAAGTTCTTGCAAAAATAGGGCAGGCCCTGCAGAATCACTTCCATCTTCACATTGCCTCGTGCGTTTTGTCCCAAACCACTTCAAACACTTTCTAAACAACCTACCTAAACTATCCCAACCATTCTCAAGTCACTGTAACTCCATTTTCACACTTCACCATTTTTACTTTGAAGCTTTGCAGGTTGAGTTCTAAAAGCATATTCATGCCATTTCAAAGCAATCCAAGTATTGGGAAAGATCAATGGAACATCAAGCAAGCTCAAAAGAACCTCAGGCCTCACTGAAAGTTGATGCATTGCCATACTCGAGCTTGACTGAAATAGGTAAATTTCAAACTTCTATCTCCTTATTTAGGAATCCTTAGGCTTAGGTTTGTGAAGAAAAAATGTAGTTCTCATTGTCCTTGAGCTATACATATGCATAGAATTCATTTATGTTAACTGAGCTAGGAGTATTTGATAGTTGAACTTTCTGAAAAAACTAGGTCAAGATTTAGGGCCAATGAAATTATCTCTGGTCTTTGAGAGTTAGATTAAGTTTTTTACATGGTTAGAATCGTGTGATCAAGAGCTATAACTTTCATGTTGCAAGTTTTTGTTTTTGAGCACGTATGCAGGAGTTCTAAATTTGTACATAGCGCGCATATTTTCTGATTCAAAGGACAGGGATGAAGTGGAAATGGGCTGGGCTTGGCTTGTTTCTCCTATTGACACCCCTTGTTTACTGCTTACACCCCCTTGGCCCATTGTTTTAATTTTTTCATATTTTCCATTTCTATTTTCATTTCTGGATCCCTTTTCGGGTCCGTCATACGGTCCGTTACTTTCAATGTTGTCCAAATTCATGATGTCCTCGTCTGGGAAGTCAAATCTCATGGGTCGATAATCTTCGATAGCCTGATGAGCCAGATGGTCAGCTAGTACACTCCCTTTTATAGCTTTTTGGGTGGTGTACTGGATGTCATACTCAGTCAGGATCATTTGCCATCTAGCTATTCTTCCCGATAAAGCGGGCTTTTCGAAGATATACTTGATAGGATCCATTTTGGAAATCAACAAGGTTGTATGAGTCAACATATACTGCCTTAGTCGGCGAGCAGCCCATACCAAAGCGCAGCAAGTTTTCTCGAGCAGTGAGTAGCGAGTCTCACAGTCGGTAAACTTTTTGCTAAGGTAATAAATAGCATGCTCTTTTCGACCAGACTCGTCATGCTGGCCCAAAACACACCCCATTGAGTTATCCAAGACGGTCAGATACATGATCAATGGTCTTCCTTCGACGGGCGGCATCAGAATAGGAGGTTCTAGCAAATACTCCTTGATCTTATCAAAAGCAGCTTGGCAATCATCGTTCCACTCGACTACCTGATCTTTCTTCAAGAGTTTGAAAATTGGCTCACAGGTAGAAGTCAGATGAGAGATGAATCTGGCAATATAGTTCAAGCGCCCCAAGAATCCTCTAACCTCCTTTTCAG
The DNA here is from genome assembly GCA_948472305.1 of Vicia faba. Classification (NCBI taxonomy): domain Eukaryota; kingdom Viridiplantae; phylum Streptophyta; class Magnoliopsida; order Fabales; family Fabaceae; genus Vicia; species Vicia faba. The sequence continues at coordinate 1,142,865,039 of OX451737.1, forward strand.
TACGGGGAGCAGGCATCTCTTATATTGCTTTCACTTTTGCTGGATCGACTTCAATGCCTTTGTTGCTTACGATGAATCCTAGAAGCTTACCAGACCTAACTCCAAAAGTGCATTTACTTGGATTCAGCCTGAGTTTGTATTCTTTCAACCTGGCAAACAGCTTTTCTAGATGTTCAAGGTGCTCTTCCTCTGTTTGTGACCGAGCTATCATATCGTCTACGTAAACCTCAATCTCATGATGTATCATATCATGAAATAAAGCTACCATGGCGCGTTGATAAGTTGCCCCTGCGTTCTTCAGCCCGAACGGCATCACCTTGTAACAGAAAGTGCCCCATTGTGTGAAAAAAGTTGTTTTCTCCATATCCTCGGGGGCCATTTTGATTTGATTGTATCCCGAGAATCCATCCATGAAGGAAAACACTTTATGCTGAGCTGTATTGTCGATCAAAATGTCAATGTGTGGAAGTGGAAAATCATCTTTGGGGCTGGCCCTATTCAAATCCCGGTAGTCCACACACATCCTGACTTTGCCATCTTTCTTAGGTACTGGCACGATGTTAGCGATCCATTGAGGATAGGACGTAACAGCCAGAAAGCCAGCGTCGAATTGCTTCATCACTTCTGCTTTGATCTTTTCAGACATGTCAGGCCTCATTCGGCGGACTTTTTGCTTGATCGGTGGACAATCCTCTCTTGTGGGGAGACGGTGAACCACGATGTCTGTATCTAAACCCGACATGTGTTCATAAGACCAAGCGAAGATTTCAACATACTCATTCAACAACTGTATCAGGCGTTCCTTGACACTTGGTTCCAGATTGGCGCCCACTTGCACCTCCTTCCGGTCTTCCTCTGTCCCTAAGTTGACAGTTTCCAATGACTCTTCGTGAGGTAAGATGGCTATTTCCTCTTGCTGTAGAAGTCTGGCTAGTTCCCCTGGTACTTCACAACCTTCGTCATCTTCATACTCGGCTTGATTGACCAGATCTTCAGAGTTATTGAAGGATATAGCAGAATCGTCACCCATGGAATCTGGAGTGGATGGGTACCTGCATTTGTGAGTGTGGGTGTGTGTAAGGGATAGCCATCCTTAAACAAAATGCAAAAGGAAAGAAAATGAACACAAGCAGTTTATCAAATGAAAAACGTCCAATGAATCATTAAAAATGGCATATGGATATGAAAAATAATCAAAACCCTTACAAATGGACCTACATGCCCCGGGCAAGGCATGAGGTGAAAAGATAGTGTACGGATTGTTTGAAAATAAATATTACAGACCAAATAAGAAATTTCTGACAGATAAATTACTGATGAATAAAAGTGATGGGGACAAAGTCTTTTGCCTCCCAGTTGCTCAATCCTCCTTTGACAGTTGGGTAAATCCACTCTTCTATGTTGCTCTCTTTGTCTTCGTCCTCCAAAGCATTGATTCCGTAGGGAGAAATTTTGACTGGCGCTCTTTCAATCTTCGAACGGCGCATAGCTTTCTGGCCTGCGGTAGTGAACCCTAATCCAAATTTGTCGGTTTTATGTGGAATGTCAGGCAACTGCCCCCATGCTGAATTCTTCCCTTCCTTTATTGCGGCCCTTGCGTCCTCCAGAGATGCCATCCTGGCCATCTGCCTCGGTGTCTCAGCTGCCAACTTTGCTACTGTTATCTCAGGAAGGACTTCTTCGAAATGCTGAAAAGGCGTCTCAATGAACTCCCCTTCAATCTACACATATCGGAAAGAGTTCAAGTGGCTAATCATGTACTCCTCTTCGCCATGGACAGTAATGATCTTTCCCTTGACAGGATACTTCAACATCTGATGTAAGGAGGAGGTGACTGCCCCAGCATGGTGTATCCAAGGCCTACCCAGCAAGCAAGAGTATGACGGACGGATGTCCATCACATAGAAAGTAGATTTAAACACCTCAGTGCCTATCTTGATGGGAATTTCAACCTCCCCGTGGACCATTCTCTTCGAACCATCGAAAGCTCTGACAACAATATCACTCGGCTTCAACTCCAACCCTTCACAATCTAGTCGGTCCAAGGCCTTCTTAGGCAGTACATTCAGCGACGAACCAGTGTCGACCAAGACATGTGCGAGGGTAGTTCCTCGGCACTCGACCGAAATGTGCAAAGCATCATTGTGATTTCTACCTTTAAGAGTTAGGTCGGCATCAGAGAAACCTAATCCATTGTCCGCAGTCAGGCTAGCCACGCAATTCTGAAATTGATCTGCAGAAGTTTCCTAGGGCACATGGGCTGCCTTCAAGAATTTTATCAGAGCTTTAGCGTGCGCTTCCGAGCAAAGTAGTAGTGCCAGCATGGAGATCTTTGAGGGGGTTTGCCCCAGCTGTTCTACCACATCGTAATCACTCCTTTTGATTATCCTCAAGATCTCATCCATTTCCTTCTTGGAGGTTTCCGGGATGACCAAGGGTTGAGCCCTCGTCCTGACGAGCTCATCTTGGGTTCCCTTACCTTTGTCAGCAGTGGTAGGAGGGACAGTACTAGGAACAACAACATCTTCAATCAAAGGGGTTCTAGCAGAGAGTTTTATTAGTGCAGGGATGACCTTGTCGGCAGATGAGGGTCCAAAGATTGCTCTTGGAGGGGCAATCTCTGGAGAAAATATTCTCCCGCTCCTGGTGATTTTGCTCGTGCCTGCAATGTTACCAATGCTAGCTTCTTCATCATCCGAACTTTCTTCAGTTATTTCGATTTGTTTAATACCATGGTAGTAGACGTCACCGCCGTAGTTCCATGGTATCGACTTCTCAGAAACATAGGGGACAGGCCCTGGCATTGTTATCTTCAAAGGAACAGATTTCGTAGTTGGTGTAATCTTAACAGGATTTTTGACGGCCTTGGAAAGATTGGCGTGAATGGTTATGATTGAGACATCTTCGATATGGGTTGGAACAGCATAAACTTTTTCAAACAAAATTTGTCGACTATCCATAAGGCCTTGGATGCCTTTCTTCAGTAACGGACAATCAAACGGCAGAGAGTAACAACAATAACAGTCTTCTTTACATCCCGGGAAGATACCGGCCCTTAATAAATTCAACTTGATGGTTAACAATGGAGTTATCAGATGATTGACATCAGCAACATACAAATCCTTTTCAATGGCATTGACATTTCGGCCGTGCTTCGGCATGGGAGCAGATATCACATTAGGCTTCTCCGGAGCGTCAAACTCTACTTCCTTCGCCCCTATCAGGTCTTGGATTTTATGCTTGAGTGCCCAACAATCATTGGTGTCGTGCTCGACACTGTCATAATGGTAGGCGCATTTAGCATTAGGATGATAATGCGGAGAGGACGTATTCACATTCTTTGGTGCCTCTTTGATAGTGGCGAGATTCAATTTCAACAGATGGGGAAGCACTTGCGCTGGAGTCATATTAATACGGGTGAACTGCCGTTGTGGCCGTTCCACCCGTTGCTGATTTGGTCTGGACTGGTTATAGCGAGGCTGCTCACTTGAAGGGTTTTGAATCATTACGGCCCCCACTGTCGGTCGGCGCTCAGTCTTCTCTGCTCTTCTCTGAGAATATACCACAACCGTTTCCTTCTTAAAAGGCTTCTTCTCAACACTTGCAGCAACACCCTTCTGAATCTTTCCTGACTTGATGCCAGCTTCTATTCTTTCACCTGTTAGGATCAAATCGGTAAACCCCACGGAAGAGTTACCAATCAGATGATTGAAAAATGGCCCAGATAGGGTCCCTAGAAACATATCAACAAGTTCACGGTCGGTTAAAGGAGGCTGCACCCTGCCAGCCAAATCCCTCCATTTTTGTGCATATTCTTTGAATCCTTCGCCTGTTCCTAATGACATACCCTGAAGTTGGGTACGAGTAGGAGCAAGGTCAGAATTGTACTGATATTGTTTGTAGAAGGCGGTGGCCAAGTCTTCCCAATTTCGGACGCTGGTTCCCTCTAGCTGATAAAACCACTCCAATTGAGCTCCAGAAAGGCTGTCTTGAAAGAAATGGATCCAAAGGTTTTTATCTGCCGTATAGGGTTGGATCTTTCTCACGTAGGACCTGAGATGCATTTTTGGACAGGACAGCCCATCATACCTCACAAACACTGGCACTTTGAATTTTGGGGGAATCACAATCCCGGCGACCAAACCCAAGTCTTCAAAATCCAAACCCGGTACTCTTTGTAGCTCCATGGCAGCCAACCTGTCTTCTAAACCTTTGTATTTATCATCAGCTGGAGGGTATTGCTGATCAGAATAGTCTTCATCCTCTTCGACCTCTTCTTCTTCCACATCAGACTCGGAAGGTACCGCAGCCCCACCTCCTTTGCTGGTTCCTTCATCAGAAATAGGAGGAAATTCAAGCACTCTCCGAGCTTCTCCGTCAAATCTTCTCCCTAAAGTAGCCACCCCGAGTCTCTTTTTCTTCTTTTTCACTGGGTCTTTATTCCCCAGCAAGGTCTTGAGATCCTCCTGACCTTTAGCCAAGGTTGTCAGGAGTTGCTGAAACTGTGCATTTTGAGCTTGTAGGTCTTTGACTGTTTGCTCGAGATCCATCCTACTGAAATAAACAGCAGACAGATAAGGAAACCTGGCGTGAGACCTGCTTATGCACATGATGAATGGTATGCTTATGTATGCAATTCATTCAAGGATTTAGAACATTCAAAATTGTTGTAGACAAAAAGGAACGCACGTCATATTAATAAGAAGAAATTTGTTAGTACATAAATGCCCCATGGGCCAAATATTACAAAAACAACTTCTCAAGGAAAAAAGACGTTGCGCATCCTCTTTGGCGCAATGTAGGTGTTGAGGGCCTCTTGCTCATGGAGTCGGCGGGTAAGCTCTAAAACCTTCTTCTCACTAGCATAGAAGCTGGCTTCAAAAGTGTTTCGTTCCTCCTTGAGTTGGATCCAACTCTTTTGCATCTCCTCCCACGATGTAGGCATGTCAGGATGTAGGATGGTGTAGGGAACCTCTCCTTCCTTGACGGGCTCTTTAATCACAGGGAGAACATGAGGATAAGGCATCATTAGACTCTGGGCTCGGGCTCGTACCCACCTGAGGTAAGGTTCAAGAGGGATGGAGTTCTTGTGTCCCAGTGTCTTGCTATCAACCTTGTTGGGCCTCCCCCAAGCTCTGATGAATCTTTGGCGAAGTCCTTGCGCATCGTTGTCGAAGTCAAAAACTAGGTCAGGAATCAACATGTCGTGAGGGCCATCCCTCCGTGCATATCCAAATTGCCTCAAAGCTAGGCAAGGGTTGTAGGTGATACCTCCTCTGATTCCAAGTAAAGGAACATTAGGAAACTCCCCACAACGATCGACGATGATGACATTTTCTCTGGACCGAGAACACCAATGTACATCAGAGTGAGTAAGAGTCATCAACCGTTGGGACCACCTTGAGCCTTGGTCATTCTTCAAGACAGATTGTGGAAGGTGCGAAATAAACCACCTTGCAAGGAGAGGAGTACAGCACATGAGAACACCCATCTGTCTCATTGTTCGTGTGTAAAATGAGTGAAGGATGTCCCCAAGCAATGTTGGTATTGGATTTCTGGACAAAAAGATTTTGACGGCGTTGACATCTATCAATTGGTCAGCATTTGGGAACAAGACCAACCCATAGATAAGGAGTGCCACAATCTCTTCAAAGGCTTGTAGGTCCAATGAATTCCAACATTCTTATGCCTTCTCAAACAAGAATTTTGCTAAGAATCCTTTGACACCGCTTCTGGTTTCCCAATGCCCCTTGATGTCGGATGGTTGTAGATGTAATGCTTGAGCAACATCTTCCGGCTTTGGTTCCTTTTCCATACCGTTGAAGGGTAGTTGATTAAGGATAGGGATTCTTAGGAGTTGAGAAAACTCCTCCAAAGTGGGCACCAACTGGTAATCAGGGAAAGTGAAACAGTGGTGAAGAGGGTCAAAGAACTGGAATAGCACTTTCATCATGTCTTCTTCAATGTTGGTGTTGACTAGGCTGAGCAGTCTGCCATGTCTTTCACTGAAGGATGAGCTTTCCGGAATTCTTGAGGTGAGCTCCTTGAGTTGAGGAGAGATTCTCACAAGGTTGACTTGGATTGTTTTTCTGCGAGGAATTTCCATGACCTACAAAACAAGAACAAAGATGAAGATCCAAACCCTTGAAATGGTTAGTGAATGCATATGATGTTTTATGATGTTTATGATGTATGCACAAAACATATGTACAAGCAAATCACACCAAACCCTAGTTTCAGGCTTGCATGGGGTTTGATAGGTAAGTACCCTCTTGAGTGTAGTTGGCTTAAAAACATGTCCTATAAATAGTAACCGGGTTCTAAGGAGCTCAATATCATTGGATTGTTTTCAATGTTCATTGTTTTAGTTTAGCCACTTAACTAGAGACCAAAATATTCCAAGAAAACAACCCTCAATGAGTGTAGTATCGAGTATCTACCAACTTCGGACTGCACCAAAGCCGGTCATCTCACTACCCCTAATAAAAGGCCAAGATGGTCAAGTAAGGTTCTAGGTCATTAGTGCTTAGTGACATCACTCAGCGGCCCCGTACTCTCCTTGATTGAACTCAAGGGTTACCGGTACTCACAAATATGTCGCACTAATATAGCTATTGCTTCGACCGTGTCGGTATACCCCGCACAGTTTCCACAACGTATTTCTATCTATGAATGTTTCCCAAAATCCGGGTGTAGGATTGCAAACCCAAACAATAGAGCCAAGATATAAAGCAATCAATTCAAACAATTAGTCATGCAAGAGGGTGATCTAAGCCCTAAGGTTACTCCACTTTTAAAATTGTCCCCAGCAGAGTCGCCAGTTCTGTGATACGGTGGGAGAACTGACTATGGTTTTGCGTTTGTTTTCGCAAATGTTTCGGTTGAGCAAGAGTCGCCACCGACTTTTTATTTTATCCTAAGGAAAGGTTTAAAAAGCACAGCAAAAACCTTTGAGATTTTTTCTTGGGTTCGGGGAGTAGATTATAGAAAGGGAAGGTATTATCACCCTTTCTATCCATGGTTATCCATGGGCTCTTAGGTACTTGCTTAGATCAACTTGCCTTGGTTTTCAATTGTTTGAAATGGTGCTTTGTGTATGGTTTTGAAAATGTTTTGAAAAAGATGCCTTATCTAGGCTAACCTTGTAACAATTCTTTACTCGAATGTTTTACAAAAGGTGTTTTGTCTTTTTGAAAAGATGTTTCAAGGTTTTTTGAAAGTTTGTTTTGAAAGTGTTTGTGAAATGTGGTTTGAAAATAGGCAAGTGTTTTCTTTTGCAAGTTGACAAGTACTTAAGAGCTATCTACCCTAATGTTCTCAAAGATTTATGCTATGCTTCAACCCTTTTAACAATTTTGTTCCACCATTGCATTTGGTGGACAATCTTGTGTTAGGAGGTGAAAGGGACGGGCGCGGGTCATCGTTTAGACCATAATTGCAATGGTGCTAAGTATCTTTGGGCAATTTTTCCTTGAAAGGGACTTGATCATTTTAGGCAACTTTTCAAAAGCGTCGTCGAGGGACTATGATCATTTAATTGTTTGTTTTACCCAAAGAAACCTAACATGCAATATGGCCCATTATTGAAGGCAACAAGTGGAATACCCTAGGGGTGCAAGTGTGATATGTGTTGTCCATATTCATGCTTGTTTATCTTGAAATTAGGTCAAACTATTTTTGTTCGTTTTATTTGCATACAAACCCTAATTCTAGCATGGTATATTTAGAAAACAATAAAGTGCGAAAAATAAAGTTCTAAACTATTACAACACAATATGGGAAGGGGGGTACAAATGTTCAAATGGGGGGATATTTAGACAAGGAATTTAAACCTAGCTATTACATCAATTTTGGAATATTTACAAGATAATTAATTGCATAAATTAAATGAAAAATAAAATAAAGATGCAAAATGCAAAAAGGGTTTTTATATGTATGAAAAAAGTGTGTTTTTTATGTCAAATAAATAAAATGAATAAAAAAAAAAAAAGTAATATTTTTGGGGTTTTTGGTGTTTTAAGGGTAAAACCCTAATTTCATTAAGTAAAAGGTAATATTTATTTAATGTATACAATAATTAATAAATATATACAAAATAAAATAAAAATGAAGTATATTCATAAAAAAGTATTTTTTATGTCAAATATTAAAAAATAAAAAAAATGTATATATTTTTTTGTATTATTTACCTAAATATACTAATATATATAAATATCTTTATTATTTACTAAAATAGTATTATATATATAAAATAATGATATTTAATATTTATAAAAAAAAGTATTTTTGATATAAAATGTTTTCAAAAGAGAAAATGAAATAAAAATCAGAAATAAAATATATTTGCATTATTTTTTCTAGTTTTTCTAAATAATAGTATATATATTATTTATGTACAAATGGTTCATATAAACAAATAAATGCCTAAAAATATAAAAATGGTGTGAAAATAATTTTTCATGTTTTTAATATTACTAGCAAAAATAAATAAATCAGAATAAAAAGAGAAAAGTCAAAAAATCAATAAAACAAACAAAATGGGCTCAGGGGGTATGAAAGCAAAAATAGGGTGTGAAAAGAAATATCAAAGCAGGCCCAGCCCATGTGGCTTCTTCTTCAACCTCTGGACAGAAAAATGTTCAAAAACGCGCGCCTGAACATCAATTCAAACATCTGGATTCCTTGATCTTTTGCACAAACTTACAACATAAGAAATGTTAAGCATTGAATCACGATTCTAAATATGTAAAGAACTCATCCTAACTCTCAGAAATGAGAGAGAATTTTAACATTCCCAAATCTTGACCTAACTTTTCTTCCATATTCAGACCTTAAATTCTCATAGCTCAGGCAAAATAAATGAAAAGTAAAAGTATGTACAGATTCAGGGGCATGAGTAGAACACTTCTTATTCACAAACCTAGAGCTAACAATGCCTACATTAAGAGTTAGAAGTTCAAGAAGATACCTGTTCAGTTGAAGTTGTATCTGGCAATGGGGGAGCTTTCAGGGCAAGATGATGATTTGTACAGCTTGCCTGAAGTGTAGTGATGCTATTCCAATGCTTACTTTGCTTTGAAAGACCTTGAATCGAGCTATGGACCTTCAACTGCAAAACAAGAAAGTGAAAATGGTGGAACTGACTAGAGGAGTTACAGGTCGTGTTTTATGTTTGGGTTAGCTTCAAATGATGCTAGGGAATTTGTTTGATGAGCTTTTAGCAAGAATGCATGAAAGGAATGAGAGTTGGCACTCAAACTGCAGCAAGCCCTGTTTTTGTGCAGTTCAATGGTGATTTTGAGTTTGTGGAGGTATTGGAGGTGTTGGAGTCGTGTGCTAGCTCAGTTAGGATGTCTTGAATGTGTACAAAATATTTGCTTAAGGGTTCTATTGCTGAGATGAAAGTTGTGGTGTGTTATGCCATATTTCTTACACTTTAAGCAACCAAAAGCCAAGTTGATGTTTAGACAGGTAGAGGCCCCCATAACATGCTGCAAACCTTGGCATTGATCAGTGTGATTAGTCCATAAACTTGTTCCAAGGGGATTTGATCTGTACTTCTTGGATTTTCATTTTGACATAAAGCTTACTTTTGCAAAAATGGTTAAAGTGCTTTATCTATTTTGGGATTAATCCATCATACAATGCTTGAACACATAGAACATGGTCTTGGCACAAAGAGTTTGCATTAAATTTATGAGTGTTGAATGGTTTAGAGGCCTGTAATCAAGTTGCATGCTGATTTGAAAAATTTGCACAAGTTATGGACATGGAAATTGGCCAATTCAAAAGTGAGTTTTTGCCATATTGCAAAATTCGATTCTCTCAAGTCATGAGGTTGTTTGATGAGTTTTTGGACATTTTGGAAAGCTTGAAATGTATACTACAATCCATCTTTGAAGTGCAAATTGAAATTCCAAGTGGAAGTATGTGAAAAATGGCCTTGAAGTTAGGTAGAAACCTTGCCTAAAAAGGTCAAAATTTCACTAAGTTAAGAATGGTTTGGTACCCTTGTTCCAAAAATTGTAACTTGAGATACAAGCTTCTTTTGGGAAAACTTTGTGAATCAAAGTTGTATATTATGCAATAGGCTACAACTTTCATGTTTTGACTTTTGCTTGAATCCAAATGAATCTTGGTGAGAAAGTGGGGCAAAGTTGGGAAAAAATTAGGGTTTTTCATAACTTAGAAAAATTCTAAGTTATGAAAAATTCTCATTTCAAACCCTAATTTGCAATTTTTGATTTCTTGGTGAATAAGTTTCATGATTTGGCATGTTTTGATGAAAAATGAATCTTGACTCTTGATTTTGACCAAAAAGTCAAAGTTTGACTTTTCAGTATACAGTCAAAATTGATCAATTGAGTGGGAAATTCAACTGTCAATTTTGTGTATTTGGGATCTTTTGAACTTGTTGAGCATGTCAAGACAATTCCATGGGGTCCTTGAATCCATATGTGAGCTTGGTTTGCCATTGGCTAGGTCAAACAGTCAAAATTTGCCTTTGTGCAGTCAAAACCCTAAAAATGACCATTTTGCCCTTTTGATGATCTGATCAAATTTCTTGTGGAATTGTGATCCAAACTTGATCAAATGGTCCATGTGAGTTCATGATGTTGATGTGGGTCAATTTTCATGAGGTTTGACTGTCAATTGGCCACAGTTGACTTTTTCCCAAATACAGCTGATTTCTAGGTCAACTGTCCAATTGACTGGGCAAAACTTGGAATCAAGACTTGAAACTTGATGTGGATAAACTTGGGAGTCCAATATGAAGCATGAAAGTCATCTTAGGCATTTTAGGTCAGAACATCTTTGTGCAAACACAAACCCTAATTTGGGTCAACAGTGCAAGGAGAAGTCTTGAGCAGATGAAACCCTAACTGGATCTTGATCTCCAAGGGCTTTGTGATGAGAAATCAATGAGAAATGGGAGGGAAAATTTTGGGGTACAACAGGTTTAAAATGGAAAATTTTCATAACTTAGAATTTTTCTAAGTTATGAAAATTTCTTATTTTTTCCTAACTTTGCCCAACTTTCTCACCATGATGCAATTGGATTCAAAGAAAACTTCCAACATGAAAGTTGTATTCATCCACGAAATCTACAACTTTGATTCACAAAGTTTTCCCAAAAGATGCTTGGATCTCAAGTTATGATTTTGTGAACAAGGGTCCATAAAACTTTTAACTTAGTGAAATTTTGCCCTAGTTTAGGCAGGATTTTGACCTATCTTCATGGTAATTTTTGACATAGTTCTAAGTGGAATCTCAAAATTCATTTCAAAGATATATTGTAGAGAATGTTACAATATTTCCAAAATGTCTAAGAACTCTCAAAGATCATTCATGGTTAGGGAGAATCGGAAGTTTGAAATTGGAAAAATATCACTTTTGGCTAAGGCATTTTGCACCATGCTACAAGTTGCAATTATGTCTAAACCTTGCTTGTACTTGGTTTACAGGTTCTAAACCTTTCTACACTCATAAATTAAATTCAAATACATTGGATTAAGGCTTTATTCTGAGCTTTAGAGCATTGTACAAAGAATTAATCCATTTTTGGCAAAAAGGTAGCATTGCCACTTTGATAAAGCATGCTTTATGTCAAATTGTATTTCTTGAGCCATGGACCAAAGTTCTTGCAGCAAACAACATCCACAAACTTAGGTCAAGGTACACCAACTATGTGCATCTAAGAAGGAGGCCTATACAGGTTCTTGAGCATTGTCATTTCACTTTTGCTTCAAAAGCAAGAAAGTGTGCAAAAGGTCAACAACTTTGTAATCTGATATAACCAAGTGTTGTATTGATTTCAAACAAGTTTTTCATATTGCCTAAATCCAGAAACACGATCTAGCAAGTTCTAAAACACCCAAATACATCAAAACACCAAGTTCTTGCAAAAATAGGGCAGGCCCTGCAGAATCACTTCCATCTTCACATTGCCTCGTGCGTTTTGTCCCAAACCACTTCAAACACTTTCTAAACAACCTACCTAAACTATCCCAACCATTCTCAAGTCACTATAACTCCATTTTCACACTTCACCATTTTTACTTTGAAGCTTTGCAGGTTGAGTTCTAAAAGCATATTCATGCCATTTCAAAGCAATCCAAGTATTGGGAAAGATCAATGGAACATCAAGCAAGCTCAAAAGAACCTCAGGCCTCACAGAAAGTTGATGCATTGCCATACTCGAGCTTGACTGAAATAGGTAAATTTCAAACTTCTATCTCCTTATTTAGGAATCCTTAGGCTTAGGTTTGTGAAGAAAAAATGTAGTTCTCATTGTCCTTGAGCTATACATATGCATAGAATTCATTTATGTTAACTGAGCTAGGAGTATTTGATAGTTGAACTTTCTGAAAAAACTAGGTCAAGATTTAGGGCCAATGAAATTATCTCTGGTCTTTGAGAGTTAGATTAAGTTTTTTACATGGTTAGAATCGTGTGATCAAGAGCTATAACTTTCATGTTGCAAGTTTTTGTTTTTGAGCACGTATGCAGGAGTTCTAAATTTGTACATAGCGCGCATATTTTCTGATTCAAAGGACAGGGATGAAGTGGAAATGGGCTGGGCTTGGCTTGTTTCTCCTATTGACACCCCTTGTTTACTGCTTACACCCCCTTGGCCCATTGTTTTAATTTTTTCATATTTTCCATTTCTATTTTCATTTCTGACTTTTTATTTATTTTTCTAAATATTTAAAATCACCAAAAACATTTTCTTAATTTTTCACTTTTTTTTTTGACATAGAAATAATTACTATAATAATATACTTTTATTTTCTTAAATAAAAATTTGTAAATAATACAAAAATATTGCATATTTTTATTTTTATTATTATATACTTAAATAATATTTTCTCACACATTTTTATTTTTTAGCATTTTTGTATATATTTTTATTTATTTTCTTTTACATAAATAAATAATATAATATATATATTTTCTTAAAACAAAACTAGGGTTTCTCCCCTTTCAAAAATAATCATTAATATTTTTTCTTCTTTTTGATACATTAAATAATTTATTTTTACATACATAAAAATAATACAAAAACATTTTGCATATTTATATTTAATTGTCCATTTAAATATTTGCTTATTTTATTTATTTGTACAACGAATTCAATTTGGTTGTAATAGTTGAATTAGGGTTTTATTTTCTTGCAAATACCCCCTATTCAAACTTGTATTCCCCTCCCCATGTCAATATTGTAATAGTTGTAGATTTACTTTTACACATTTTACTGCTTTCAAATATGCATGATAATAAGATTAAGGTTTGTATAATAACCAAAAATCAAAACAAATAGCATGACTAATACAAGACAAAAATGCATGAAAAATGACAACACAATGCACACAAGCATCTCTAGGGTTTCCCCCACTTGTTGCCTTAAAAATGGCCATGGTATGCATGCTAGGTATCTTGGCAAAACAAAATCAAAACAAAAAGATCATAGTCCCTCGATGATGCTATCTTGGTTACCTATAAAAAATGATCTAGTCCCTCAAAAACTTGCTAAGATACTTGGCAACATTGTTATCATGGTCATATGATGACCCACGCCTGTCCCGTTTAACATCCAAACACAAGGTTGTTTACCAAATACAATGGTAAAACAACAATGTTAAAGGGTTAAAAATGTGTAGGAAAGATCTTTGAGTTAGGGTAGACAACTCCTAGTTACTTGATCAAACTTGCAAACCATCCTTGCTATTTTCAAACACTCACACAATTTCAAAACATTTCCCAAAACAAACTTTCAAGCATTGAAACATTTTTCAAAAGACAAACACCTGTGTATACATTCAAACAAGAATCATTACAAAGGTTGCCTAGACAAAGGCCTCTTTTCAAAATATTTTCAAAAACCACACACAAAGCACCATTTCAAACAATTGAAAAGCAAAAGTAAGTGATCTAAACAAGTAACTAAGAGCCCATGGAAAACCATGGATGAAAAGGGTGCTAGCACCTTCCCTTTTCATAATCTACCCCCCGAACCCAAGAAAACATCTCAAAGGTCTTTCCTGTGCTTTTTGACCTTTCCTTTGGATAAAATAAAAAGTCGGTAGCGACTCTTGCTAAACCGAAACATTTGCGAACACAAATGCAAAACCTCAAGTCAGTTCTCCCACTGTATCACACCATGGAATAGCCTTCTCCGGGGAATATGGGATGGGTCCATGTGTTGTAATGATTAAAGGAGTAGCTTTTGGATTGACAGTAATCTTTACAGGGCCCTTGGAGGTGATCTTGAAAGGAGTACCAAACATGACAGACAAATCTCGGCATAAATTTTCAGTAGACGGGACTTTTTCAATCAGAATAACATGTTTATCCATCAGGCGTTGAATGCCTTCCTTCAGTAATCCGCAGCGATTGGGTTGAACTGCACAACAATAACATTCTTTAACATAACCCGGAAATAAACCAGCTTGTAGAAAATTCTTTTTGATTTTTGAGAGAGGAGTAACCACATCACTTACAGAGATAACATACGAAACATCTTCAATAGCACTTATGCCTTGGTCATGCTTCGGCATAGGAGCAATAATCACGTTCAGATTCTCAGAAGGGTCGAACTCAATTTCCTTATTATCAATCATGTCTTGAACTTTGTTTTTCAAGGCCCAACAGTTGTTGGTGTCGTGCCCAGGACTGTTCGAATGGTAGGCACACCTCGCATTTGGATTGTACCTCGGAGAGGATGTGTTGGGATTAAGAGGAGGACCTCGTAGTGTTATGAGGTGAGATTTAACAAATGTTGCAATGCTTGAGCCAGTGGCATATTAATCCTGGTGAATTGCCTCCTCGGAGCGTCTGACCTACGGTGGTTGCCTTGTTATGATTGTTGAACAGGTACTAGATTAGATTCCAATACCTCCCCCACAGACTGATGGCGATCATTTTTACTATGTATTTTCTGGCCATAGACAGCATTGGTTTCTTTCTTACTAATGAATGGCTTCTTCACAGCATTAGAAGATGTAGCCATTGGAATCTTCCCGCTCTTGATACCACTTTCAACTTGTTCTCCAGTCAGAATTAGCTCAGTAAACCCTGATGAAGAACTCCCAATCAGCAAATTAAAGAATGGACCCGTCAGAATGCTCATGAACATATCCACCAATTCCCTATCAGTCAGAGGAGGTTTCACCCTTCTAGATAAGTCTCTCCACTTTTGGGCATACTCTTTGAATCCTTCATTCGAGCCCATAGACATGTTTTCCAATTGTACACGAGTCGGCGCCAGGTCAGCATTATATTGATACTGCTTATAAAAAGTAGCAACCAAGTCTTCCCACGAATAAATGTTGGTTCCTTCCAGCTGATAGAACCATTCAAGCTGAGTATCGAACAAACTTTCTTGGAAGAAATGGACCCATAGTTTCTGGTCAGCAGTATGAGGTTGGATTTTTCGAACATACAACCTCAGATGAAGTTTGGGACAAGAGACCCCATCATATTTAGCAAAGACGGGGACCTTGAATTTTTTGGGGATGACCACCCCTGGGATCAGACCTAGCTCTCCAAAATCGAATCCAAGCACTTTCCGGATTTCCACAACTTTGAGACGGTCTTCTAACTGCTTGTATTTATCATCTGGAGGAGGGTACTGTTCATCGGAGTAGTCTTCATCTTCGGAACCTTGATTGTTTCTATCTTCACCCCTGAAACTTATGCCATCCTCCTCTTGGTTTTCGTCTTCCTCGGAGGAAACATCATTCACTCGAACTGGTTGAGCAGGACCTTTGAATCTTCTTCCCATGTTGAGGATAACATCCCGCTTCTCGGTCTTCTTTTTCATGGTGAGGAGCGCCATCATCTCTTGTTACCTTTTGGCAAGATTCAGAGGATTCTCTTGAAGTTGTGCATGTTGAGTTTGGAGATCCTTGATAGTTTGTTTGAGGGCCATCTTATACTTAAATAAATAGTAAATAGATAAGGAAACATGTATTTGGAAAACCTGTTTATAAAATGACGCATGATATGTGGATGCAATGTTTTCAAGGACCTTAGGAGATTTAAATTTTCTAGCCAAAAGGAAACAGGAACAAAGATTTCATTAATAAGTTCAAAATTACAACTGCCTTCTAGGCTTACAAGGAAAAGAAAAAAGGGTCTCAAGGAGACAACAATATAAACTCATAAAACCTAAGACTCAAGTCTTCCACAGACACTTCCTCTTCGTGTCAATGTATGCATTAAGGATTTGCTCCTCGTGAAGTCGCTTTCTGAGCTCCAACACTTTCTTTTCACTTGCATAGAATTGAGTTTCAAAGGTGTCCCGTTCTTCCTTGAGTTGAATCCATGAATTCTGTAATTCTTCGAGGTTAATGGGCATGTCCGTATTGAGGATGATGCAAGAAACATCTCCTTCGACAACAGGCTCTAAGATCACCGGTAGAATAGCTAGATATGGCATTAAAAGGTTTTGAGCGTGAGCTCATACCCATTTGAGATAGGGATCCAAACAGATAGAATTATTTTGTCCTAAAGTTTTGCTATCAACCTTTTTTACCATGCCCCAAGCACGTTTAAACCTTTGATGATAACCTTGAGGATCATTTTCGTAGTCGAACACAATACCCTAGGATAAGTGCATCATGAGGACCATCTCTTCAAGCATAACTAAATTGGTGTAAAGCTAGAGAAGGGTTGTAGGTAATACCTCCCCTAATTCCAAGGAGTGGAAGATTAGGGAATTCCCTGCAGCGGTTAATGATAGTAACATCTTCTAGAGATCGGGAACACCAACTGATATCTGAATGAGAGAGCGACATCATCCATTGAGACCACCTAAAACGTTGTTCATTTTTCAATACTAATCAGGTAAGGTGCAAAACAAACCACCTAGATAGCAGAGGTATGCAACACATAGGAGTCCCTCGCTTCCTCATAGTACGAGTGTGAAGAGAATGCAAAATGTCTCCGAGCAAAGTAGGCACAGGGTTACGAGGAAGAAATATTTTGATGGTGTTCACATCTATGAGCTGGTATGGATTAGGGAATAACACCAAACCATATATCTACAAAGCCAAGATTTCCTCGAAAGCTTGAAAACTCATAGCATCCCGAAATAGCTGAGCCTTCTCTAGCGGAAATTTGGAAAGAAACCCCTTGACTTCACTTCTTGTTTCCCAATCAGTTACAATGTCAGACCACTTCAGATGTAAGGTTGCTATAATTTCTTCAGGTTGTGGATCTTTCTCTAAACCAATGAAAGGTATTTGATTGAGAACAGGTACTCCCAGTAATTGAGAAAACTCCTTTATTATGGGCACCAACTGATAATCGAGAAAGGTGAAGCAGTGATGTGCGGGGTCAAAGAACTGGAATAGAACACTCATCATATCTTCTTCAAAACCCGAGGTAACCAAAGTGAGTAATCGACCATGCCTTTTGATGAATAGAGAACTTTCAGGAACTCTTGAGACTGACTCCTTAAGTTGAGAAGTTATCCTCACAAAACTGATCTGAATAGTGTTCTGCGAGCGCATTCCATAACCTACAAAATAAAACAAAGATAAATCTCCAGGTCCTTGAAATGGTTAGTGAAAATGATATGTATAATGATGTCATGTTCTAATAATTAATCAAACACAAACAAAACACATAAGGCCTTAGGTTTAAGCTTGCATAGAGTTCGTAGGTAAGTACCCTCTTGAAGTTTTAGTTGGCTCAACATATCCTAAAATAAGTAACCGGGTTCTAGGAGCCTCAATATCACTGATCTTTCTCTCAGGAATTGTTTCAGCACAAGCATCTGAATTGCGACCAAAATATAATGAGAATCCAATCTCAACGAATGTAGCATCAAGTATCAATCAACTACAGTCTTCACCAAAGCCATCCATCTCATTACTTTCTAATGGCTAAGTTGTGTCAACTAAGGTTCTAAGATCAATTAGTGCTTATGAAACCACGCGGCAGCCCAGCATTCTCCTTGACTGACTCAAGGGACACCGGCACAAACCAATGTGTCACACTAATATAGTCATTGTTTCAATCATATCAGTCTATGCCGTACAATTTTCACGATCTATTGCTACTTACCTAAAATGCCTCCAGATCTGGGTATAAGATCTATACAAGATATAAACCCAAGCATATCCCAAAATATAAAGCATACAAGGCAAACAAGCAAAGAAATAAAGGTGATCTAGATCTTAAGGTAACCCCTCTTTTAGTTTAATTCTCCCCAGCAGAGTCTCCAGTTCTGTAATATGGTGGGAGAAATGACTTTTGGTTTTGCGTTTTATTACAAATGTTGCGGATAGCAAGAGCCGCCACCGACTTTCCTTTTATCCAATAAAGGAAAGGTTGAAAAGAACAGGAAATACCTTTGAGAATTTTATGAGTAAGGGGGTAGGTTATGAAAAGGGAAGGTGTTAGCACCCTTTTCATCCGTAGTTATCTACAGGCTCTTAATCGCTAGCTCACTTTGAAAGATGCTTTGTGTTTGTGTATGTTTGAAAATATTTTGAAAAATTCCTAAGCGCAGCAATTTTGTAATGATTCTCGTATCGTTGAGAATGTATATAAAATGTTTGTTTTGAAAATATTTGTGAAAGGAATTGTTGTTTTATGAAAGATTTTTGAAAATGCCAATGTAAGGCAGTTTTCTTTATAATAACCCTTGCATCAGTCCTCAAGAGTGTTTATAAAGCATTTTGAAAGTAGTTGTTTTGAAAGTGTGAGGTGTGAAATTTGTTTTAGTTTGTGAGCAAGCGATTACGAGCGGTCTACCTAATCAAAAAGTCTTTGTTCTTTTCCTCCTCCTTTAGATAGTGTTATCCTACCATTAGTTAGTAGGAAGCCATATCATTGGATGTGAGAGACAGGCGTGGGTCATCATAAAGTCATAGAAGGAAACTTGTAGGATGTTTTAGCAATTTTCATAAGGGACTAAGATCGTTTACCGAAGGCAACATTGAATGGCCATCGGGGGACTATGATCTTTTAAATGAGGGTCTTTGCTAAAGCATTCTACGTTCGAGGGACATGACTGTTTAAATCCGAGGAAACAAGTGAGTGTAACCCTAGAGGTGCGCGTGTGTGAAGTGTTTTGATTTCAAGTATTTGTCTTGAGATTAGGTTTTATAATAATTGATTTTAAATCTTGCCATACAAGCCCTAATTATTAACAGTAATAGGGAAAACAGTAAATTGCGGAAATTAAATGTTCTACGCTATTACAAGGCCTCGGGAATGGGAGTACAAATTTATGAATGTGGGAGAAAAGCAATAAACCCAAATTATCTATTATAAACTTTTGACATTTACATAATTGTATTAAATAAACAAATGTGTGGATATAGAAAGGGGAAAGATGCAAAAACCCCAAAAATTCTAAGTATTTTAAGAAAATATTTTTGTTGTTTCTTTGTTTAGAAAATATTTGAAATGTGAAATAAGAAATTAGACCTAATTCTAATTTAATTTACAATTTAGTTATTTAAAATAAAACAAAGTATAATTAAATTAATTATTTTTATTTCTGAAAATTAAATTAATTAATTAAAAACCTAAATCTAAATTTTTATCATTTTTATGATTTTTTATAATTTTAAATAAAAATATTTTTTATGATTTTTTCTAATTTTAAATAAAAATATTTAAAAGACAAGAAAATAATTAATTAAAAAAAACAACAAAAAGATATTTAATGGGCATGCGTGTAAAAGCAAATGGGGGGGGGGGGGGGGGGGGGTATTAGAAAGCAAAAATAAAAAGGCCCAAATCAGGGAGGCCCAAGCGCCTGTATGATTCAGTATGGACAGCTCAATAAGGTGCACCATCGGCGTGGCTTTCTGAAGCACTAGATCATGGAGTTATGAGATCTAATGGTGTTGATGAGCATGTACATTTGGTTCACACTGGATCTGCAACGAAGATGTTAGAAAAATAAAATGCCCCACGCCTGGATCAAACCCAGGACCGGGCATATGTATGACTTAAACATGTGCGCTGCCACTCGGGTGGCTGTTACATCCGGTTGTAAAATAACAATAATTAAATATAAAATAAACAAGTTTTCAAAAATGAACTTCATCTTCTTCCTCGCGCACGAACAAGCCAACAACAACACCATTTTTAAATCTGTAAAACTCTCATTTCTCAACCATTTTAAAAAATGTAAACATCAAACTTGCTTGAATTTTAACCATGAATCCAACCATGCAACTTTCCAAAGCTATAGATCAATGGTTAAGAAGAATTTTGTTTGGTACCAAACTGAAACCTAACATTTCAGAAACTTCAATTCCAAATTTCTCATCTCATAGTCAACATTAATGAAAACTAAGGACATGGTTAGTCTCAGGGAAATCATATCTACATTTTATCTTTTGAAATTGAAAGCAAATGATGTGTGTAAGGATTTCAAAGTTGGAGAAACTTACCTCTGAAGTGAGAATCGAGTTTGAAGTTAGAGCACTTTTGGAGGTGTTAGGATGATCTGGATAGCTTCATTGAACTCCCAGGAAGCTTTTGCAATGCCTACCTTGGATTGAGAGTGCCTCAATTCTTATTGACAAGTCAAGTTGTAGAGGTGTAAAGTGAGGTTTAGACAATGATGATGGATTTGTTACAGTCGTGCCAAGAGTGTTTGCACAACTTCTATTTGATTGATAAAAGGTATTTGAATGATAAAAGAGGAAAACGCACGAGTGGATTTGAAGTTGGGTGTTGGCAGCTTCAAATGTGCAACAATGGAAATTTTTAAGTGATTCTGAGATTGAGAGTGTTTTAGGGATTCTTAATTCGTTCTTGGCTTGCAAATAACCTCTTTATTTATAGGCAAGAGGTTTGACATCTTAAAGTAACCATAATCTTGAGATAACAAGTTATGGTTTTGAAGCTTGGTCTTGAAGTAACTTTGAAGTCATGGTTCCAAGGCATGGTATAACTCCTCTAGGGTGGTTGATATCTTCTATGGGAGTTGCTTCTGATGTTAGGATTTAGTGTGCTCAGAGAACACAAGTTAGAGGCTCAAGGAGAGTGGACTTTATGATTAAAGTCACTTTACAAGAATGGAAGTGTGATCTTTTTTCCTTAAATGGCCAAATGGATTGGATAATGCTTGAATCATTTGGATAATGGTTCAAAAGTTTATGTAATCTTCTGATTATGGATTGATTTGGAGGTTAGAAGCCTGTAAAATGAGATTATGCAGCATGGCTTGAAGATTTGGTTATGAACTTGTCACAAAAATGACCTATAATGCAACCTTAGATACCCAACTTCATCTCTTCTAAATTTCTAGATAAAGCATGATCTTTGATATTTTGGAAAGCTTGAAACCTTGTCTACAACTTTCATGTTGACCACTTTTGCTAAATCAAATGGGATCTTGGTGAAAAATGGCCATGAAGTTGGGACAAAAAACTGATCAAAACTTGTTAAAAAAATTTCTAAGTGTTGGATAAAAAACATCATAACTTCATGGACTCATATCTCTTAAATTAAGCACTTTTTGAGGATCACCCTCACATTAACAAAGTTGTAGAATTCATCAATCCCTACAACTTTCATGTTGAAAGTTTTCCTTGAATCAACTTGTATCTTGAGGAAACTTGCTTGAGAAGTTAGGGGTTTTTAGATACAAAACACTTGAATTTTTATTAAGTGTTTGAAATTCTTGACTTTTGACTTTTGTTGAATTTTTTATTCTTGATGATCAAGTTTGATAGTTTTGAATGTTTTGATGATTCTTGATTTTTGAATTCCAATGTTGACCAAAATGTCAAAGTTTGACTTTTGAGTGACTGTTGACTTTTCATCAATTGATTCAAATTTTCAACTATCAATCACTTGCATATTTATATGATACAGTGGGAGAACTGACTTGAGGGTTTTGCGTTTGATCGCAAATGTTGCGGTTAGCAAGAGTCGTCACCGACTTTTCTTTTATCCAAAAGGAAAGGTGAAAAAGCACAGGAAAGACCTTTGAGATTATTTCTTGAGTTCGGGGGGGGGTAGATTATGAAAAGGGAAGGTATCAGCACCCTTTCCATCCATGGTTTTCCATGGGCTCTTAGTTACTTGCTAGATCACTTGCTTTTTGTTTGAAAATTATGCTTGGTGTGGTTTTTGAAAGTATTTTGTAAAGAGGCCATTGTTTAGGCAATCTTTGTAATGATTCTCGTTCGTAAGAATGTATACAAAGATGTTGATCTTTTGAAAATGTTTTCAATTTTGTAAGATGTTTGAAAGTGCATGTGTTTATTTTGAAAATAACAAGGATGTTTTGTTTTGAAATGGAGAAAGTAATTAGGAGCATTCTACCTACTCAAAAGTCTTTCTTGTTCATTTTTCTTTTCCTTTGACATTGTTATCTTACCATTGATTTGGTAAGTAACCCTATCTTTGGATGTAAACGGGACAGACGTGGGTCATTATATAACCATGATTAGCAATGTTGCAAGGTATCTTAGAATTATTTTTAGGGACTAAGATCATTTGAAAGGCAACTTAGATAACGTCATCGAGGGACTATGATCTTGTATTTGCTTGTTTTTGCTAAAATACCTTACATGTGTAATATGGCCATTTTGTATAACACAACCAAGTGGAATAACCCTAGGGGTGCTTGTGTGCAAGTGTATTGTTTTCATACTTGTTTTTGTCTTGAGTTAGGGTTTTCTAAGTATTGGTTTTAGTCTTTCCATACAAACCCTAATTACTAGCATGTTATATATAAAAGCGATAGATTGCGGAATTTAAAGTTACTATGCTATTACAATATTTGTGGGGAGGGGGTGTACAATTTGTAAATGGGGATTGCAAAAATATAAACCTAATTAATCTATTACAACCAAATTGAATTTGTATAAGAATTGAAATAATGTACAGAAATAAATAAATGTACAAAAATGTGAAATGTAAAGTAAATGAATATTTTATTTGGTTTTCATGAGAAAAAAGGGACATTGTTTTAACCTAATTAATTAAAGAAAATATTTAATTAAACTTAAATTTATTAAGAAAAGATTTAAATAAAACTCTAGTTCTATTAATTGATTAAAATATATATAAGTTTAAGAAAGATATTTTTTGGTATTTTTGTCTTGAAAATATTTATGGTATTAAAAAATGTTTTTGGCTCTTTTTTATATCAAAAATGAAATATTTTAATTGGTGTGAGAAAAAATAAAATAATAAAAAATCATAGTATTTTAATTTAAATTTACAAGACTAGTTAATAAAAATAAATAAAGTATAGTTGAATAAAAATATTTTTTATGAGAAAAATAAAATAAACTAAGTTAAAAAAGAAAAATCTAATTTTTGTATTTTTTAATGATTTTTAATATTAGAAAATATATTTAAAAAAATAAAAGAAATAAAAATAAGAAAATAAAAATAAACTGGGCCAGGGGTGCCAATAGTCTACTAGGAGGTCAGCAACAAGAAAAAACATATAGGCCCAAAGGAAGGCCCAGCGCCTGCAAAAATGAGAGTCAGAAATGCAAAAATGTGTAAAAAAATGCAAAAGGGTACCAATAGTCTACTAGGAGGTCAGCAACAAGAAAAAACATATAGGCCCAAAGGAAGGCCCAGCGCCTGCAAAAATGAGAGTCAGAAATGCAAAAATGTGTAAAAAAATGCAAAAGGGTACCACTAAGGCTCGAACTCAGATTCCAGAGGTTACAGACGCGTGCTTCTACCATTGAGGTGGCTATACATCTGTTAACATAAGCAAAACAATAAATATACAAGGCAAAACGCGCCCTGATGACTTCATTTTCAACCTCCAGCCAGGCCAACTATAACTTGCTCATTTCTCATAAAAAGTGAAAACTGTGAACATGAAACTTGTAGCAAATTTTCTCACAATTTCATAAATGTAAAGCATTAAAACTATAGATCAAAGATAAGCATGAATTTTAATGGCCCTAATCTGAACCCTAAAAATCTCAAAAATTTCAGTTTCAAAATTCTCTAAATTCAAGCAAAATTAATGGAAACTATGGACATGGTTAGCTTCAGGGCAATGATATCTACATGTTTTATTCGCAAATAAACTATTGATGATGCCTGTATGAAGAGTTCTAAGTTGAGAAAACTTACCTCAAAACTGGAAATCGTGTTTTGAGTTTTAGCTTGTTTCAAGTGATGGTGATGATCAGGTTAGCTTCCTTGAAGTCCTAGGAAGCTAATGCAATGATTAACTTGAACAATGGATGGCTGAAATGGTCTGGAGAAGTCAATGTGCATAGCTGAGGTTTTGAAAATGGAGGATGTTGTTAATGGTGTTACAGTTCTAAATCAGGGTGTGGGATTGATTCTATGTGAGGTTTAGAAACTTTAGAAACCAAAAGGCCAAGAAACGCACGAGTAGATTATGAGTTTCAAGTTTTTGGTCAGTTTGTGTAAAAATGGAAATGTGAAATGTATTTATGAGTTTTAGGTTCTTTCAAGGTTTGAGCATTTTTGTATTTTTGTATAATGGTTTGTGTATGTATAAACAAAAGTGTTTGAGTGCATTGGCAAGTCAGAAGTACAAGTTTCTAGCTTTTGGCTAGGTTACTTGATTTTGAAGAAAAGAGGGAAACAAGTTTCAAGGAGAGGTACAAGCATGGGATGGATGATTGTAAGTGTTTGAAACATTTCTCATGAGTTATAGGACCTGTTTGATCAGAAGAGAACAAGTGCAAGGCTCAAGAACAAGTTTTGTACAAAAAGTCACTTTATCAAAATGACAATGTAACCTTTCTTCCAAAAATGGATAAAAAGCATGTCCATGCATTGAAGGCTTGAAGTGAGGCCTCTAAAAGCTGTGTAAACCATTAATTATGGAGTGCCTAATAAGTTTGAGGCCTGCAAAGTAGTGTTTATGCAACATAGTTTGAATTTGAATTTTGTTCATCACTAAAATGACTTGTAATTAAAGTGACAAAACCCTAACTTCATCTCTTCGATTCTCCCTACTCAAGAATGATCTCAAGGAGTTATTGGACATTTTGGAAAGTTTGCAATGTTCTCTACAACCCATCTTTGAATTGCTTTTGAATATTCTCCTTGGAACTATATGAAAAAGTGCCATGAAGTTGGGTCAAAATCCTGACCAAATTAGGGCAAAATTTCACTAAGTGTTTAATTTCATGACCACATGTTCATAAAATTATAACTTGAGATCCAAGAACTTTTGGAAGGATCTTTGTAAAGAAAAGTTGTATATTTCATGGAGATCTACAACTTTCATGTTGGAAGTTTCTCTTGAATCATCTTGCATCATGGTGAAAATTTTGCACAAAGTTATGAAAAAACATGAAATTTCTAACACTTAGAAAAATTTCTAAGTTTAGAAATTTTGACTTTTCAAAATGAAATCTTGATTTTTTTATTTCTTGATGAATAAGTTTCATATTTTGACATGTTTTGATGAATTATGATCTTTGGCACTTGAATTTGACCAAAAAGTCAAAGTTTGACATTTCAATATACAGTAAACTTTTGATCAGTTGGCTAAAAAATTCATCTGTCAATCCAATTGACTTGCAATGTTTTGAACCATGTCATTAGGTCAAAATGATACAATTGGACTCTTTAGATCATGACTTAAACCAATTGACCATTTGCTAGGTCAAAAATCAGAAATTGCCCTTTCCCAGTCAAAACCCTAATTTTGACCATTTTTCCCTTTTGGAGATTTGATTAAATTTCTTGAGGAATTATGGTTCAAACTTGATCAAATGATTTATACGAGTCTAAAATGTTGATGTGGATTAAAAATTATGAAGTTTGACTATGAATTGGCCATAGTTGACTTTTTCCCTAATACAATTGATTTTTAGGTCAACTGCTCAATTGACTGAGCAACAGTGTGATCCAAGGCTTGAAACTTGACATGAGTAATCTTGGGGGGTCCATAATGATCCATGAAAATCATATGGGGTATTGGAAGTTCAAAAATCCTTGTGCAAAAATAAAACCCTAATTCTGGTTATCGGTGCTTAAGGAGGTGTCTTGAGCTGATCAAACCCTAGTGCAGTCTTGAGCCAAGGAGATCTTGTGAGAAAATTCTTGATGAATGAGAGGGAAAATTTTAGGGTACAACAGTTGCCCCTATTCAATCTTCTTAAGACTGAAGAGTTAGATTGGCGAGCTTTGCCATTCGTGACTCGAAGGTGGAAGATGATTGGACACTAGAGTGCCCAAAAATTTGCACTCGGTGATATGATGGTAGAGGGAATAGGCTTAAAGATGCCATTTGGAGAGACGATAGAAAGTTGTTGGAGATGGGCTTATAGATGCCATCCAGAAATGATTGCTGAACTAAATCTAAGAGGAAAATTAAATGAGTATCAGAATGGCATCTGTGTCTAGAGCGTATCTGAACTGTATCTGGAAGCTGAATCTGAATGAGTATCAGAATGGTATCCGTATCTGGAGCATATCTGAATTGTATCTGAATGAGTATCAGAATGGCATCCGTGTCTGGAGCATATCTAAATTGTATCTGAAAGCCGAATCTAAATGAGTATTAGAATGGCATCCGTGTCTGGAGCGTATCTGAACTGTATCTGAGATTTGAAAGAGTTTCAGGATGGCATCCGTGTCTGGAGCGTATCTGAACTGTATCTGAAAGTTGAATGAGCTTTAGGATGGCATATGTGTCTGGAGCGTATCTGAAATGTATCAAAACTTGAGTCTGAATGAGTATCAGGATGGCATCTGTGTCTTGGAGCATATCTGAATTGTGTATGGGAGTTGAATCTGAATGAGTATCAGAATGACTTCCGTGTCTTGGAGCGTATCTGAAAACTT
Source organism: Vicia faba (assembly GCA_948472305.1). Taxonomy (NCBI): domain Eukaryota; kingdom Viridiplantae; phylum Streptophyta; class Magnoliopsida; order Fabales; family Fabaceae; genus Vicia; species Vicia faba. Next base: position 1,142,891,829 of record OX451737.1, read on the forward strand.
TGAACAATGTCAATGGTAGCTGTTAATCTTATCCTAAAAAGGGTAAAATGTTAGCTAAAATGCAAAGTTATTTTGTATCCATGGTATAATGAAGTCGTGTTATCAATGTTTATGATATATGGATGCAATATGTGTGTATGTGAGCTAATCTATTGCGCTGTTTGTTGGATTTGGGGAAAATAAATCCCTGACTACTGCTGAGGATATGTAAGTCTTCATGTTGTGAAGTCTAAGTGTTGATGAATTTCTGCTTGGAGAAATAAACTCTGTTATAAGGGAAATGTCGTGTACTGCTTATAAGACCCTGTTGGGAAATCCTTAGAATTTGAACGACTTCTACTGGGGATTGATAATTGGAAGCTTTGTTCCGCTGGGGATTAAAATGCTAACTGCAGGGGACTTATGGAAATATCATAGAGAGATTTTCCTACCTCTAAAAACCATTCGTGATTGTCTTTCTATTTTGTTTATTTGTAAACAGTAATTATGTTCAAATGCATATGTTCAAAAATGAATCATTTGGACATTTTTGTAAACAAAACACAAAAGTAAATAAAAACAGATAGTTTTGTACTATCAAAAGGGATATATTTGTATTGACTTTGAGTAAGTATTTTTGTACAATGAGACAAAAATTCTAGTAAGAGAATTTCGTCGTAAAAAATGAAAATTTTGATACAAATAAAAGATAGCTATGTGAAATAATCCCATGGGGTTCCCATTCTGTTATAGCCTTCGTATCTCTGAACATCTTGTCTATTTGTTGCCTCGTCTGTAGATGATTGAATTGTCAGAACCTTTGAGCTTGTCAGGTTGCGCAAGGTGATCCAGCAGAACATAGTCATATGCTTTAAATCCCTAACTTTTGCCTGGACCGCCCTTTCGGGTTTTCAGTCCACCGAGATACCCTTTTTTGCCCAAGCCGCCCTTTCGGGTTTTCAGCCTGCCGGGTGTACATATTTTTTTGTTTTATCCCTAATTTTTTCCCGAACCTTTTTGGTTCGCCGGGATGCCCTTGTTTTGCCTAGGTTAGGTGTGTCAACCTAGCGGGTCTCTTATGTAGTATCTTTTGACTATGTCTGTGTTTGCAAGGTGCGGCGGGTCATCGCCATCCATGGTGGTCAAGATCATTGCTCCACCAGAGAATATGTTTTTGATCACAAATGTTCCTTCGTATGTAGGAGTCCATTTGCACCCGGGATCACCTTGCGGCAGTATGATATGTTTGATCACCAAATCTCTGACTTGATACACTTGGCGTATGACCTTTTTATTGAAAGCCTTAATCATGTTTTTGATACATCTGACCATGACAGACAGTAGTAAGTCTTTTCTCATCAATCAAGTTTAGTTGATCAAGTTGAGTCTGGATCCAATCTTCTTCGTTCAGCCCTGCATCCTTCATAATTCTCAGAGAGGGGATCTGGACCTCAATAGGCAAGACAACTTTCAAGCCGTAAACCAGAGAGTAGGGTGTTGCCCTGGTTGATGTTCGTGCCATGGTATGATACCCGTGGAGATCGAATGGTAGCATCTCATGCTAGTATTTGTACGTGACTGTCATTTTCTGTATGATCTTTTTAATGTTCTTATTTGCGGCTTCAACAACACCATTCATCTTTGGCTGGTAAGGGGAAGAATTGTGATGCTGGATCTTGAATTGTTCGCACAAGGGGGTAATCATTATGTTATTCAAGTTCGTACCATTGTCTGTAATGATCCTCTCCGGGATACCGTAAGGACATATGAGATTCTGCTTGATGAACCGGGCGACAACATTCTTGGTAACGGAAGTGAAAGAAGCTGCCTCCACCCACTTGGTAAAATAGTCAATGGCCACTAAAATGAAGCGGTGTCCATTGGATGCTGTTGGCTTTATTTCCCCAATCATGTCAATCCCCCACATAGAAAAGGGCCAAGGAGCCATCAAGACATTCAGAGGAACCGGGGGTACGTTCACCTTGTCAGCATAAATCTGACACTTGTGGCAAGATCGAGAGTGTTGATAGCAATCAGCTTCCATGGTAGACCAGTAATAGCCTGCCCGTAGGATTGTCTTTTCCGTTGTATACCCACTAGAATAGGTGCCAAAAGTGTCTTCATGTAATTCATCCATGATCCTTTCAGCTTCAACCTTGTCTACGCACCAAAGTAACACAGAGTCATGTTTGCGTTTGTAAAGAATTCCATTACTAAGGAAGAATTTAGCAGAGAATCTCCTTAAGAACTTCTTATCATTTACTGAAGCTCCTTCTGGATATTCTTGAGTTTCAAGATACCTCTTGACTTAGTGAAAACAAGGTTGGTCCACTACTTCTTCAGTATTAATCTCGTGACAGTGTGTTGGTTCTTCCCTTTGTTCAATGGTGATCTGGGGAGCCTCGTTATCCCATTTAAGTTTAAACATAGATGACATTGTGGCTAGTGCATCAGCTAGCTGATTTTCTTCTCGCGGGAAATGCTTGAAGGTAAACTTCTCAAAATGTGGGAGCAATGTCAAAAAATGTTCTTTGTAAGGGATAAGGTTAGGGTGTTTGGTGTCCCATTTCCCTTTGATCTGGCTAATAACTAAAGCTGAATCTCTGAAAACATTTAAAGATTTGATCCCCAAGTCTATGGCAGCTTTGAGACTAAAGATGCATGCTTCGTATTCCGCCATGTTATTTGTACAATTGAAGCAGAGTCTTGCCGTAAAAGGAGTATGACATCCTTCGGGAGATATGAGTATAACACCAATACCATTGCTGAGTGCGTTAGATGCCCCATCAAAAACCAGGGTCCATTGGGATCCTTGTTCTGGTCCGTCATATGGCCTGAATTCTTCATAGTTGTTTACCATCATGATGTCTTCATCTGGGAATTCAAACTTCATGGACTGGTAGTCTTCTACATCTTGTTGAGCAAGGTGATCATCTAGTACACTGTCCTTTATTTCTTTTTGGGTAGTATACTATATGTCTATCAGGATCATCTTCCATCTCGCTATTCTCCAAGAGAGTGCAGGCTTCTCGAAGATGTATTTTATTGGATCCATTTTAGATATCAACAAGGTAGTATGAGTCAGCATATACTGTCTTATCCGGCGAGCATCCCATGCCAAAGCGCAGCAAGTTTTCTCGAGCAGTGAATATCTTGTTTCACAGTCAATAAACTTTTTGCTCAGGTAATAAATGGCGTGCTCTTTTCGGCCAGACTCATCATGCTGCCCCAGCACACACCCTATTGAATTTTCCAAAACAGTCAGATATATGATCAATGGTCTTCCCTCGACTGGTGGCATCAAAGCAGGAGGCTCTTGCAGGTATTCTTTGAGGGTTTTATGTTTGATCGCAAATATTGCGGTTAGCAAGAGTCACCACTGACTTTTCTTTTATCCAAAAGGAAAGGTGAAAAAGCACAGGAAATACTTTTGAGATTATTTCTTGAGTTCGGGGGGCAGATTATGAAAAGGGAAGGTATTAGCACCCTTTACATCCATGGTTTTCCATGGGATCTTAGTTACTTGCTAGATCACTTGCTTTTTGTTTGAAAATTGTGCTTGGTGTGGTTTTTGAAAGTATTTTGTAAAGAGGCCATTGTTTAGGCAATCTTTGTAATGATTCTCGTTCGTAAGAATGTATACAAAGATGTTGATCTTTTGAAAATGTTTTCAATTTTGTAAGATGTTTGAAAGTGCATGTGTTTGTTTTGAAAATAGCAAGGATATTTTGTTTTGAAATGGAGCAAGTAATTAGGAGCATTCTACCTACTCAAAAGTCTTTCTTGTTCATTTTTATTTTCCTTTGACATTGTTATCTTACCATTGATTTGGTAAGTAACCATATCTTTGGATGTAAACGGGACGGGCGTGGGTCATTGTATAACCATGACTAGTTAATAAAAATAAATAAAGTATAGTTGAATAAAAATATTTTTATGAGAAAAATAAAATAAACTAAGTTAAAAAATAAATATCTAATTTTTGTATTTTTTAATGATTTTTAATATTAGAAAATATATTTAAGAAAATAAAAGAAATAAAAATAAGAAAATAAAAATAAACTGGGCCAGGGGTGCCAATAGTCTAATGGCAGGTCAGCAACAAGAAAAAAACATATAGGCCCAAAGGAAGGCCCAACGCCTGCAAAAATGAGAGTCAAAAATGCAAAAATGTGTAAAAAATTGCAAAAGGGTATCACTGGGGCTCGAACCCAGGTCCCAGATGTTATAGGCGCGCGCTTCTACCACTGGGGTGGCTATACATCCGTTAACATAAGCAAAACAATAAATATACAAGGCAAAACGCGTCTTGATGACTTCATCTTTAACCTCCAGCTAGACCAACTGTAACTTGCTCATTTCTCATAAAAAATGAAAACTGTAAACATGAAACTTGTAGCAAATTTTCTCACAGTTTCAGAAATTTAAAGCATTAAAACTATAGATCAAATATAAACATGAATTTTAATGGCCCTAATCTGAACCCTAAAATTCTCAGAAATTTCAGTTTCGAAATTCTCTAAACTCAAGCAAAATTAATGGAAATTATGGACATGGTTAGCTTCAGGGCAATGATATCTACATGTTTTGTTCACAAATAAACTATTGATGATGCCTGTATGAAGATTTCCAAGTTGAGAAAACTTACCTCAAAACTGGAAATCGTGTTTTGAGTTTGAGCTTGTTTCAAGTGATGGTGATGATCAGGTTAGCTTCCTTGAGGTCCTAGGAAGCTAATTCAATGATTAGCTTGAACAATGGATTGCTGAAATAGTCTAGAGAAGTCAATGTTCAGAGCTGAGTTTTTAAAAATGGAGGATGGTGTTAATGGTGGTACAGTTCTAAAACAGGGTGTGGGATTGATTCTATGTGAGGTTTAGAAACTTTAGAAACCAAAAGGCCAAGAAACGCACGAGTAGATTATGAGTTTCAAGTTTTTGGTCAGTTTGTGTAAAAATGGAAATGTTAAATGTGTTTATGAGTTTTAGGTTCTTTCAAGGCTTGAGCATTTTTGTATTTTTGTATAATGGTTTTTGTATGTATAAACAAAAGTGTTTGAGTGCATTGGCAAGTCAGAAGTACAAGTTTCTAGCTTTTGGCTAGGTTACTTGATTTTGAAGAAAAGAGGGAAACAAGTTTCAAGGAGAGGTACAAGCATGGGATGGGTGACTGTAAGTGTTTGAAACATTTATCATGAGTTATAGGACCTGTTTGATCAGAAGAGAATAAGTGCAAGGCTCAAGAATAAGTTTTGTACAAAAAGTCACTTTATCAAAATGGCAATGTAACCTTTCTTCCAACAATGGATAAAAAGCATGTCCATGCATTGAATGCTTGAAGTGAGGCCTCTAACAGCTGTGTAAACCATTAATTATGGAGTGCATAACAAGTTTGAGGCCTGCAAAGTAGTGTGAAGATGTGAAAAACACAAGAAGGGGGGGGGGGGGTTGAATTGAAAACTTGAATCTAAACACTTATTGACACAAAATTTTTATCCTGGTTCGTTTGATCTCAAACTACTCCAGTCCACCCGTCAAGGTGATTTCGCTTCTCTCCAACGAGGTCTTAATCCAATAATCTCAACAAGATTACAAAAGCTACTTTAACAACCGTTAAAGTCTTCTTGAGTACAACCACAGTCCGATTAATCTCAAGGGACACTTTTACAATATAATTATACAATATGTGTGTTGTTGTTTTTCTAACAAAAATTGTTTATCACAACTTTGATAAATTACACAGGATTATAGCTTAGAGAAGTAAAAATGAAATTGCTTGCAGCTTTGAATATGCGTGAGTGGTTATGTAGCAAAAATTCATTTTTGATTTTGAACGCTGACTATGTTTATATAGGCAGTGGAATGGCGTTGATCATAAAGCATGTTTAATGTCATTAACACACTTTCCTTTTAGAGAAGATCCTGTCTGAAAGAAGCCGTTGGAATTGATGTTGTCTTGAATGATCAGTAACGCTTCAGAATCTTATCTCCTTTATTACTGATGACGCTTCAGAATACTGATGACTTGGATTGGTATGTTCTTGTTCAGAATCAGAGTTTACTTTGATTAAGCGCGGGTTCTGGTCATCAATCTTCAGCGTATGTTCTGATTGCTTCAGCGTGTAGCACTTATGGCTTATCTTCTGATGCTGATATGATCAGAACTTCTGCATACATAAAACATAATTGTTAAGGTGCATATTTGTTCTTTGTATTTTATATTTTATTCTTTGTATTTGTTATCATCAAAACTCTAACCAAGGGTTGTAGAATCAAACTATGTCCTAACAATCTCCCCTTTTTTGATGATGACAAATACTAGTTTTTTCAATTAAAAATAAAGAATAAAAGGTTTAGAAGAAACTCCCCCCGAGTTGATTGCTTCCCTTAAGTTCCTTGAGCATCAAAGTTTAGCTTCATCTTTCATCTGAGTTTGTACCTGTTCAGGCTTTTCAGAAGATAGAGGTTAAGTAATTCAGAATGTTTGAGACTTTTGTCTCTGTAAACCATTATTGAAAATATCTTACTTTCTCCCGCTTTTTGTCAGTTATCAAAAAGGCAATATAATCAGAGCCAAAATAGTTGAATTATATTAAAAACAAGAAGCAATGATAAGTTCTAGAACAGAAGTGAAAAATTAAGCGTTACAAATACAGATTTAAAACAGAAAAGAGTCTAAGAAGGAGGAGGAAGACGTGTGAACAAAGCTTCCAGCTAGCCCTTGATCTGGGTATTAGATTCTTCTTGTTTGCCCAAGATTCTCTTAATCTCTTTGTTTGTGTCCTCCTGCTTATCCAACTTTTCCTGGATAAGAGAATTTGATCTCTTCAACTCTTCCAGAGTTTGCATGACTGAGGAAGGTGCTGGAGATTCTTCAGTAGTTAGACGCTTCTCAGAGCATTTTGCAGCTTGTTCACAGTGAACCATTTCCTCTGCTATGATCATCTCTTCTGGAGCACCAGTCGGGGAGAGAATTTATGATTCTTGTTGAACTTCATCTTAGGGATGATGCTCTGACCAGGGAGAATATCCTTCTTGAGCAGATGGCTCAGAACTTGGTCTTCAAAAGCCTTTAGCTTAGCACTGAAGTTTCGTTGAACCTGTTCATAACTCTGTTCCTTTAGCTTTAGTGTTTCAGAACTCGGTCAGTTTCTAAATTTGGTCCATATATAATCAGAAGCAGTAGGATTAGTCATCTCTAGACTAGCATACCTCAAGGAATTTATCCATTCTTGTATCCCTGTTTCAAAAATCAACAAATTTGTACCAACATCTGATGTGGTTTCAGTTGGTTTTAGTTTGGGAATGGCAGTTTTGTGAGAGATAGCAGCTAGTCTTTCCAGCGCAATTGGATCAATGAAAAGTATTACGTTGTCAGTTGGACTGCTATTGGGTGAAGGAGTGGGAGATTCAGGTATGATGATTGGACTAGTAGGGGAGTTTGGTGGTGTGGATTCCAGCGATGAAGGAATTTCTAGAATGTTGTGGATGGTGAGAGGCATGCGAATGGCAAGTGGTTCAGTGATTCCAGGTACTGGGATTATATCAGAATCTGAATGAGGTTCTTCAGATTGGTTTGTTGAAACATGGTGATGTTCTGGTTCATGGATATCAGAGGATTGATTCTCAGAAGGTTGAGCTTCTGGTTGTTGTTGTTCAGGTTGAGGTGATGATCGATGAGGAATATCTTGTTGTGGAGAGAGAGGTTGTGGAATATCTGGTGTGGTATTAGAGTTTGGATTATCAGGGAGTGGAGGATTTGGATTTTGTGGTACGGGAGCTGAAAGGTCTTGGTCAAATGAATCAATATCAGACAGAACTTTGGCAAGTTCTGGTTGAGTTTGTTCAGGGTTTGGATTATGAGAAAGGGAGTGAGTTTCATTCAGACCTAGAGTTTATGATGCATCAAACCCTATGTCAAAGACTTCAAATGTTTGTGGGGTTGGATGTTCTGGTTGAGTAGTTATGGTTTCAGATGTTGATAAATTAATTGATTCTAAAACAGGAACAGAGGTAGGATTACCTTTCTTTTTGGCAGCTTTTGGAGTCCTCTGAGATGGTCCTTCTGCTGCATCTTTCCTCTTCTTGGTCTTCTTCAGAACAACTTCTGGAGCAGCCTGATGCAAGTCCTAGATATTGATTTCTGGTGCAGTACCATCTGCCTTACAAGCATCCATATATCTGACTATTATCTCTGGCTTGGAGTCAATCTTAGAGAAAAGAGGAAAATCATCCAGAGGAATTCTTCTTTAATTGATGGTTGCAAAAGAAGTAACGTTGGGTTCCTTCTTGATATTATCAATGATTTTCATCTTCTTCAGATTTTTTGCATTCAGAGGCTTCCTAGCAGTTGCTTCCAGTGAGCTGATTTCCTGAGCTTCAGTCAAATGCTCTATCAGCCTATTCTCTGTCAGAATATCTGATATGAGTCTTCCTAAGGGTATCCAGTCCCTTTTGGTACGTTCATCTTCTCTTGTTTCCCTCACACTAGTTCTAAGATGATTAAACAGCAAGTGTGGGAGGTTTACCTTAGTTTTCTTTGAAATAAAATAGATCAGAAACTGCTGATCAATGTTGATATAATCAGGAGAGCTAGTTGGCTTCCTGTGGTTGATACACCCCAGAATTATTTTTCCCCAAACTCTGTGATGATCCTTTAGATCTCTGATTTTGCTGGAGGGAAGTCCAAGAGTAAATATTTCCCTTGCAATAGAAGCTACATCAGAGCATCTTTCAGCCATGTCAATACATCTAACACCTCCACCATTGTAACCAATAAGCCTTGAAATTAGGTCTTCTGTAATGACAATTTTCTTCCCCGTGACATAAGAGGTAACTTAATGATTCGAAGAAAAAGCATGTATCCAGAATTCTTTGACAAGAATTGGAAATGTTGGCCCTAGAAGACGGTCAAAGTATCTGTTCCAACCTTGAGCATTGACGTCTTCATACAGATTAAAGATGTTTTCTTGTAAGCTTTCAAAGTCAATAATCAGTTCTGAAAGAAATTCCAGATTATCAATGGGAGTGAGTAGCATTCTGTAAGGTTCTTCGTACTATTCCATTAAAGCAGTTTCCTGAGTTCTAATGTTTTGGACGCTTGAAGAAGCCATTGTTCACACAAGATTTGAGAAAGATGAAAGGGTTTTTGAAAGTACGAACTAGAAACGGTAGAAAGTATTGAGAGAGTAAAAGTGAAGGAATGTAAAGAGTAAAATTTGAGTTTAAATAGTTTTTCTTGAAAGCATAAACAGTAAGAAAGAGAAATAATTAGTCATGATTATAAGCATTAATGACAGCTGAAATTAGGGGATTCAGAAAGATACTGGAACGGTTACCCATGACATGTGTCTCAATGCACCCAATCAGGGCTTTTGACCTTTCAGAAAAGTGAACGCGTGTTCAGCCTCAGAAAGTAGCTGATGAATGGATGACAAATGTTTGATTATGTGAACAACACACTTCTATCCTTGAAATGAAACGTTCAGATTTTTATGGATAGATTCTGATGTAATCTGTACTTCTAAAACTCTGAAGGCAGGTTGATCAGTAGTTCACAGAAAATAACAAAATTGATGGTTTAAGATATGTAAATAAAACAATTTATTCTGGGCATAACTTCATGCTGAGATGCTTCAGAATGAAGTTAAACCTATCTTCAGAAAGAGATTTTGTAAAGACATCAGCCCATTGATGGTCTGTGTCAATGAATTTTAAGTTAAGAATCCCTTTCTGAGTATAGTCCCTAATAAAATGATGTTTTATTTCTATATGCTTAGCCCTAGAATGCAAAATTGGATTTTTACTGAGACAAATGGAAGAAGTATTGTCACAGAGGATAGGAATGTTACTCTCAAATATATTAAAGTCTTCAAGTTTACTTTTCATCCAGAGCATTTGCGTACTACATCCAGCAGCTGCTATGTATTCAGCTTTTGTTGTTGATAGTGCTATTGTGGATTGTCTCTTGCTGGACCATGAGATCAGATTTTCTCCCAGAAACTGGAAGCTTCCAGAAGTGCTTTTACATTCTACTTTGTCTCCAACAAAGTCAGCATCACAATATCCTACTAAGCTGTAATCATTTGATTTTCTATAAAACAAACCCAGATTAGCAGTACCTTTCAGATACTTGAAAATTCGCTTAACTACTGTTAAGTGAGATTCTCTAGGATTTGATTGGAATCTAGCAAAAATGCAAACACTGAATAAAATGTCAGGCCTTGAAGCCATCAGATAGAGAAGAGAACCAATCATACCTCTGTAGACCTTATGTTCTACCTTTTTACTTACCTCTTCCTTTTCTAGAATGCATGTGGGATGCATTGGAATCTTTGAGGGCTTACATTCTGAGAGATCAAATTTCTTCAGAAGTTCTGACATATTTGCTCTGAAGAATGTAAGTTCCTTCTGGAGTTTAGTTTATCTGAATGCCCAGAAAGAATTTGAGTTCCCCCATTAGGCTCATCTCAAACTCTGCCTACATACATTTAGAAAACTCTCTTCCCAGAGAGGGTTTAGTAGATTCAAATATAATGTCATCAACATAAATATGACATACTAACAGGTCATTCTTAACTGTTTTACAGAATAAGGTTGTGTCCACTTTCCCTCTGGTAAATTCCTTTTCTAACAGAAATTTACTTAGTCTTTCATACCAAGCTCTGGGAGCTTGTTTCAAACCATAAAGTGACTTCTTTAGTTTGAAAACATATTTTGGATTTCTGGAATTCTCAAAACCAGTAGGTTGGTGAACATATACCTATTCATCTATATAGACATTTAAGAATGCGCTTTTGACATCCATCTGATACAGAGTGATGCCTTTATTAACAACAAATGATATTAAAAGTCTGATAGATTCTAACCTGCCGACTGGAGCAAAGGTTTATGTATAGTCTATCCCCTCTTGCTGACTATAACCTTGTGCTACCAGTCGTGCTTTGTTTCTGATGACTTCACCTTGCTCGTTCAGTTTGTTTCTAAACACCCATTTTGTACCAATGACGTTGAATCCTTTTTGTTTGGGAACCAGATCCCATACGTCATTTCTGGTGAATTGATTTAGTTCCTCTTGCATTGCCAGAATCCAGTCATTGTCCAGAAGTGCTTCATAAGTTGTTGTTGGTTCAATCAGAGAGACCAGTCCCATGAGGGATTCTTCAGAGTTTCTGAATGTTGATCTTGTTCTGATTGGATCATTATTCTTTCCCAGTATTGTATCTTTTGGGTGATCAATGCTGCTTCTGAATAGACTTTTCTGGAGTTGATCAACAGACGGTGCTGGATTGCTTGCAGTGACTGATTCTGATGTTGAGGGAGTGTCTCTGTTGAGAACTTCTGATGAATTGTCTTCAGTACCTGTGAGTTCAACTTTCATGCCTGCAAGGAGTTCATTCTGCTTTGACTTTTAAGGGTCAAGCTTATTATCAAACCTAACACTTATTGACTCTTCAACAATCTTTATTTCTGTATTGTATACTCTGTACCCTCTTGAGAGTTCAGAGTATCCTAACATAATACACTTTTGTGCTTTAGAGTCAAACTTGTTCAAATAATTTTTTGTATTCAGAATAAAACATGTGCATCCAAATGGATGAAAATAAGAAATGTTGGGCTTTCTGTTCTTCCACAATTTATATGGAGTCTTTTCCAGAATAGGTCTTGTGGAGATTCTATTCTGAGTGTAACACGCTGTGTTAATTGCCTCTGCCCAGAAGATCTTAGCAACGTTAGTCTCGTTGATCATGGTTCTAGCCATTTCTTGCAATGTTTTGTTCTTTCGTTCTACAACTCCATTTTTCTGGGGAGTTCTAGGACAAGAGAAGTCATGCAAAATTCCTTTTTCATTAAAGAATAATTCAAAAAATTTATTTTCAAATTCTCCACCATGATCACTTCTGACTTTGACAATTATAAGATCCTTTTCATTCTGTACTTGGTTGCAAAAGGTAACAAACACGGAGTGTGACTCGTCCTTGTGTATTAAGAACTTTACCCATGTCCATCTGCTATAGTCATCTACGATAACTAACCCATACTTCTTGCCACTGTCTGAAGCAGTTTTTACTGGTCCAAATAAGTCAATGTGCAGAAGTTCTAATGGCTTAGAGGTGGAAACAACATTTTTGGATTTGAAAGCAGGTTTTGCAAATTTTCCTTTCTGACATGCTTCACACAGAGCATCTGAGTTGAACTTTAAATTAGGAAGTCCTCTGACCAGATTGAGTTTGTTGATCTGAGATATTCTTCTCATACTAACATGTCCCAATCTTCTGTGCCAGACCCATTGCTCGTTGTTAACAGAGAGTAGACATTTTACATTCTGACTCTTTAGTTCAGAAAGTTTTATATTATAAATGTTGTTTTTCCTTTTTCCATTAAATAGGATAGTCCCATCTTTCTGACTAACAGCTTTGCATGAATTTTGATTGAAGATTATATCATAACCATTATCACTTAGTTGACTTATGGATAACAGGTTATGCATTAATCCATCAACTAATAATACATTACTTATAGAGGGAAGATTTCCATTACCTATTGTTCCAGAGCCAATAATTTTTCCTCTCTGATTGCCTCCAAAGCCCACGTAGCCTCCAGGCTTAAGTTCCAGGCTTTGGAACATATGCCTTCTTCCCGTCATGTGTCGCGAGCAGCCAGAGTCCAGGTACCATGATTGGTGTCTTAGCCTTGCTGCTAAAGATATCTGCCACATGTATGATTTTATCCTTAGGTACCCACATTTTCTTGGGTCCTGATTTGTTAGTTTTACCAAAATTCTGATTGTATTTTGGTTTGACAGAATAATCACTACTTGTTTATTTTATGTCATGTGTGTGCCCATATATAAAATGTGAATTAAGTGGTGTGCGTTTTATAACTAAGTCCCTGGCATTTTTTGGTATAGCTACCTTACCTTGATATCCTATCCCTTTTCTGCCATTTCTGCTAACTCCATAGATCATTGAAGCCATCTTGCTTTTGTCTATGTTTTTAGCTAGAAACTTCTGAAAGTTGTGATCATACTCTTTGATGATCTCATCAGCATTGCTGGGAGTTTCAGAGATTGTTTCTTTCTGAGAGTTTTGCAAATCATTTTCTAATTTTGAATTTTTTTTCTTAACTCAGAATTCTCCAATTTGAGACTCTCAGACTTTTCAGAATCAGAGGCAAGATTCCTTTTCAGGTTCCTGAATTTGACTCTGATTTGCTGATACCTTAATAGAATTTCATTTAGATTTTCTGCGAGTTCAGCCTTAGTAAAGTTTATGGTAAAGTCAGGGAATACCTCTTTAGTGTCTGATTCCGAGTCTGAACCAGAAGCTTCACTGTCTTCTGATACGTTTTCCATGAGAGCTATGTTTGCTCTTTCATCATCTGATTCTGAGTCAGGTTCAGATGTGTCAGAATCATCCCATGTAGCCATGAGGCTTTTCTTCTTTTCCTTGAGAAACTTCTTTTTGGGCTTTTCCTTCTGAAGCTTTCGAAAATCACTTTTGTAGTGCCCTTGCTCGTTACATTCATAGCAGATGATGTCCTTGTTGTTTGGCTTTCTGTATCCTGAGGAACCTTCAGATCTTCTATGTCCAGAGGAAGACTCAGATTTTTTGTATCTGGAGGAGGATTCATTCTGATTCTCTGATCTTCTGGGATTTCTGAACTTCCTTTGTCTCTACTTCCACAGTTGGTTCACCCTTCTGGAGAGGAGAGATAGTTCATCTTCTTCTGATGAGGATCCATCAGAGGTTTCTTCCACAGCCTGCAAAACCTTAGAGTCAGATTTTCTGTTAGATTTTAAAGCTAATGGCTTACCTTGCTTTTGAGGCTCATCTTCTTCTAGCTCTATCTCGTGACTTCTGAGGGAGCTAACAATTTCCTCCAGAGAAATTTTGTTGAGATCTTTGGCTAGCTTAAGTGATGTGACCATTGGCCTCCATTGTTTGGGCAAGCTTCTGATGATCTTCTTAACGTGATCAGCAGTAGAATACCCTTTGTCTAGAACCTTTATTCCAGCAACAAGAATTTGGAATCTTGAAAACATAGTTTCTATTTATTCACTATCTTCCATCTTGAATGCCTCATACTTCTGAATGAGCGCAAGGGCCTTGGTTTCTTTGACTTGAATGTTGCCTTCATGCGTTATTCTCAGAGAGTCAAACATGTTCTTGGCAGTTTCTCTGTTTGATATTTTCTCATATTCTGAATATGAGATGGCGCTGAGGAGAATTGTTTTGGCCTTGTGGTGGTTTCTGAATTCACGCTTTTGCTGATCAGAAATTATTTTCATGTCTATCTTCTGACCACGTCCATCCACTGGATGCGTGTATCCATCAGTCACCATGTCCCACAGATCAGCATCATGGGCCAGAAAGAAACTCTCAATTCTGTCTTTTCAGTAGTCAAAGTTTTCTCCATCAAAGACTGGAGGTTTGCCACTGAATCTGTCTTTTTCTTCATGGTTGTCATTGCTGATGTTTTGGATTGGTCCCACCATAGTGTTTTTCTGAAGCTTGGATCTTGTACTGACACGGTTAAGTGTTTAAGCTCAGAACCAGGCGCTCTGATGCCAATTGAAGATGTGAAAAACACAAGAATGGGGGGGGTTGAATTGAAAACTTGAATCTAAACGCTTATTGACACAGAATTTTTATCCTGGTTCGTTTGATCTCAAACTACTCCAGTCCACCCGTCAAGGTGATTTCGCCTCTCTCCAACGAGGTCTTAATCCACTAATCTCAACAAGATTACAAAAGCTACTTTAACAACTGTTAAAGTCTTCTTGAGTACAACCACTGTCCGGTTAATCTCAAGGGACACTTTTACAATATGATTATACAATATGTGTGTTGTTGTTTTTCTAACAAAAACTGTTTATCACAACTGTGATAAATTACATAGGATTATAGCTTAGAGAAGTAAAAATGAAATTGCTTGCAGCTTTGAATATGCGTGAGTGGTTATGTAGAAAAAATTCATTTTTGATTTTGAACGCTGACTATGTTTATATAGGCAGTGGAATGGCGTTGATCATAAAGCATGTTTAATGTCATTAACACACTTTCCTTTTAGAGAAGATCCTGTCTGAATGAAGCCGTTGGAATTGATGTTGTCTTGAATGATCAGTAACGCTTCAGAATCTTATCTCTTTTCTTGCTGATGACGCTTCAGAATAATGATGACTTGGATTGGTATGTTCTTGTTCAGAATCAGAGTTTACTTTGATTAAGCGCAGGTTCTGGTCATCAATCTTCAGCGTATGTTCTGATTGCTTCAGCGTGTAGCACTTATGGCTTATCTTCTGATGCTGATATGATCAGAACTTCTGCATACATAAAACATAATTGTTAAGGTGCATATTTGTTCTTTGTATTTTATATTTTATTCTTTGTATTTGTTATCATCAAAACTCTAACCAAGGGTTGTAGAATCAAACTATGTCCTAACATAGTGTTTATGCAGCATAGTTTGAATTTGAATTTTGTTCATCACTAAAATGACTTGTAATTAAAGTGACAAAACCCTAACTTCATCTCTTCGATTCTCCCTACTCAAGAATGATCTCAATGAGTTCTTGGACATTTTGGAAAGCTTGAAATATGATATACAACCCATTTTTGAATTTATTTTGAAGATTCCCCTTGGAACTATATGAAAAAGTGCCATGAAGTTGGGTCAAAATCCTGACCAAATTAGGGCAAAATTTCACTAAGTGTTTAATTTCATGACCACATGTTCATAAAATTATAACTTGAGATCCAAGCACTTTTGGAAGGAGTTGTGTAAAGAAAAGTTGTAGATTTCATGGAGATCTACAACTTTCATGTTGGAAGTTTCTCTTGAATCATCGTGCATCATGGTGAAAATTTTACTCAAAGTTATGAAAAAACATGAAATTTCCAACACTTAGAAATTTTTCTAAGTTTAGAAATTTTGACTTTTCAAAATGAAATCTTGACTTTTTGATTTCTTGATGAATAAGTTTCATATTTTGACATGTTTTAATGAATTATGATCTTTGGCACTTGAATTTGACCAAAAAGTCAAAGTTTGACTTTTCAGTATACAGTTGACTTTTGATCAGTTGACTGAAAAATTCATCTGTCAATTCAATGGACTTGCAATGTTTTGAACCATGTCATTAGGTTAAAATGATGAAATTGGACTCTTGATATCATGCCTTAAACTAATTGACCATTTTCTAGGTCAAAAATCAGAAATTGCCCTTTCCCAATCAAAACCCTAATTTTGACCATTTTGCCCTTTTGAAGATTTGATCAAATTTCTTGAGGAATTATGGTCCAAACTTGATCAAATGATACATATGAGTCTAAAATGTTAATGTGGATTAAAAATTATGAAGTTTTACTATGAATTGGCCACATTTGACTTTTTCCCCAATACAGCTGATTTTTAGGTCAACTGCTCAATTGACTGAGCAAAAGTGTGATCCAAGGCTTGAAACTTGACATGAGTAATCTTGGGGATCCATAATGATCCATGAAAGTAATATGGGGTATTTTAAGTTCAAAAATCCTTGTGAAAACTCAAACGCTAATTCTGGTTATCAGTGCTTAAGGAGGTGCCTTGAGCTGATCAAACCCTAGTGCAGTCTTGAGCCAAGGAGATCTTGTGAGCAAATTCTTGATGAATGAGATGGAAAATTTTGGGGTACAACAATTTGGAAATTTCTTGAGAAATGTAATTAGGTCAAGATGTTGTATTTTAGTCCTTAAGATCATGCTTCAAGTTATTAGGTCATGCACTAGGTCAACAGTCAATGATCAGTCATCTTCAGTTAAAACCCTAATTTTGGCAATTTTTGACCTTTGATGATTTGAGGGCTTTCCTTGAGGAATCATGATCAAAACTTGATCAAATTATTACTATTACTTCAAAATGTTGATGTTGACCAAAAATCTTGAAGTTTGACTTTATCTTTACCATTGTTCACTTTTTACCCAATACAGTTGACTTTCAATCCTCGGAGCCATTGACTGAACAAACATGTGATGCAAGACTTGAAACTTGACATAAGCATTATTTAGTACCTATGATGAACCATGAAATTAATTTGAGACCCTTGAAACCCACTCTCCCTTGTACAATATGAAACCCTAGTTGTGGATCCATTGCTTAGGAGGTGAGTTTGTCTAATCAACTCTTGAGAATCCTTGTGTATTTGAGATCTTAGAAAAATGCCTTGAAAAAATGGGAGGGAAAATTTTGGGGTACAACACTTGGGATTTTCAGAACTTACAGCAACAGATTATAGACTGACTTCCAGAGATCTCTTCGCTGACTTAGAAGATTTGATCTTCTTAGAGGAAACAATGTCACCGGTCTTCTTCTGAGAGGACTTTCTCTTTCTCTTTGTTGGGGAAGCAGATGGAGATTCAGAACTTCTCACCAGATTTTGAATACCAGGGATGTATTCAAGAAATCTTACAAGATTGTAAGCAGGAAATTCTTCAACAAGAGTTTTTCTAGAGGAGATTACATTTTTGTTCAGGTCTTCAAGTGTTCCAACAACGTCAGAAATCAGAAACATGTTTTTTAGATTTCTTCCATTGAGGGGAGCACCAATATCAAATTTCAAATCCTTAGAAAGATGCAAAGCATCCACAAATGACTCTCTACTAGGATGTCAGAAATCAGTCTTCACATGGGAATCCAGAGTTTTCCCTTAGGACGATCATATATGGTTTCCCTGATTATATCCACTAGATATTTGAAAAGAATTGCTGGAAGATTGAGCTTGACTCCAGAAGACATGTTGAACAATATATACTTTTGATCAGTGTCGATGTATGTAGCGGTGAAAAGTTAAGATTAAACTATTGATTAACTTAACTTACAAAGTGAAAGTCGGCACTGCACTTTATTGTTTCTAAAGGAATGGGAAAAGAGCGAATAAAACCCAAGGAATTTTTTAAAGCAAAAATTGATAAAACTGAGATCAAGGTACGGGGGTTGGTTAAGCAAAGGGAATGTGTTAACACCCTAAACATTAATGGTACTCCGCAGGAACCTCTTTGAAAATTTGGGTATTTTGGATAAAAAGAAGTTGTTTGCAAAATGTCTGTGGAGATGAGAGGGGAAATTGTTTTAATTATTTTGATCTGGCAAGACTTCAATGAGCCATGTGCCTACGTACCACTAATGTACAATGATGAAATCAGAAGCACATAGTTCTTCTAAACAGGAACAAAATTGTTTGTTGTTTAATTTTAAGAGAAGAGACATTTTGTCATCTTAGGGAGAATACTCAACCAAATATCTATAAACATGTGAATGATGGACCTTTGCATCACAACTGAAAGGAGGGTTTCAAACTGAATAACTCAACAAATATGCCACTAACCCCTTCAAGTGGAAAAGATTCAACATCATATCTATCAAGATTATGTACATGGGAAAATTATATCTCAACTATAGAGATAACTCACATCTAATCTTTAAGAGAAGTTTTTTAAATCAAAATCTAAATGGAAAAAAGCTCGAAGTGGGGTTTTGTATTTTTTTAGTCTTAAAAGAAAAAGGTTCCACTTTTATTACATGTATTAAAGTTTGATTAAGAAAAGGGTTTTGAAAATGCACTTGACAAAGTCAAGGTTTTTAATGGAAGTGGTTTAATTTAAAACAATAAAGTTTTGAAAAAGAGAGAAGATTTGAACATTGAAGAAGATGAGAAAGAGATGAAGAGACTAGCCTAAAGCACAATGTAAAAAAGCTAAGGTAAATAAAGATCTAACCAAACAAGAAGCCAAAACTTGACATAATAAAATCAATATAGCTTTATCATTATTTGTATTAAAGCCACACAATGAAGTAATAAGCATCAGATGAATAATAGTTCCTCAGGTGATAGCTTGCATCACATGAATTCAAAAAGGTACATATGACTTGGTATGCATAAGATGAAATTGGCATGTATCAGATGAGATTCAAGGTAACACCTACATAGAGAAAAGTTCCCCATACACAAAAAATAATAACAAGGCCTCAAGGTCCAAAGGTCTCAAAGTCTCAAAGGTCTTAAAGTCCTATCATAAGTCCAAAGGTCCAAATACTCCAATATGCAAAGGGATAGTAATCGTAGTCCAAAGAGAGCCTTAAGTATTTTAATGTTCAAGTTGATTATTAATGTCTTTAAAATAAAAAATAAAGAAAGCTCAAATGAGCAAAAGAAGAATGACACAAAAATAAAATGCTCAAGTGAGCAAAAGGAAAATGACATAAAGATAAAATGCTTAACTAAGCAAAGGGAAAATAACATAAAGTAAAGAGCAAGAAGATAAATTACATGAATGATAAAGATGTTAAATTTAAATGACATGAAGTAAATTGAGGGAAATTTAAATTGCATTAAGGTAAAAGTTAGTATAATAAATGTTAGAGTTATTATGTTAATTTTTCGATTCAGAACAATTTGGCGCTATGTTAAGCAATCGTAAGTGAACTTATATAAAAGTTGCACCTATCTGAGTCTGGGCCAAAATAATATAGGTGTATTGAATATAATGCACACCATGGTTTAAAAGCAAAGGTGATCAAGACCTAAATCAAAGAGATGATATCATTACATCAATCAAATCCTTCATGATACCTTAGGGACAAAATTTCACTAACCCAAAGTACCTTTAGTGATCAATTGGTCACTTAGAGGTAGATTTGAAATGATGAATGTTCATCAGTGTCATACCCCAAATTTGTCCCACTAAATATAATAGTCATTTTTAGTTACCCTTAGTGTTATTGTATTTATATCCATATTGTTTTGATTATGTATTCTTTTTGAAATTATGTTTAGATATGATGGAGGGTTTCTCAATGAAGGGTGTATTCATAATGGGCTTATCATACATATTTTTGCTAAAGTCCATTTGTAATCTTTTTTGGATCATATAGCAAAGGGGTGTGTCTATTTTTGTCTTAAAGTATTACATGTTATTTCGGATGGCCCATCGCGATGTTCTTGAGGCCCATTGATCAATTCTTTTCTATACAAATTATCAGGCCCATTAAGGGTTTGTGATTCATTTTGAAACCATAATGAAAGGGGGTGTGATTAGAAAGTCGGAGGGCACATTAGGGAAGCTTGTTTCAATAATAGCAGAGGGGGTTTCTTTTTCTTTGCAGACTGGTCCAATAGGTTTTTTATGGCGCATTAAAATTGCTAAAAGTCTTATTGTTTGACCTCATAACATAAAGGAGGTGTATTCTAGAATACACATAGAGGGGGTGCCTTTAGAAGCCCAATAGCTGAGCAAGTGATAGGCCCATTTAAATTGTCCATTTTTTCGTTTTAATTTCTGATTATTCATTACAACTGTTATTTAATTATTATTATTATAAACATTATTTATATTTATTTTCTAGTTGTTTTTTATTAACATTAGTATTATAAAAATTATTTTATATTATTATTATTTTGTTTATCATTGATTAAGTCAACTAAGAACTAAGGGCGTAGAAACTCTAGATTCAACACTCATCTGCGGCATTGTTCTTGTTCTTATTTGTTTAAACAAACGACCAAAACCAAATCTAGAAACGCCTGAATCAAAAGAAAGCGAATCATAGAAAAATCAAATCTTTCATACATTACATACAAAACCGTTCAGTTTTATAAATCAAATCAAGAACAAATCTCAAATTTACAAAATCAAATCATTTGTACAGAATCAAAATCAGTTACAATCAAAATCTATTTCCTAATTCTATCAATCTAACTTGTAACAGAAATCAGTACAATATTTCCTAAATTATCTAACCCTAAGACACTATAAATACCTCTAAAAAACTAAGACCTAGAGAGAAGAAAAATCTTTACAAAGGAAGCGAAAGAAGGAGTAGAAGAAGAGAGATCTGGGTTTCAATTTCTGAAACCCTAGATCTGAGCTACGTTGTTTGTCACTTTCAATCCCT